>CM051038.1:20381457-21048658 GCA_027627225.1 Congeria kusceri | reverse complement strand
TTCATATTAAAGGCACTTTGATAGGAACTGAAATTTTCCGGGCACACTATCAGCTCACGCCTGTAATGAGACCAGTAATAAGTCGGGCTTGCTGTTTAAGCACGTAAGCACGTTTAAATTCATCGTGCTTAACCCCACCCACACCAATGTTTGTTCGGTTGATGTGAATTATGGGGGGGGGGGGGAGGGGGTACAGTCAATTATTAAGAGATTTTTTTCTAAATTGCTATAGATGAAGCTATTTCTGAATTGCAGTACATAAAACATTGTATGTTGCGAAAGAAATATGCTTGTTAATCTGCAGGGAAAGATCTAGGTCTAAAACGGTGCAGGGTGTTGCTCAGTGCCCAAAAGGTGCAGGGTGTTGCTCAGTGCCCAAAAGGTGCAGGGTGTTGCTCAGTGCCCAAAAGGTGCAGGGTGTTGCTCAGTGCCCAAAAGGTGCAGGGTGTTTCTCAGTGCCCAAAAGGTGCAGGGTGTTGCTCAGTGCCCAGAAGAAGCAGAATCCGAAAACCTTCACCAGTCTGTGAAATATTCTAATAAATGGCTGAATCCGAGTTGTTGTTTTCCAGTTTAATGGTATGTAGTATTTAAGATTTTTAAACATTGAAAGATATTCAATATTTTTGTGTTGACAAGCCTAGAGGGGCAGCAGGGGGAGGAACCAAAGCTGCTTTTTTTACTCAGGACCTTTCCCTAGTTACTAAACATAGGTTTGTTTCTGAAGATATAATATTTTTTTCTGAATGTGAACCGATTAAACGTCACATAGTGTATACTTGTTCGCCGTCAATGGTCTTCGCTAGCACGAGAATCTGGCTAGTGTACCTCCTTCAATGAATAAATAATTGCTTTATGGAAATTGTTACTCTTTCATCTTTACTTTTTATTGAGCCTTCATGTTTAATTCATATCCGTGCTATTAAACCCATTGAAAACTAAAGCAATAACTGCAGCCTCCTCTAAAACCGGCTTATTTTTGCTGTGCCTAATTATGGTCTTGGTAAACTCTCATTTTCACACGCGAAAACTGAATTATGATGGCATTTTATAGCCCAAATTAGTACGTAAAACTACAGGGTGGGTTGCATGTGAACTTTTCGTTATTGAAAGCTTAAGATCAGTTTTATGACATCAGTTTCCGACAATTGACGACGTTATAATGAATGGTTTGTTATAATTATAACTAAACAAAACGTGGATTAAGCGCTCTCAGCATATACGCCACCGTCACAGCATGTGACGACGACCACCACTATAAAAATAATAATAATAATAATAACAATACATGTAATATTAATTTGAATAATATGAATAATAAAACTACACATGAATAATAATATGAAGAATAAGAACCATAACAAATGTGGTGATTATAATGGTAACAATAAGAAGAATCACTGGCATTCGTCTTCGTCGTCGTCATCATCATCAGCATTACCACCACCACCAAAACGATAATCGTCGTCTTACTCATTTGTCATCATATTTGAAATACATTATCGTATGTATTTCGGTGTTCAAGATATGCTTTCGAACCAACGTTTTAGTTATGTATAGACTCGCCACAGAATGTAATTTTTTTTCTACACGTTTCTAGACGTACGAGACTGAAAATATACAGTCTTGAACATATTTAAAAAAAAACAACATAAAAATGTATCTTCACCCAAAATGTACGCAATAAACGAGGCGACATAATTGAACACGCGTCGTGAGTGATTGCAGACTCCATAATGGTTGTATAGACGAATCTAGTATTCCTTGTTGTTGTATAACATATCTTATGGCCATTAAATCCGAATATCTCCATTTTGGACATGCCCAGGTAAAGAGCATTTTCTCGTTTACATCGTCATAAAGGAGCGACGGAGTTTTTATTGTGATTATGTTTGGTAATTCGCCTACAAGTTACAAACAAATAGGTGTTCACTGTTTAGCGGACATTATCAGAGAAGGCTGACGTATAAAGGGGTTGTTCGTTACTGGAGAAATTGCTCTAGAATATAAAATAGTTAAAACAGCATTTGAAATTTTGAATATTGGTAACCCATTTTGGGTTCTGAGGGCATGTTAAAATTATTCACGGTGCTGTGTTGGCGTTAAGGAAATCGTCAGCATTTGTATGTGGCCAGAATACCTATCGTGATTTTTTTTCTCAGAAAATGTAAATTAATCATTTTAGAAAACAAATCAGCAATTTAAGAATTAATTGGCTATTTGGCTGCTATTGTGGCTAACATGTATAATATTGCTTTTGCAAATGTTCAATGCTAAAAATAAGTGACACTGTTGAGAAACCTTATTTGTTATACACATAAAGGGTATAAAATCACTGGAATTGTCTAAGTACGATAATTTACTTTATAAATGACAGTAACTTATCCCGACCGTTTCCACTGCGTTGATTATCACCGTATGCTGCAGTGCTCCAGATAAGCTTTGTTACTGGGGGTAAACGTACGCTTACTTCTGAAAATGTGGGAGTAAATGGACACTCTCTGAGGAATTTATGGGGGTAAATGTTGACTTTATGTAGGATAGGTGGTTGTAAATGTTCATGCAGAACAAGATTGCAATGTAAAAAATACCAGTGTATTGTTATAAAAACACATATATTTGTAGCAACACCATTCGAATAAAACTTCTGAACATTCTACCCAACAAATAACCGCACATTCAGGAAGGCAGGCCTGTGGAACTTACATCTTCTACAGTCTTCATGTCACTAACATTTGACATTATGTACGCGAAATTTGCAAAACCTGTGCGTAAATGTACACCTAATTTTAATTTCTCTGCGTAATTATACACAATTTTTTTTAATTTTCACTGCGTATCTTCCAAATTTGTGTGCGTAAATTACGCGTGTACGCTCTTTATTTGTGTCTCTGGTTTGCTGTTTCTGACTCTCGATCTTGCCCTATACACGAGCTTATATTTTTCAACTGAAGAAACAGTGATCAGCTTAGATGTACACATTTATTAAATAACGTTAAATAATTCATCTCGTGAATTACATGTAATTTCCAATACAGTGTAGAACATGTGGCTGTTACTTTAAACATTTGTTGTTTGTGTTGTTGTTCTTTGGTCTTGTTTTGCACTGTAAATGTTAAATTAGGATTGGCAAATACCGCCCTTTGTAACAAGTGTCTAAAATAGCGCACGTTTTTATAGTCATGACATGTTTTGGTGTTCAAGGATTTCCCTGCTTGTAGTTGTCGCCATTTTCCTGCACACCAGCTAGATCTGTTATTGTTTTGTTTTTCCTTTTGGCATGTCGTGTATAGTTTTCTTGCGGCCTTATTTCAACTTGTTATTTTATAGTATCGTCTAGAAATAGTAGTAACAGTAGTAGTGTAGACTAGTAGTAGATGTTGCAGTAGTAGCAGTCACTGAAGCTACAGCAAAAGCAGCAGTACAGTAGTGGAAGTAAAAGCGGCTGCAGTTGCTCGTTGTAGAAATTGTTGCTTTTGTTACTTCAACTTTTATTCGTACTGATGCTGTAAATGTTGTAGTTGTTGTTGCTAGTACTGCTGTTAAAAATATAACAACTTTGTATAAGTTTGTTAACATTCGCTTTCATTCAAGTACAAGTACACTTGCACTCTTACTTAAAAAAATGTTTACCGATACTAGTATCTCCGCTCCACCCTCAGTTTTTCCCGCAACCGTATCAAGTTACCCGTCTCCCATTTATATTGATTCATGACCGAAATGAATATTTTATAATTTTCTAATTGCGCACCATAACACCCTTTTTTCCACGAGCGAAGAAAACCATTGGATTTTCGTCTGGAAATTCGATTAAACCCGAAGTTTGACTGCTTCTGCCAAATTTTCGATCGATCATTTGGCGAAAGTGATTCATCATTGTTCCGCAGACGCTTGACTTTCAACATGGCTTTTGAAACCAGTCTCAGAAAAAAATGGTTTCCGGCTGGTTAAAATCTTGTCGAGCTTTATAGCGGAACGAGAGAAAATGCTGAATGAAGCTTTAATGAAGTTAGCTTGTGAACGTATGACCCAGATGCACCTGCGTTGAATGCGATTGACAAATGATTGGTCATTGTTACCGCTAATGTCTAATGTCTGAACCCGAAGGTGCGAAATCGTCCCCAGCATGCGCATGTGTCATATTGATCGAAATAATTTAATAAAATGCGCACATGTTCAGGGTCCATAGTTCATAGCAAGCATTTTGACAAGTGGTTTTCGTGATAGTAGTGATAGTAGTATTTAAAAGTTCGATATATATTACATCCACATATATGACACATCACAATATACAGTATGCGTGGCAACATTTTACATAAACTGAATTTGGTGTTGCTGTTGGTGGTGGTGGTGGTGGTGGTGGTATGAATTATTTGCTTCGTATATTACCAAAAAGGAATCCCTTTACACCAGCTGGATGCACATTTAAAAATGTTGTGTTTTTTTTCCATTAAATATGGGGATAAACGTGTTTATATGAAATTAAAGTTACTTGTCGATCGATCCATTTGTATATTATGCATTTTATGTTCGGGTTACATGATATTATTACCTATTATATATTGCCAGAACAACATTTCCATGGTATTACTTCCATTTTAAAAAGTCACGATCAGGTTAACAATACGTATCGTTGCCCCCCCCCCCCCCACTGGATTTATTTCATCGAAGCTAAATACATTCATATACTAATTAGGTTAAAGCTCGCACAGATCGGAAAACTCCAACTTAAGTAAGTACTTAAAACAAACATGGAGAAAATGAATGGTTTCCTTTTTCATGATGATATTCGACATAAAATAAATTAGATATACGAGAATCAATGTTATTGCTCGTTTCTCGATAGACGTTTTATTGATTTGATGCTGAGAGGGTTGTGTTGCCAATTCCATAATATTTTGCCATAATGTTGCTATGCATATATGAGCTATATAGGACCATATTTTTCACAAATCATATTTTTCACACGTGTGAAAAATAGGATCTCATTGTTTAAAGGTGTGAAAAATTGGATCTCATTCTTCACACCTCGCAATCTCATTCTTCACATTTTCTGTGAAATTTGTGATCGAGTCCAGTTTTTGATAAGCACTCGAATCATGTTCTTCACACATGGAAAAAAGTGTTCAAATTCTCAAAAAAAAGTGAATTTGTGGCAACATAATCCTATTTTTCTCACTGTAATACGGGTGTGATTTGCGGTACGGTATGCATGGTATGGTACGATGTGGTGCGGCATGGCATGTATGGTATGGTTTGTAATGCTATGGTATGGAAAGATACGGTACGGTACGGTACGGTACGGTACGGTTAGGTACGGTTCGGTTCGGTTAGTTACGGTGCGGTACGGTACTGTTAGGTACGGTACGGTTAGGTACGGTACGGTACGGTTAGATACGGCACGGTACGATACTGTACTGTCCAAACGTACGTACCAACATGTGCGGAGGTGCTAATAAGGCCAATATATTACCGTCCGTGTATACGTATATTCTAGTTCGGGCGGACATATGCATGATTATTTTGGTTTTAATAATCCAACATAGAACGTTTATTTGTACGTACGTTCTGATGCGTGCATTTGTTAATATCACAATACAATGGTGTACGTTCGTATGGACGTACGTGAGTATGCATTACTATGTCATAATTAGACCGTACACACGTATTGACTAACGATTAAGCGCATGTATACATTAGTATATATTAGTATATAGCTCCTAAATAGTGCTTAGTTTCTCATAGTGATCACAATACTGATGATGACGTTAACTATAATGATAATAATGGTGATGACCAGAATAATTGATGGCGATGATGATGATGATGATGATGATGATTATGATGAGTACTGTATAATTATGCTCCAAATAATAATTTTATCGATTGTCAAGATACAATTTCACCATAAAATATGTGAAAAATGTGAACCTTACGTATACCCCGTTTTTGGCCAATCACATTCTTCACACTTATAAATGTGACAAATGAGATCCCTATTTTTCACGGGCGTGTGAAAAATATGATTTGTGAAAAATATGATCCTACAGAGCTAGTATTCACTTAACTAAATGTGCGTCTATTGCACTTTTAACTGTTTTTCCCACCATTTCTTGTTCTTATCATCTGACTAGTCTATAATACCCGCTTATACAACCATCTGACTAGTCTATAATACCCGCGTATACAACCATCTGACTAGTCTATAATACCCGCTTATACAATCATCTGACTAGTCTATAATACCCGCTTATACAACCATCTGACTAGTCTATACTACCCGCTTATACAACCATCTGACTAGTCTATAATACCCGCTTATATAACCATCTGACTAGTCTATAATACCCGCTTATACAACCATCTGACTAGTCTATAATACCCGCTTATACAACCATCTGACTAGTCTATAATACCCGCTTATACAACCATCCGACTAGTCTATAATACCGCTTAGTAAACAGGAATCGTTTGTGTTATTTCATAAACAACAAAATGAATGTCTTTTCTATTTTTCGTCTTCCCGTTTTGGGGTATGTAAGTTCGCAAGTTATACACGTGTACATATAAAACGAACGTTACGTATATTAATTTTATTACTGATTCATAAACATTGCACTCGTGAACATATTTATGTTTCCTCATAATATAAGTATTTTTGTTATTCATTCCGGAAATTACGAGAGGTTTTGACGAATGACACATTACTCACCACTACACATGTACATGTATAATGTTTCTTCAACGACCATAACGACTTTACGCTTATTAATTTTTCGTGGCAAGTCATATAAAGAATGTGGGAATTTCCGGAACAAGGATGACGCGTTAATTTCGCAGTGACTACATTTGAATATCTTAAAGGGACTTGTTCACAGATTTTCGCATTTTTTTTTAAGTATGCCGTTAAATGTCTTGACAGATTTCAGCATCGGAACTAAAAAGCTCAAGTATAATAACAAGAAAAGTATTTAGAAAAAAAAAGAAATAAATTGATTCCTCCGGGGTTCGAACCACGGACCCCGGATAAAAAGGCTATCGCCTTATCCATTCGACCATTCCAACTACTATAAGTCATTTTGCATTATTTACTTTATGTAAGTGTTTCACGTGAGGTCAACAGCTTCAACGAAAACAACAGAAACACTCCAAATTATTCCATCGTTTAGCGTTTAGCGTTACAAACGCTTTATAACTTTATAAATTTCAACTGATGATTACTCACAAATGAAACGGGTTTTACAGTATATTTCTAGGTCCGTAGTGTTATTTTGCTCCCTTGTATACACTGTTATTTTATTTTTGGAATCGGTGAAAAAAGTTGAAAAATGGTCAATTCGTCAATCTATGAACAGGTCCCTTGAAGAGTATGTCATAGGGACTTGTTCACAGGATTATGTGGTCTTACAAATACTAAAATATATTATGTGATCTTACTAATATTAAAATGAATTATGCGATATTACAAACACTAAAACAAAGTATAAAGATCTTACAAATACTAAAACAAAGTATAAGGATCTTACAAATACTAAAGTATATGTGATCTTACAAATACTAACACATATTATGTGATCTTACAAATACTAAAACATATTATGTGATCTTACAAATACTTAAACATATTATGTGTTCTTACCAATACTAAAACATAATATGTCATCTTACAAATACTTAAACATATTATGTGATCTTACAAATAATTAAACATATTATGTGTTCTTACAAATACTAAAACATATTATGTGATCTTACCAATACTAAAACATATGATTATGCGATCTTACAAATACTGAAACATGTGATTATGTGAAGCATATGATTATGCGATCTTACAAATACTAAAACATGTGATTATGTGATATAAAAAACTACACCATAGGATTTTTGATCTTACAAATACAAACCATATGATTATGTGATCTTACAAACACTAAAACATATGATTATGTGATCATACAAATACTAAAACATATTATTATTATGTGATCTTACAAATACTAAAATATATGATTATGTGATCTTACAAATACTTTATAAAACATTCTAAACCAATTCAAATTGACTGTATTAAATAAATAAATAATAGAATGAGTACTACTGTGTTGAAGGCACCGAATGCTGGGTAACAAAAACTGTCCAATGCTTCATTGAGCACATAATAACTATCTTCTATATTTTATTTATGTTACAATGATGAAACAATTGTTTCTAAATGTCCTCACGAAAACAGTAGGACCATTTCGCTCTCATCCGCCATTTCTTGCTTTGTAATTACGCGATTCACGCTTTGTCCTTGTACAAACATCTAATGCATATGCATACATGCATTCATTACTGAAGATTATACTTGAATATTTCACGCATTGTTCTGAACGTATTTCGGTATTACGTATTTCATATGTTGTATGTAATCTGTGATTTGCATTTCGGCAACCGTAACCAAAATATCTGCAATACTATAAGAGTAAGTTTTGACATACATGTACATACTGTTACCTGTTGTATGGCCATACTCATGGTATGTCTCCTGTTTTATGACCAATCATAACATGCCTACAATTTTATGACCAAACTTGTGTGCATTATATATGACCAAAAATGATGTGTTTCTAAGTGTATGACATGTGTCGGATCATATTTTTCACAAGTCATTTTGTTCACACATCTGTGAAGAATAGGATCTCATCTGTCACATTTTAAAAGGTGAAGAATGTGATTGGCCCAAAACCGGGTATGCGTGAGGATCACAGAAGAATATGTTTTCATTGCATATCAAAAACTAGATGCGATCACAAACTGCACAGAAAATGTGAAGAATAAGACTGTTAAGTGTGAATAATAAGATCTCAATTTGCACACCAGTGAAGAATGCGATCCTATTTTTCAGATGTGAAAAATATGATTTGTGAAAAATATGGTCCGACAACATGCCTAAAAGTATATGACCAAAACTTGACGTGCATTATTTGACAAATCGCATGATATGTCTAAGTTTTATGACCAAACATGACAAAACTACAAGTCTATGTCCAATACATGCCATCAATACGAAAAATACATGACATACCTACAATTATATTACCATATATACCGATACATGACATTCTTATTGTCCCATGTCCAGAACATGCCATGATTATACTGTTCTGTGATCACAACACACAAAATGTCATGTGGTATTATGTGACAAAATTTCAAGTAATATTATGTGACCAAAACATGACATGTCCACTATTCTATAACCAGAACATGCCTATTGCAACTAGTTATGTGTTCATACCATGTTATCTGTACTACTAATATTATTTGACGGAAACAACTCATAATATACACTATTATGTGACCAAACATTTCTGCTACTAGTATTATAGTACGTACATTTAATGCCACTGACCACTTAAACATATGAGGCGCGTCGTAGGAAAACCGGTCTTAATGCATGTGCGTAAAGTGTCGTCCAGGATTAGCCTGTGCAGTCCGCACAGGCTAATCCAGGACGGCACTTTCCGCCTACAGTGAATTTATGTTTAGAAGAGAAAACCTTGAAACAGAAAATACCATACAAGCGCAAAGAGCCGTCCTGGATTAGCCTGTGCCGACTGCACAGGCTAATCCGGGTCGACACTTTACGCACATGCATTAAGTCCGGTTTTCCCACGACGCCCCTCGATTATGGTTTCCGCTCCATCAAAATGACGCAATCTGGAGTCCGATATTCAACAAATATTCATGGGATTCAGTTCAGTTTCCTAGTTAAACGCCCTCCACTTCAATGCATCAAAATTTATCGATTTGAGGCATTCTTCTGAGACATCAACTGCACCAGAGCGTCTCTGGTTTCCTTTTCGCAATTCTGAGCGCCAAGTAGTTCTGATTTCCGA
This sequence comes from Congeria kusceri, assembly GCA_027627225.1. Classification (NCBI taxonomy): domain Eukaryota; kingdom Metazoa; phylum Mollusca; class Bivalvia; order Myida; family Dreissenidae; genus Congeria; species Congeria kusceri. The sequence goes on along the minus strand of CM051038.1, from coordinate 21,038,777 downwards.
GAACTCGCGGGTGGCAGGTGGCTTTTGAACGCGTTACGTAATGCGCTTGCGCAAAGGTAAACTTCACAACGACGCGGGGTCCGATGGGAGTTAGCATTACGGTGATTACTGTCGGACGAAGATGGTCGTCAGTACACCGGAAACGCTGTTACATTGCGGTCATGAATAATCAGTAAAACGAATTAGGATATGTGGATCAACTGATTGTTAAACTAGTTTTCGATTAAAATTAAACGCATCTGCACCGAATTCGAACATTTTAGTTAAATGTGTCGTTGAAAGAAGAATTAATACAAGATATTATAGGATTAAGTTGGCCAACAATAAATGATGCATTGTCATGATTTAATTTTGTGAACGGCAGTGGTCCAAATGTGCACACGTGTCCAAAACGACGACAACTACACCAGCGATAAAGAAATTTAAATGATGCGTGTATCGGGAAAAACCGGACCTAATGCACGCGCGTAAAGACTGCACAGGCTGATCCGGGACGACACTTTCCTCTTGTATGGTATTTTCTGTTTCAAGGAAGTTTCTTCTAAACATAAATCGACTGTAGGCGGAAAGTGTTGTCCTGCACAGGCTAATCCGGGACGACACTTTACGCACAAGCATTAACTTAAGCCCGGTTTTCCCACGACACGCCTCAAATGTATTCTGTCGATAGAGCAATCATAGATAATTAATGCGTGCTATTGCACTGGCAAGAATTTTTCTCGGCAATAATTTTTCTCTGCGAGGTTTCACATGGGAATCTTCTGTGAATGTTTTGCACCGGTATACCTGTTTTACCTACAGTTCTAACACGGCGGCTCCTGCAAGGTGGTTTCAGCTTGAGCAATTACACAACACACTCCCCGTCCCTGTCTAGCACTAGGAACGCAGATGCAATAACTCGCGTGCGTATGTTCTTATGCAACGGTTGTTTATTTCAAGGAAAAGTTAACAAAGAAATCTGGAACGCGTTGTTTCACTTTAGAGACCCGTAAACCGGATATTTTTACTCCCAATACATGTGTACGAGAACTTGAACGGACAACTTTTGGAAATTACGTAGACACCACTGACAATGTAGTTTTATTGTAAATTGATACATTGATATTGATCTCAGGTACACTAATTGGCCCTTTAAATATGGCTGGGTAGAACTATTTTGATGTGATTCTTAAAATCGCGGAATTTAGATCAAGTTCCACTGTCAGGGCTATTGATAAGAAAATGTTTGCACAACATAGATTGTGCTTTTTCAGACGTTTTGTTGAGTGGCAAAATTATAAGGAATAATTGGGCATGAACATGAACTCAATGATGCAAAGTTTTACGGGAAAGGTAAGTATTTACACTATGGCAGTAACTTCCGGTTTCATGCATCCTTCGCATGCGCAGAACCTTCTGAATTGGTCAGAAAGTTTGTTCGGGAAACTACATTGTAAAAATAGACGGCACATTACTTGCAAAACCATTTTAGATTGATGAAAATGTGCGATGGGAATTCGGCTTCATTATGATTTTGTTCGAGTGCCAAAGTAAACACCAGCCCTCTAGGAATTCTTGAACAATTGTGACGAAAGATGCGATCTTGCCTTTAGACTGAACGTTGTGTAGCCCGCCATTCGCGAAATAATTGAACTTCTCGTGGAAAGATGCGCGCAGGGTCTGTTCTGCTATTGTACCGAACGAATATATTGTTTAGGGGAAAGTGTTGCGTACAAAATACATAAGCAAATTCTATGCAATCGGAAAAGGTAAATGAAAGCAGACGACTTTCTGTTAAAAGGAATATTCGTCGGTTGTCCGTTCCGTTCTGCGATATTGGTGTTTAGAGGAAAACAATTACGAATTACGCATCAATACGTGTGCATTTCTGTGCATTCAGAACAGATAATATAAACCAATACGACAAGGTTTACTCTATGGTCAAAATTACGTTCCTGTCATTTCCGGAAGTATTGATGCGTAGAAGTTTTCTTCAGATCTACAGATCCTGTCGTACGTTCTATTCTGCTATTTGACCAGCCGAACGTCTCGTGAATATGTGTTTATTCGTCCACTGTACGTTCAATTCTGAAATATTTGTGTGTTAGGAAAAAACTATTAATTCGCAAAATAGGCCTACTTGAAGAAAATGCCAGCGCATTTCTGCTCGGAAAAGATAATTCAAACCATTCAATAATGTTCTAATGTAAAAGATGTACCAATCTTTCCATACGTTCACGCACAATCATATCAGTTAACATAAACACTTTACAATAAAGATAATTATGTGTGTGCGACAATTCTAAAGACTAAATTGCACCTTAATCCTAATGCGTAGCTTATTTAACGATATGAATTTATTTATCAGATTGAGGGATAATTTACATATACTGACACTCATTCTGGCGCATTATAATTAATTAATAATGCATAAAATATGCGTGTGGACCTTCTTTGATTGTTTGATTATACGGTATTACCTGTATATATGAATCTCGCACGTCATCAATAACGTCATATGTCACGATGACGTCATGGAAAGGCCCATAACGCGTTAATAGTAATGTTAATTAGTGAGTATAGGCCTACATAATAATAATAATCATCGTATAGATGTAAAATAATCGTATATCAAACTTTATTTTGGCTAATGTTAATTTTAAATATCATTTTGAAAAACCTGTTATTTCTTAGCCAGCACACCACGTTTTATATACGTGCATTATTTTTACATAATAGTATACTGTAATATATTTGAGTTAAGTGACAATGACTCATTCTATTAACATAATTTAGAGCGCGAAAGTTAAAACAAATTGCATACATAATAACCCGGTACTCTGTTAGACGAAGGGCCTACGATTGTTCGTTTTTCACGGTTCGAATTCAATTTATAAACACACCTTCTCACAAGCTAAGGTGTATCAAACGTATACATAATCGTAAGTCAGAAACACTTGAATATATGAATATGGATTTAACAAAGCAGTGTATTGTATGCCAGATGTTTATTAGTCGGTTTATCATTTACGTGACGTTATTTTCGGTTGTAAATTATTTAAAAAAAAACAATTTTCTGCAATTTCCCTACGTTTTTTGTCATATCAAATACATATATCATCTATTTTACGGAGTATTTGGCTTTGTTCACCGGAACAGTCGTGCTTATTGTTGTTTATGCCATACAAATGTTTATGCCATACAAATGCAAAAAAAAGATTCTGTGTTGAAAATGTATGCACTGTAATATGAATAATAAATACTCGAAAACCAATACTTTCTTTTAAAAAAGGGATTTTTTTTTTTTACTTGTGGACTGCGTTTGAAAGATTTAAAATGTACAAACCTGTACGAGTATTTAACTTAGTCGAGTATACCACCTTTTAAATAATCCTTGCAAAATTATTATCGACTAATTACGCAGCATCTTAAGCAGTTTGTTCGCTTTATTTTTGTGTGTGAAAATGTTCTCAATTATTCCAGCAAAATGAGTGGAAATAAATTGTAAAACAAATATAATCGTAGAAAAAAAGATATTTTAACCAGAACAAAGTGAACGTTCGAAAACGTGAAAATAAAGTTAGGGATAGACTAGTATACTTTCTTAAATGAATACATATAACATTATTAATAGTGCTTATTGTCGTTTCCTAAAACCTTAACAAACTATTCATCTATAAATAATCTAACCGCTAGACATAATTTAATTTGCTAATTTGCTTTTGGAATATTTCATTTAATTTTTATTTAAGGTTAAAAAAAACGATGTGTCCAAAAAAAAAATCGAACATCATTAATTTCAACACTAGCAGTTGTAGTTATACATGATTATGGAAAGAAAACTGAATGAAACAAAAACGAAAGAAAACTAAATGACACAGACTGAATAAATGCGCATGGTAAACATTGTTTTGTAGGTTAGTGAATTTGCAGAAAAATGAAAACTAATTATATTTGCGTTGTTCATTTTAAAATGTACAATTTCACCCTGGATTTTACACCGATGTAAAACAACCATTTTGGTAAATTATTGCTTTATATAAAGTGCCTCTATTATATATTAAGTGAATAATCTGAGATGTTTTAGGTAGATCTATAGCATTACTTGTTAAAGCTAATACTATTTAATTTAAACATCGTTAAATTGGTATTTTATGCACGCATAATTATTCTAACAGAATAAAAAAGTAGAGTTAATGTAAATAATGCAGCCACTATTCTCAAGAAATTTAATTACGTATGCACATATATTTAATATAATGTCAATTATATCTAGTGATTTTTTCAATTATTTTTCTGATCTGTTTTGAAGGCTTATTTTTGAGACATTACATCAGTTAAATGTACAGAAACTGTTTTATAACAACGAAAAAATAAGGTAAATACTAGGACTAAATACGGTTTTAAAACTGAGAGACGTAAAACGTAGGAAGTACTTGGTGTAAATTATCCGAACTTAAGAGTTCTTAGAGACGATAACTTCAAAGATTTCGTTCCAGCGTGACGCCTGGTGCTTGGCAAAGTCTAACAGAATCTTTTGCCATAAAGAGATAATGCTAACATTAAGCTGTCATAATCAATACTGGCCATTACATTTTTGCGATATAATGGACTCATTAAACAATGCGGTCAAGAGCGAGATACGCCGCATGACGTCGTAATCGGATAGACCTCGAGCAGATAGGAAGGCGTCAAGCCACTGATAACGCCAGACTTAATTCCCTAATTCGTCAGTTTTTATCGCGCTGAATTTCTGTTTTAATGGATCGTTTATTGTGAGTAATAAAACACTTGGTAGTTTTAAAACTCAAAGTAAATGCGTGAAGACGCATTTTTATCTGTTGCCTTTCGTTTTGATTTACAGATGTAAATATACAAATTCGTATGAGAACGAGCAGTTGAAATGCGTTTTTCATGCAAAATACTGCAATTAAATAACACGCTTAGACGAATAAGAGTCACACGAAATATTTTTGATAGGGATCTGCTTATATGATAAATTAATATTAAGTTATATACATGAAATAATTTTAATTGCTTGTATTAATTGCAGTTAAACGTTCGTAATATGATCTCATTAATATTTATATAGTTGCTGTCGCATAAGCGTGTAATGCTATAAAATGATACATGGAATTTGAAAATGTTTCTTAATTTTGAATTTAATAGTGTGAAATGGAATGGAAAAGAATAGTATAGTCATTATTTCCTTTATTTATTAGAACTTTCTTATTCCTACACTTATTCTTAAATGGCTCACAAATTTAATTCGCACTAATGTCTATATATATTACAAACAGTTACACTGAGTGCATTTGCAACGGACTGACTATACTGCGCACATAATATTTAAAAAAATGAAAAGACTTCTTTTTTTCCATATCCATTGAATAAATGGATCGATTGGGGAAACGATAGTGAACGCGTTTTTACATTCTGAATTAAATGAGATACATAATTAAAGATGGTGAAGTTTCTTTGATACATAAGATTGCCCCAGTCCTCTTATTTAAAGTTATAAAACTTGTATTAAACGGAATGTTTGGGTAACAATTCAGGATATTATATTTAGGCATTTTAATTTATTTTTAATACGTATGCACATTTTTGTGAAAACCAGTCAACTCAGCTTTTATGACCGGTAATTTGCTCGGTGTAGACTTTTCTAGCTGTTGTGTTTGTTTAAACCCATTTATCAAGGTATGGTGCAGCCTTTTACGGCTGACAAGTTGTTTGTATCTTTGTTCAAACAGTATGACGTCACAAATGAGATAAAACTCGCAAAATAAGATTTTACGACAATAGATTAAACGCCATAATTACCATAGATCAGTGTACGATATGACTGGTTACCACGTTACATCAAAAATTCCCAATTCTTCGGACAATCTGCTTTCTTACGTTATCGTAATCATTTGTTGAACGCCAGTTAAGTCTCTCTCGCTCTAATCCGATCTTAAACCCCATAGACAAATATTACATTTCTAGATTTTATTGGCGATATGTTACGATAGTCAAATATTTGTATTGGACACTAAACGCAAAGAAATAATGCAACATTGGGAATTTCAGCGTGCCTATTGCAAACTGTTATTGGAGTATTGTAGAACAATTTCCGCTGTTTCAGAAACGGCTTTAGTGAAATGCGGGTCCCGAAGAAAAGATTAATATTCGGTTTCGGAAATTGGTACCGTCTGTAATTCTGTGAGGGAATTTTTTTTATCATGTTGATTGTCTGCTGTGAACTAGTAAAATAAATATATGCCAGCTTTTTATGTGCCACTAAACAGTTAATCAAATATGTTATGTAGAAGTAAAAAGTTGAATTTCAGTTTTGTTTTCTTGCAGTAAAAAGTAAACAATCAAGATAAAATAATGTTGATGTGAGTTGCTTGTAGTAAAATGTAAACTGTCAGTTTTGTTTCTTTCTAGTAGATATTTTGAATGTTAGTTGTGTACTAATAATTCGTTGCGAGTAATTTTTGTTCTTAACTTTTTAAAACGTTGGTATTTAGTCAAAAATATAAATATGTTTTGGTATAAATTATAATCACGAACATAATTTGCACAGGTTGAATTTTAACAATACATGTTAATGTCAGCGAATTGTTAACGTGAATAAAAACGAAAATAAAACGAACTTTCGAAGAAAATATTCTGGTTCAAATGTTAGTATGGCCAATAATTAAAAAAAGAAGCTTACAATGGTAGTTACAAATAATGGTATTCGCTTTAAACATAATCACAAAATTTGATGAAATTTGTTTTGACAAAGATTAAATGTTCAGCCCTTCAGTGTAGTTTTTTCGTTGAAAAAAAAAGCTGATTTGCTTTTTTGCACAATTCAAATGCAGATAAATTTACGAGTCACAAAACATCTGAACCCCCTTTTCACAAACATCAGAATTGAATATGACGCAAAAAATCACTTCTTTAAAAATATAATCTTTCAGTTTTTGTACGCGTTTTGTGTGGTTATATTTCCCACCACGTCGTTATCTATATCCCGTTCACATAACCCATTACAATCAGCTCTTTGTGTTTCAGATCCCCCTCGTTATCAATTAGTTTTTACTACATTTCCGTTCGAGCATTCTCCCTGGCCTATGCTTTTAGCATTATCGCACGGGCGATAAAATCTACCATACACATTTAATTAATCACGAAAAGCTGTTGGCTGACACCCAAAACCCTGCCTTGCACCCGGATAAGTCCCGCCCCTTCATCGCTTGATTGACAGCGAACACCATTAATGTCGTTTACACTCCAACGAGATTAGAAAAAGTCGATACCGCTCCGAGGCGAGCTAGTTTATATTGCCCGGTGTTTAATTTATCATTCGCTACACACAAAGTAAATTACTTATTCTGTCAGTTATGTTATAATATATACAGTGTGGTCTTTACGCCGTGAAGGTCTAAACTTGTTCGCGGAGAGCAAGTACGTTCATTGTGTGCTAAAATTCAAAAAGTGTCATAGTATGCGGACAATAAAAAGTGTCGTTATTTCGGATATAAAGTGGTGGATTAAGGGTATTACGCACCATTAGTTGGATAAAAGAACGTTGATAATGCTGATGGGTTAAATCCTCGACGCAACAGTGCGATGACCGGCGAAAGGTTACTTTTGTCCGGTTTGAAGATGGATAAGTGTCATTTGTGTAATGGTGTTTGTGTTAGTTGTGTGTGGTTCCTGTTTGTAAAATATGCTTTCGAAAAACAAGTTTAACATGATGGAATTGTTATGTTTGTTGTATTGCGTTCATAGATGGATCTAAATTATAAACGTGTTTAATTGTGTTTTATATATGTTATGTATATTATCATAAATGGGTTCACACATCATTGACGTTTGAGGAATAGTATTTGATTGTGTAGTGTTGTTGGAATACGATTCGTTCAAAACGTTCTCAGTTCAAGTGGAATATTATTTCTCCGGCATAAATCTAGGACAGAGATAGTTGTGATCACACCATCCTAACATGGCCAGTCGTGTGTGTATAGTGCAAAAATAGTGAGAAATTTTCGGATGTAGCCAATGGCGTGCCTGGAACCAAGGGAGGTAATATCGGCTTGAAGCAGACTCTTCAGAGATGGAGAACGGGAAAATCGATATTTGTAAACGAGTAAGTGAAAATGCCATTGACAGCAATGCGCATCAGATTGATGGTATTTGAAATAGAGACTGTGGATGAATGCTTGATTACGTCTTCTTTGATCTCGTTGCCTTTGTAAATCGATTGTATTGAAGTTTCGCCAAAATCATTTACGTTTGAGCTTATGTATGTATTAAGCTGAGTAGTCCGTGTCAAGGCAACCCAGAAAATGATAAGCGGGATTTGTGTATTTTCCTAAGTATTCTCAAGCAAACCTATGACGGATTTAGAGCAAAAGGCAAAGTGTTGCATCCTTTTGGTTCCAATTCTGCTTACCTTTTGGGGTTCTTTTTGGGGGTTTGAGTTAATTTGGCCTTGAGGCCTGCGTGAACGTGTACAGCAAATGTAAACGATCAGTCCCATAATAGATTGATTATAAGACACTGGTAGTATGGAAATTATTATAATACACAGGAAGTTTATTGTTACAGATTCTTGAAAAGTTGAAAGAATAAGAAAATAAATTTTAGTACTTTAACATAAGCTTTGTATATTATTTGTATATAATTATGTACATGCACCCATTTGACCTATATCACTTGCACTTATAGAACTTTTACCATTAATCTGACGTTATTTTCGTTTTCGTCGGTCATTGGACAGTTAACTGTTGTACAGTTATCTTCTTTATCGTTGTACCATGGCCGCTAGTTCTGTTTACTGCATAATTATGTGTTCTTCGCAATAACGTCAAAATGCAGCGCTGCATTCTGCAGAAAAGTAACATTCTTCAGAGCATTAATGATGCACCTGTGTTATAAATTACTAACAAAAAACGATAGAAGTATGATATTATGACATATGCATGCGATAATGTGTTATGCACTGTCTAGCGGAATCCGTTCAACAGGATGCTAGAAGGTTGTGTGTGAATCGTTAATAAGGAAACCTGTAATAAAAATGTAAATGTAAGCTAGGGGAAAATCTAGGAGTAGAAGGCGTACTGGTCCTGCTAAAAAAAACAATGGGAAAGCTGGACTATTCCTTTGACATTGTTTGAATTTCTTAAACCTTAAATGGGTTTAGTCATGTTGATGCTTCTAATAAGGGGGTTTAAACATCTTCTGTTCATTTATAATCGAAAATTTGCAAAAATATATTCCATTTTAAATAATATAGAACATTTCAGTCAAATTCAAATTAATTGCTGACTGGTCCAAAGGAGCAGCAGGGGAGAACCAAAAAGGGGCCTGGGTGCAGCACCCTGCCAGTTTGCTCTGGATCTTTCCCTTTAGGTGATAATCTCTGAGAACAAGTATAAAAAAGAATTATGAAAATAGCTCCGTAGGTATGCACGTACATGTAGCCTGTGCACACGGGGGCGTTAGCTCAGCTAAGCTCCGAGTTACGGTGACATGTGGCGGCATACGTACTACATGTTTTAGTACACGTGGGACACGCGTTTGTTCTCCCTCATGTTAATGCCGTCCAGGCAGATGTCGCATGTCGTTAAGCCCAGATAACTGTCCTACGCAAATTAATGCAAAAGGCGTGCACATTACGCTATGGATTAGCAATAATAATTTTCTTCTTTTTGTTTTTTGTTCATATTTACCGTATGTATATTGTAGTCGATGCTGGCCGCGTCCTTCAAACTTTGTAATACAATTGTTCGGTGTGGTGATCTGTTTTGGACGGAGAGTGAAAATGTCGTAGCCGTCGTATCAGTAGTGGCAGTAGTAGTAGTGGTAGTAGTAGTAGTAGTAGTAGGTGCATCAGCAGTAGTATTAGTAGTAGTAGTAACAGCAGCAGAAGCAGTTGCAACAGCACTGGAAGTAATGTGTTGTTGTTTGTGGTTGTAGACATGGTTTGTGTGGTGCTGATATTTGAAATAACCGTCAATAGATGTTGTTACTGGTGATTCTGTTGTTGCTTCCGCTGCTATCACGAATTTCTGTCAATAACCTCAAATTGTCTTGCATGAACAAATGCTGCAGCATATTGCTCACAAAAATGAGTTTACTCATCCATTCATCCATCTATCAAAACACCGTTACAGATTGAGATAAACTTCTTAACTGACTTGTGCAACTTGAGATGTCATTGAAAAGGGATAATAATGTTTGCAAATAAAGCGCATTTCCCTGTTTATCGAGAGAGCATGTTGTGTTAGGTTTGATATATAGAACATAACGCCAATATAAATCCCGACCATTGTCCGCACATCGGTCTCGGTGGTGCAGAATATCGTCTCAAATGTCACGTGCAGAATCGATCACGTGAGATGCGGATATATGATCTGAAATGCGTAGTAAATGTAATGGTGTCATTGCGTCTCCTGTTTTGAAATAAAAGTGACCACAGTGGGAGGTTTGGAAATAGGTTTTTATATTTCTGATTATATCTTGTTGGGAAAAAGAAAATCATCAGAAAAAAGTACGATGTGCTGCTTGGAAGGACAAAGGGCATTTACAGCTCTTTGACATGTTAAATTAAGTCTAGTTATCATTTTATTGCTTCTAGTAAAAGTTTTTAGAATGGCCTCGTTAGGCGTAAAAAAAATTGTTTGTTTCAGGTAACATGCCGAAAAAAATTAGGGTAGTTAGGTCGGGATTTTTTTTGAAATGGTCAACTTGAAGATTCTAAAACTATATAAATATTCAAAACATATCAGTAATATCCTTAAACATTGTTTATATAAAAAGTGGATACTATCAAAACAAAACATTTATTTATCCAAACACATTTAATTATTGAAAAAGGTAAATGAAACAAAAATCAATCTGACAAACCCAATAAAATGTTCTAGGGTCGGGGCATTTTTTTACGGTAGGTCGGGTTACCTGAAACAAACATATATTTTTTTACGCCTTATGTGTAATTAAGTATTTGCAAAATACATGTTAAAGATATTCACTGTTGACCAGACAGAGTATCAGATGGGGGCGTATCAGAAAGGAGCAGGTGCAGCACCCTGCTTCTTCGCTCCTGATCTTTCGTTAAGTCTTCAGTATTACCAGTCTTGTGACAAAGTTATGGTTTCTATTTTTATGGCAAAATCTTGAGACCCCTAAGACATTTGATGTGGAGGTCCGTCGGTTTATATAAAGTTATATCAAGCTTCTTCGTCTTTGTGGTGTTTTTGTTGTGATCCAAGAGGGAGAAAATTAAATCGTATATCTATAAATCTAACCCACCGTCCACAATTTGCTCCACGAACATCAATGTTTCTTGTATTTATCTGCATTGGTCCATTGATGTCCACTGGCCTGACAATGGCGTCAAACAATTTTACACACAATTTGTTCGAATGAGTTTTGATACGCCCCTTTTCATTATCACAAGAGCTCCTTGCGTATCGGATGACCCAATGCCAGTGGGACGTTTCAAACTCACCGGTGAAGGTCAGAAAAATACAGGACCGTGAGAATCGCAATGTTGACCAATATGTTCCCCATTGGTCAATACATTAATTAGTAACCGGTTGAATGGGCTCTTTTACGAAATGTGTGAACATGCATTTAGAAATCTCAGCCTTTCTGGACAACGACGGATGGGTGTGTAGGGGTGGTTGGCTTACACATAGCACAACTATTAACTAATTTGGAAAAAGGTTTTAGTTCAAATACACCGAGTTCGTGTATTCCGGCTGCATATAACTATGTTGCTGGTAGGCACACATTGAATATCGAGCATTTATATAGAAATTATATAGCATGTTACCTCAAATGTGTATTGCTTATGAAACACACAAACATATTAAGCTAGGACTGTGATCTTACAGTTTGACTTTAATATACTTTTTGCCTCTGTAGTCTGATATTGTTCAGGCGTTAGAACAAAAATGACTATCGCCATATCGCCCTTTCTGGTGTTGTTGATATGTATTTCGTTTGAAGTTGTATAACATTTAATTTGTCTTCACAAGTAAAATCAGGAAGTGGTGCTGAAACACGCCCCTGGTCCTCACATAATGCTGCTTCGGCGAGGAGGAACCTCAGAAACTACGAAATTATTCGGAAATACACAGACACATTGTACTGTATGTTTTAGAGAAAGAAATAGAGTCAAAAAAAAGGCACAGGGTGCTGCTAAAAAGGAGCATGATGGAAAACCGGACCAGTTAGTTGACGTTTTCTAATAATTTGTTAATACTGGGTTTACATGAGTCTGATGCTTCTTGTTAAGTTTTTTTAAGCATAATGTATTCATTTCTCATTGAATGTTCAAAAAATAACTTTCAAAAGATATTTAAAAAAAAATAATTTCTGTGTTGATCAGCCTAGATGGGCTGCAGAGGGGAAGCAAAAAGTAGCAGGGTGCAGCACCCTGCTGTTTTGCTCTAGATCTTTCCCTAAATATTTATGTACATTTTGCAGGGTTGGTCCTTAAGCAATAGACGAATGCCCATGATTTGACATTCGAACGGACTTCATGTTTTACCAGGACTGTTCACGCATCTCAATATACATGTATGCTAAATTGAATATATGTTTGACCATTAAAGGGGCACATTTTCGAATTGATTTGTCTAAGTTTGCATTTCTTTCTTCTTCCGACTTCGAGGTTACCCTTTGGGATTCAGAAGCTGAGCAGCAAAATTATTACCCCAGTAACATCATTTGCAATTTTGATTGGCCTACGGATGTGTAGGAAATTGACGATTTATCATCCTGCCTCCATCTTTAATATGCAATTAACTCGACTGCTAATGCAATTGTGAGACAACAAAATGCTCTAATTTGAATCATCCGTATGTTTTATAACCTCGGCGTATTTTGTGGCTGGTGTGCATAGTCCACGTTGTGTTTTGTTTTTGCTTATTGTTCATTCATTAGAAAGCCAAAATGGTTTAAGTAATATGGTAAATAGCAGACAATTTTAGCAAATATTTACTATTTAAAGTGACTAGTACACAAGTTGTGTCAAATCGGTCCAGGGCATGTCTAGTTGGTTTCTCAGTCTCTTCCAAATAAATTACCGCACTAAAAGACGTGATATGAACTGCACAGGCGATTTTAAAAACAATTATTATACACAGTGATGTCTGTTGAAGCTGTGATTATAATATCGTTAAATAACAACGGTTAGATGAAGAGAAAAAGTTACGAAATATACGCCATCATAATTGTTCATGATGTGAGCTTCGTGATTGAATATTCTATGTTCGATGATTGTAGCTTACTTTCATTTCGTTAATTGTCGTTCAAAATACAAATACTCGTACATGTATAACGTCAATAGTGCCTATAGCACTAAAATGGATTAAAAATCGAGGTTTTTCGCACAATTCAGGAAAACTTCACTCGCTACACTCGCTGTTTATGTTTGTTACCCTTAAACAGTTTATGTCCGCTAATACGACGCAATGACATTCAATAAGGTAATCAAACATTTACTTGCGGCTTGTTATACGTCGACCATAGGAGACTTGTATAGCATAGTATAGCATAACGATGTAATGTTATACAACCACAAGACCGTGTTCAACAAAGGCCAAACAGGATTCGTCAATCAGCCGAACAATGCAGTAACTTTGCGGGGCGTGTCGTCCTGCGAGGGCACTGGGGTGAACGCTGTTGTTTTATGAAACTAAATGCTTTTTTGAAAGATAAATGAAATTGCTTTAATGGAACTTTGTCTTCGAAAAATAAGCTTCCTATTCTTCATAAGAACAACAAAAGTGCACAGCGCTTTAACCAACTGCCCTATTCTACTTCGTAAAGAAATGTGTGTAAAATATGGTAATACAAAAATTTCAATGGCATAATTTAATTTATGACGTCAAAATGTAAATAAGAAAAGGGCCAAACAAACACGACCTATATTATAAATTGATTTGTATCCCAGAATATGTAAAATCGTTTTCCATTTATATACCTTGTTTAACCGTTATTATAATTATGCCAGTAGTAAGAGTTTGAATTCTTTTTTTTCAGAAACAAGCCCCTTGAGGTTGAGGCACTTTTCGTCGACATAGTCCCTTTAAAGTCCCTTTACGCGATTATGATTATTCGGACATTTGTTAATGAAAAGTAGTCTCAATCTAGCGGATTTTCCTTGCTTGTCACTCAGTGACAACTAAATAAGCGAATTTGTTATACTGTACTTAAAAGATTGAAAAAATGAGTAAATATATTGATATCACTGTACATCACGTGACAACGATTATTTCGTGTAAGAAAAGGTCAAAATGTATAACGTGTCTCGTCTAGACATAATAGTGCTTCCCAGATATGTTGATGAATATGTCTGCTGGACTATGACTAAGATAGTATTTCATAAAATGTAAATATAATGCAAACTGATTTTTCCCTATTAACACTATTTTGCTGCTATATTACGTAAAAGGACTTTAAACTAAACATGTTGTTCTGGAATTCCTATGATATTGTATTACTTGTCACTGCAGACTGAAGTGAGTTATAATTTTATGCATATTTTTACCATGGTTGAACCTGTTTGTGAGTTATACTAAACTTGCTTTCAACTGTCAGTTTTTGCTAAGTAGTTCTCATGTTAATAATTCATGATTTTCCGTAAGAGGGTTGAAAATCAATTTTGGAAAAAAAATGTGGCGCCAACTGTAGAACCAGTATTAACCCGGAACTACGGAAATAGAATTCGTTCTTTGGTATTTAATCTCAAGCGTTGAATGACAATATACGACTGCACGCATGCAGTTGCAGAGAGGCGGATTGTCAATTCGACATTCCTCGCACACTAAACTGAGTAAATTATTCTCGGATCTTAAGCAGCTCTTTTCTATTTGCCAATGTCGACCCGGTGCCCTTTTCCCATGCTGATTATCGCGCCGCGTAATATCGCGAGCGTACGAGATCTTACGAGATCTCACTCGCCAGTTATCGCAAATTGCGATCTCGGGAATACAAGACTAACACCGCCTCAAATTGCGAACTGGGGGCGGGGTCAGAGGCACCCACTACAAAAGACTATATCGGCGAATGATTTATATTGAATTCACAAGTAATAGGCTCGTTAACAAACCTTGGATAAGGTATTGATCGAATGTTTAGTTTAAGTGGATTGGCAGATAGAAGAAAGGCCGGTTGGCTAGATTACGTTTGGGTTGATTGTTGTCTTTGGGTTCCTTTTGATGGGTCTTTGCGATAACAGGCGGGCTTAATTTCCGCGCGCTTTTCTCTTTTTGCCTTAATTGAGTATTATATTTCTAGCATTTACAGCAATTACATTAAGCAGAAGTGAAACGTGGTTTTCGTCTTTCAGTTTTGACTCATTGTCAGCTAATAAGGTTTGCAGGTTTTGTTATAATTTCAAAGGCGTTTTCAGTGCGACCAGTGTTACGGCGGCTCCTGGATCTATTACACAACGGAAACACTCCTGTCCAGACCCCTAAAATCCGCCGCGGTCGGCTGTGTAGGTTAGAATTTCGCGTTAAAAGTTGAATAAAATTAATTTTTGAGGCTTTTTATGTAATATAGATAAATTCTGCTCGAGGTTTTAACAAATCACAGATGTTACCAATTTATATTTGTATTTAACAATTTGTGTTCAGAGTCGATATATTTTTCCATTTATCCATCAAGAGATCAATGCATAATCTAAACGTCTCGTGGCATTATTATTTCTTTTCTATTAGTGCCTGTGTCGATATTTGTTAAATAACGTTTTACTTTACTTTTAAGTAAATCAAATTTCGCATATTTATTTGTTTAAACTACGGCTATATTTATAATTAATTAATAATGTAAAGGAATCTTGAATGCTGTTAGTGAACTACGGTTCATGAGCAAGTTTGAAAACTTTACGTTTGAAGCATTGTATTGAATCAGCAAACTATAATAAACACGTAAATACAAATATTTTGACATTATATCACATACATTCTGTAATAGATTTACTCATAATTATGAATGTGTTTGCAGCATTCTTTACAATCTGGAAAATAAAATTAGTTTTACTCGACTTCTTAAAAGAAAACTGAAAATAAATAACAAAATACGTTTGCGCTTCTCACGTTACAAATATTTCCTTTCGACTGCGTTCAGTTTCTGAACCATTCATTGTTACTACCGGGTATTCATCTATAAGGATTCTCCTCGCATATGGAGCGGATAGTCCATCGAGATGGCACATTCGCGACGATAGTGGCCCACATGTTTGTTCAAACCTCTCAAGCAAATTTATTCAAATTAGCTTTCTATTTAAACGCGCATCTAACAAACATTGCACTATCTAATGACGTTGTTTTTATCGCCAAGTTGTAACTCTAATCCCGCTCTCGAAGCGAGCAGGAAAATGAGACTTTCGTAAAATTCGCAATTTGACGGTTAAGAAATTCTTACGGAAACGTTCGTTCTTTGGAAACGGTGGCATGGCGCTGCGAGTCTATTCATATTGGTATCAACTTATCAGGCGTCTTGAAAGAAATGTCCCCGTGAGTTGCAGTCGTATAAGGCCGGTTTTGTGTTCCAACACGAATGCCGAGTGCATAAATTGACAATTAGTTGCGGCGACGATCAGGGGACATGACAAGTTTAATCATTGCTAGAATTAGCGGGACATGAATTATTTAATAATAATTCTCGAGGTGAGATACACAGCGCGCACTACAAACACAATTTAAGCGTCATTATGACTTTACCTGTGAATAAAAAGTCACAGTAAGCATTGTTTTGCACTTCGAAACTCATCTATATTTCTGCCCGATAATCGCGTTGATAGCCGGCGAATTACAGACGAAACCGTTGATTGAATAAAACATGCAATCAATAATGCAGCAGTGTGAATAAACTATGGACGAAACAATTTTGTTCAGATTGTTTTTTCTCGTAATTATAAACAAATTAAAGCTTCAATAGCTCTGTCAGTTTTGTACGTGTAATGGTTGTCTGTAAAATTTCTGGCGCACAAATTGTGTTCATTACCATTGAAATCATTTTGGCAAATGGTTAATTTTAATAGAAAGCAAAGTTTTAGTCACTATTTTAAGTGTCTGTAGGAAATAACGTGCATAATGTGGCAAGATGAGATTCGTTAGTGTCCATGACTGTAAGTATATAATTAAAATTGTATTTAATCATTTCGAAGCTGATAAATCGACTCGTCAAGCCGACATACAAGTTCCGAATCCGTTAAACTACAAAACTATTTGATATTTTAAGTCTAACTTAAGTGAACTTCAAATGGACTTATAATCGAGTACGAGAATGTGTATACTTATGAATACAGAAATGTGTCGACGTATATTCTAGTTACTGTATGCGCATGTGTCGACTTGTATTCGACTAAGATAATATGTCGACTTATCCTCTTGAGTATAAGAATGCGTGGACTTATATTCCAATAAGCAAATGTGTGAACTTAAATTCGACTAAGATAATGTGTCGACTTATACTCGAGTATATGCATGTGTCGACTTATATTCGAGGAGAATAATGTGTCGACTTATACTCGATTATAAGATTGTGTTGACTTATATTCGAATAAGCAAATGTGTCAACTTATAATCGCCTAAGATAATGTGTCGACTTATACTCGAGTATAAGAATGTGTCGACTTATATTCGAATAGGCAAATGTGTCGATTGATATTCCAGTTCGGAAATCCGTCCTTTATACTCTGTGCGAGTAATTCGAACGTTTCATACAATAAATTAAAACCGAAAAGGGGTAATGAATTGTTTTCTTTCTTGCTAATGTGTTACTTTGTGATACAACGTAGCTTTGATAATTTCAGCTGGACAGTAGCGCCGGCGACATGGAGCGCCGGAAGAGGCTGCGTGTACCGGAAGTGAACCCGCACGTGATCTGCGTCCTGTGCGGGGGCTACTACATTGACGCCACCACGATCATAGAATGTTTGCATACATGTAAGTAAAATATTTATTGTAGGTACACTTGTACTGTGTACTTGTATTGTGGCCATAATGTGTGTTTTTGTTCACATGTATTTATAAATTTTATATGCTACCTCTGTATATGAAGTCGCGTCAGATATTAGCATTTAAAAAAAGGCCATACCTCATTATGCTGTTATAGCTAAAGTGGTCAAATTTTTTTAATCGGATGAAATCAATATTAGTAATTTGGTATCACAAGAAAGGTCGCATTTTGCAAGTTCACTACACATGTTGTCTGCACCAGACACAAGAGCCCAATACAGGACTGTCTTTAAAAAAAAACTGTCGGGCATTCTACTGGGGCATTATGGAGGTCAACGTCAAACGACTGTACAGAATAGATGTAGAGAAAAAAGAGGCGACGGTAAAACTGTCAGCGGATGATGGATGAGCCCGGGCGCGCAGCAGAGCGGTGCGGTGTGGGAGGCGAGGTATCTACTCCGGTAGATTTGCCTTCCGGGGCGGTGCACGCGTTATAATCATAACAGAGAAACGTTTAAGTTGCTTTACTTAAATGTAGTGGAATATATTAATCAGGGATGATTTTTTGCTAGGAATTGCTCGTGTTATACCACATAGTGTACAAGACACTTTTACCGGTAACAAACGTAGTTTATATTTTGAAAGATCTGGCTGGCAGTCAGGGGTTTTGTGATTTTCTGATGGGGAGGGGGCAGTGCGAGCTGGGTGTTTAATAAAAACTCCGCACATTTACATACAGTCCCATGTCGGACAAACTGTTTATATACATGTAGTAGATCCATACCAGTCTGAATGGATGCCCGGGGTTCCCGCTCTATAGCAAGATGTATCCGTGTTTTCGTTAGCCAAATGGTCACATTAATTGTGTAGAAATTGGCTAAC
Organism: Congeria kusceri; assembly: GCA_027627225.1. Taxonomy (NCBI): domain Eukaryota; kingdom Metazoa; phylum Mollusca; class Bivalvia; order Myida; family Dreissenidae; genus Congeria; species Congeria kusceri. The sequence continues at coordinate 21,019,956 of CM051038.1, read as the reverse complement.
TTGGCGAATGGCAGCGTGAGTCCGGATGTCATAAAAATGAACACCTTGCTAGTGAACGAACGGTTCGACTGCGTTATACCAGCCTTAATGATGTTTTCTAAGTGGTCTATTACATCATTTTAAAGCGTTGGTTAGCTCCGAAGGGCAATTAAACTTATTTTACGATGATAATTACAATTGAATTGTACGTGTTTATACTATTGATGACAAATGAAATTGACATGGTTTATAAGTGTTTGCAAATGACGATACGTATTTTAATTACTTTAGAATTAATTCTATTTCATATTGCAGTTACCTTGGATTGTTTCAACAGTTACAATAAAGCGACCTATTTTGTATTATCATTTCGCCTTCACTACATACAATAGAAAGAATCATCCATGTGGTAAAGATCTGATATTAATTGTACAGCACCGCAATACACAAGGCAGTTATCTTTCAATTAAAGTAGGTTAGAGCCGACTTTTACGGCGGTTAATGAAATACACTAACTCCCAACGGCGTTTTTCAAACGCAAACGAGGCGACTTCGACCGACGTTGACCACTGGTTATATGCAAATACACCATCTCGACCATGAACAGAATTCAGATGAGAGAAATTATAGTTGTTTCTCAGGCCATTTATTTTCATCAATTGTTTATCGGAAAGTTTTGATCAGTGTTGGAGGGGTTGTGAGGGAAACATAACAGTAAAAATCGCCCATATTATAATGCAATAAGTGAAAAGTTAATAAACCTCTCCGGACACAAATTGTATTAAATAAAAGCACATAAAACAAACAAAGATTAGCTTGACGTTAGCTTTGATTTTATATTTAAAAATGTCTCAGTCTTTTACGTTGAGGTGCATTTCTCACAGATTATATACCTATAGTAAAATTCAGATTAGCTGTTTCAGAATTTTGATATGCTCGAACACGATTTTAATATGCTTTCGGTATTAGTATACATTGTAGGCGGCAGGTCCGTTAAACAATTTATAAAAAAATAACGGCCTCTAGGGCGAAGTGTATTGAAAGAAAATTGTAGGGCTTGTATTGATTGGTCCAAACCAACCGCGCGATTGGAAATGAGTTCCCATGGGCCTATTACAATCTTGCGGCATTGCGCCGATAAACGGGGGTTTCGATTTTCGATTGTTAAAAAGTGCGTTAACACGCGTGAGTTAAGTTTTGATTGCTTCGTTCTTTGGATTTAAAGCAACGTTAAAGGCAATAAATTGCATTATAGCTTGTTCACAGACACATAATGAATGGGTGGGATTTTCCTCGTGCACAGGCCAGTGAACGTGTACCGGAAGTGAATTTAGTTTTTCGCATCGCACTCTGTGTACAAATAGAATGACGCGAGTTTAGGTCCAATTTGCTCTGAGCACGTCAATGATTAATCGGTAAACGTTAAAGGGACAGTGTGTCGCATTATTATTTCATTATGTTCAAATGCATGTATCAGTAAAGCTGATCGATGCGTAAGATTTGTGACTGTGTATGTTACGTTTTCAACATTATTTTATTTTACTTTTCTTTCATTACTTTCTCTTCTGATAAATTAGTCCTGCTTTATCCCAAAACGGCGAATGGGTGTTATTTAGTATAAAAGTAAGACGAAAATACAACCATCAAACAGAAAATAGCGACTTTACCAGGCAACTAAACCTTTGTTTTGATAAACACAATCGCTGTGCACACATGTCTGTTTCTTAAATAGTGTTGCAAATGTCAAACTTAGTAAATCCTATTATCTCCGTATTAGTGTCACGTTGAGCATCGCACCTCGGGAATGTCCGTGAACGCTTCGACAAAGTCCGTGATAGATTCGACAATGTCCGTGATACATTCGGGAATGTCCGGGTTACCGGCAAGTAAAAACTATATAATCTGACAGTTGCGTTTGTATTTAGTGTAATTAGTACGCCTGATTTTAGTCCACGGTTGTGTCTGCTTTGTGTCTGGTACAAACTGGCCAATACAGGCTATAATTTGACGAATGTAACTATCGAGGCGTGTCGTGGGAAACCGGGCTTAATGCATGTGCGTAAAGTGTCGTCCTGTATTAGCATGTGCAGTCCGCACAGGCTAATCCGGGACGACACTTTCCACCTACAGTGGATTTATGTTTAGAAGAGACTTCCATGAAACAGAATATACCATAAAGGCGGAAAGTGTCGTCTAGGATTAGCATGTGCGGACTGTTGACGCACATGCATTAAGCCCGTGTTTCCCGCGACACGCCTCCTTTATACAAAGGTTAAACTAGTGTTGAGAAATGTGTAATGTGAAATGTGCAGAAATAAAACACGAATAGTATTACTTGTCATTTTACGAAACTTACGTACATATTTGTCAGGGCATTCGCATGCACTTATCCTGTTAGTCTAATGTTAAGAAACTGAATTTTCTCTTTCTGTTTAAAAGGAATCGTCATCATCAATTCAAAAGGGGATGTTTGTATCAACATAAGATGTATTGTATTGTTTTTTAAACAAAACCACTCTTACAGTATGTATACGTTGTTGTACGGGTATCGAAGATCAATACGGATGAATACCACAGTGCGTGTTTTATGAAGGCAGCGCTATATCCTAACGGACAAGTCCAGCAAATGTCAAACAGCGCACATTTAAGAAATAATAGTACCGTGTCACGCAATACAACAATTACCAGTCGTATCGGGATGTCCGATTAGAGCAACCAGTCAGAATGGCCGTTTTGACCTAGCGTAAGAGCCGCATTGGTCCAGTTACAACATGCATGGAAGCAATCGTCTGGATAAATATTACTTTGAAATATACGCATTTCAAAGCTGGCGATGTCATATTCTCATTAAAGCGGCAGTCCAGAATATGTTAATAAAAATAAAACTTTGCAGAAATCGTTTCTAATGGACCGCGTATCGATCAAAATACAAAATATCGTCAATTTTCTGTGTGCGATAACTGGTGATGCCTCTGGAGTAAACCAGCATGTATTTAGTATTGTGTATTCCTTTCGTACAAAGCCTTTTCGAACACTGAAAGTATAAACTGCCTTTCGTATTAAGTAAGAAACTGTTTTTAGACGAATAAACCATTATCGTTCATATATAAGAACTATTCCCAAATTACGATGTATTGAATTATATTCCATGGACAGCGGCTTTAAAATGAAACAAAATTATTTTTTGGCAAACTCACTTTTTGTTCTTGATTGCGTAGTTTTCTTAGGTTCGAAAATCACCGAACGGTTAAACGCATTGCTCAAAACGACGGTTAAGATAAACAGTTCCAGCTTTTGTTGGCCTGAGAACCTGATCTGAAAACCAGACTCGTTATATCAGCTTCTTAAGACATTCCTAGCACGTGCATTCCGTGCCTCTGGTGGAAGCTTATCGCGTGCATTTTGCGCAACAATTTTCAGACCCCAAATGCCAGACATCTAACAAGTGGTTGTTTCCTATAACTGTGTTAAACACACGATCTATAAACATTGATACCGGATCTGTATGTATCTTTACGCCTTAGAATTTTCGTAAGCCATTGTCGGATATCGATTACGTTCGGACAACAGAATTTTATATTTCGAACATTTTCGAAAACATTGCATGATATTTGGCGGAATGGTTAAATACAGGCACATCTAATTCTAGTGTGATAGAGTTATGTAGAACTAGTGTGATAGAGTTATGTAGAACTTATTAAAGTAACCTCGTTAAGGCAGTATGAACTGATGGCAGTTGTACACCATTTTTTGCTTAAGCAAGGAAGCAAACAATCGGGCGTAATTTGCGACCATAAGCCCCTTATAGTTCAATTCCTGGGCTTGAATATCAGCCTTTGAGCACCGCAGGACCATAGTCTTCACAAATGGTAGTGTTCACATCTGTGAAAAATAGGATCTTATATTTCACAGGTGTGAAAATGGAGATCTTATTCTTCACACATCACATTCTTATTCTTCATATTTTCTGTGACGTTTGCGGTTTTGATATGCAATTAAATCAAATTCTTCGGAGATCCTCATACCCGCATACCCCGTTTTGGCCAGTCACATTCTTCACACTTAAAAATGTGACAAATGAGATCCTGTTCATCACATGTGTGTGAAATATATGATTTGGGACAAATACGTTCCTACAGAGCACGTTACATGCAGGGTGCTGAATCAGAGTCTTATTATACATGAGTGCAGTTATTTTTCTGAAAACAAATTATACCGCTAATAAGTTTATGATTTTAGTTTGCTAGGATACGTATACGGGATGCCTGCCACAAGCCTCAAGGATTCCAGCCAGTTATCTTATCACCGTTTATAAGAAATGATGATACGAAACATTTGCGTGTATACTTACGAGATCAGCTTGCAAATTAATGCATTTTAAATGTACCATGATGTTCATCGTGTAAACGAAATGTCGGCTGACGAGCGGAATATAATTCACATTTATCATACCTACCGAAACGCTGCAATGTAAAAACGTGCAGCAAGAATGGTAACGTAAGCTTCCACGCCTTTTCGAATATTTAGGTCAGCACAGGTGGGTTTATATGAAATAATATTGACTCTGATTATGTAATTCTGGTATAAATGTAATCTTTGTTCGTATATACATACACACGTGAATTTGTATTCAATTATCATTGAGTCTGCTTATGCAATTCTGGTATAAGTATAAGCTTTGTTCGTGTATATATACACCCAAGCGAATTTATATGAAATGTTATTGACGCTGCTTATATAATTCTGGTATAAGTATAAGCTTTGTTCGTATATAAATACACATAAGTGAATTTATATGAAATAATATTGACTCTAATTATGTAATTCTGGTATAAATGTAAACTGTATATATATATACATACACACAAGTGAATTTATATGAAATAATATTGACTCTGATTATGTAATTATGGTATAAATGTAAGCTTTGTTCGTATATATATACACACACAACTGTATTTATTTGAAATAATATTCAATCTCATTATATAATTCTGGTATAAATGTAAACTGTTAGTATATATATACACACACAAGTGAATTTATATGAAATAATATTGACTCTTATGTAATTCTCGTAATAAGTATAAGCTTTGTTCGTATATATACACACGTGAATTTATATGAAATAATATTGAGTCTGATTATGTATTACTGGTACAAATGTAAGCTTTCTTCGTTACTAATTAAACACTAAATTTTGATTTACGGTAGCTGTAGTCGACTTTGAGTTTTACATTGAAACACTATTAAAGCAGTCATTTTAAAGGTACAGTATATCATAAACAATCACTGCGTACAATAAATCGTTTTTGTCCGACCATTGCGATGTCTTGAAATTTGGGTATGACTTTTTATGAGAAATAAATGCATTTGGATTTAGTGTATAAATGAGTTAAAATTTGTATCACTGCTCAACACAATTAGACATTGTCGGCAACTTTAAAACGCAATCGAAGATATACACATAACTTGTGACTATCGAAGATAGCAACTGATGCTGATCACTCGGCAATAGTCACCAGTAGTTGTGTCCCTCGAACAAACAGAATTGATTGAGTTGCGTAATGAAAAAAAAGTGCAATTTGATGTAGTCTTTGAGCCAGTCTGCGCATGCGCATTACTGTATGATTGGGGTGGGGTAAGTTTCAGGGGAGAAAATCATGTTGTGGAAAAACAATGATTATAAATACCAAGAGACAATGAGCAATTGCTGGAAACTGGCGTTCTGAGAATGCACTTAAAATAATAAACGAGAAAACAAAACTCTTCAGGAAACGTATAAACTAACTCACTAGATAATAAGCAATCGTACCACGCTCTGCTTCTGAGAGTGTTTGACAATGCATCATTAAGAACAGCTTTTATTTATTGGGCGTTCTGGAACATTCGTTCACACAAGGCTTACGTGAAATATAAATAACCGATGCACGTCTCTGGCGAATGTACCTGGTATTTCTTAATGCGAGCCTCGTAAAATGAAAGCAGAAATGCACGTTTTAACAGAATCCATACATGATCATTTCAAACAGATGATTGTAGCTTTTATTTGAGAATAATACTCGTTGATTTTTAGGGAACTGTTGGGATTTGTAACTCGAGCAGTTTTACTGAATGTAATACTACGGCCTATACTCCGTATATACATGACAGCGCGGTATGCACTCGCTCCTAAGTGGAAGTAGTCTCAAGGACGTGCTCTCATGTGCACGCGTTATGCGCATAATGCATCGTTCTGTAGCACGGTAGATGAAAGAGTAATTACTAGTAAATCCGCATAAATAGTATCTGCATTAGTTTACCCCACCATTAGCTATGCGCCCTTCAAAGTGAACGCTTGTCTTCTGACATATAATATTTAATATTAATAATGTTCAAAACGTGGTGTAAATTACGAGCATACATGGATAAGAGCTTTATTTATTATTTCCCCTTTTCGCCGCAGCAAGGGGAGGTAAACCTTTTTTTCATCTTTATTATGTTTAAAGTTTCAATGCCTACGTAAAGGGCAGGCCTATCCTGAAATTCCTTAAATTAGCCAATGGTATACAAATTGAACCATTTGGCTTAAGAAATTTCCATTTGGCTGCTTTTTCCACATAAAACATTATAAAATATCCAAAATGAGTAGGATTTCAACATATTTTGTACATTTGGCTAAAGAAATTTTTAGCCAGGGTGAACTCTGCACGAGGGGGCAATATCAGTCAAAATTAAAAAAAATAAATCGGAAATTAATGTATGTAGGCCCTATATCTTCATCTTAAAATGGATGTATCTTTTTCATAGAATGGCCCATCGCGTGACATCGGAAAATGAAATTGTAATTTTCTGAGTATTCATACTATTGTAATTGCAATTACTGCTTTTACATTTTAAACCAACTTATCGAAAACTTCGTGAGCATGTCAGATAGGGCTGCAGGCTGGGCAGACGGTGGCTGCTAACACGTGATCTTCCATGGGAACCATTAGCAGGAAATTAGACCGGACATATAAATATATTTATTTATTTGAGTCGCATCCACATACATTCATATAAATAAGACATACAACAGTTACAATACAAGTTGCAGGTGGCCATTCTGATACAGAATAATAATAATAACAATAATAATAATAATAATAATAATACAATATTAATAATAATAACAATAATAATAATCTCTTTATTTTCCTAAGGTATCTCATTAAGACTACACATTGATACGAAGTAATGATAACAGTGAAAAATGGTAATATTTTCCTAAGGTATCTCATTAAGACTACACATTGATACGAAGTAATGATAACAGTGAAAAATGGTAATATTTTCCTAAGGTATCTCATTAAGACTACACATTGATACGAAGTAATGATAACAGTGAAAAATGGTAATATTTTCCTAAGGTATCTCATTAAGACTACACATTGATACGAAGTAATGATAACAGTGAAAAATGGTAATATTTTCCTAAGGTATCTCATTAAGACTACACATTGATACGAAGTAATGATAACAGTGAAAAATGGTAATATTTTCCTAAGGTATCTCATTAAGACTACACATTGATACGAAGTAATGATAACAGTGAAAAATGGTAATATTTTCCTAAGGTATCTCATTAAGACTACACATTGATACGAAGTAATGATAACAGTGAAAAATGGTAATATTATTTACAATGAGGCCTTCAAACAAAATTATAATTATATTAACTGTACACATTTCAATCAATAAATCGGACGAACATTACAACAATTTTAGAACAGAATTATAACAGACTATAGCGATATATTATTTACATTTCAATCGCATTAAAAAGAAGCAAAGAGGTACTGTTAGCAAATAAAATACACATAATGTGATATATAAAAAAAAAAAACGTTTCTTCATAATTATACTTTAAAAACAGTATTTGTATATACCACAGAACTTTAAGTACTTGTAAATTTATAACACAGAGATGACTAAAGATAAGACATGTCATCACAAACTATAAATGCCAGACGGGGAGAAGCGGGTTTAGTACTAGTATCTCGTCTAAAAACAATTTAGCATCCTAATTACACCTTTGCCCGTATTCACCAACCTATGCATGGATTTGAGACTAACAATTATGAATATTCTTGCAAATTTTATGTTCTAAGTGCGCTTCACCAACCCATGCGTGGATTTGAGACTAAGAATTATGAATATTCTTGCAAATTTTATGTTCTAAGTGCGCTGTAAATTTGAATCGTACTTGGTATATACCCGTTTTTAGCTAAATTTTTCGAAGAAAAAAGTCTAGTTATTGTCGTCGCTCTGTCGTCTGCGTCAGCGTCTGCGTCTGCGTTAGCTAAGTTTTTTGGTTAATTTTTTTGGTTAAGTTTTTTTCTCAAAAACTTCAATACTTGTTTACTATCAAAAGGGAAATTCATTACAACAAGGCAGGTTACCCTGTGATTTGTATTTCCTGAGTTATCTGCCCTTGTTTGGACTTACAACTATCAAAGACATTTAATTGAAACTCAATATACTTGTTTATGGTGCTGACCGCATTCTGCATACATGAGGAGGTAACTCTTTCAAGAATTTTGTTTGAGTTATTTCGCTTTTTTTTCAACACAATTTTCGCTTTAGGTCAAATTTCTCAATACCTGTATGATGTATTGACATAAAACTAAAAGTACTGGATAACAGTGATGAATTTATTCTGTAGACAAGAGGAGGTAACTCTATCAAGGATTTTGTTTGAGTAATTGCCCTTTTTGAACTTAGAATGTTTGCTTTAGGTCAAATTTCACAATAGCTATTACAGGTATTGACTTGAAACTCAAAATACTTTCATATTTATGAACACATTCTGTAGAGAAGATGATGTAACTATATCAAGAATTTTGTTGGAGTTATTGCCCATTTTTCAACTTAGAATTTTTGCTTTAGGTCAAATTTCTCAATATCTATGAGAGGTATTTTCTTGAAATTTAAGACACTTCATCACAGTGATGAACATTCTACTAACAAAGTGCCAGACTACTATCCAATACGAGAAAGTCGAGCGCCCAGCACCTGTACGCGGTGCTCTTGTTATAATTACAGTAATCTCTAGAACGATTTGTTAATAACATAAACAACATTGGTACCCAAAATATTTGTCTAAGTTCGTTCTAAGAATGGATCGGTGAATACGGGCCTTTATCGAGAAAATAAAATTATAGTACGACTCACACGGCGCCATTCAAATAAGGCATTAAGCCGGTATAAGCAGTAAAACTAAATTCGTTTAACGGCTTATATTTATGAAACTTGAATCACTTTAAACTGTAATCATTTCATTGAAGGTTCAATGCGATTCTTAGAAATTCATCAGCTGAAATCATCTTCGCCTTCAGAATTACCGGTATCCTCTTGTTCTAACAGAATTTTATTTTTTTTATCTGATAAATGATTTCACAAGTGTTATAGCATTGCCAATAAGCGTGTGTTTTTGCCGATTACTTGTTTGATGTCTGGAAATTATTATTTCAGAAATTTTATACATTTTGTTCCACTTCTACATCTTACAAAAATGTCGACTATTATTATGTAAGTGTGTAATGGACGAACTAGGCTACAAAATGAATACACGTCTGAAACAGTACTTAGATAATAGATATAATTGGTCTAAATTATAGAAAATACAGATAATATAATATATACTATGTAATAGTACATGAAATACTAGTAATCCATCGTAATAATTGCTAAAATATATGTCAGATTCGTTAAAATGCAGTGTACTTATTTTAAATTTTATGCACGTTTGTTGAAATATTTTCTGAGGATTTCTTTATTATAAATTTAACAGTTTAAAATGCATATGAGTGTAGAACTACCCCTTGAAACCTCACTAATATTTCCTGTCTCGTTATCTTCATTAGTCAGTTTTTTTTTACACTAAACTTGTGGCTTAATGTTCCCATTTCTGATATGAAAGAAGAACAACTACAAAAAACGTCAACAATTTTTATACGAATATAAGGACCAGATATAAACAACTATTGAGTTCTGCGTTAGGAATTTTTTGGAATGTTCTCGTTATTATTTTTAGACAGTTACAACTGGTCCGAATAGGAAATACAGTACAGCATTAGCAAATTTTTAGAAAATAAACGTTAATAGCACTTTTTAGACCAAAACAGGTGAACACATTTATTCGTGAACAACTTCTGCTATGCTCTACAAATTTGTAAAGTTTTAACACCAAATCACGTGAACAAATTATAAATGCCGAAATAAAATTATCATGTTTCGTGGTCATGAATTTTATCTTTGCCAAATAAATCCAGAACCACTCGCGCCTTAAATATTTCAATCCCGTGTGCGTACATTAGCTAAATAAATTCAAATGAATGGCATGAAATCATTTTGCCAGTCAATGTAGTTTACTTAAGATTAACTAGATTTATCCGCTACGACACAGAAGCACGCAATATGCACATAATTTACGTACATTGTTACAGAACGGTGCCCTATTTTTTCGGCGTAGGTTTACAAATTCCGCAGTGGTCTGTAAGTAATTTGGTCAGACATATAGATTTCATTGATAAAACTTGTTTTTTTTGTCTGCTGGTTCGGTTTTTATGTACCGATCATGGGCTAAATATCGCGTTTGTTAACGATTTAATGACATTGCGTTTTCAAAGGTCTTTGATAATACTTTGATTCAACGTGTACTTGTCTAAAACTCCATGTTCGTGGATTGTTTGGACTAAACTTTAGATAAACATTTCGTAAATTAATACAGGGCTTTTTGTCAACTAACCCCGCGCACACATTGACGAAAATATACACGTTGAACTGGACAAAATACAGTGTACAGTTGTTTATCAAATAATACAAAATTCAGTACATGTATTTTATGATTCTTTGGTCTTGTATCAACATTAGTGTAAATTACCGAATTTAAAACAAACCGTCGAAAACAGAAACTGGTCTTAACTAATATAGAAAATAACGGTAATGCAGTAATAAAGATGTACTATGTAATAGTACATGTTTATAAAATTCTGTTAATCAATTGTAATTATTGCTAATATGTAGATGTATGTCAGAATCGTTAATATGCAATTTACCTATTTTATATTAGTTTAGTTTAAACCTATTTATTTTAGCTCGATTGCATCGAAAGCCGAAGGCTTATAGAGACACTCTCGAGTCCGTTTCCTGGGTAGAACCAGTACTTGGTGTCTTTGGGTGAGATCTTGAGAACGCTCCCAGTAAGGTTCGAACCCGGGACCTCCCGATCGCTAGGCGGACACCATATCCACTACGCCACCGCGACCTTATTTTATATTGTATGCTTGTATAAAAAAAATTGTGCATTTCTTTATTGTAAATTAAACAGTTTCAAAGACATTTAAGTATGAGTGTATAACTATTCCTACATACCTCACTTACATAATATGCCTCAAATTATTTATTGTTCCAGTATTTTTGCACTGAAATGTGGATTGATGCCCGCTTTCTGATATGCAGAATATACAGCTTAGCATTTTTAAAGAACACAACAACACTTTTTATGCCAGAACAAGTAGAATTAAAAGCTAACGTCGAAAAAAACGTATCAAATATTTACGAGTGCAAATATGTGTACATTATTAGCTATATGCATGTAAATATGACGACACTTCTAAATAAGTTCTAGAAACACTTGCACAAGACAACACAACATTTGAAAACGTCAGCAACGCTTATATTTGCTGAACACTGTAGAATTTAATGTATACATGTGACTTCGCTTTATTTTGTTTTAAATCAAAACAAATCATATTCGGTGAATAACAGTTCGGAATTTAATTATTTAAATACATGTTTTCGTTTAAAAAATGTAGTTTACGCGCGTAGTTTAAATTTGATTCAGTATATTAAAGTATTTTTGTATGAAAATAAAACAAAAAATGATAATAAATATATACACTGTTATTCGGAGCAGAAAAGTCTGTTAACAATTTACTGCATTGTACAAATTGGTAAAAAATATCAACTTGTAACAAATGGACATCTTGAAAATTGACGTTTTGATGAAAATATATTAGTAGATACGTTTTTTCAAGAGCAAACAAAAATCAAGTCATATTCATAAAATCTAAAATTATTAAAATATTTTATAAATTATTTCACAAACGTCTGACATATGTTAAAATGGATTAAAACATACATTTATACATATTAACAGTAATGTTGAATTCGGAATAATGTACATTAGAATTGTTTGTTGTTGGTTTTTAGCAATATCCAGAAAAAAGTTTTTTGGAAAATCTGTATAAATATATTCCAGTCTGTCTTTTGCAAGAGTGAGCAATGTAAATTCTATATGAGGCGTGTCGTAGGAAAACCGGGCTTAATGCTTGTGCGTAAAGTTGCGTCCCGGATCAGCCTGTGGATTCCGCACAGGCTAATCCGGGACGGCACTTTACGCTTCTATGGTATTTTCTGTTTCAAAGAAGTCTCTTCTTAGAAATTATTAAAATGGTTTAGTTTCATATTTTAGTCAGAAATCATTCGTCATACTGATAGGAGAGATGGTACAGACATTTATAAGGGGTTTGTGTATGTCTGGGTACCGTGCTACATGTGTCTGTCAGTTGAAATAAATAAAAAAAATATCCGCGGACTTCGGGAACTGACGCTTTAGTCAAAATATTTATTTAACCTGAAAACCGCGTGATATACCGATGGTCGTTGGCCTTTTCCTAAAATATGTCTGCGAAAAATTGCTAAATAAACGTTCATTTAAATGCTTGTGTTTTTGTTGTTGTTGTATTATTTAAATTTTATTTTTGTTTTTGTATGATTTATTTATGTTAAACATAAATATGCGGATGTGATTTTCAGATATTCGTTCACTTTAAAAGTGCTAAAAGTAGTACAATTGCAAAAACATATTCTTTTATAATAACACTTTTTAATTCTTACTTTATAACTTACGCTTGTGGTTACAAATAATAAGTGTTAAATGTGAAAAAAATATTTTTAAAAAGTAGTGTTTTATGGTTCTTTATTTGGTAAATAATGATTTAGTTATTTTCACGATAATTGATGAATGTATAGTTCCATCCAAATAAAATAATTTCCGCTGTAATACGCAATGGTTTAATCAGTTTTAAATTGTATTGTTATTTTGGCATTAAGTATTGAGTATAGGTAAACAAACATATATTATGACAAATACGTATACAATAATTTAGACAAAATGCTTGCCCAATACATGTTTTAGGATTTTGCTATATTTTACAAATAAAACAATAACTATTTTGAAATATTTGTATATAATTTCCTTCTCATGCTAAAACCTGTTTGTAAACAATATTATTAATTAAACATAAGTACACTATTAAAATAAATCAATGATTATCTATTTTAACTAAATATATTTTATTTAGTATCAGCAGAGGTACAACGCAATTTTCGTTTATTTCTGTATTTTATTGAAATATTTTGAGTGCAAATAGCGAGTATACATTTCCATGTGTAGTTGTCATAATAGCTCATAACCAACAACATGATGATTGATAAGGGATATTTATATAATTTACTATTATCTCTACGACGATATAGTTTTACTATTTGTGTAAAAACAATTCGCACCACAGTTTACTTGGTGGAACGCACGTCTAATGTGTCTTAAGTTTGTATGTCACATATTTTTGGTGTTACGGTAATTTTGTCAGTGTTGAATCCACGTAATCTTCAATATTATGTCGCGAGTACGAAATTTATATGACGATGACCTTTTAAATGCAATTTCCATCAATTCATTAATGGAAAATGCTGTGCGCGCAGCGCGAGAGATTGTCGCAAATTCTGTTGCAAATATGCAAATCGTCTTCCTGCATTGCGTGTTTCTCTTTTCTAACTGTGCACAGCGTGTTCCTGTTTTCCCAACTCGTGCACCGCGTGCTCATATTTTCCAAACTCGTGCACCACGTGTTCCTCGTTTCCTCGTGCGCCGCGTGTTCTTGTTTGCCGAACTCGTGCACCTTGAGTTCCTCGTTCACTCGTGCACCGCGTGTTATTGTTTGCCGAACTCGTGTGCACCACGTGTTCCTCGTTTTCTCGTGCACCGCGTGTTCCTCTTTTCCAAACTCCTGCATCACGTGACTTGTTTTTCGAACTCGTGCACCGCGTGTTTGTCGTTTCCCAACTCGTGCGCCGCGTGTTCTTCTTTTTCCAAACCCCGCATCGCGTGTTCCTCTTTTTCAAACTCGTGCGCCGTGTGTTCCTGTTTCCAAACTCGTATTCCGCGTGTTCCTGTTTCCCGAGGTCGTGTGCCGTGTGTTCCTGTTTCCCCAGCTCGTGTACCGCGTGTTCCTGTTTGCCGATATCGTGTACCGCGTGTTCCAGTCTGCCGAACTCATGCACCGCGTGTTCCTGTTTACCGAACTCATGCATAAGATGTTCCTCGTGCATCGGGTGTTTCTGTTTACCGAACTCGTTCACCGCGTGTTCCAGTCTGCCAAACTCATGTACCGCGTGTTCCAGTCTGCCGAACACATGCATCGGGTGTTCCTGTTTACCAAACTCATGCACCACGTGTTCCTGTTTGCCAAACTCATGTACCGCGTGTTCCTGTTCCCGAGGTCGTGCACCGCGTGTTCCTGTTTTCCGAGCTCGTGTACCGCGTGCTCCTGTTTCCCGAGCTCGTGTACCGCGTGTTCCTGTTTGCCGAACCCGTGTACCGCGTATTACTGTTTGCCGAACTGGTGCAGCGCGTGTTCAGTCTGCCATACTTATGCACCGCGTGTTCCAGTCTGCCATACCCATGCACCGCGCGTTCCAGTCTGCCATACTCATGCACCGCGTGTTCCAGTCTGCCGAACTCATGCACCGCGTGTTCCAGTCTGCCGAACTCATGCACCGCGTGTTTCAGTCTGCCGAACACGCGAGTTCCAGTCTGCCATACTCATGCACCGCGTGTTCCAGTCTGCCGAACTCATGCAACGCATGTTCCAGTCTGCCAAACACGCGAGTTCCAGTCTGCCGAACTAATGCACCGCGTGTTCCAGTCTACCGAACTCATGCACCGCGTGTTCCAGCCTGTCGAACTCATGCACCGCGTGTTCCAGTCTGTCGAACTCATGCACCGCTTGTTCCAGTCTGCCATACTCATGCACCTACTCATGCACCGCGTGTTCCAGTCTGCCGAACTCATGCACCGCGTGTTCCAGTCTGCCGAACTCATGCACCGCGTGTTCCAGTCTGCCTAACAGTCGAGTTCCAGTTTGCCATACTCATGCACCGCGTGTTCCAGTCTGCCGAACACGCGAGTTCCAGTCTGCCGAACACGCGAGTTCCAGTCTGCCGAACACGTGCATCGGGTGTTCCTGTTTACCAAACTTGTGCACAGCGTGTTTTTGTTTGCCGAACTATTGCATCGGTGTCCCTGTCTTCTGAACTCGTGATACCGCCATCCTGGTGGCATTGAGAGGCCCTGCTTGTGTTTGTTACTCAGATAATTAAAAAAGGCTAGCAAGTTTAATAATTATAAATACTTAACCAATAGGGTATTTGCTGATTTCAGTATTTATTTTGTTCTTTAATGTTTGTATTTTCAGTCTGCAAGACGTGCATAGTGGGGTACCTGGAGGCCAGCAAGCACTGTCCAGTGTGCGACAATCTCGTGCACAAGACCAAACCCCAGCTGAGACTGAGGTAAGCGGTTGACCTCTGAGTTTGATGGTTCTGGCTTCAAACCGCCGTTATAGTCATGGAACGCAGTATCAGATTAAAATTGATATTAATAGGATATTAAATTACAACGTTTGTTTTAATGCGCTTTAATTCTTGTGATAAATCTACACAGTGGATAAGACGGAGCTGTTTTTATAAATTTTGTTGTAATATTCGTATACTTTTAAAAGCAAACACACCGATTATAACAGAAGAATAAGAAATAGCGATGTGTTTGTTAAAGTCGACGTTTTAGACAATTCCATTGTACCATAAAGCGTGTCTTTCTGATAACTGTTTTTTAAACTCAGTATGGATTATAAAAAACCTTCCCATTCCCATTTCCCGCTTCAAGGCACGTTTTATTATATTTCTTTCCCTTAAATGCTGCATTTTGACATTTATAGAAACCTATTCAAACAACGGACCATGTTCGCTAATTTACGAGGGTCGTAAAACTGTCGCGTTTTCTATCGTTCATTCAGTTGTAACCCTAGCCAATGCGTTGATGATGCGTGTGTAAATTGCAGGTCGTTCATGAGGATTTGCATATTTCTGAGATTTCATTCTTATTAATAGTCATTGGGCGACAAAAATCATGTTAGAGCTCGATTTTAAATTTTGAATGGTATATGTTTGACAGCTACGCACATACCTAACGTGGTCCTATCGACCCTTGTATATACAATGCCGTAGATCTAGAATCAGGGGCGTAGCTTCCTTTAGGCACTATAGGCACGTGCCTATACATTTTTTCCAGAGATTAAAAATTTAAATATGC
This sequence comes from Congeria kusceri, assembly GCA_027627225.1. NCBI lineage: Eukaryota > Metazoa > Mollusca > Bivalvia > Myida > Dreissenidae > Congeria > Congeria kusceri. Next base: position 21,003,521 of record CM051038.1, on the reverse strand, counting down.
AGAAAATGCTATAAAAATAAGAAGGGGGATGGGGGTGAGGGGATCTTTCTTGGCTGCATTTTTTAATGAGTCGATTACGTCAATATGAAACAAATTTCATGAAACACACGCTTATTTTACAATTATTTTGTAGAATCGGGGTTTAGCTGAAGTTAGTTGTTTGTAGCAACATACGAGTATAAACTTTCCTGGCATTCTGTACATAGAGAGTGACTGCCTTCGTCTAGTTAGTTGCGAGAAGCGACACCTGGTGGATACAACGCTCTCCTGGCCCAAATTATCGCTTACAGCGTCATTTTGTAGATTCCGCCTATTGTGCCTATACATTTTTTTGAACCCAAGCTACGCCCCTGATAATAATTTTAAGATTAACGAACGTGCACGAATAGATGTGACGCTGCGATCATAATTTTAGGTTTATGAACATTTACGAATAAAATGTCGGCATCATCCACTTCTACGGTCTTTATAATGTAGCCTCATTTCGCGTACATAATTATTTTATGTTCATAAAAACAAATTTTCCCACAAAACTTAAATACAGCACTACATAAATCTGACCAAAGCAGTTTTAAAGGTTTTCATGGCGCAAAAATTTGTGACTTTTTCCATCCATGTTTTCGTGTCTCGTATTTCTATGCTCTAACAAATAATTGTGCGGTAAAGGTGATACCGTTTATGTATCTGTTTGCATGGCAAAATAATTATAGAAAATAGATGCAAACGTAAAAACCTGTACAACGCACTTCGCATTTAAATTATATATATATAATATACATGTTCTTCATTTTGTAGATAAATATAGAAATTGCAATCTCAGATACCATAGTTAAGCAGGGAATCGAACTTGCAAGTTAAGCTGGGGCTCAAACTTACAATCTCAGGTACCATAGTTAAGCAGGATCTTAAAATTGCAATCTTCGGTACCATAGTTAAGCATTGACTCGAGCATGCAATGTTAGGTACCATAGTTAAGCAGGATCTTAAAATTGCAATCGTTGGTACCATAGTTAAGCATTGACTCGCGCATGCAAGGTTAGGTACCATAGTAAAGCATTGACTCAAGCATTAAATGTCGGGTACCATAGTAAATAAAGCATTGACTCGAGCATTAAATGTCGGGTACTATAGTTAAGCATTGACTCGAACATGCAATGTTAGGTACCATAGTTAAGCATTGGCTCTGACATTAAATGTCGGGTACCATAGTTAAGCATTAACTCGAACATTCAATGTTGGGTATCATAGTTAAGCATTGGCTCGAACATTAAATGCCGGGTACCATAGTTAAGGATTGACTCGAACATGTAATGTTAGGTATCATAGTTAAGCATTGACTCAAACATGTAATGTCAGGTACCAGAGTTAAGCATTGACTCAAACATGTAATGTTAGGTACCATAGTTAAGCATTGACTCGAACATGTAATGTTAGGTACCATAGTTAAGCATTGACTCAAACATGTAATGTTATGTACCATAGTTAAGCTTTGACTCGAACATGTAATGTTAGGTACCATAGTTAAGCATTGACTCAAACATGTAATGTTAGGCACCATAGTTAAGCATTGACTCGAACATGTAATGTTAGGTACCATATTTAAGCATTGACTCAAACATGTAATGTTAGGTACCATATTTAAGCATTGACTCGAACATGTAATGTTAGGTACCATAGTTAAGCATTGACTCAAACATGTAATGTTAGGTACCATAGTTAAGCATTGACTCAAACATGTAATGTTAGGTACCATATTTAAGCATTGACTCGAACATGTAATGTTAGGCACCATAGTTAAGCACGAAATAGAATATGTAATATCAGATACCATAGTTAAGCATCGACTCGAACATGCAATTTTAGGTATCATAGTTAAGCATTGACTCAAACATGTAATGTTAGGTACCATATTTAAGCATTGACTCGAACATGTAATGTTAGGCACCATAGTTAAGCACGAAATAGAACTTGTAATATCAGATACCATAGTTAAGCATCGACTCGAACATGCAATTTCAGGTACCATAGCTATGCTGGGGCTGGAACTTACGATCTCCGGTACTATGGTTAAGAAGGGACTAAAACATGCAATTCAGGTACCGAAGTTAAGCACGGATTGAAACGTGCAGTCAATGGTACCATAGTTCATCAGGTATTCGAACTTGCAAGCTCAAGCACCTTAGTTAATCAGGGACTCATAATTGCAAGCTCAGGTACCGTAGTTTATCGGGAACTGGAACGTGCTATTTCCAGCATGGTAACATGGCAAAAGTCACCAGCATATAATGGACAATCGCCTTTCTAGTCTGTCGCCTGTTCCACTTGTTAACGCTTTACTTGCCGCAATTATTGTAAAGTAATATGTTGTCTCGCATTTCGTTGCATCACTGAAGTACCAAACATTATTCAGAACAAATCTGGAATTTAATGGAATTGCTTCCCTCAAGATGTTTAAACACAAGCTCCGTTAAAACCATGGCTTAGTGGAAACCCAACCGCAGGGTGTTTCAATATTTGCTCTCCTCTTTCACGTGCGGTCTCCGCGCGCGCACTACGCATGCGCAATGCCTGCACGCCCCCGGCGGCGCGTTGCGAGCGGTATTGATCAAAGGAAGTTCAAAGCGGTTTAGCGCCTTATCTTCATAGATGATTCTGCGAGTGGGAATGGGTCCAATTTCATGCCTGGTGATCAATTATCATGCACAGCGAAAAATGCATTAATGTCAGCTGTGACGTCATTCCGGATATAGGCTATTTTTTCATCCGTTTTAGCTTTCATCCATTAACCTTTGTTTAAAAGTAACATATAGCAATTTCTGCAGACATGACGCAGAAAAAAACATCGTTTTTCAAAGTATACATTGAACAAACGTAGATCTATAAAGTGTGCCGCTCCACTGGTTAATTTAATGCCGTCAACACTGTAGGACCATGTCAAGTGATTTATAAAATTTAATGCAAGTGAAGTTTACTTCCAATATTCTAATTTACAGTGTATAAGTAAGAGTTTGTTATACCCATACTTCTACGTGGTACCTCGCTCTTAATAAGTAAGAGGCACATCTTTCATTGATCCAACAATCGTTGACCTCGTTAAGGTATTACACTACACGAATATACCCCCATGAAAGCGGAAGACTGTGTAGCGTGTACGATGAGAACGGATCTAATGAAGCCAGAACGAGGCTCTAATTGCGGTCAATCCTGATTGGTCGGAAAGCACTTTGCAGATAATCATTCTCATGCCGTTGCTATGGAAACATCATAGCGTGCACGTCGTATTTTTCTCTGGAGGAATTGGAGTAAATCTGCCAAGATTCCAAGAACGTCTATCAATATACTCTGGTAGCCAATGAAATGAAGATGAGCTGTAAATTAAAACAGCGCCGTGCGAACTTAAACACGGATGGATGCCCGTTTCGCGCATGAGGTTTACTGTTAAACCAACTTCCTCAAACATCCACATACATGTAGCTTATCCTGTGGCGTGTCCGTTATAAGTGCAGATTTTAAACACATGTACATTGCTAACGGTCTGGAACAAAATAAGTTCACATCAATATGTTGCTTAATCTTATTAAAAAAATCGTTGACATGTATTATGTCTCTAAGTTTCGTAGCCAAGTATGATATACAAAACGGAGTTGTGCTTCGCGGATATTATTAATGGAACGTGTTTAGTTTGGTGGCGCATAATTGCTTCAAATTTTTTATGTTCACTCGTTATTATTTGTCATATTCTTTAACTGTTTATTTGATTTAGAGAAATAACGTCGGAGACGCTAAATCGTTCTAAATTTAAATACAACATTTTATAAATAATTCACTACACGTGTAATATTGTAGCCTCGTTTATATATTAAGTAACTTTCAGCTATTTCAACATCATGCAGGCAATCGTTATTTAAACAAAATATTTCGCAATGCACACTGGTTGAATTGCAATGGTCAGCATGTGTCCTATATTTCGTGTTTTAATACTTTTTTCTCACCAATTTTATTTATAGTTTTTGCTCTGACTCTATAAGGAGAATATCTATAAGGATGTAAATCGTGTCGTGATAGCTTGCAACACAATCTCGTTTCCTTGGTTTATTTTTCGATTTTGCATAGCTCGAAAGCTGCTTAAAATGTGTCAATATTAACGTTCGCAATGTGCCAATGTTAGTTCTTTAAAACCTAAAAACATCTTGCAGGATTCGTATTGACAGTGGGAGTACTAAAACGATGTGATTTGCGAGGTAATACTCGCCCCCCCCCCCCCCCCCCCTGAAACAGCACTATAGCAAGCGTTGTCCAAAACAATCCACTAATAAAACACGAGACGCTCGGAATGAGAATATAATTAGTGCATGCCGCCTCACGTTTCGTTTTATAAACCGGCAATTAGGAGATTAAAGTAGCAAGAGTGGATGCTATATGGGTCCACCATCTAGACGAAGGCGGGGATATGCCTCTTCCTCCGTTCCGCAGAGTCGTGTCCCTTAATTTAACATTTGAATGCCAAGTTGTATACAAATCGTGTTTGAACTTTGCTTTTCCCCTATTTGAAATCAAAGTTTTATATACAAATCATGAGTGATCCCCCCTCCTTTGAAAGCCAAGTTGTGAAAATGCAAATCGTGAATGAACTTCGTTTTTCCCCTTTTGAAAACCAAGTTTTATAGACAAATCGTGGGTGAATTTCGCCCCCCCCCCCCGCATCTATGTTGAAAGCCAAGTTTTATATCCAAATGTTACTCGTAAGTGAACTTCGTTTTCCCCCTATTTGAAAGCCAAGTGTTTTATATACAAATCTTGATTGAACTTTGTTTTCCCCGTTTTGAAAACCAAGTTTTTTATGACAAATCGTGAATGAACTTCGTTGTTCACCTTTTTAAAAGCCATGTTTGATATAATTTGAAAGCCAACTTATATTTTCAAATCGTGCTTGAACCTGAAATTTGTTTCGAAATGAGGAGTTTAGTGAACCGTTTGACCGGGCCGGTGGTGGGTTAGATCCTTCCTTTCCTTCCCTAAGGGGTTTCCTTATGGAGGCTCAACGATATTTACGAAACGTTTTATTGCAACTCATTTGCTTGTTAATTGTAGAAATATCTTAGAAATAGCATGTGATGTATGGTACAGTTTATATTCCGTACAGTGACTTTGTATGATTCTTGATCTGCCCTCAATCATATTTCACCGTCCAAGTGGCAACTGACAGAGACCCCTTAGACAAACTTAAAATGTTTCAACGAGGATTTGTTGGAGATTTGGTTTTGTTCTTTAAAAAGTGCTATGTTGAAACTTGAAAACCATAATTATGGACAATTTGACGGCAGATTGTTTGAGGCTCCTGAAGGCAAGGGTCCATTTCCATATCCACAATATACAGTGTAATGGATTTTTTTGTGACACATTATGGTGTTTTTCTTAAGTCTGAAAGGTGAAGTGTCCATTTCATTTGTAGTATTTATATTGATGTCAGACTATACATGTTGTTACCATCGTTGTATATGTACATGTTGTTTGCAAAAGAGAACAACACCATGTTATGGCAGGGTCTACAAATCCAAACAATACATGCAGAGTTCTTCTGCCAATATTTTTTTTCACGTCGTAATTTCAGGTCAGATCTTCCCATTCATCAGAGGAAATTAAAACAATCTTTTCTCCGTGTCGTCTGCTTTTGTTCTCGAGTAATTTACTGTGCTGCAGAAGCCCAATAAATATGAAAATAATGATTATGTTTCCAATCTATCCTGCCCATACGTTTTCATTGCAATTTAGCGTGGCTTTCCAGATCCAAAACACATGCTTCTGCTAGAAGCATTATTCGGTGTATTAGCGCGCTGATTACAATATCGTCTGTCCTTTTCCTGTAGCACGTGACGCGCGCGTGACTTGTGACACCGCGCACGCGCGTCCGGTAGGATTTACGAAAGACAGATTATTGGATTTGGTTTACGGATGAAAAACTGCTAAAATGCCATGACATGTGGAACAAATATTGCTTTCCCATAATTTGCACTAAGATGTTGGGAAATATCTTGAACATGTAAAAATTTTGTACGAGTGCAAGAACAAATGCGTGTATATTGCCTGACGTGTGTTCTCAATATAGGGGGTATCATGATTTTATAATAATTCGTATATATTCTCCAATTATATTTCGTATTGCATTACACAGGTTTCATGAGTCATTACATGGGCAAAGCATGGTGTGGGCTTAGTCATCAAATACGTGCACCAGTAAACCTTGCACAGCGCTAAGTAGCATGCATGCAATTGTCAATTATATGATTAAATTAGAAGATGTACTTTCTGTTGTAGCACAGGAGTCTTTAGTCTCATTTTATGTAACTGTTATTCCTAGTTGTAGTTTTGCGTATAACAGATCGCTGTTCTATTTGCAGGCCAGACCACACGCTTCAGGATATCGTGTACAAGTTGATTCCGGGGCTGTTCCAAGGTTAGAGCTTACCTAATAGTATACGTTTTAAAGTTGGCATGATGGAGGTACGTTAATAGTCTATAAATTACACCAGTCACTTAACCAATTCAACTTGAATTGCCATTCAATTGCTTCATAAAATTACCAAACAAAAAACGTTAATGATAAAAAAAAACTAGTTAAACTGTTCCGCGGCTGTTCCAATGTGAGAGCCTACTCCATGGCTTACTCGCTTACAATGACCAAATGACCTTTACACTATTTTATTGGCATGGTATAATAAAACTAGGTTTCTATATAAGTTCTCCATTATGCCAATGAAATAACGGTAATGTTAACCACTTAAGGTTTCATCACCTTTTAAAATCTACATGACGAACCGAAAGTAGCCAATGGAGCGCATTAAGATGTTTATTTACTGACTCGTAGCATGCAAAGAAAAAAAGTAGTTCCTGTAATACAGATTTCCCACTTGAAAATTGTTTCTAAATCCTGTTGGCTTCTGTCAACAGTTTAAAAATAGAAATCCAAACCTATAATAATTAATAATGTAAACAATTAAACTGTTATCGTTAAATATACTATACTATTACATTAAAATACACAAAGATAATATTAATATTATAATAAACAACTTTTCTCAGATATTTGCAAAACATACGTTAAGTTTGGGTCTGTGTCACTTGGCGCTTTGTTAACTGACAGGAACGAGGTTTCAGCCGTAATGTTTCAAATTTATGGCAAAATAAACACTCGGATTTTACCTGGATTATTGCAAGAAATAAAACTAAGAAGCTTCATTTTCTGAGCATACAACGTAATTGGTTCCATATATGCTGAGAGTTTTCGTTTTCATTAAAACCCTACAACGTGTTGCCTGAGATTAGAAATCGTCGTGGAAATACGTTCAAGGATGTTTAATTTTCAGATAAAATGTTCAAGCGGCGCTTCCATTTATTCTGTGTCTGACGAAATCAATTCCACTCTGAAAGAAGGCCACGAAACTCGTTTCACATAGCTATTTAGCTGCTTGATAATTTGACAAATTCGCATTGACGCCAAATTGACAAAACCCCATTGATGCTCGAAATCGATAGTGCCCGTATATTCCGAATATAACCGGCAACTTTCCCTGTGAGTCCATTAGCCTGAGTCTCTCCAGTGTATTCTTCGGGGTCTTCCCGGGGCCGGGATTGGGTAATTGGATTTTGCCCAATCACGTGTCTTAATCGCGTTGCCCTGGCAACGGGCTGTCACGCGTGCTGGAAGCGTTCGGAGGGTTCTTACGAAAGTATGGCGCGGTTGTGGGTATTAAGTTGCTGTGTTAAAGTGAGTACAAAAATGATCATTGCGATGCGCAACTAATTTTGTGGAGTTTGATATTCAGTTGTGGCTTGCGAGTAAAAATTACCCTAAGCATTGGGATACCCCTAATTTTTGGAAAAATAATTATTTTTTGCGCCTCTTTATATTGGGACACATTTGAAAGTTGAATTATTTCGTGTCCCTAAATATTGGGGCACCAAAATAACCCCTTATGTTGTTGCTGTATAAACATTCCTTACCTTGCCACTACTCTGGCTGCATAGCGACTTGTGACACGGTGTATTGCGCTTGCTGATCCTATAAACCACAATGTACACCATCAGTGGTTTGTTTGCACGTAGTTGACACGTGGTGCAAACTGTGTACTCTACTGGAGCATGGTCTTCTCAATTAAGCTTCTCAGTTAGTCAGAATCAGAAGTGTTGGGAACTTTTGTTAATGTGTCAACAATGTTATTTTAGTCAGTTCTAAGATTATGCGCATGCGTGAAGATGGCGGTCGAAATTTTATCGGAATAAAAATAAATCTAAAATATTGCAAAATTTATAGAAATAAAACGTGTGATGCAGAACGAAGTGTGTTAAATTGAACATTTGGATATATATTGATGACCAGGAAACGTAAACCTTCTAAAGATTCACCGGATAACGGTCAATCGAGCTCAAACCGAAACACGAACAAAAGGAACAAAGGAAAAAAAATGGCGCAAAATGTCCAAGTGTCGCCAGTGGCGAATCAAACCGGACAAATACAGGCAAGTCAGGCAAGTCAGTTCTATAACAGTCCACAGCTAACCCAGATGCCTGGTAATCCGTATGCCTACCTAATGAATACACCCACTTTCTATGGGCAGGGGTTTGTACCTCCGGCAACGCCATCGCCGCCGCCAAGCCATGACATTTTGGCATCAATTTTGGAAAGACTAAATTCAGTAGACAAGAAACTGTCTCAACTTGACCAAATACAACAAACAGTGTCTGGCATAGTCTCTCGGATCGACAAAATGGAACAACGAATAAGCAATTTTGAGAGCCGAATTAAGGAATTAGAAAAATCGTGTGATTTTAGTGGCAATGTGATTGAAAATTTAACAAAAAAGCAGACTGAGTTTGACTCAATACTTAAATCCACGAACAATGTACAAAACCGCGAGGAGTCAGTGAACCTGAAAGAATCAAAATTACAAGCAGAAATAACGGACCTCAAGTGCAGGAGTATGCGGGAAAATTTGTTATTTTTCCAAATACCAGAGGAAAAAGACGAACAATGCGATCAAAAGATATTGGAATTCATTCAAACCAAACTTCACGTGCAAAACGCTCAATCCGAGATAAAGTTGCATAGGGCACATCGTGTAGGTCGATATCAGCCGAATAAAGTGCGTCCCATTGTAGCGAAGTTCGCGTATTTCCCAGACAAGGAGAGGGTCCGCAAGGAGTCAAAGCAGCTGAAAGGTACCCCGTTCGGAATATCCGAACAGTATCCCAAGGAAGTGACGGATGTCCGGCGAAGACTTATCCCAATCATGAAAAAGGCAAGAGCCGAAGGCAAGGATGCGTTCCTTAAACTTGACAAACTGTACATAAACAAACAAGTGTATGTGGAATAGGACGTTCGTGAGAGTGTCGTTAAAGTTGTCACATGGAATGTGGAAGGACTTACTACACTTAAATGCTCCGATTGTAAGTTTATATCTTTTCTGTACAATCACGATATAATATGTTTAACTGAAACTTGGACCAATAAAGACTCCACAATAGACCTAAAAGGTTACAGCAAACCTATTCATTCATACAGACGATTGCAAAACCGTAGAGCGAAGCGCTCGAGTGGTGGCATTGTGATTTATATTAAAAACTCTATCCGTAAAGGTGTAACTTTAGTAAAAAATGACATTGATTGCATTGTTTGGCTTAAATTAGATAAGCTATTTTTTAATATTGAATCTGATGTATATCTATGTGTTGTATACATTGCACCTGAAAATTCCCCTGCTCATTCTTTGTATACTTATGATATTTTTCAAACTATTGAATATGATATAAATTTTTATCAAACCAAAGGAAAGGTATTCGTAACTGGAGACACAAACTCGCGAACGGGTCATAAAGCAGATTACATCGAGAATGATAGGTATATAAGCGATACTGATTTTGATATTAACTCAGATATTGAAACCCCAATCCCACGCTCAACTTGTGACCCGGGTACGAATCGATTTGGTGACTACTTGTTAGATATATGCAAAGCTACCAATATTCGTATCGTGAATGGACGGTTACATAACGACCTTAATATAGGCAAGATAACGTGCTATACACATAATGGTGAAAGCTTAGTGGATTATTTATTAACTGCGCGTACCAATTTCAAGGATATTTCAGATTTTACCGTTAACAATTTCACGGAATTCTCCAATCATGCGCCGCTGACATTTGATCTCCGCACGAATAGCGCTACTTCAAAAAGTATAAGTAATCCGATTGTTTATTTTAAATGGAAACCTGAGAACAAATGCGACTTTGTATATGATGTATCATGCGATGTACATAATCTGGAACAAACGCTATTATCGCAAATTGATTCACACTGTGACCCTGATATCCTAGTGGGAGAATTTTCAAACTATTTAAATTCAAAAGGAGAAAAATATTTTAAGCATATTATAAAACCGCAAAATAAAGGATTTATAGCTCCTGATAAAAATAAACAGAGATGGTTTAATGAAGAGTGTAAAAACAAACAAACTCAATTTATAAGAGCTTTATATGAGTATAATCTAAATAAAAATGGACATACACGAGAACAAATGATTGCTATGAAAAAGGATTACAAATATACATGTAGGAAAACGAAATTAAAATACAACAATGATCAAAGCAAGAAAATGAATAATATGAGACGGAAATCACCCCGTGAATTTTGGAAAAAATTCAAACGTAAACCAACAGCACATAACTCAAATACGATACCGGTAAACGAATTTCATGATTATTTCAGTAGATTAGCGGATGAAGGTGACTTTAATATAAATTCGTTTGATGCCGAAACTTTCTTACATGAATTTGATAATAGGCAAAACACAGAAACTTCATACCCCGAACTAGATAATCCTATATCCACAGAAGAAATAATAAAGGCAACAAAACGGTTGAAAAACAATAAAGCGCATGCGCATGACAATATTATATATGAATACTTTACAGAAACAATACATGTCATCGCCAAGCCGTTAGAAATATTATTTAATTACATACTTGATAAAAAGCGTTTTCCACGCAGCTGGTCATCCGGAGTTATCATACCAATACATAAACGTGGGGACATTTCAGAACCAAATAATTATCGAGGGATTACATTAATAAGTTGTTTTGCAAAACTGTTTACAAGTATATTAAATGAACGTCTTAAACAATGGGCAGAAACAAATGACATTCTAACGGATGCACAATTCGGCTTTAAACCAAACTGTAGCACAGTCGATGCAATATTTATTCTTAATGCACTGATAGAAAGGCAGTTGCAGAATAAAGATAAACTATATTGTTGCTATATTGACTACCGGAAGGCATATGACGTCATCAATCGCGGTCAATTATGGAGTAAAATGATTAATGTGGGCATCGACGGAAAACTCATAACCCTTATTCGATCCATGTACGAAGAAGTTAAATTACAGGTTAAACACATGGGTAATTTATCAGACATATTCAGCAGTAACGTTGGTATATTTCAGGGGGAGATAACCTCGCCCATATTGTTCTCGCTGTTTATTAATGACATCGAATTCGATTTGCAAAATGGAATAAACGCTGGCATTACGCTAGATCAAATATCGATCTACCTATTATTATTCGCTGACGACGCGGTTTTATTTTCTGAAACCCAGGAGGGCTTACAAGAATCATTAAACAATTTAGAAACCTACTGTGATAAGTGGAATTTAACAGTTAACATTGAAAAAACCAAGGTCATGGTATTCCGAAAGGGAGGGGCAATTAGTAAAACATTAAAATGGACATATAAAGGTCAAGAATTAGAAATTGTGAACAATTTTAATTACCTTGGAATTGTCATGTCAAGTGGTGGATCATTTGTGCCCGCAACAAATACTCTATATGGCAAAGCAATAAAAGCGATGCATTCTTTGTTCACCCTAACAAAAGACATGAGCGTACCTATAAATATCATGTTCAATTTATTTAACGCATATGTATTATCAATTTTAAACTATAACTGCGAGGTTTGGGGATTTATCAAAGCGGAAAACATTGAACGCGTTCATCGTAAATTTTGTAAAAGACTATTAAATGTAAAAATGTCAACAAATTCATTATCGTTATATGCCGAAGTTGGTCGATTCCCCCTGTATATAGACAGATATGTCAGGATCGTTAAATATTTTTTTAAATTATACACTTTAAAACAGGGAAATTGTATTCTTAAACAAATTGCGTTATTACAGAGATTAGAAATTGAATGCAAAAATAACGCAAACAATTGGACATCGAAAGTACGGGACATTCTTAACCAAACCGGTTTTGCCGATGTATGGCTATTCCCTGAATCAGTGAACACAGATCAATTTATCCCGTTACTTAAAAACAGATTACGAGACCAGTACATCACTAGCTGGAATGTCAGTGTCACATCATCTAGCTCAATGATTCTATATAAGGAACTAAAACCAGTATTCGAAAGATCATCGTATCTTGATATTGTTGAAAATATCAAACATAGGAATATTATTTCTAAATTACGTTTGTCGTCTCACAAATTATTTATAGAAACGGGTAGACACCATAAGATTGTCCGAGATCAACGCAAATGTGTGTTATGCAACCTAAATGACATCGAGGATGAATATCACTTTGTTCTTAAATGCCCTTATTATGCTGATGTCAGGAATACATTAATTCCAAAGTATTATAGATCCCGTCCAAATATGTACAAGTTTATCGAACTAATAAATAGTTCAAACAAAATATTGTTAAGAAAACTAGCTATTTTTTGTATAAAATGCTTTAAAATACGAGAAAATGTCATATATATGTAGTATAAAATATATTTTTTTTTTCACAAAGAAAACATGTACAAATAATGTAATATTGTTGAAATTGTTAAAATACGTGTGACATTATGTAGTCACTATGTATTAACCTCATCCATGTGACATTCTCACGAAAACATGTTTATTTCGTGTCTATTTAAATTGATTTATCTTCGAAATGATGTATGTTTTGTATTTACTTCAAACGCATGTTGTTATTGTATATGAGTGTTAATGACGATGAGCTTTATATGCTTAAGTCGAAAATAAACTATTCTGATTCTGATTCTGATTCTTACAAATATCAGTCACCTAAAAATATTCCTTCAAATTGTAATTAAATATTTAATATATTTTAGTAAGCGATTATTATCTCAAAGACATAAAAATAATAAATTGGTTCAAGACATAGATATATATGCAGAATAGATTGTATCATACATTGCTCTAAATGTTGGGACAAAATTTCGAGAATTATTTTTTGTATGCCCCTTTATATTGGGACAATAAAATTTTAATTATTGTTAAGTGTCCCAATTACGGTAAATGTAATTTAAGCATTAAGTCTAGAATAAACATGATAAAGAGCGGAATACACAAAATAATGTTAATGTCTAATTTAAAATGTAACTTGTCGTCTGTTAATTTCACGTCCGTGTATAGTGTTTACATATAACAGTTGACACCTGTAGCCATTCATACATTGATGTAGGTTTGATATACGATACGATTTTTTGTCGAACCTGAACGGTCAGCGCCCTGTAGATTATATTTCCATGCATTTTAATTGTTAAAACGTAGTTCTATTTTCTAACATGATACTCGCTAATTTGTCTATAGACAATGAACAAAATTATCGCTAACGCCTCCGTGGTGTAATTCCTACGCATCTGAACTCCAAATCGATGTTTATTGGCCGATAAACAACGATAAATCGAAAATTATTTCGTAATTACGAGCGTAAATGTTGCTGCCGGGTTCGGTTTAATCAATTTCACCTAGTCTCGCGATCAGCCCTTCTAGAGTATGCACCGCAACGTTTGCAACGACCCTTACACTGTGGGTAATTTAGTGGTCTACTGTGGGTCATCGAGTCAGACCACAATCCCCGTTGACCAACGTCAGTCAATAATCAGAGTCCATGAGACGCTGGTTTGGGCGACGCTGAGTATTAGTCTATGCCAGTCACGCGCTTTGTAAGTCGGGAGTGCGTATGTCGCCTGATTGAGCGAACCTTTAAATTCTAGAATAAAAGGAGCAGCAACAATACAAATCATATTTTTCACATCTGTCAAAAATAGGATCTAATTCCTCACAGGTGTGAAAATTGAGACTTTATTCTTCACACTTCACAGTCTTCACATTTTCAGTTGTGATCGCATTTAGTTCTTGATATGCAATGAAATCATATTATTCTGTGATCCTCACGTATTTCCCGTTTTTGGCCAATCACATTCTTCGTACTTCAAAATACGACAAATGAAATCATATTCTTCACAGGTGTGTGAAAAATATGATTTGTGAAAAATATGATCCTACACTGAACAACCTAGTGCAAAACCTGTATTGCAATTTAGTGCAAAATGACAAAACCATACTGTGATAGTGCGACATACTAGTGTTGTAATATAGTGCAAGAAATAAAATGAAAACAGTTTGGACGCCGTTGCTGCATATAAAAAAAACAAATAACGATATAAATACGTTAACAGAATGCCTTCTTGATGTATGTGTGCCACAAGGAAAATCATCATGCCCAATTTATACGATGTTTCGCTTCAAACAATTTATCAGAATCTACTGGTGTTTCCATTCAACTTTCGCAATTTGCATAACCGTCAAAGTACAAGTGTGTAAGCGCAAACTCGCGGAAACCCGATACTAAATGATGAAGCCTTAATACTGTATTGCAATAGATCAGACAAGAAACATTTACATGCAAACAGACCAAACAACAATTGTTATTATATGGATTAAATTCTTTTTCTATTAAAACATGCATTTGGCGAGGGGCCGTTTTATTTCTTGTCACTGTGATTTCAGTAAAATAGTTAGGATCGTTTATCCTGGTATGCTTTTTGTATTGACGCCGGTAGCTATATTTACTATAAATAAAACGTGTTAAAGTAGTTTTCTTTAGAGAATTCTTTTGTTTGTGGTTTACTTTTATTTAGACAGATACACCATAAAGTAAAAAAAATGTTATAATTATGACTCTGTGCAGATTTTAATTAAATCGACAGCTGTTTAAGCTGCAGTCCATATAATAAAATTCAATACATCGTTAGTTGGCAATAGTTATCAATTATAATGAACGTTTATTGTATTTATTTGACTGAAAACTAGTTCTTATTTACGAAAGGCATTTTATAATGTCTATGTTCGAAAACGCTTGGTACGAACGGAATAGACAATAATGTAGATGCTGATTTACTCCAGAGGTATCACAAGCTATTAGGGCTCAAACGGGTACCCGAAAAAACCCGAATCCGCGGGTCCAAAAAATACCCGCGATTCCGGGTCAAAGTTTTCGCAAACGGTACCGGGTCGGGTAAATATTTTTCAAAAGAACGCCGTAAAATCAACTGGGCCGTTTTGTTCGGGCCGTTTTGACCTGTGCCATCCTGACCTTCAATCACACTTCCGGAATAAATATTATATGATTTCGCGGTTGCATTAGTTCAACCAAACTCGTGTTTCTGAGTAATTGTAAGTTTTCTTTATTGATAATCAACTGAATCAAGGCAAATGAAGATAATAGACGCACCGAAGGCATTAAAATCGCCAGTATGGGAGTATTTCCCATCTTATAGACGTCTTGAATAAGTCTTGATATGGTGAGATGAGATTTTGTTTACAGTATGATACATGCAGTTACATTCTTCCACGTTTATTGTAAACGGAGTTATGAAAGATTTGTTCTAAAACAGTCTATATTGTGCATTTTAGCCTGTTAATGTGGGTGCCTAATTTAAAGCAAATAATATGTTAGCTTCGGGTATTACATATAGATACACCTATATTCCCATGATCTCTGATGTTCTCTATTAGCTCTAGTCATTTTGAATCTTATAGATGCACCTACATTCTACTATAGGAAGCATATCCTAGCTTAGCTTTGTTTTTTGTTTGAAGGTTAGTTTTTATTTTTTTACTGAATTTTGTCTCTATATATCCAGTAATTGATGTTTTAGGAAGCACCATTTTATCATAAATTCATTTATTACTATCAAGAATGTGGTAATTCTACATAAAGGACTCATTTTTGTGCAGTAATTAGTCTAATTATTTTTGACATATCTGCCATGTTCAACTTTAAAGAAAATAAATGTTTTAATGTAGTTTACCATATTTTAGAATTAATCTTTTTAATACCCGACCCGACCCGAAATTACCCGAACTTTGAAATTTTGACCCGCCGACCCGACCCGAAGAAATTTTTCGACCCGTTGGAGCCCTACAAGCTATCGCATACAGAAACAATACGATAAAAAGTTACGGAAACGTTATTATTTTACCGATTTCGATGCGTTTTTTTATTATATATTTTGATTGGTAAGATGTCCATCAGAAGTGATTTGCAAAGTTTTATTTGTATTAACATATTTCTGGACTGCGGATTTAAATAATCACTTACGAAAATATATTGTGGCACTGAAAAAAAATATCATGGCAATAATAATGCCAATTATATCGTAAAATGTACTAATTAGTAAGGTTAAATACTTAAAATATGTTTGAAGTCATGAACATTTCGTCAACAGTAAAATAGTGTTTATCTTTCAAGTGCCAGTGCAAACAATAAAAAATAAATGCGCCAATCTGTCTAAAGTGCACACTCTTCCTAAACCATAACGTATTTTAGGATATGATTTTATAAACAGATTGTAAATTTAATATATTTGCAAAACTTGAAATGAAGGATCTCCAAAATTTCATCTTCCTAGTGCTCTATAGGACCATATTTTTCACAAATCGTAGTTTTCACATCTGCGAAAAAAATAGGATCTCATTCTTCACATTTTCTGTGAAGTTTGTGATCGCATCCGGTTTGTATATGCCATGAAATAATATTTGTGCGTGGTCCTCACGCATACCTCGTTTTTGGTCAGTCACATTCTTCACACTTAAAAATGTGACAAATGAGATCCTCTTCTTCACAGGTGTGTGAAAAATATGTTTTGCGAAAAATATTATCCTACAGTGCTATTTCAGGCTGGCAAAACGACATAATGTCTTTGAAATAAAATAGTGTTTTTGATAGTGATATAATCCAGAGACATATATAGCAAAAATGTGAAGCATGTGTATTGATTTTAAAGTATGTTATAATAAATTATGAATATTGTTATATATTGTACTTTTGAATATTTACTAGTTTTATGGTTATCGAAGACCATGGGAATTCGTTGAATGAAAATATGAATAAATATTGAATTCATTCGTATTTCCAGATGAAATGAGAAAACGTAGAGAATTCTACAAAGAAGAAATAGAAAGCGGTGAGTATTATAATATAAATTTACTATTAAAAGTTAGTTCATCTGTTTTATTACGTACATTGATTTATACTTTTAGTTTCTTATTACGCAAGGCAGTTAACATTCGCTTAATAAATTGTTAAAATGTTAAATATAAAAACGGCATATAAAAAGATATTATGATTATATATAATAGCCAAGAGACGGATTTTGCAAATATTTTATTTATAATCATGCACTGTTGTAATTGTTTATCAAATGTTGCCGTGAGTCGGAAAGATTTTTGTTCTCGTAAGAAAGTAATTAGCGACGCATCAAACGAATAATTGTAACAAAAATGTTCTGTTGTAGTGCATTTTGCTCACTCATAATTGTGCACCAAATAAAGGTCGTAAATTGTATTTTTCTGCTGTGCCCCATTATGTTTACTTAAATATAAACATAAACAACGCTTGTCATTTTCTTAATTAGCCTATTTTATTTCGATTAAATTATATGAATATATATCAAGTTTATAAAAATAACGTGTGCACAGTGATTTTATTGGACAAATAAAATTAGAAAGATTATTAGATCTAATTACTTTGGACGTTGCTTTGCAAAATAACTCTTTTTTTTTGTCGTGTTAACATTATTTTTATCTAAATTACTACAGTGTAGACTTTCAATTAACTTCCATCGTGTTTTACAAGATGTAAGTTCTAATTTTGTTTCATATTTGTTTACTTTCTTTCTATTATTTTTGTTTTTAACTTTTTTTCTGGGCTTTTAAAGAAATGAAATGTTTTATTGAAATGAATTGACGTTTAATTTGTTGATAAATTGCAATTTACCTATTTTTATTTTTCGTTGGCGTATTTAGAATATAATTGTTCGATAGCAAAAGCTTATTAATACAGACCTATCAGTAAGTTTTCTATACAATAAAATGACAAATACCATGAAGTTAGTGTGCGATTTAAATTTTATTTTTTTACTCAGTTCACAAAATAATCTATACAAAACGTTAAACTCGCTTACTTAATCGTTAAACAATTTCAGAAGATCTACAATATTTTTGTTTCTTGAAATATTTTTACAGGATATGTATTATAAAGATATTTTTCATAATCTGTTTGCATATAAATGTATATATTCAGGCTGTTGGTACATTAATATTATAATATTAGTAATAAATTTATTTTTAACGTAGGAAGATCTAGCATAAGAGATATTTTATGGCACACATATGATAACAATCTGATTGTAATATTAGAGAGATAATTTTAATATTAGGCCTATTTTACCATTTGATATTTTTATATTGAACGCAAAGTCGCCGTGACAAGAGATTGAGCGTATTTTTTGTTTACTTATTTCTGCATTAATTTTTACCGAAATACTTTCTCAGTTATAAAATATCGAATCATGTTAAAAAATATATTTGACGCGCGTGTTAATATGGTTTTTCACAAATTTATAAACGAGTGGTGTATTTGAAAATAACCTACATAACCTCTGACCAAACGAATATATATTTACGCCATTTTTGTTTTGTTACGGACAATATATTTTACAGATTGCCTGCTTTCGTTGTCTGATATAATAAAGATTTTCTTGTGTCAAAAGAGACATTTCAGTTATTTATACCAGTTTATGACTAGCTTTTTAACCGTTATAACAGCTTTCAACATTACAACTACATGTATATAGAATTAAAAATATATGTTATGGTCCGAATTGTCCTATTATAACATTTAATAAAAATATTTTACTATAAGGTCACAGTGGTGTAATACATATGCTGTCCGTTTGGCGATCGGGGGGTCGTGAGTTCGATCGCTACTCGCTGAGCGTTAGAATGACCTTAAAAAGACACCAAGTATTGGTTCTACCCAGGAAACGGACTCGATAATGTCTCAATATGCCTCAGTCTTTCAGCGCAATCGAACTCTAAAAATGAAGTATTTTACTTTTGTTGTTCAGGTCGCGTGGGGGAGCACGGGATACCGGAAGAGCGAGAACGCATCATATACTCAGCAGACGAACAGTTCAGCCTCGTTCTCGAGTTGAGCTCCGAGTAAGTGTTTTAAAAAGTGTAGTTACGTTTATCATATGTGCGGTAGTTTTATTTTTCTTACTGTTTTACAAAACGTTGTACGGATATATCATAATAGTCAAGTGCTACATTGCTAATTGAAGCCGACGTCTATATAATAAATATTATTTTCTGCCTTAAAACGCGTTTTCTTATATTATTATATCTGTATATATTTAACGCTGCATCGGCTTGTATTCCACCAGGGATTGATAGTATCGTGTATTTTCAGCGGCACCCCACCCTTGACCGTGAACACCAAGTCCAGACATCATAAGCTGGAGGTAAGGACGCAGTGACTACTAGCTGTTCAAAATATGTTGAGTGATATTTGTGATGATGATGATGATGATGACGATGATGATGATTGTGATGGTAATAATGATGATGATGATGATTGTGATGGTAGTGATGGTGATTGTAATGGTAATGATGATGATGACTAGGATGATTATGATGATTATGATGATGGTGGTGGTGAAAATGATGGTGGTGATGATGATGATAATAATGATGATGATACCATTTTTAAACCCCGATAATGGTGGTGATGATCGCGTGCGACCCGTGCGTGACAGATTGCAAGACGTGTAATGCCTCGAACACTGCACAGCCACTTCCGGCGTACGCCGTTCACTGTATATACATCAGTGTATGAAGAGTTTATTACCCATCGTTCACTCCGGCGTGACCTATACACCTCTATGTTGCTTGCTGGTATTATACAGCCCAGTGTTGGTTTGAGGCGTCTGTCAGCCACCATCACCCCAGTATGACGGATAGTTTCTTGTAACTGGTGGCACGTATACCACCTCTTGTTACTCCTAACTGTTACCTATACTGTCCCGTGTTTGTTGTAGGCCTCAGACCGCCGGTACCTGCTGTGTCCCGGGAAGTTCACGGTGGGACTTCTTAAGAAGTTCATCAGAATGAAGTTTAACCTCTGTGATAGATACCAGGTATGGGTGCCTTCCTATCTTGCGTGCGTGCGCAGTAGTTCTTTATAGCGACTAATGAGCCACGTGTGTACATTTTGCACGACATTGTAAATTCCTACTAAATCCTCATACATTACGCTAACATTGTTCGGATATGTTCGGCGTGCTTCGTAGCTCGTCGTTTTCTTTTGATATACATGTATATAGAGAATTATACTTATCGCTAGACTCTACTTTTTTTCTAACTTCTTAAATTTGCATTTACGATAAACGATTTTTCATGTCGCATAACATTTGTGTTATACCACTACGTATTAACATAAACATGAATTGATGTGTTGTTCATGTTAGTGACTCTGTACCTAACCAATAACTCAATATTTCATTTAAGTCGTCATAGTTTGGCGCTGAGATATTGATGTACTGGTATTATATAGACATTTTGTGACTAAATTTTACTAATCGAATACTGTCTTACCTAAACGAACGGCGCAAGATAAACATACCCCCGTCACCTGTAATCCCACCCCACCCATCAATTTATGCGTTGTCTGTCTGCATAGCAACCGAGGCGCGCACCTGGCGGCTTCCGCCTAAACCGCAACATGTTTTATCGCCTTTGAAACTGCTTTATAAAGTACACCGACTGCACTGCGTTATGTTGAAATGTTTTATTTCAGTTTTAGTATCCGCAGATCTCTCGGTACTTCTAACTGTTTGAGATCGAAATCGATTTCTTGTCTGGAGATTTTTGCAGTTGCACGTGGTAAAATGTTCTATTTCCCAAGTTACCTAAATGGTGTAATTATGAAGCATGTTGCGTGATTTCCTTGGAATTTTAATCGCTCTCTGAGTCGGAAAGTTTATTGAACCATCGTCATTAGTCTGTGCGTCATGTTAACAATCTATGTGTGCAATATTTTTGTTTCATTAATTGTAATGTGCATTATTAATGACAGTGCGTAAGCAACAGAGTGGCAACAGATTAACTGCGTACCATTTTTGAAGAAAATAAAAATCTTGTTTCACATTGAGCTTTCGTAAGTGTCAAGGAAGAACTTAAAATATAACACTTCAATACATTCACCACCATTTATGTATCCACACCCTCACCCAATTCCACCTTCCAAACTCCACCATTAAGTCGTATCTGCTCCCTTCTCCCTTGCCCCCCCCCCCCCCCCAAAAAAAAAAATCAAATAAATCTGGGGTATTGTACCCCTGCGTATTGGCACCCTGCTGTGGTCACCATGTGGACACAGTGTGGGGACCCTTATCAGCTGACATCAATACACTGCTGCAGAGGAAACAGTGCACTTAGCCATTGTTCTGTCAGCTGAGAGAAAAGATTGCAGATAATGATAAGAGATTTTATGGTGGACCAATACACAGAGTGGAATATCCCATGGAGAGGACAGACATTCCTTAAACTAGGCATTTAACGGCTCACCATACCACCATTCAGTTACCGCTCTTTTGCCCTTCTACAATATTCCATACCTTTACGTGTTACTTGCCTCATATCTTTACCATAATCTTTGTCTCCATTACCACCCCTTTTAACATGCCCCGATACCACACTATCACGATACCCCGTCCTCTTTACCCTCCCGCCATCCCTTTACCACCCCTCTTTCTCCCTTATCCCCCGCCCCCTCTCTAATCCCATGCAGTGATACATGCTCTTTACCAAACCGCGTTTTCCCCTCCCATTGAACTCCATTGCTTTCCTCAACCCGTGTTAACAAGACATTATAGATATGCAACCAATTGCTCTGCTATGTTTTGTTTTTCAGATCGACTTTTTCCACACTGATGAGACGCTACATGACCACTTTACCCTGGTGGACATCGCCTACATCTACTCTTGGAGACGGGTATGTGGCGATAAACATGTCCTTGTCAGCATTAACGAAGTTATTAATGTGCTTCATACCCCCTATCTTCTTATGATTAACATCACACGCTTTATCATGCGGTGTTTTCGTCTGAGTGAAAAATACATGATTTAGATCTAACAGTAGATTTGCACTGATAGATACGAATACTGCATTGACATTATGATAGAAGACCGTACTAGAGCCAAGAATTTTCAGTTTTCCCCTTTGTATTGAGGGACTTCATCGGGATAAAAAAATCAGTTTTGTCTTTGTAGTTATTCGGTTTTCACATGGTTCGGTTTGGACAGTATGCTGCATTGTATTTCCTACTTTCTTAGGTTTCAGAAAAAGGAAAAAAGGATTGTGTGTTTTATTTAACTATTGAGTCAGATTTCCAGCTTAATAAATGTTCTTGTGTTTAGTTTACATCTCGTTTTGCGACTAAAACCAAATTTTTCAGACGCATAAATCTAGCTACATGTACAGTTTATTACAATATAAAAAATTGCCTTCTCCGTCTTCAAGTGGTTAATTTTCATGCAACTTAAATGGACGTGTTCACAGATTGACGATTTGACAGTTTTCATATTTTTTGGTCACAGATTCCAAAAATAAATAATAGTGAGTGTATATAAAGAGCGAAATAACACTACGGACATAGAAATATATTGTAAATAGCGTTTCGTTAATGAGTAACAATCAGTTGAAATTGATAAAAATTATAAAGCATTTGTAACGCTTAAACATGGAGTGTATCTGCTGCTTTCGTTAAAACGTTGGCAGCACGTGGATCACTTACATAAAGTACAAAAAATAAGGGTTAAAGATCAAAGTTGGAATGATCGACGGTTAAGGTGATAGCCTTTTGATCCGGAGGTCTGGGGTCGAAACCCGTTGGGAGCAATGTTTGTTTTTCTTTTTTTTATCCCTTTCGTGTAATTATACTCAAGCTCTTTTGTTCCAGTGTTAATATCTGTAAAGTTAACACATTTAATGGCATACATCAACAATTGCAAAAAAATCTGTGAACAAGTCTCTTTAATACTAGTAATAAGAAACAGTGTCATAATGCTTCAGCACAAATGGTATGCTAATACGACACTATGTCAAATTCATAAAATCCAAACCTTATTCTATTACCGCAAATGATTGATCTTGATAACATGCGGTGGTCTTTTGGTCTCAGGTGGTCTATTAAAGTCTTGGAGGTTTTACTAAAGCTGGGAAGCTCATGTTAGTTAGTAAGACGTTTCTAACGCACCGGAATACATATTGTGCCTTTTCTGGCTTTTTACACTTTTTGCAACTAATTTGTTTTATATACCAAGTGCGTTCGTATTTTCGCCTAATATTTATGTTTAGTAATTTCATCTACTCATATCCCTGTCGATTATCTCGCAGATTTAAACGGGAACACTGCGAATGGCCGAGATTGCAATGGCAGATAAACAGCCCGCGCGTATACGATGTATTTTATTTCAAAGAAATTTCAGACATTTAAATCAGAGACTATTTATCATGTCGTGGCGCGCGAACACATAAACCTCATAAAACTCTCATAAATTGTTGTACTAATATTTATAAAGTGAATAACATTGCATCTGCACGGAGAGCATCTCATTTCCCAACGTGCCCCATTAGGCACGAGATTTTAAAGGCAAGTTTTTGCATTTTTATGAAAAAAGCGCCGTGTTGCATTTCATGAAGTTGAAGGGCGGATGTCGGTGGAAATGCCAGTTAAAGGGGATGTCTGTGTAAAGGGGCATACTCAGTAGCAATCAAATTCTCCCCTACACTGTACCCTTTATCAGTCAATCACAATTTGTTTTTATGACCCTTATGCGATGTCTAAACACGCTTTCCTAGACATAATCCCTTAAATAGCATTGAAAATGTAGACCACTAGCTGAATTTGAAATTTATATACATTTTATAGACAGTTGCAATGTTATTTACAAAAATAAAAACTGCAATGATCAAGGCAACCGTTAGAAAAATATTTCACTAAATGTAACGTTTTATCATTTAATTTAATTTTCTTGTTTATAAAGTCATTGCTAATAAATTTTACTTTTTTCAGAAAGGGCCGTTGCGACTTTTCTACTCGGTGTTCACCAACCCTGCTAAACGATTCAAAGCGGACGACGAGATTCCTGCAGTTATGGAAACAGATGATGTCATCAATGACGTCACGAACAATTCTGATCTCAAAACGGAAACAAGTGGATATTTTACTGATGAGGAAAAACTGCATAGTGATCTTGATAAGTCGGCTTCTCGTGAATCTGACGAAAGCAAAGTGGATTCAGTATTAGAAGGAGATGGGCTAGACATTGTTAACGAAGATTTAGTGAAGGATGACCCTGAAACAAATATGGGGAAACAAGAGCAGACGGATAAGTGTGAAAGTAAAAGAAACTCAATTTTAGAGACAAACGAGAAAGTGAAGGTAAATAGTGAGGATTTGATTCACGAGTCAAAACCGGATTCAGATATCTCTAAAAATAAAAGGATAAATGAGGTTATGGCTAAAAAAGCCAAACTACCAAAGAGTTCTAGTCAGTTGTGCCATAATGAAAAGCAAAATGATGTATTTGAAAATAGTTCTAATCGTCCCAGTGTAGAAAAATGTGACAAAGTGTCAGCTTCAAACGTGGCTAAGGAGATAAGTGATCCAAATAGCGAATGTGCAAGTAAGGATTCTAAAGTTGAAAAGACCACTGAAAAACGTGAACGTGGTAGTGAGACAGAGAGTGAGTACGATATTAAAAAACCAACAGTTCGTAAATTCATTGAGAATGATCAAGAAACTCATAATATGGTTGAAACCTCAACCAACACGTTGCCGTGTAGTAGTGGATGTGCTAATGACAACCAATTTGACAAAGGACTCTCATTATTAGGACGAAAAGAAACTCGTTCAAAATCGTGTTTTACCGATGATGATATATCAGAACCTGTTGTGTCATCAACCCAAAACACTCAAGGTTGTCAAACTGATCCGAACGAAAACAATGACGCTGAAAAATTAGACATTCCATACTCAAATAAAGAGGATTACAAAGGCGGACTGTCTCCATGTCAAAGACTCACTGTGGATGTGTCTTGTGAAACTGATAACCTAATAGTTGACAGGCAAAAGCAGAAGGATAAAGTGAAACAGGTGAAAGAGAAACAATTTAAGGTGTCTGTTTCTACGTTCACTGAATCTGAAAGTGCGGAAAAGAAATCGAAACTGGTCGATTCTGCAACGGATGTGTATGATTTTCCAAAGTCAGAAATGGAAAATGAGGATTTGGTGACATTAAGTGCGCATAGGTTGTCAAACTTGTCCCATGACAACAGTAAACGTACGCAACTATCGGTGGATTGTTCAGTGTCCATAGGTGACATTCTGTCCTCAAGCAGCAAGAGGAAGTATGGCGATTTAGACGAGGCTAATGTGGACTCAAAAGCCAAAAAATCGGACGTTAAAATTTCGAAGCGTAGCATCAGTTACTCGGGACAGTTGACCACGCCAAAGACTGCGTATTTAGCTCAGCCTCTGTCACCAACAAAAATAACTCTTAAATTTGCGCCTCGTCCTAAATCGCCTACAAAAGTACCGTGCCCTAAATCACCGTCTCGTTCAGAAACTACAGGTTTTCAGTCCAAGTACCAGTCGTTTGTAATGGAATTACCTGAAAAGACTTATAGGTTGGAGGACGAAGAAAAATCTGTTGGTAAAAAGTCGTGTTCACAATTATTCAAATATTCTTCGAAATGTTCGTCGCTATCAGATGAATCTGATAACTCAAATGTTCAATCTAGTTCCTCCAAGAGAACTGTTAAAGCAAACAGACCACGTGGTAGGCCGCCGAAGAATAAACTGCACGAGGGGCATGAGGAAATTCCGGCTAAGGACAAGAAACTTAAGTCCAGAAGTCATTCACCAAAACAACAGCATTCCACTGGAGATGGCTTTTCACAATTTCCAAAGAGTATGTCAGTGTCATCATCGGGGTATGTACCAAAAAGTACAAGCACGTATTCCTGGATACACCGATTAAACGATACCAAATCCACAAGCGCAGCATCATTGGTCGATACAAAAGTTGTGCTGAAATCTAAAGTGCAAAACACAAAAGAATCACCACCATCAGATTTGAGAATTCCAAAGCAGTTTCTGTGCTTCTCAAATGGACAGTACACATTGACCACAGTCAGCAACATGGCAAGTATAAAGCAAAGTAGTCCTGTGTCTCCGCCACCTAAAACCGTGTTTACATCCGACTGGAAAGGCAAAAGCAAAGAAGCAAATAAGAATGCTTCTACAAACAACAGCAAAGATTGTAAGGAACCAAAAGCAGACAAAATGAACATAAATCGGTGTGACGCTCAGAACAAAACTGAATTGGATAACAACGTAAAAGCTTTAATTAAAACAAAGGATATTAAAACTGAAAAAGCGGACGATCAGCGTTTCAAATGCAAACGACCTGATAACTGTGATGATAACCAGCAACAGAACATTGCGAGCACAACAACTGAGCAAAAGGTGGAATTAAATGTCAAGAAGGATGCTAATGACAACAAAATATTAATTCAGTCTACGTCAGCTTCCCAAAGTAACTCTAAAAGTCCACTTTCCACAGTTTTGTGTACGTCATCCGCTTCGCTATCGTCGTCATCAGCATCTTGCACTACGAAAACCGGTAACCAATCATCAAAACCCATTAGTGTACCTTCATCAAAGGCAGCAACACTTACCAAAGGAACAAAACCGTCAGCAGCTAATTCAAAAAATGACTCAGACCGTATCTCACAACCACTTCCAACATCATCGTCATCTGCCGAGTCAGAGCCATCTGCGTCGTCTTCGTCGTCCATCTCCCGTTCAGAATCAAAGTCAACAACCACTGCCACTACGGAAACTACCGCACCTCTGCCCGAGTATCGTCACCAAAGCCCGTTCTTCACATCGCTCAGTGGAGCTAAACTAGTCGCACAACATCGGTCACCTACTCATCTCAACGTGCCCAACCTGGCCAACCACTTCTCGGGTGCTCACCATTTGTATGCGTCTGGTCGTTTCCACGAGCGTCTTGCCATCCCGAACTATCGATATTCAATGAACTCAAAGACTGCCAGTTCCATGGCATCAAAGCTTGAAGAAGCTCGTGCGCTAGAAGCAATAGGCTCACATTATAACTTCATGTCGCATTTTGCCGACCCTTATTTTGGGTTCATGAATAGCCATTTGGTATCTTTACTACCACCGCCGCCGCATATGGCTTCTTCTGTCTATCAAAGTTCTACAAATTCTTTAAACTTCTCGGAACATTCGGCAAAAGGTGTTGCCGCTTTATCAGCGCAGAATTCTAACAGGGGTTCCCCTAAATCCACGCCGACCAATGGGAAAGTGAAAGAAAAGAGTCTTGACAAGGTCATTACTGCCATCACAGAAATGAGAACAAAAAAGGAAACGCAAGAACAGTTGACAGGAATGGATCTTAGTACGAAAGGTTCAAAGAAAGACAACACTACAGAAAGTCTTGGTGAAAGTGATGGCAAGGACGTGTTAGCCACAGCTTGTACTGGGAATAAAGACAATGATAGTTCAGCAGATGCCAAGGTTACCCATATTGGCAATGGTGAAAACTGTAAAGACTAGCATTACAACACTCGTTTCCTTACTAATGCGAACATCTGTTTTCAAATAATCATTATATAATAACAGTGGAACCAAAATAGTGTTTAAGAAAAAATTGTTTATAGTTTTTGTCATGGAAATATCATGGTGAATTTTGAATTTATTCTTGATTTTTTTTTTCCACATAATTTGTGCAGCAAACGAAACGGATTACAAAAGGCGTTTTTAGTTACTGTTCCCTACCGATTAAGTGTTTATGAGATTTGTTGAGCGTGTATCGGTGTGGTAATCTAGGCGAGCTGAAGTTTAATCGCTGCAGCGAGAAATCGAATCGGATGCTAGGCTTTTATTTCAGCAGAACTGGTGCAATCTTTTATAATGTTTTGTGTGCATGGAATTTACAATGGTTGTGTACAATGTACATGACGTGCTTGTGTGATTGATTGAACAACCGTGTATAAATGGGCGTGTGTGACATTTAGAACGCAGAAAACCCATAGTGATCATTGTTTGTGGAATATATTTCTAATAAATCGTGTAGACCGTAGCTGGATTATGCGTGTAAAGTGATCCTTGATTTATATATTTACGCAAACTAAGTGATATATATAGTGTGGCATAACGTCATTCGGATTACATTTCACTTGGTGTTTTGCGTTGACGTCGTGGAATACGAATATACATGTCTTGGTGGGATCGCTGGTCGAGTTTTAATCATTGGATTTAAAGTATGACGTTACTGAAGTTATGTTCCCTGGACGATGGCTTAAGGGGTGATGCTTGTTTAGAACTAAGTTGTTAATGGTGATAATTATAATGGATTGTGCTTATACATGTAGTAGTTAAAGTGTCGTGTTACGAGTTTAGCGAAATCGGAAAGTAGTACCACGTCATTGTTATGTCAATACATGTGTATTTGGTTCCATTATTAAAGTTTATTTTTATTGTTAATTAATTTGATTCTCGAATATTTTGCACAAGAACGGTTCTGATTCAGAACTTCCAAATGAACTACCATACCTTAAAGGGACATTACAAGAGATAAATGTTAAAACAGTGTATGTTGGTTTTATCAAAAACTTAATTTTACTTCAGTCAGTTATCATGATCTTTTTAATAACTGTTGTAATAAACACATCTGCCTTGAAACCTAAGTAATATCAGAATTATCAAGGATATTAAGTGTATAGGTTTTTGTGCTTTCACTGCTATTATCCGACCAAAAATCTGTTTCAAAATTTTCACGGGACTATGTTATCGCTTTTGAAACTTACATTTATTGTTGTTTAATAGTTTTTGTTGCATGTAATAGAAATTTTATTACGGTTGTTGAACATTATTTGTCTGTGTAATTTATAACTGTTGTGGTCACATATATATAATTCAGTATTCACCTTGTGAATGGGGTTTTTATTTATCGGAGTGAAAGAAGAAGAACATGTGTGTTTGTTCAGCCGTGCGTGTAATTTTAATGTTAATATGTAAACCCGTCATTTATTACTAAAATCAAGTCAACTTTTATTCCATCCACTCTACCACTATAATTGAGGTGTGTCGTGGGAAAACCGGGCTAAATGCATGTGCGTAAAGTGTCGTCCCGGATCAGCCTGTGCACTCCGCACAGGTTAATCCAGGACGGCACTTACCGCTTTTATGGTATTTTCTGTTTCAAGGAAGTCCCTTCTAAACATAAATGCACTGTAGCGGAAAGTGCCGTCCCGGATTAGCCTGTGCGGAATGCACAGGCTGATCCGGGACGACACTTTACGCACATGCATTAAGCCCGGCTTTCACACGACACGCCTCAATATATATCTTGTCGTTTTTGACAAGTGAACATAAACCGCCATTACACCGTTTTAACAATGCACTATATAATTCACGTTTTGAACAGTGCACTTGTAGAAAATGGCATTTACAATTAGAAATATAGGGCCGATTTATTATGTTTACTTTAATGCATCGATGGTGTTAGGGTCATTTTATTGCCTATTTTTCTGCCGGACATTTTCCAACTATCACATTCTTTTAAGTCAGGATTTTTGTCCACACAAACGAGAATCTCTGTTGTTGTTTTTGTCCGCAAACTGTTTCAATCAGTTATTGAGATGCCACTGTGTTTCATATAAATATTAATAATTTAAGAATCAGTTCAAAGTTCAGTGCCGCTTTCTAATTATCTTTAATTTTACTGCGCTATGGGATTCTTAACTTTTGATTTGGTCGTTTTCCAATATTTTGTTTTAATCATGAATCATACTTGACATCATTTATTTATCAGAGCAATTTTAATAGTAATTTGTTAATTTTATGCGTTTCGGGGTATTTGTGTTCTGCGTTCAAATTACAATGCATGTACTATACCAAAGTAAAATTAAAATTTACTGGCTTTAGTATAAAATTAGACATGTATATTAAATGCAATTTTCATATATATATCGCCCCTGTTTCTATACTTATTTTAAGCAGTGCAAGTAAAAGTATTAAGCAGGTTAGATTGTATTATTTGAAAATTATTTTCAAGAAAAAATATAGAAAAGAAATAATAGATTTCCAGAAAAAAAAGCATGAAATCGTTTACGAATACATCTGTATGACTATGGTTTTGAATAAACTTATTAATTTTTGTATGTCTAGATTGCGTTATTTCTTAAACGATTATGCATATTAACTAAGGACAAGTCTACCAACAGTTTTAGTTAATAGCCTGTTTCTATCAATTGAATAGGGAAATGAGGTTTATTGGATACAATTAATTCGCTCAATACGTGAATGTCAGAGGGGCGTGCGGTTTTGCGGTTACAACTTAGTTTTTGGTTCGATTATATCTGGACTGCGGTTTAGTTTCACGACCACAAGCAGTAACGTGTGGTTCATTACCTTTCACTTAATCTGGACATTGCATGTTTTATAGTTAACCAATCAGTTATCAAACCGCATCATTAGATCAAAATGAGTGTGTTTGACTGGATATTATGCGCAGATTGTTGTAAAAAGAATTCCAATTGGATTTTAATTGGATGCAGATTAGTTCTTTCGTTAGCCGTTTTGAACGTTCAATGCAAGTGGTACTATGTTCCCGTACATTTTGTTATAGATACATTTTGTTGGGTGTCAGTTATTTGTAAATTATTTTTATTGTTAGTACTTTATAAACTTATTGATTAAATTTTCAAAGGAATTCCAAAAGTTGTTTAGCATCTGCTTAGCTCATTCCAGGAAACATAGCTGCTAGTATATAATTATAGGAGCTTTCTCAGACAAATAAAACAAACATAATTATCATCTGCTTTGTTTATTTCCAGAATTATCTAAAAAGTAAAAACCAAAACCCAATCTGTTTTATATATGTTTTATTTAAATAGGTATTGGCATTTAACATTTTTGTCATTACTTATATTGCCATAAAAAAGCAAACATTCATTTACGATTATTTCTTTATGGTATTGAGCCATTCATTAATTGAACCTTTTCTGTTCGCGTCATGACACAAAATACCATATTAAAAGGTCAATAACTCTAACAGATTAAATGGCAACAGACTGTTAAATAAAATAAATAAATACGTCTTTCCAATTTACCGTCAGGATAAGGCAATATTATCTTGATGTTTTGGGAAAAAATTGTATTTTATAATTCTAATGCGATAATTGCTGATTTTATTAGATCTACATACTAAACATTTTTTGAGTTGATGTTCATGTATTTATTACATCAGCTTGTTAGCAAAACGTGTTTTGAAACAAATTGCATGTACGATATGTATATCATTTTTCCGCATCTTTTTGGTACTTTTTATCCACCTGTTTGGAACTGTATGATTCATATAGTCCGTTTATTAATACGTTCAAATAAGTCAACCATTTTATCAGTTACAAAAGCTTTCTCATTTGGTTACAAATTTCACTTATCAGACATCGTTCTCCTAAAGAGTTTCAATTCAAATGAGATTTTAATTTCTGTTCAGCACGAGTTGCTTAATAATTTTCGAGCGTGCCTTGAATTGAAATCGTTAGATTTCGTAGTTCACCATAGAACGCCATTGTTCGCGACAGTAATGGTCACGTTTGGGAATTTACATAGTACGAAAGCAAATTAAAAATGAAAACGTAACGAATAAAAACCGTGTTAGCAATAGAATCGATGACAATTTCTGCTTTTGGCATTAAAATCTCATAAGACACGTAGCAAGATTTTGAGTTTTCCTTTTTCAACATCTGATGATTAAATGTTATGTTGCGCAGTTCGGTGTCTTCTCATTAGGCATTTTAATTATATTTTTACCATGCCAAACGCTATTTAATATTTATGAATGGGTGTTTAATTGGATCACAGTGACTTTTTATTGAGATTTATCCGCTGTTTATTTTAACAGACATGAAAGTCGTTAAATCTGGATGTTCATAAGTACAATGGGGGACGTAAACCCTTTTTGTTAAAGGAACGTATCGACCGTATCGACGGTCTCTAGCAGAAATACCAGTAATTAAAATGTGTAAAAAACTAACAGAAGTATTGTTCTTGCTCTGCCCTGCTCTGCTCTGTTCTGTTCTGTTCTCATTTCTTCCACACTCAGAGACACTTTTCACTGTACTTTATACCGCGTACCAGAAATACAATTAATTACAATGTGTAAAAAACAAACAGAAGTATTGTTCTGCTCTGCCCTGCTCTGCTCTGTTCTGTTCTCATTTCTTCCACACTCAAAGAGACTTTTCACTGTACTTTATACCGCGTACCAGAAATACAATTAATTACAATGTGTAAAAAACAAACAGAAGTATTGTTCTGCTCTGCCCTGCTCTGCTCTGTTCTTTTCTCATTTCTTCCACACTCAAAGAGACTTTTCACTGTACTTTATACCGCGTACGAAATGAAGAATTGTACGTTATTTTTATGTACGGATGTTTGCGAGAGTGTGAACATATGTGTATGTAGTCGTTTGCCCATTCTTTATCGTAGAACGTTCATGTTTTGTTTTACGAGTACGATATTCAACTATAAATATTATTATCATGATTATTATGTTGCAGAATTTGTGCACATGAAAATGGCCATGGTTTTGCATAAAGCGGGATATAGATCGACTTATAGAGAAACATAATAAAAATGCATTTTTTACTGCAAATAAAAGTAACAACATATATTCATATTAAAAACGTATTCATCGCCTTTCGTAAATAACAGTTTAACGTAGCTTTTTACTCACGCATTCCATCGCAATTAATAATTGCAACATAAAAATCGGCATTTTCACTTTAATTATATAGACGAATGATTAGTATTCATGTTCTGTTATCATATTCTCGGTACTAGGGTAGGCTAAGGCTTCTATAATAAAGAAATTAGAACAATTTTCCACCAACCGGTTATCACCTGTATATTATAGAAAATAAGATATTTAAATCGGACTATATTTATCCCTTAACCGAACATGGTACGTGTTTTAAACCTTTTAATCCCTTGATTAAGAAAAAAAACAATATATTAAATACGATAAACATGTTTGTCAATTTACGAAACGCAAAGTTAAATACTAAAAAATATTTGTTCGCGCTAGAATTTCTCTCGTATATATGGCTTAAAACATATGTCAAAAGGAAAAACCAGTCGTTCACATCGGCCTTTAACTTGTAAACCAGCCGTTTTCATGTGCGTACTTTCTGTCTGTATAGTGTAATTTAATTTGTTTATTGTTTTATTCTATGAAAACGTTGTTTTGTTATGTGCGTGCTAAGTATTCTATACAAATCCTTACAACAACAAAGGCAGAAGGAGACAAATAAAAGTGACGAAGAAATCGGTTCCTTGTGGTGTTTTGTGCCTATAAGATGTATTTGTAAACTCATTTTTTCGCGGTGTTCTAATTTCCGCGTATTTCGCTGTCCAAACAGAGCGCGAATTTAAGACCCCGTGTAAATTTTGTTTTCGCATTATTATTATAAAATATATGTATGAATATCATTTAAATTTCCAAATGAAAGGTTACCTCCCTTGCCTCATCTCCCAGTAAGTCCTTTAAAAGTTCACGAAGCAAGACGGTGACCCGGATAAACACAAAAACGTAATCTCATTGGCAGAGGTGATAAGGACCGCTGCACCGGGATCAATTGCATTTTTCGGCGTAGCTGTCTAAGATCACTTTTGACCCAGATTTTCTTGCGATAATTGTGCAGCGGGAAAATTGAATGCCAATAGAATTGGGCAAAATTTTCTAATTCTAGGGAATGCAAACTTCAAACAATGGTTTAACGTATACCAATAACTGTTGCACACTTTTGGGGAATAAAAATTTACAT
Organism: Congeria kusceri; assembly: GCA_027627225.1. Lineage (NCBI taxonomy): Eukaryota > Metazoa > Mollusca > Bivalvia > Myida > Dreissenidae > Congeria > Congeria kusceri. The sequence continues at coordinate 20,969,402 of CM051038.1, read as the reverse complement.
AATTGTTTACATAAGCGGTTAAAATGAAGTTATAAACATATCCTCGCGTATACTCTAGAACTGAGGCTAATTATGAACGTATTTTCTCATTGTATGCCATAAACAGAATGATATATTCATTCACGTAACGAAATAACTATTTTGTTTAGCCTACATTTATATACGGGTTACGTTCTATAAATAGCAATTGTGCAATGTTCCCATGCATAAATCTCACTCACAGAGTTGCCGTTCCATGTAGCCATTGATTCTAGCGAGTTCATCGCATTCCACAATAAGTAGTGGCATTCTAAAAATAGCGCGCGTAGCAAGCAACGGCTGTATAGCTGTGTTAATATACTCGTACATGCATAAATAATAGCGTTCAGAGAATCATAAACCTAAAAATTTCAATAAGTGTGGCATTTATATTATAAATACTGTTAATTTGATTTAAAATTGTGGTTACGATTTATTAACGATTATTTATAATTGCATCTTTCTATCAACTTCTCCAGTAGATGTTATTTAATCTGTAAAAAGATGCTACATTTTCATAGATAAAATGTTATGAAAGAAGATTCGGAATATGTAGAATTGTTATTCGCGTAGCATGAATACCCAATTTGCAATACTAATTATACACAGGAACCCTTGATATATTATATTTCTACTGATATAATTTAAAATCGTCATAGTCTAATGAATTTTTATGTTTGCATTATCAAAAAATAAAGTCTTAACCTTTCAAAAATCGCTGAATGTTCCCTGACTATTGCTTTTTATTGGGATACACAGGGTACATGCTTATTTGACTTCAAATCGTTTTTATATTAGATAACTAACATGAATGGTATATTACCAATACTATAAATAACTATATAGACTCGTCTGATACATAATAATTTTCCCGAAATTATGTTCTTACATTGTTAATTTGTTAAATTGGCTTGACAAATTCAGATAACAATTATGTTAACCTAAATTATTTTGGTTATTCATATATCACTGGTGGAAACATGGAGTTGTATGATTGGTTTATTCACGGCATAGATATTAATTATAATTCTATTTAATTTTTAAATTTATAAATTTATCTGAAATTAACTTTTGGGTCCGAGAAGTTTTCTGATAGTGTCCGAAAAATCTGGGGTCCAATAAGTCCCCTAATATTGGTGGGGACCAAACAATCTGGGATCCGAAAAGTCACGTAACCGATCATCTTGGCCGTCTGTTTAGGTAATCTTTAAATGACATCTCAATATTAATTTCAACGCCAATTGTCGTTTTTAAAGACATTTCTTGTTTTTCTTGTCATAATTTCTCTAACTGTCCTTATATATAGCTGAACTTAAGTTCGCCACAAATGTGACTGGCTAGTGAATTTTAAATATAATCTATAAAATATAAATACGATAAATGACGAAAATGGCTGCCTGATGAAAAAAAGTCAAGTTTAATGCAGCTTCATGATGACCGAATAAGAATTATAGCGATATGACCCGAATATAATAAACGCGTATTCAAGCAAACAATCATCTATGTCTAATATTGATATATCACATTCAAATTGACACCCAAAATCACAGGTCAAACCATCGGGCGCAGCGAGGCAGCATCAAGAAAGTCCATGTTTTCCTAAACCAAACAAGTTATTGACTTCTGATGTCTCGTATTTACATAAAAATCTCATTTGTCATGGCCAGAATTTTCTGCAAAGTAAATGGAAATCGGAGTGGGCCATTGTTTGGGGACTCCTCGAGAAATCTAATTTCTGGGTTTGTATTTCAATGTTTCATATTGAACATCGTGGGAACAGCGGAGAATGGCCTTGTCATCGGTGTTTGCCAATTTGTCAGCCTCTGTCTGAAAATAACGTTTAAAACGGTCTCGTTATCCTGGTTATTGTGAACGTTAAATCAATCGCGTCAGTTAATCCGCATGTTGCGATGATTTCAGCGCTTATTAAACATGAAAATGAGCTCGAATTATCTTTGGTTGAATTGTCTACTAAGACCGATAGTAATGACAAATTTAAACTACAAATGTTCTTGCTCTTCTCGAAGAAATCATTTCGATTATATTCGTAAATCTGAACGAAGTCGATATCAATCATATATTTAAAAATATGGAGACAATATCGGAAATTTACTGAACGTCGATGATGGTATGATTTTATTCAATGTTATTTTGCAAAAGATGATGATTATGATGTTGACAAATGATAACTGATTATAGGACGATTCATGGCGGTTACTTAATGTGGCAGCTTTTGCTGCTGGTGTTGCTTTTGGTCGTGCTGTTGCTGTAGTTGATGTTGATGCTGCTACTGCTGATGATGATGATGATTATTATTATTATTATGACGATGATGACGATAATGATGATTATCAGGGTTGTGACATCATCATCACCAGCAGCGGCAGCATCGTAGTACATGTAATTGCTTTGCTCTCAAAATCGCATTATCATCATCAGCATCAGTATGCATCATCATCGTTTTTTATTATCTTCATCGTCATGCCCATCATGACACATCGATCAACAGCACTACAACTATGGTTCCTCGCTACGATTCAAAGACAGATACCTATCTACCTGATGCAACGCTGAACAAAGAGCCGACTGGCTGATTAGAAAAACACCATGCCTTAACAATTAATCTATATTTACCTCCAATTTTCCTGACATATTTATTTCGTTTTAATCCACATTTGATTGGGTCGGCTTTGGCACGTGCGTACGATTTGTCTGATAAGCCATTTGGCTGTCTGTCTGTGGCTCGAAATAGACTCCTGACTTATTTTCTCAGAATCGGCTAAATATTTCATAAATTTATCACACTGAACGATCAAGGAAGCTTTTTTTTCAACTTTAAAATTGCTTGTCGTACACAATCATTAATATTTGTAATTTATAGAAACGATGCACATATCATTCATCGTCACGTATTGTTATTTGTGGCGTATGTCCTTGTCTTTGGTGAAATTACTTTAGTGGGTGAATACAGTGTAATCAACTTCAATAGAAAAAGCATAATTCATGTGTACATTGGTTCAAATGAAAGAATAAATATACAATGTAAATTAAATATTTCGAACCCATGGCTTAGTTAGCCTGCGCTGAAATAATGTTATATCGCTATCTATATATATTTTAAAAGAACCCTATATATGTGTTTATCTCATTTTAGTAAATTCATCTTTTCCATACAATCTCTAGCTTGAACATGCAAATTCCTGTATTAAAGATACTGCCAAACTCGTTTTCAATCAAATTCGAAACGTTTCATTCCAAGCTGAAGCCATGCCAGCCTGAATTAGCCCGGGCCCCTCGTACGACATAAATATCGATTTATCTTGTTCCGGGCCCGGTTATCAGGCCTCGACTGCCACTTACCCGCCCTAATGGGAGAGATAAATAAATTGATCGTGCATCGCAATCGCCAATTACTAGCGCCTCCGTGCGGCTTTGGGCCGTAAAAGTTATAACAGAAACCCAGCCAGATCTAGGCTAGGCTTCGCGATGCTTTTCTTGGGCCGTTCGCTATGACGTACCGTTTGGGTCAAATGTAAATAATTATACCTACAGGTACAAAAATATGCCTAAAGGCACAATTTTGTGCCTATAGGCCTAAATGTATGCAAATAGACCTACTTACAAATATACCTAGAGTACAATTTATACCTGTAGGTACAATTTAGGCCTTTGGCATAAATTTAGGCCTGTAAGCTCAATGTTTTTCGGTGTGTAGAATTACCAAAATCCCCGTAATTATTTTAGTTAAAAGTAATATTAAATACATTTTAAAGCTATAAAGGTCACTTAAAGTTACAATGTATGCATAAACTTTATTTATTTAAGGGTTATGTTGACCTGCATTAATTATATTAAGGTGTGTTTGGTGTGCCTTCGTCGCTTCGTTGTTATTACTCAATTACTCTTTGCCGTCGTGTTTTCATCGTCATCGTCGTATTCCCATTCCTCACGCTCGTCATTGTACTGTTGTTTTGTCATCAGACTACCATCGCACATTTTGGGGTTTCACTTTCGTAACATCACGATTCCATTCGTGCCATCCTGATTTTCCCATCAAATGGTAAATAAGGCTAATTTGTTAATAATAAATACGAGTAACAAATCTATCGAAAACCAATCTTCATTCTTTTATCAGTTCGCTTTCCGATATCTTGAATGGCCAGTATGATGTTTTTCTTCCGTATGGTTAATGAGCATTTTGAGTAAATATTTCCCACTTCTCAAGTATTAATTTCACTGCCCTATCTATTAACAAGAGAGCGCGTGTTGACCTAGATTTCTCGGACTCCGATTGGTCGATCCGTCTTCCATTCATCTTATTTGACATTTACTGTTTGACAGGTACAAGTGCACGCGCGGGGAAAATCGCTGACATCTGATATTTTTCCATAAACAGTTTCCCAACGATCTCTCATCACCAAAGATGAGATTTTAGAAATTAAAATAAACACTACAGAGCTGTTACAACTAGTAATGTTTTTAACTCCTGTTTTATTTATGCATCTTTCCAGATACATGCATGTAATACACGTAATCCGTTAAGTCCCCAAGAGTTTTTTATTTATATATAATTATTATTCCATCTTTGTTCCTTTCGATTCCAGATAAAAATAAACTAAAGACACTATGTAGATGCGGCAGTGTTTTTTTTTCAATAAGCACTATTGATCTCTAAATAATGTATTTACTACTACTACTACCACTACTTCTACTACTACTACTACTACTACTACTACCACTACTACAACTACTACTACTACTACTGCTCTACTACTACTACTACTACTACTGCTCTACTACTACTACAACTACTACTACTACTACTGCTCTACTACTACTACTACTACTACTACTACTACTACTACTACTACTACTTATAATAATAATAATAATAATAATAATAATACATAACAAAAATAACAAAAATAATAACAGAACTAATTGGATTAGCATTATGATAGAACTGAAATGCTGATGCCGACGATGACATTGTCGTTGTCGTCGTGGTCGCCACCATTGTTGTTGCTGCTGTTGTTGTTTTTGTTGTTTGTCAGGTACAAACAAAAAAATTGAACACTGCACCATTCAGCGCTTGTCTTATCCACACACGGTCTCTCTCTGACGACAGCCACTCCTGGATTAACGTTTTTATTAATCAATGACATTTGTTTCAAGGACACGCGGGAAAGTGCATGATGCATTATGCATCGCCGCGCCAAAATGCAACAACGCTCAGCGCGCGTGCATACCGAGTAGCGAAATGCTTGCAGACGACATTCCTGTGTTGTTAGCGAGGGGTCGTCTCAAAGACTATCGTCTGCCGTACGAGAGATAACCATGGAAATATAGTCGGAGGTCAGCCGGTCAGGGAAAGATCGAATACTCCGCATGATATAAAGCCTCACTGATAAGAAAGGGGCCCAAGAAAGGGACATTTATCGTGTGTTTAGTACTGCTGCGTATTAAAACATGAAATAGACGATATGCGAGAACTGATTCAAAATCCTTAACATTGTCAATATGGATGCTGCATTGGTACGATAAAAATTGACGAAGGTCGTGTGGATGGATGTGGAATTTTAACGATACAAAATTACAAAGATCTTATTTCCACCTAATAGATCTGCTAACGACCGAAGATCGTTTAAGATTAAATATAATTAATAGTCGGTAGTGTTTACTATATTTTATACTGTAAAGATGTTTACTTGTAAGTGAATGAATGAATGAATGAATGAATGAATGAATTGAATGAATGAATGAATGAATGAATGAATGAATGAATGAATGAATGAATGAATGAATGAAACCAACGAACGAACGAACCAACGAACGAACCGACGAACAAAACAACGAGCCCTTGAATGAATGGGTGAGCGAACGAAGGGACGACTAAGTGAATCAACTTTTATCAAAATTATACTTGCTCCATGGACGGACAGTTAATTTTCATGACGTTTTGCATACATATTTTGTTGTAAAATCTAGAAATGTATTGTTGTATTCTATTTTAAACTTAATCTTCTTGATCATGACTGGTGGGCTCAGAGCGCTTAGGTAACTGATGTAAAATGTTATAACTTCGCTTAATTACCATTTTTTTGTAAGAAATAATTGTTTACAAACGGTTATGTTCACATGGACAAATTTACTCGTAGATCTACTCGTATTCTATAAATATACACGTGGATCTACTCGCATTTTACAAATGTACTCATATTGTGTAGATCTAATCGTAGGTCTACAGATCAAATATAGAAAATATACTAGCCAGTTTTTACAGCGAAAAAAGATCAAAACTCAAACAAATGAATTAGCTTTTTACACAATTGTAGAAACAAAAAGTGAGTACCATGTAGACTTTACGCGAAAGAATGCCGTCTGCGTGACGCGTGGTGCCATAGTCGTTAAGTCCGTCTGGCATCTTGGACACACAGGTTTGTGAGTAGTCTCCCTTTGTCAATATGGCCGTCTGGAATCGGTTGGCATTGTTATACCCCGGTTAAACAATGATGATGATAATGCTGATGATAATTACAATAATAATAATAGTAATAGTAATAATAATAATAATAATAATAACAATAATAATAATAATAATAATAATAAAAACGAAGCGAATAAAAAAAAATTGAATGAATGAATGAATGAATTTTGGTTTTAAATTCCGTAAGCAACCTAGATCTAGGCGGAATGAAAACTTATAAAACAAAATCGACTCACCGACTGGCTTTTCTTAAACTTTACTAATTTTTACTTGAACAGTTAAATATTAAATAACACGACTTCGTTTGGAAAATAGTGTCTAATAAGTTCTATTTCACTAAAAATCAACAAATACATTTTAAATTAAGGATATTGAAGTGACATTTTTGCCACCTAGGCCTGGTGTAATCACATTTCATGTTCAATGTTATTTTAATGCTATTTCTAATTTCTAATTTCGCGTCGCATTACTCAAACATTTAACGTATTGTGAATGGCCAAAGGCAAATATGCTAATAAACTCTGAACGGAACGGAAGTCATGTCACTAGATCTAAATAACAAACAATTTACGTATGTTTTTATTAAATTAGATCTAGATCTACCAAATATTTTATTTGAAGACTGTTGGCTAATTTTCAGTTTAAAAAGGGTAAGTAAACTTTTATTAAAGACATTCACATTTTGGCGGGGTATAAGTAGACACGCGGGCGATACTAGAACCGTGTTCGATTTATGCTTTCATTAAGGTTAATATCAGTGAATTAAAATCATTTTTTAGTTCAGTTTTTAAACATTGAAAATTACTTCTCTGGAAAGTTCACTGGTTTCCGATTTAATACCGTAAATGATGCCGGATTCAAAATTGTGAAATGACGTTATTCAATTTTGACGTCATGACGTTATGAGTCCCGCGAGATTTTCCAGTTAAACCCAATTAGATAGCAATTAAAATGTAAAAAAAAAACATATCGGTGAATAAGGCATAATATAAAATGAAAATTTGTTGAATTCGGTGTACGATCCTACACCGAATTCCACAAATACCCTTTACACTTTTTTGGCTCATTTCCCAAGAGTACAAATAAATCTTATGTAGAAAGAAAAATGCGCATTATTTTGTGAATGTGTTTTTTGACGTATGTGGTCGTGATAAATCAAGCAGAAAAAGAACTCTATATAAGTTTCATTTATGCATAAAATAGATCTAAATTAACAAATGTTATTCCTAAATGATATTGATTTTGTTCTCATTTCCTCTGGGTTTGATTATTTGTTTACTAGATCTAAGCATATACCGTTATGTTAGATCTAGTTTTTTACAAATCAAATTTAATTAATAACAATTTATAACGTTTGAAGTTTTACGCTATGCAGAAGAATATTTAAAAAATTTGCTCCACGCGAATGAAATTATTTCAGCAACTGGCTCTAATCGGAAACAATGTGCACTCATAAAATCTACATTACATCAGAGATCTTTTAACACTTTAACATAATAATATTATTATTTCATAAAGATCTACCAGATCTTTATATTATTACATTTATAGATATAAAACTGGATTTTTATTCATTCCAGACAATATTTAAATATTTTCCTAAAAAAAATCATTATAATAATTATTAGAATTTTCTTTTTCTTCTTCTTTCGATTATTATTAGTGTTATTATTATTAGATATATTAGTGTTATAATAATAATTCAATAATAATAATAATAATAAATTATGAATTATTATTATAACACTAATAGATCTAATAATAATAATAATATTATTATTATTAGATCTAATTAGAATCTAGTATATCGTTAAATACAATTAATAATTCATTAATAGCAAGAATAATAAGAATTTTATCAACTATAGTTAGATCTGTTGTTATTGTTATTATTATTATTATTATTATTATTAGATCTATTATTATTAATATTATTATTATTATTAGATATAGAATCTAGTATATTGTTAAATAAAATTAATATTAATTTATAGCAAGAATAATAAGAATTGTATTAACTATAGGTATCTGTTATTCAATAAATTCATTAATAAAAATAATAGCTCTAATAATAACAATAATAATAATAATAATAATAATAATAATAATAATAATAATAATAATAATAATAAGAGATGTTAGTATAATAACTACAACAACTACGAACATCAATGAAGTAATAAATCTCATAAAAACAGAATAAATTCATTCTAGCTTGGTTTTATCCATCGAAATAACAAAGCAAAATTTGAATATGCAAACTTTCTCAACTCCGCCCAGAAGATAACTGCGATTGGTTGCCGATTGTTGTTTCTAAAAATAACGCCTTGTAAATAAACTCGCTCAGGTCACGTGATCCATGGCTAAATTTATCCCGATCGACCACTATGCCGAGAGTCAATTTTCTTTGTTAAATTCTTTTGTTTTTGTGTGGAGATTTAAACGATAACGGTAAGTGTTTTACTTGTCTTTATATTTTGAAATGAAACCACGTTCGAATGGTATTCGAAACTGAAGAGATTGTTCAGAAAAATGGTATTTTACGAAGCAAAAGATAACGCATTTCAAAATTGGTCAAAATGGCGTCCAAAGCCGAAATTTGAATACCGTTCGCCGCGATTTGAATTTTCTTTGTGTTCTTTATTAATCGCAGATTTTAGTCAAGATTTGACGAAATTTTAGTCGTGGCGCTTATTTCATCTCAGTTATTATATAAATATGGAAACACAATCTTTTAAAGCAGATTGTGTGTGTTTTGTACGTGTCGAAATTTATTATCTAGTTGTTCGACCACACGCAGACGCAAATAGTAGCAAAAAGCGGTATGATTTTCTGTTAATATGTAGGTCACAAAAGAGAATATTACTCGATACTGTTTATATGATATAGTTAGTAGTTTACAGAGCTGTTTATATGTTAATTCTGATAATTGTCATGATAAATATTCGCTTCTAAAATAATTATATTTTTGTCATGAAATCACTAGTGAAATTATTTATTCAGGAATTAATTTTCAATAATTTTCCAATTCCTGACGGACTTTTAAACCTGTGTAATTTTGGTAATAACCATTCATCAGTATATAAGCCTGTCTGGCTATTCAATAATTGGCTATTAGATAAATTTTTATTGAAATATTCCATAAAAATATGTATGGAATGGTTTATTGTTGGTAAGGTCTTGTATAGTTAGTTAATTATTGCATTTTTTTGCAGACAGTTTCTCGTATTGCATAATAAGATCTACCACACAGCTTTTGGTTTTAACAATATGTTGTTCTATTCCAAAACGGCAGTTATATTGTAGGCCTATATTTTATGATTACTTTTTTTATTGACCTTTATTGGACTGACAGAACATTTCTGGAAATCTGCTCATTACGGTTATTAACACATAATAAGACGCAAGTAACACAAGTATTAAAGTAATATGTATTATCAAGCACAATATAATGATATTCATAGCTCTTTTGTAGATCTAGATCTATATCTGGTTTTGCTATTTTGATAGCGCAAATATCTGGTATTTATATCGACATTGCTATCATTTTATTGAAATTCATAGAGCTAACTTTAAAAGTTTCGATTTTAATAAAGTAAAAATATCACAGTGTAATTGTAAATTATATGCCAAACCAGACGAATTTTTTAAGGTAATACATATTTATAACTTTTGCGTGAGTTGGAGCTTATTTATCCAAAATCGTTTATCTTGGCAACGTGGAACGTAGAACATCTAATAAAGGTAGATGTAGAGCTAGTAGATTTGAATAACTTTTTTATGTTTGACACTCAGTTCTTAACTTACTTCATTCACTGCAAGTTGTTATTCTAACAAGCAGATTGGTGTGAAGTTTCGATGGTATCAGCTTGATCTTATGGTAGTGTTGCAATGGACAGATAACGCTCTAAAAACTGACAGGAAATTAATCCGGGGGCTAATTGAAAACTGACCAATCAGAACCGAGAGGGATATTTACATTATTCGCACTTGACCTTGCGAATAACCGAAGCCCTTGTTAGAAGTTCAAAAGGCGAGAGCGGATCTTTTTTTCTAAATGGTTACTTTATTTGCAAAGACGCTTTCTTAAAATAATTTAATGCGAGGGGAATATTAAGAGTAAATAGGTTATACATAATGAGTGTGATTAATTAACTAAAATTAAACACAATCATAACATATTTATATACCATGGTTCAGGTGTTTTCATTAAAATACGGACTATGATTTGAAGAATATTCTCCATAAAGTCAAACTTTAAAAAATCGAACAAATTTCAAATTGTTTCCCCTAAGATTCCGTCAATCTGTCCATGAATATATACTTATCACAATGTTAATAATACAGATCTCCGATTTAAAAAAAGTCCGAAATCAGGTTCTTATTTCTTTCTGTTATAATCAGATTCTTATTTCCTTCTGTTATAAGTGTAAAAAAGTTAACGAAGAAATAAAGAAAACGCATGCGATAATATTATATGACCTGCGCGTGCGCAACGCGATCATTATTATAGACTTACCCTTGGCATACAACGGGGGTCAAAAGTAAAATGTTTTGACAAGCACTAAATATATGAATATTAATAGATATGTAAATTGTACCTATATTTGTCCGATAATCACAACGGATTGCTGTCTCAGTTCTCACCTAGTTTTTATTAACGTGACATTGTGTATACATAATATGTGTAGTACAGAACATGCAAGCTGTATACGTTTAGATATTGGTTAGGCCAAACAAAAAAATGCCTGTGTTTCGGGACTCTAGTCTACCTAGCGACCCCCCCCCCCTCCCGCCCTAAAGTTTTTAGCGACGGTTCTTTTCCGTAAAATCCGTATTTGTCAGATTTTATATAATTTTCAATGTTTTTGACCGAAAGCTGTCTTTAAAAAAGTTGAAAAAAATCTACCCAACCCTACCTAACTTTTTTGAGAACGTTGCCCGAAATACACTTTTTTTTGGCCTCAGTAGTGGCCCAACTGTACACCTGGCCAAATGCAGTGTTGTTGTTTTTTCACCTTTGGGGGAAAGGTGGCGGGGCCCTTCAGATGGGGGAAGTTTACGTCAAAAGGGGAATTATTTGTTAGAAAAGCATTATTTCGTGCATAATTATATTCTACTTTGTTATAAAACATTAATCAAATGTTTGCTACAAACGATCACTTAGATTATGCACACTGACAGTGTTTTTTTCATCTTTGTGGGAAAGGTGGCGGTCACTTTTAGACGGGGAATTTTACAGCAAAAGTGGAATTGTTTTTGTAGAAAAGCCTTATAACACTTTTATATTCTACTTTGTTATAAAACATTAATCAGTTGTTTTGCTACAAATGATAACTTAGATTATGCACAAACTTGGTTTGATAAAAACAAATGCTGGGATTGTTTACGAAAATTCCTCTATCTTAATCAATTTTTGTCCGATTTTGGTCAAGTTTTTTTTTTCAAAATAAAGCTTACATTCTGAGGGGAATTTTAAGGTAAATATAGGGGGAAAATGTATACTTTTTTAGCAGGGGAATGGGGCCGGGGGCCGAAATTCGGCCCCAAATTAGCCCTTAAAAACGCTGTTGTAATGCCTTTCAAAGGAACTAGTTAGAACAATTTTACCATACAGTCTAAACTCCTGCTATTCGAGTCGATTGTTTATTAATTTAATGATAGTTTTCATTGACATCTCATCCCGGTGTCTTTAGAAATTGTTATTCATTTTGTCGAGGTTCTCGTATAATTTCGGCTTCGGAGGTTAACGTGTTTGTACATCGGAAATTCGTTGATTTATTTCAAAGCTGATTTAAAATATAAACTATTTATTTTTTCATACATGTTTCTCGTAACGCAATCCATTTGCATTGATATAACTTTCTTCACATGTCAACTCACTAGTGATAGCATAATTATGTAGGTCTTCATATTTACATTTAGTGTATAGTATTATTTTGTAAAATAAGATAGATCTAAATAGCAGTATTGTTTACTAGTTCAGATAACAAATTATAAATAATACAAGGAGCACAAAGTGTCTACCTGAGTATTAAGAGAATTTTAAACTTTAATGATTCATTTTTAGCTGCATATTGTGAAGTTTTGTGTGTAATGGTGTTATTATTTCTTTTATTATACATTTACGACTTGCGTGATTTTTTTTCTGGATTAAAAAAATTTGGTCTGTTAAATCTATAGAATTAAGATACTTGTAGAACACTGTCGCTTTAAATAAAAAAGAGCAAGAAATAATTTAAAGCTGATCTATCTCAGCGCTTTAGATCTACATAATTTAATTTATAGAATCAAGATACATGTAGAACACTATCGCTTTAAATAAGAAAAAACAGAGAGAAATAATTTAAAGCTGATCTGTGTCAGCGCTTTAGGATTACATAATTAAATCACGATAAATAATTAGAATCTTTATAACAGCTTAAATTTCTAAAATGTATTTATCTGTTTTAAGAAAAAATGTAGTCGTCCAGTATGATTTGCTTGTAATTTGAATATGGTCGCCTGTATATATACATGCGTGCTGGTTAGCGTTTCCCATAGGCAAAATAAGTGAATAACCAATGGCTAAAATATTTCTGTATTACGCCCCCCTCCCCCCCCCCAAAAAAAGAAAGGCAGCAATTAAAAAAACGGAAATTATTATTATTTCTAGGGCACCAACTTAGTCGCATAGATCTTTTTAACGTTCGTGTGAAATGCTTGATTTAAAAATAATCGTTTATGAAACTATTATATAAAAATGAGTGCTTGTTTAATCTTGGGGATAAAATGAGTGGTGTGAACTATTTTAAATACGTGTACTTAATTATTATTGTGCCTGTGGAATAATTAATTTAAAAACCGTGGAATAGATCATTAATTTAAAAACCGTGGAATAGATCTACACTGTGTTAGAAGTACCAGTAGCATAAATAGACAATGACTACTGCATTTTCTGAAAGTATGTAAAAAAAAAATATCACATTTTCGGGGGGGGGGGGGTAAATTGACATAATTATTTTCTGGCAAAGATTTTTAAGGTAGATCTAATTATCCTTATTTCTTGGCGATAGATACTTCAAATACGTATACTGGTTAGCGACTTATTATTCGCCCGTACCAATTATTCGCCCACTAGTAAACAACAGTCAAAACAACAAACAAATACTGTTAACACGGTTTTATTGGGTTGATTTGCCATGTCATTTTGCTAAACTTGAGCCGATTATTGTGGAAATTCATACCAATTCCATAAAATCATACCCATATAAACAAACAACGCATAACTGACATTGTCAGGATGACGCGGGGGATGACGTCATCGCGCACGCGCTCATTTGTTTGAGATTCTGGAAGGCGGTCATTGTTTCCGTAATGTTTTTACCTAAACAGCAGATTGTCCTGTGAGTGAATCATGAACGAGTCTGGATACGTAAAAACAACCTTCCAGTTTAACTAGTTATAATTAAAATATTAAAAGTGTAAAAATAAAATGATATTTTTACAAATCCTGCAGTAGCCCTGTTCTGGCATCAATTGTTGATATTAAAATTGTTCTAAGTGTGCCTTACGAAAATTATCTATACATCTACACGAGTTAAATGTAAACACGATAAATAACATGTTTTATAATGGAGTATGTCATCCTTGGAATAGAAAAAAAAAGTAGTTTGTAATAAATAAATAGTTCATTCATTATCAAGAAAATTGTAAACTGTCAATTGTCAGCATTGTGAAATGTTCATGTGTGTTACGGATTGGTTGTGAGCTAATTTCAACATGCACTTATCTCACAAGTGCTTTGCTTAAATGAAATAATATTACGAAAATTATTTTAAGGTGGGCGAATAATTGGTACAGTCGTTAACAATTTATGCATTCAATTATTGATGATTTTCGCACGTGATTTCATTCGATATGTGTGAATGAATTTTGACAAAAATGCGATCGTTTCTTGTCTCATCTGCCTAACATTGCTTGCGCCAAGTTTCATTACAAACGGATGAGTAAGTCACATGTAAGACGACAAAAACCTCAATTTCCGGGCGAAAATGGGTCGCTAACCAGTATACTCAGCCAAAAAAAGAAACCTGACAGTGTATGGTTTATCCATTTTCGGAGAAGCGGATCAATATACAGCATAAACAATGGTTGAATATTAAATAAAACACGGTGTTTGAAATTTAATCCACAAGCACAAAGATACGAAAACTTGTTAAGTGTACTGTTTTGGCTGAGTATATAAACCATGTACCCGTGCAATGCTTTATTTATAAAAATTAGTGCTGTGAAATGCTTGTAACAAGGAGTGAATGTGATAAAATGAGTGCTGTGAAATACTTATAAAAATGAGTGATTGTGATGAAATGAGTGCTATGAAATACTTGTAAAAAACGAATGCCCCGGGTGAGGCTCGAACTCACAGCCTCCGCATGTCATAGCCAATACTGCCTATAAGTACGGCGCGCTAACCGATTGCGCCACCGGGGCGGGTGATTGGCGAGGGCTATCAAATCGGCTCATATCGGGAGAGTGGCCGTATCTGTCGCCGTTGTACATTACTACCATAAATGATTATGTGTAGATAAAGAACCTATACTATATTCACATATTGTAAATGGTATTATAAGTTGATAACTAACTATAGTTTTATTTGTTAAATTTATGCTAAGTTACTTTCATATCTGTCCCAGTGTTTTATGTGTGACGTTTTTCTTTTTATTGTGTTTTTTATGGTGTATTTTTTTTTTGGGGGGGGGGGGGGGGGGCAATTTTTCTTTAGGTTCGTTGTTGTTTAGTAAATCTGAAATATTTTATTTTGTGGTATAAAAGTGACCCCACAATAAAAACACACGACAACACAGATGACGGAATAACATTTATTTTTATTTCAATCACTTTTCGGATCAAAATGCTTTTCTTTGTCTTTGTTCATGTTATTTTAATAAGTGTAAATTCATAAAAAAAAAGCTGTGGAAACTAATATATGCGATGAGTTACTGTTGTGCTTGATTATGTAGGTATTTCTTTAAAGTTGTATTTGCCTTAAAATCAGGATCATTTCAATACGAATAAACGTTTAATACAAGCCCCCCCCCCCAAAAAAAAAAAAAAAAAAATACAAAATGAATAAATAAATAAATATAATAAAATAGTCCCGCTTCTGGTCTCCCGACCGACCCTTTACTTTTGCTGCCGACCCTACATATTTTTGATCCAAAAATAATTTATTTATTTCCGCCGATAAATATTCTTATTCATTTTACCAAACAAGATTTTAATTGGCTATCGCGTTTCATAAACCCGATAATGATTCACTGTTGCACATGGCACAAATTTTACCAAGGGTAAAAATTTGCGCGTAATACATGGAATACCATAATACACGATACTCATCTGAATAGAAACATAGATGGAACACGCACCACATTCTCCCATCATAAAAATAAAAAAAAATAAAAAAATCCATACCTACCGACCATTATTTTTTGGGGCAGGAGACCAGAAACGGAACTTATTTTTTTTTGGCCGAAGCAAATGTAGTTTATTTCGTAATCGTGATTTTGAAGTGTAAAGTCCCTTTAATATATCAAAGTAAAGTGCGGTTTTGTTGGAAGTAGTTTACCGAGCAGGTGGGCTAATGCTCGTTCAGGGAGATTCATTTTTCGTGCGCGTATCGTACCACCATCGATTATCATTATCATAATTTTCACATTATTTAAACGAATTTTGATGGCTTTTTTGAATTTTGATAGCCTTTTACGTATGATTTTTCTTTGCATTTATAGCTAGGATTGAACAGGGCGGAAAGTATGGGATATATTTCGCATATTGAGTGAAAATAATTTTAGTAAAAGTTTGACGTAGGTGTAGTCGTGAATTTATTGTCCGTAAGGTGTGGGCCAAATATTGTAGTTGACTGTTGGATATAATATAGTTTTCGAACATTGCGATATGGAGAGGTTCAACATTCATTTTCGATATTTTTCTTCTGTTAGTGTATCAGTCCATGTTATGAAAACTACATGAACATTGTTTTTTACTACAGTACACAAATTTCACCAAGAATTAAAAAGTAATAACAAAAAATAACTTATTATGCTTGCAAAGTATGTTAAAGAAGCGTTACAAATGAGAAATACTATCGTGAACACTACTGTGTAACAGACACAGGGTTGTCCTCCTATATTCTCTAATTGCACAATTTGATACTTTGATGTAAAAGTGTTGAAATATCACGACCGTTCATTGTCTGTTATTTTTTGTAAATTTATTTTTGTATGTACATACAAAAATACATATACTTTGTTCAATCGTTATAACGTGACAATCTACATGTAATATATTGATGTGTTTAGACGATGTACTTTGTACAAGTCTTAATAAATTGTCTTGTCTTGTCTTGTGTGGTCATTTACGAAATCATTTTATTGCATCATAGAGAATCAATTCCCGAACGCGAGATTAGGTTAAAAGGTACATACTATTAATACTGTCAAATAAGGCATATACGTATTGAAAGAAAACTGTTCAATTCAGACGAAATTAACTAATTTTAAATAAATAACGGAAATAAAATAGTGCGCCCGCGGGGTGATTGAACCTCGACCTCCGGATGATCACGCTAGCCTTTGTCCAGGTGGACTTATTTTTAGCACTATTGGAATAATGCAAGTCTGAAACTGAAATTTCAGCTAATTTTATCCATAACATGCATTTGATGTTTATTCATACACGACATATTATATTCAATATAGTTCAGTGTCAATGCTAGTTTGCTTATTTGTTTTAAAGTGTATTTTTTAGTCTCGGTGATAAAATTCGTAAGTGGCCAATAAGCCATTCTGTGGATACCGGTAGGTGCCTTTAATGCTCCGTCTAGCCCCCCATGTTACTGTTACTCTACATCGGAGACGGAAATTTCAGTCACATCGCAAACCGATTAATGCCATTGCATTAATTTTACATTTTTCACTCGCTCTCGTACGTTAGTCGCCAGTCTTGAAATGTTAATAGCGCCCGGTAGATACTTCAACGTAGATAAAATTTGTAATTTGTCTTTTCACTGTCTTGGTTCGTAAGTTGAACGTTGAGAAACCCTCGTCACGGCGCACTGGCTTGACTGGTCTCCTATTCGCCGGCCATGTAGCTTGAATCGATCGCTTTTATCATTTGTCAAGTCATATTATGTTTGCATTAACGTTAAGAAGTTGCTTTTAGGTTAAGAAGTTGTTTTCGTGAACGTTGCTGTAGCACCTTATGATAAAGACGTGTTCGTGTGTGTTATTTCTTCGTACCTGTACTAATTATGTGGCTGTATTAATTACACCAGAAATAAACTCTTGCATGCGGAGTATCAGTTCAGCAAATAGGACGGCGGGTGGCTTTATTAATTACGCTGGAAATACGCTCTTGCTTGTGGAGTCGCAGTTCAGCAAATAGGACGGCGGGTGGCTTTATTAATTACACTGGAAATACACTCTTGCGTGCGGATATCAGTTCAGCAAATAGGACGGCGGTTTCGTATGAAAACTTTTCAATATTAATTCATTTTACATAAGGTGTAGATAGAATTAAATAAGTTAAAACATACGTGTATTTATTTTAGTGCGACAGTGTAGAAAGCCGGAGGGTTATTGAGACCTTCTATGTGTTTCCTGGGTAGAACTACGCGGAGTACTTAACTCTTATACAGGTCTGATAGTCTTAGAGTAGATCATTCGAACGCTCCCTGAGTAGATATCGAACTCACGACTGTAATTTCAAATAAAAGCGCATCTCATTCTGTCTGTTTGGTATATAAAGTTGTTTATAGATTTTTCCAACTGTTGTTATTAAGTCCATCGCTTCTGGTTCTAGAGGACACAAATCTCAATTTCACTGCTTTAAGGTATAATATAAGCTAACTACGCTTATTCTTTGAGGCCGTCTTCTACATTAACTTGTTGATTTGTAAATATTGTAATTTCCTGAATATGAGAGACTGCTCTTTGTGGTTTAATTTACAATTTTATTACAAAATATATATATTTTACAACGGTGAATAATTTATTACTCCGTTAACTTCCGCTGGGAAAGAAGGACATAATAAATGCGATATTTTTGAAAAGGTTTTACAGTCTTTGTAAATTTTTATTAAAATGAAAAGTAGCTTTTTCATTGTTTAAAATCGTCATATTAATATTCAAGTTGGCGAAATGTTTAATCAATAACGACGCCCTACACCATTCAGACGCATTCACTTATATTTTGAGATACTAAATAGGAACATTGAATTGTTGCAGTTCTGGTTCTAGACATTTAACAATCAGCTTGAATTGAATTGGGTATTCTAAAGTTGTATTTGTATCGTTTTCAAGTGCAAAATGAAAGTCAAACACGTTCCTGGTGCTGTAGAAACCACTCACGCGGCGTTGCACAATATTGCGCGAGCGGACCACCGCAGTGTAATCTCTCCTCACAATCAGTGGTGTGTGACCGCGAGAGGTCTCTATCTGCTCATCGGAACAACTCAACTGCAGATGACTGATGGGTTTTAAATGGTTGTTCAGATTGCCCACCGCGCTTGCGTATGAACCCCCATAGACGGTCGCTATAAGGCTCTCTACGACGAACCGGGAGTTCCTTGCGTTGCGTCGTGTACAGCGCCGTGCGGATTCGCGGGGTGACCCCGTTTTTGTGCGCAAGTCGACCCCGGTGCAGTGTGTATGCGCGCGCAACATTGAAACATTATAGCTTTTTCTTTGCGTATTCAACTTGCATGTAGGTTTCTTCCTCGACATGAGAGAAAATGGTGTGGTGTACTTTCTGTTTGCCCAGTTTGCGTAAAAAGAAACAATAAATAACATTACTATCAAGGAAATGTATGTAATATGTAAGTGTTATTTGTTTATACTTACACAAATAATACCGTTTATTGCAACTCCATCGTCATCATTATCGTCATCATTTTCATCAGCAGCAGTAGCAGCATCGTCATCATCATCGTCATTGTCGCCTTCATCATCCTCATTATTGTCATCATCTTCGTCATTGTCATCGTCATTATCATTATCGTGATCATCATCACCATCCTCCTCATCATCATCATTCATCATCATGACATCATTATCATCATCATGTAGATACCTCACGACGCTATCGCCGTAGTGTTGGTTACCTACAGCAGGTTACCCAACGGGTCTACTAACGGCGTGATGCATAACTTAGCTAATGTGAAAGCAATTGAAATCGCGGTAGTTCAAAGATGATAATGTATATTTAACGACATATACCCGCGAGCAATACACTGTTTGAATTTCTTTGACATTCTGAAAGACTAGCGATCAGACGATAACGCAGTGATAGATATGAGTTTTATTCTAACCGTCTGCGGTTTCTGTAGCGCCTGTCACTTTCTTTGATACAAGTATAACGTTTCCCCACTTAAGGATTTGTATATGGGCATTTGTCACATTTGTCTGTGTGTCCACCATGCAGTTAAAATTCCTAGTGTTTTCAATACTGTATTGGGTTTTAACATCTAACGCGTTTATATTCAAACCCTTCAATTGTTTCTGAATTTTTTTTATGGCAAATATTGCCAACTATAAATTGTTTGCAACTGGGAACTTGGGTTCAAAATATTAGATTTTTCAATTCAATGCGATGTCCATCCCTTATACACTAAAGTGAAACAAACTGACAACGTTCGTCAAAGTTTCATCCCTGTGTTTGTCACGTTCGACTGCACTATACTGTTTGAGGCCTGTCGTGAGAAACCCGGGCGTAATGCATGTGCGTAAAGTGTCGTCCCGTATTTTTTTTTAGCTTGTGCAGTCCGCACAGGCTAATCCAGGAGGGCACTTTCCGCTTTTATGGTATTTTCTGTTTCAATGAAGTCTCTTCTAAACCATTAATCTACGGAAGGCGGAAAGTGCCGTCCTGGATTAGCCTGTAAGGACTGCACAGGCTGATCCAGGACGACACTTTACGCACGTACATTATAAGCCCGGTTGCCTACGACGCGCCTCATTTAAACATCATACACAGTGTTTTCTCAAATTTTGTCATTAGATTTGATTACATGTTATTGTAATGTACGCTATACTGGATACATGTTCCAAATAGTAGTAATCCGAGACGACACCTTACGCACATGCTTTAAGCCCGGGTTTCCCACGACGCGCCTCATTTGTAATATTTTAGATGTGCTGTATACATCACAGCATTACAAGTCGCTGACTTCATTGCTTTTGTTTTATGATTTATGCGGTTAGGGCATGGACTATGTTTGACATACGAAATATAGAGCTACTTCTGATGCCAATAATTGTACGTGTTTGTGAAAAATGAAAAGATCTGTGGCATGGTGTAAAACGGCATGTTCAGCCTAGTAACATGTGGGCACAAAAAACTGAGTTCAAGTATGTTTCTGTCTGTCCTATCTGTCTTAATTCCTAAACATATGCTTCGACTTGCGACGTGTAGTGTCATGATGATCAATTTAACTTTGATAAAATAATGTCGATGGTTTATGATTGGTCTACGCGTCGTGATTAAACTACGAAATACAATGGTATAATAATTCTTAGCAGAACGAGCAACACTAAGTATATGTGTCAGAACACATTAAATAAGAACAAAATTCGCACTGACGCTTCATGGAATAAATAAATCTCGACACCTTTGCACGTGTGGTTATTCTACGAGGCGAACTGATGACGATAAATTACGGCTAATGTACGCGGCTATATATCATATGTCAAACTGTCACGTGGATATGCATGGACCTCCATCATTAATTAAACCGGAGGTTCTGTTAAAGGTATGCGTCGAGCTGAATTCGCAAATGGGAATCGAAACACACACATGGTCGCGTTTCTATAGTAGTTTTATCGTACGCCAGTGGGAATCGACACGCACGATGTGGTCGCGTTATTATAGTACTCCAGTGGGAATCGACACGCACCATGTGGCCGCGTTATTATAGTACTCCAGTGGGAATCGACACGCACGATGTAGCCGCGTTATTATAGTACTCCAGTGGGAATCGATACAAACACGTGGTCGCGTTATTATAGTACACCAGTGGGAATCGACACGCACGATGTAGCCGCGTTATTATAGTACTCCAGTGGGAATCGTTACATACACGTGGTCGCGTTATTATCGTACGCCACTGGGAATCAATACATACACGTGGTCGCGTTATTATCGTACGCCAATGGGAATCGACACGTGAAATGTGGTCGCGTTAATATCGTACGCCAATGGGAATCAATACATACACGTGGTCGCGTTATTATCGTACGCCAATAGGAATCGACACGTGAAATGTGGTCGCGTTAATATCGTACGCCAGTGGGGGAATCAATACATACACGTGGCCGCGTTATTATCGTACGCCAATGGGAATCGACACGCGAAATGTGGTCGCGTTAATATCGTACGCCAGTGGGAATCGACACGCGAAGTGTGCTCGCCTTTATTGTACGGCAGTGGAATCAACCTGACCCTGGGAACATACGAGTGGTTTGTTACGTTCAACTATCCGATTCTTGAGCACAAGACACAAGTTTTAATTATTCTGACCTATAGCCCCCATTTTTAAGTGCTCACACATATAATAAGATGAAAGAATATGCTCAGCTGTTACTGATACACTAGTTTAGAGCAGGGGATAATTCGTTTACGGGCGTTTTAATGTGCCATAAGTTATGCTCGGACAAGACAGCCAGCGAACGTCTATAAAAGCGTTACGTTTTATTGCTTTTTAATTACGCTGCGGGTCTTAACTAACACTTAGTGGCGACACGGATGTCACAGTCATTGTTCACAGCATAGAATTTTCTTTGTACGGCCTACGACGAAAAGGAGAGAAAGGGTCTCTGTCTGATACACGTATTATTTATCATATAAACGGACTTTATTTAAATGTATCGTTGTATTGTTTAATTTTGAAGTATGTGTAGTAAATTACACGTTTAGTAATGATAGAGTATAAAACACCTTACCAGAATTGCGCACACCGAGTGTTCAACATTGAGAGAAAATAAATATAATTAACACAAAGTTTACCGTATTTATTCATATTTATTTAATTGTTTATATTTAGCGCTGTCACAAGGTCACGTGATTTGTTTGGAATGGGCAAGCTTACAGTGCAACAAGAAGCGTGCGTATAAATTATAACGAAATTTCAATATACTGCACAATACTTATTGCACGATAAGCTTGCATATTAGGCTCCGCCCACCAGATACCGTTCTAATATCACAGCTAATGAATATCGGGAAACAAAGAAAACTCTCTGAAATATGGTATAAGTAGCTTTATATTATTCTTTTCAAAACTGTCCATTTGTCTTTATTTTCCAATGTTTTTCCGTCTGTACGCACGTCCATATTTCGTTCCCGCTCCATGCCTGGACATAATTACATATATCTTTAGATTGTTATTCCTCGTGTTTGAATATTTTTTAAATATTTTCCAGATGAACAGAACGACGAAGATCCGGATAACGGAACTGAACCCGCACGTGATCTGCGTGTTGTGCGGCGGCTACTTCATCAACGCCACCACCATCACGGAATGCCTGCACTCGTGTGAGTGCACAGGGGCCCGTAGTCGCGAAGCCTCCTCAAATAAAGAGGCGTGTCTTGGGAAACTCGGGCTTAATGCATGTGCTTAAAGTGTCGTCCCGGATCAGCCTGTGCAGTCCGCACAGGCTAATCCGGGACGGCTCTTTCCGCCTTCAGTCGCTTTATGTTTAGAAGAGACTTTCTTGAAACAGAAAACACCATAAAAGCGGAAAGCGTCGTCCCGGATCAGCCTGTGGGACTGCACAGGCTGATCCGGGACGACACTTTACGCACATGCATTAAGCCCGGGTTTCCCACGACACGTCTCAATCTTTTTGTACATAGTGCAGTGTTTTTTAAGGCCAATTTGGGGCCGAAATTCGGCCCATTCCCCTGCTCAAAAAGTATATATTTTTCCCCTATATTTACCTTAAAATTCCCTTCTGAATGAAAGTTTTATTTAGAAAAAAAAAATGACCAAAATCGGACAAAAATTGACTAAAATAGAGGAATTTTCGTGAACTATCCCAGTATTTTTTTTTATCAAACCAAGTTAATCTAAGTTATCATTTGTAGCAAAACAATTCATTAATGTTTTATAACAATGTAGAATATAAACAGGTAATAATGCTTTTCTAAAACAATCCCCTTTTGCCACAAAATTCCCAATCTGAAGGGCCCCGCCACCTTTCCCACAAACGTGAAAAAAACACTGTAATGTAGATGAAACTTTTTTGAAAAATCTCTCTGTCGCATGTACAGGTACGCAGATTAATTTCATGTTTTTGTTTGTTTAATGGGGCGTTAATTTTTAATGAGTTCATTATTTACTTCGTCACTTTTTCCGATATTAAAACGAACAGATGGCGTGATTTTTTATCCATTCTTTTCCATTTCTTGCTTTCTTTTTTTTCTCATTACTTTACATGTTCGTTATTCTCCGATAGTCATAGTCCGGATGTTTCGATACAGTATACTTAGTTAGGTTTTCCTGGTATGGGCTACGAAAAAAGGTAGTAATTGATTGTTTTTCCACAAAAACCTGTAAGATTTAAATATTTTTTGCCAGAAATTGTACAAATATTTCTCTTATTAGATCTAATATAATTTTCGAAGTTTTAGAAACCCTTCATCCGTTAAATAAATTACAATAATTTTATCTATATTCGTCTTTCGCCACCCTTGCCAATAGGAAATTCAAATAGCATAAAATCGTATGTTTTATGGCATATTCACTGTTGTAAAATTATGTAGCCTGTTTCTATCTCGCAGTCTGCCGCACGTGCATCACGCGCTACCTGGAGACGAGCAAGTACTGCCCGATCTGTGACGTCATGGTGCACAAGACCAAGCCGCTTAACTACATCCGGTACGTTTGACGCTGGTTAGATCCAGAGCGAAATGACCGGCTGTTGCACGGTTTTGGGGTCCAGTTTGCCATTTTAGGCTGGTCAACATCAGAATTTTAAATAATAATACATTAATTACAATATAAATACATTTTGGCAAAAAAACATTTTAGGAAACATATATAATATTATGTTTTTTTTTTTTTTAAATAGGAATATCAATAATTATTCTGAATGTCCATAAACAATAATAGTAAAGGAATTTCTTAAGATGTGTCTTAGTATTTTAATGAGTCGTCAATAAATGTCTATCATTACTTTTGCTACCGTCCGACTGATTTGTACGGGGCATTTCATCTGTAAAATGCAACTGTTCACACATGGGATATTTTGCCAGGATATTCTTTTTATAAGAATTTTAAAACGCTTCGGGACATACCGGCATTATAAACATAGTTTTTCCGAAT
Source organism: Congeria kusceri (assembly GCA_027627225.1). Taxonomy (NCBI): domain Eukaryota; kingdom Metazoa; phylum Mollusca; class Bivalvia; order Myida; family Dreissenidae; genus Congeria; species Congeria kusceri. The sequence continues at coordinate 20,944,537 of CM051038.1, read as the reverse complement.
TTCAATTATTTTCTAAACAACACTACAAACTGACGAGGTCATATCACCTTATAAATGTTAACATTTAACTGTTTCAGATCCGATAAGACGCTACAAGATCTTGTCTACAAGCTTGTGCCCGGGTTATACAGAAGTAAGTAGCATTTCATGTTGCCAGTCAAACGTCGTACGCGTTACGTTATGTTTGTGTGAGGCGCGTAATTAACGTAAGAACGTAACGTTTTCCGTTTCTAGTTTAACATCTTTCTTGACATTCGTTTTGTTTCAAGTCGACGTCACAATGGATAAAGTTCAACATCGCCTTGGCGCCTGAGAGTGTGTTATGTGTGGATAAAAATGTACTTTCACATATCTGTGTGTTGTCGCATTTTGTTTTCTTGCATTAATACTATGTGTTAAAATATACATATGTATATTTACCCTACTTGCAGATAACTGAAAAGATACAGTGCGTTATTAATTGTTATTTAATGTAGTGAAATTGTTTTCATAATATAATTATCTAAAAGCGGTGTATGTGGTATTTATAAAAATAAAAATAAAATTAGTATTTCAAGTTTACTTTTAACGTGTTCATTACTACAGTGTATTGTTAAATTACTATGTATTCGTCACCTCTCTCTTTTTTAATAACTGGTATAATATACAACATGTCCTACAATGTATAAAGTTCGCGAAACAAAGTTTGATTTAGTCAAAGCACATGTCTACTTTAGCCTCGATGTGATTTCAGGTGAAATGAAGAGACGGAGGGAGTATTACGCCGAGGTGGATCCGCCCGGGGGTAAGGGGTCGTGTTGTTGTTGCTGCTGCTGCTGTTAGTTTAAACCTATTTATGTAGGCTCGATTGTATCGAAAGCCTGAGGCTTATTGAGACATTTCGAATCCATTTCGCGGGTAGAAACAGTACTTGGTGTCTGTTGAGAAAGATCATTCGAAGTTCGAACGCTTCTCGTAGGGTTCGAGCTCATGACCTCCCGATCGCAAGGCGGACACCATACTGAGGCAGCGTTCTAGTAATCGTTATATCAAAAGTCACCAGGTACTGGTTCTACCCAGGAAACGGACTCAACAGTATTTCAATAAGCCTGTGACTTTCGACTCACTCGAGCGTAAATAAATAGGTTTCAACTCTCTCAACTCTGATGGTATTAAAATTACATAAGTGGAAACCGTATCTAGGACATCCTGTATTATAATAAAACTGAACTCATAAACTTGTTTGCGTTGCAATGCAAATTTACCCGTTTCGTTAATAAATACCAAAGACCTCGTCTTTTAATATACTGCAATGTTTTACCGAAATATGGAGCTGAATTTTTTTTTCCTAAACTCGGCCTTACTTAAAAATGGATGCTAAATTTGTATTGCAAAGGCTTTTCTAGGCCGATCGCGATACTTCGAGTTGTTTGATCGTGTATGCAACAGGCGAACGTTCTTTGACGTTTGAGCCATGTACGATATGCCTTGAATCTAATATGCAACAATACTACATGAATAACATGTAATCCCGCGTCTTCACCTCTGAAATGTTGTTGTTGTTTCCCCAGTGACGCGGCCCCCGAGCGAGGACCGAGGTGACGAGTTCTATGACCGCATCATCTACACGGAGGACGAGAGTATCAGCCTCACTCTGGAACTGTGTGCGGAGTAAGCTCCCTCGTCTCATAAACCACCGTGCTATATCGTAGCAATAACGCACGGTCTGTTGCCTTGTCAGATAGGGGCACTTTGCATTATCGTAACACTAAAGCACAGCCTGTTGTCCTATCGGATATAGCCACTGCATTATCGTAGCAGTAATGAACGTTCTGGTGTTCTAGTGGAATATAGCCACTGTGCATTATCGTAGCAGTAATGAACGTTCTGGTGTTCTAGTGGAATATAGCCACTGTGCATTATCGTAGCAGTAATGCACGATCTGGTGTTCTAGTGGAATATAGCTACTGTGCATTATCGTTAATAACCAGTAAAGTTCATAAAAAGAGGCTCATGAAACAGATTTGTATTTTCTACAGGTGTAGGCTTCAAGTGCATCAGGATTAAAGATAAAATATACACAAGTCAGAGAACTCGTGGTATAATATAGGAGCACATTCACACGCTTGTCTCTCTGTACTAGAACTATTTTCAAAATTAATTATTTTCAATTATATTGAGAAAATTATAATTTTAATGAAATTAAATAACACGCCTTTCTTAAAAAGTAATTAGTTTATTTCAATTATTTTACAAAAAAGTAATTAATTATAATTAATTATTTATCCTTGTTTAAGACATACTTTTTTAATCATACAATTCGAAGCATTTGCATCACAAAGTGTATTTATTTATTCAGCCCCAAAACATAAATTCATTCACTTATGAGTATAACTCATTATTATATTTATTTTTAAACATAAAATTTAAATCTTTTTAAGCACGCAGTTTACTTATTCAGCCAAAACATAAATGTATTCATAAATCAGAAGTAAACGTATTGACCTTCATAACAGTTAATAAACACATGTTGAGTGACCAAAGTGTCCACCCAGTGTCCACTCTAACCACAACTGAATAGGTATTAACACCTCTAACACCTCTTGGGTATTTTAACAGTACCTGTCAAATATTAATTTTTACTGTGACATGTTCACGCTCCCATTGTTTGCAGTCCAGTAGAAAATGCAAAATAATGGAAAATAATTAGATTTAATTGACAATTACGGGCCAAATCTGGGTCAGTAATTTCTTATTTTCAATTACTTTTATTGACTTTTGTCTCAATTATTCATTATTTTCAATTAGATAAAAATTTGTAATTAATTATAATTAATTAAATTACAATTATAATTAAGCACAACCCTTTTTACACCACCCAGTCACTGACGATAGCGACACTTTCTAACACCATGTAGCCTCACCGCGTATATGCATCGTTTTGTCCATTTTCAGGGGAATCCCTTTCAAGACACCCACTTCCGTTCACGGACACGCCGGCACCACAAGCATAAAGGTAACTAGAAGAGCAGCCTGCTGAACTTAGTGACGCGCTTCTAGCCTGGGTCATTTAAACCAGAGTCCAAACAATATTGGTACATATTATATACTATACCCAATGGGTAAGCGCAATAGTGATAAACAATGTATATGACAAATCCATGAGGTCTGTAGGATCATATTTTACACAAGTGATATTTTTCACACACCTGTGAAGAATAGGATCTCATTTGTCACATTTATACGTATGAAAAAGATGATGGCCCAAAACGGTGTATGCGGTGTACGGTATGAGAATCACATAATATGATTTCATTGTATATAGGCCTACATGTAATGTTTAAAACTGGATGCGATCACAAACTTCATAGAAAATGTAAAGAATAAGACTATGATGTGTGAAGAATAAGGTTTCAGTTTTCACACCTGTGACGAATAAGATCATATTTTTCACAGATGGGAAAATGTTATTTGTGAAAAATATGATCCTACAGAGGTAAAGCAAGTGGGTGCACACTGAATTTGTACGGTAATACAAATTATTTTTTTATCAAACAACTGGTGTTTACACAAGACATAATTATGCTAATAACTTTGTTGTTGATAATTGAAAATCTTAGTAGTTACGTACAATGACACTCGAAGCCCCGAAATCTTTTTTTTCCGAAGGGGTCTTGGATACTTTAGAGCCCATCGGCTTTCTTCGTGACATCGTCGGCAACTTGATATTACATATCTTGTGTTGTTTTTTTCAGGTGCGGGATGTAAGGTACCTTCAATGCCCGGCGGCGTTCTCCGTCGGCAACCTCAAGAAGTTTATAAGGATGAAATTTGACCTCAAACAGAAATACGAGGTAAAATACGCACGATTTTTTATATTACATACAGTATGCATTTAGTTCAAAAATGTTATTTTCCTTAGGATCAGAGTTAATGCTTGTGATAAATACAATCGGTGGAAATAAGTGCAAAGTTCAAACGCACAGTTAATTAAAATGAATCGTACAAACGTACTTGACTTGGTACATGTTTGGCCATTCATGTTTTTTTGACCAGCTTTACTGTTTTATATGCCGATTTGAACGGCCACCATTGCAATCTATATTGCAGGGGTGTTTTATTTGGTGTTCTAACATGATTCTCGCTAATTTTTCTATAGACAAAGAACACAATTATCATTGTTAAGCTACCCATAAACAACGCAATTGAAGTCCCGATTCTGAGCGGACACAGTAAAAAGTAGCCCCAATTACAATTGCAAAACATATGTCAAATCATGTTAGAATCGAAATAATTCGCATTATCGTTGTTTGTCGGCCAATAAACAACTCTTTGTCGTTTATATGCGTGGCTATTAAACCTCTCGGGCTAACGCCCTCGTGGTTAAATTCCTACGCATCAAAACTCCAAATCGTTTTTGATTGGCCGATAAACAACGATAAATCGAAATTTATTTCGTAAGTAACATTTAACTTGGTGCGTGAAAATAAGAAAACAATGGGTTAAAGGGATATTACCCTTCAAAATAACGAAACAGATGTGGAATAATTAGAAATATAGTTAAAATATTATAATAGTGACGATCATTAATACATATAACTTTAACGTCGTAAAAACCACTCACATTTGGATACACAAAATAATGAAAAGATAGAAATGCGTCCGAACTTTTTAACATTTACCTCTTGCACATACTTTTATTTCGTAATTTCGTCTTGACTTTGAACGGTAGTGTCCCTTTAAAAGAACTGACCCGTCGCAAACAGATTAGCCGAGACGATATTCCAAAACTTAATAACGCCCCTATCTGTTGACTGGATCTTAAACCTCTATCAGAGCCCGATTTCCGAAAGCCAGAAGCTTATGATGCTCTTTCGAATCCGTTTCCTGGGTAGAACCAGTACGTCGATCTTAACACGGCTCCTTGTAACGTACCTGGATCTCTGTTTCAGTTCGACATCTTCCACACGACCGAGCCGCTGCCCGACTACTACACGCTCATGGACATCGCCTATATCTACACGTGGACAAGGGTAAGTCAGACTCGTAGTAAAATCGAAATCACGAGTTTGCGCAGTTTAAAATAAACTTTTCTTAAACTTGCATGCACATTTATCCCTTTTACCAAAAATAAAATCCGATGTTTTGACACCACGGCGTTTAATATACTGCGCACAAGGCTTGCATATCGAGCTAAAAAGTCTCACAAACTCGATTTTACTCGAATATACATGTGTAATGCAAAGTCTTTCTACTTCGTGTTCGATATCTCTGGCTTGGAACTTCGCGTATGTTCGGCCAGCTTCTGTGACCTTTGAAGAATAATTACAATTCATGCATAGAATATGCATTTATCGCAGAATATATCGGTATTCTCCTATGTTTGTCTTCATGGAATGAATGCATATACTTGACCCCGTCACTAAATTAGGGAATAAACGCTGAATAACAATGAAGAATTAAGAGTTTTACAACAAAAACTAACTCAGTGTTTTTTTCTCCGTTCCAGAGGACCCCACTTCGGCTGTATTACACCGTATTCGAGCGCAACACCGCACATTGGGACCACGTGGTACATGTTGACGTCGAACGGGTCGTGAATAACGATGCCGACAATACAGTTGAAATAACCGAGAGGTTCACCAAAAATGAGTCTGCAATCGGCGCAGCTGACAAGGGCACAAACAAAGTGCGGTCGTGTTTATTGACCGGTCCCGACGATGTTAGTCCGGATCTAGACCTGGAAAAGGTAATACCTCAGAAAGGAAAAAAGAGAAAGCGTGGTGCACATATTAAAGCTAAAAAGGTGTTGCCAGTTACAGATGATGAATCGGTAAAGGAACAAATGTCTGAATCAGAGGAGCAACTAGCGAAGTTGCGACTGGACTGTGGTAGTGATGCGGAGACAGTAATACCTGATTTTGACAATGAGAACAGTGTGGATAGTGCAAATGGCGCAGTGTGCAATTCGCATTCGCAGAACAATGGTTTGGTACGGTCAAATGTTAACTGTAATAAATCTGAGGATCACATGTCGGAACGCGCAGATGAACTAGACGCCTCGGAGGACGACAGTGATCAGAGCTGGTCTGAGCCAAGACTTGTGGTCGATACAGATCACGACCCGAGCAAGCCCTCCAGCACCCAGACCAGCCCGGGTTCCTCCGTGCATCTGACCATGTTCCAGCCGCTCACTGAGAATTCCGCGTCGACTAATGGCGATGAGGAGGCAGCGAGAACGGCGAACACAAACACTGACAATGAGAAAAATGCGAATAGCGGGAATAGTTCGGTACAGAAGCGGTCAAAAGGTCGACCTAAAGGAAGCAAAAATAAAGTGAAATCGTTACTTACAGTAACAGTGAACACAGGAAAATCCACGGCCGTTAAAAAATCTCCAAGTGTTACAAAAGACCTGGAGTTAAATCAGAAATCGAAAGTAAGTAATCCAGTAGTGAATTCGTTTAGTGCTGGAGAAAATATCAATGCTGATGCAAAGAATGAAGCTAATGTGGGTGATACGGAAAGTACAACCAAAGGCAATGAACAAACTACAGTGAAACGTAAATATGTAAGGAAAAAGAAACAGCCAAGTGATAGTGATAGTCCCGTGCCAGTTAAAAGGGCAAAGAAAGCGAACATTGTAGAGAAGAGCAAAGACACAAATGGTGTGGTAAGGGGAAAGGAAACAAAGTTGTCCAATGACGTACATAAGCCAGTGGAAAACGATGAAAAAGTAACTGAGAAAGAGCCTGTAACACAACTTTCTAATAGTGACACGGGTCTGAATAATTGTTCCTCAGAGGACAATAATGTTGCTCAAGAAGGAAAAACGCTCCTTCCATCGGCGTTGTTAGAACCCATAACGCCGTTGTATGGTGAGACGCCAAATGTGAATGAATCTAACCAAGGTCTGCCTTGTTCGCCTAACATGGACATAAAGGGAAAACCGAGCTCAAATGTTGCAGTGGAAGCCAGCAAGGATCAACCGTGTGATTTTAATGGTGGTGTTTCAAACGGTGCTAACATAGACAATTCCAGTGTGTTGAATACCATTGACAGTGGCCTTAACAATGGACTTCTGAACAATTTCGGTATTAGACCTAGTTTTATGTTTCCAACTTCTATTCAACCGACATTTATCGGATACAGTGGGAATTTGGTTGCTATGAACGCTTTGAGGCCAGATTTTTCCCCTGGTCATTTTAATTTCGCGAACAGCATAGCCGGAACATTCCCGCCCAATTCGCTCTGCATATTAAACGGGTTTTCTCCACCGCCGCTGAATGCGCATGCGCAGCTAAATCACGTGACCAACCTGACCAGCGGGTACCAGTCTTGTGAACACCACACGGAGCAGCCATTAGACCTGACCAACAGTTTTAGCAAGGACGAGTACACGAAGGGCAAAATATTTAAAACAAAATTACTGAAAAGATCTGTTCCGAAATCGGAAATAACCCAGAACGGGAAAGATAAACAAACAGTGCAGAACACGCAATTTTAGCGTCTGCAGAATTACAGCGTTTTGGGTTCTTTCTGTTTATTCATGTTGATACAAATTTTTATTCGCTTGGTGCCATTGTCCCCCTGTTCTTGTTAATTTTGTTAGACCGATCACCGAAGTAACTGTACAAGTTTGCTGCCTCAAAGCGTTTTATGTGTTTGACATTACATGTATATCGTTTCCGCTTTAACTGGCGAACATTTATTTTGTTTTAAGTTGATATTATTAATAATAACTGGTATTTAATAATTCGATTTCATGTTACTATTACCCTGGTAGTTTGCTTATTGATAACACTGTACAAAGGTATGTGTTATCATGTTGTTCTGTGAATTTCTTTTCTTGGGTCCCCATGTTTCTTGGGTTATTGTTGATGTTGCGTTTGCACATGTTATTTGCAGTTAGAAATAATTTTGTGATCCGTCAACCTGTGTTCCACACAAGACTTTAATAGATGTGTAAATTCTGAAAGTGTTTTCAACTCGTGCAATTAATGATGCTAAAAAACGATATAAATGGGAACAATATTAGGGAAAGATCTAGGATAAAAAAAAAGGTACATTGTGCTGTTTAAAAGGTGCAGGGTGGAAAGCCAGACCAGTTTGTAAACATTTCTAATAATTGACTAAATCCAGGGTTTTTGTGCGTTAAATGCCTCTGAATTAGGTTCTAAGGTATAGTCTATTCATTTGTGATTGAATATTTGCAAAAATGTATTGAATTTCAAAAGATATTCAACATTTGTGTGTTGACCAGCCCAGAGGGGCAGCAGGGGGGAACCAAAAAGGAGCAGGGTGCAGCACCCTGCTATTTCGGTCAAGATCTTTCCCTTTATATAAATGTGCTGTATGTGATTATATATGTATACCTTTGTACGTATTAAACTTGCAAACAAGTATGTGATTTTTGTTGTATTGGCCGTTTTATAACTGCTGTTCAAAACTCTTTGAAGAACCGCTTTGCAAAATAGGTGCTAAATATCGATGGGTCACCGCAAAACTATGCAAAGTGTATGTTGTATTCCAGTTACATAGAAAAGTATTGCGCTGAGCCATCGATATGTGAGATGGTTGTTTAACCGGAAGACTGATATAAGGACACTATGTCTCCCATCTATCATCGCATTTGTTGCAAACAGGCACATATCGATGGTTGAGTGTGAAACTATCGGATATGATATAGAAATGTAACGCAGATACAGCAGTTTCACGCTAAGCCCTCGTTATACAAAAATGTTAAAATAATTATTAATGTCGCTGTCATTGACCGTACTCAGGTGAGCGATTTTGGCCGTCACGATTATATGCGCATCAAGCGAAATATGCATATGATGCACTCATGTTATATTATATGCGCATCAAGCGAAATATGCATATGATGCACTCATGTCATGTTATATGCGCATCAAGCGAAATATGCATATGATGCACTCGTGTTATGTTATATGCGCATCAAGCGAAATATGCATATGATGCACTCATGTTATGTTATATGCGCATCAAGCGAAATATGCATATGATGCACTCATGTTATGCATGTAACTCAATGTTTGCCCGAAATATATGCGCATCAAGCGAAATATGCACATGATGCACTCATGTTATGCATGTAACTCAATGTTTGCCCGAAATATATGCGCATCAAGCGAAATATGCATATGATGCACTCATGTTATGCATGTAACTCAATGTCTGCCCGAAATATATGCGCATCAAGCGAAATATGCATATGATGCACTCATGTTATGCATGTAACTCAATGTCTGCCCGAAATATATGCGCATCAAGCGAAATATGCATATGATGCACTCATGTTATGCATGTAACTCAATGTCTGCCCGAAATATATGCGCATCAAGCGAAATATCCATATGATGCACTCATGTTATGCATGTAACTCAATGTCTGCCCGAATGTATAAGTTTGTTTTGGCTTATTATTGCCACACTTGTTGGTTGTACTTACAAGAGGCATTTGGTGGTTATTGTATATGTATTTTGTCATGCATTGGTCTTATATGTTTAAAAGGTGGCTACAAATGTGCATTGTAGTAACACGTTTAGAAATAGAGAATATTAACTACAGTTTTATAAGCATCTTTAATGTACAGCGTCATAGGCACAACAGACACACAGAGCATGAATGGCCACATGATATTTATAGAACAATGACAGCATAAGCAAACACAATACTGTTCCAATATTAAATAAAAACAATGATACATTGATAATTGCAATATGAAATTACCGTTTCATCACTCTATGATCAGAATATATTTCGTTACATTATCAAGCTTCACGTTCTTTCTAGTACTGTAAACTCATTTGATTTCGCGAATCATAGAGCCACGTAAATACCTTATTTATATTAGCGGACAAGTAATGCGGTAAAAATATGCGTACAAATGAGCAAAATATTACCACGATAAATAACCTTTTTTTTCAGGAATGCACGCAATGTAGAGAGACATCGCGAAATCTAATGGTTTTACTGTAATTGCAGCTTTCTATACAGCAGATTTTGCATCCATTTATGACAACCATGAAAGCAAACGAGACACCGTTGTATAAACAAATAACACGTATCCGTCGTAGTACGATATATTTTATTGATTATTATTTCATACTTAATAACGTTATCATCCTCGTTTTGAGGAGAAGTTAATACGTATTTTACGCATTATGACTCGTCTATCAGTCTTGTACCGGTAAACGTCTATTACATTACAACAAATTCCTAAAATAACAAAAGATTCCGGAAGACAGAAAATAAAAATTTAACGAAAATACACTGTAAAGGGGGGTTATTATGATATAAATTCATTAAAGAACGCACCGATGGCGACGAAATGCATACGTTTTAATATATTATGAGCTTAACAAATCAACACTGGGTAATTTTAATTTTGAGCTTGCGTTTTAAAACCATCTATATACTGTTCACTCGTGAACAACGCAAAATATATATGCTATAGATCTAGTCACTTTGTGTAGACACTTTTCCCCGAGGGCAAACTGTTCCCCTTCACCCCGCGCCCCACTCCTGCCTACAGATGTTTTTACAGCTGTACGCGATTCCTGCATTCCGTCCTACCAATATTTACCCTTTGTTATCAACTCGAGGCTGACACTTGGTCGGGGTTTTCAATCAGCCTGGTGTTTGCGAAACTAATTCTTACCACGGCGATTTTCTGATATCCGAGTGAATCTATTTTCCTAATGAACAGTTGCCATGGCTACAGGCTGTATTGAGTTTCACATTCACGTTCGAATTTAATGACCGTGTTTAATTTAATTGTGTTGTATTACCTTTCGTAGTGGTGTTTGCGGCAGTAAAAGCGAAAATGAGTTTCGTAAAGTTATATTTCAACGAAACTGATTTCGACTAAATGTATTATGTTGTGTTTTTTTTAATAATAAAATACATGTAAATGTATATTTAGTAAAAATAAATATACACGTAGATCTCTATATCCATTAAAATATGCATTTATGTTCTGTAATAATAAATACGTTTGTTCTACACAGCAATTGGAATCGGAAGTTCTTTTGTACGCGATACAGTTTAGAGTTGCGTTTAAAATAACATGTACATATCCTTTTTGCGTATCTGTTCTCCGTTTTTTAACTTTGAGAAGATCCCCGATACGATCGCTGCTGCTTCAGCGAGTCGAATGTAAATATCCAATCAGCAGCTACCTTTTATCAGCAGCCAATGATGAAACGGTAGTGAGTATTCTCAATATTTCTATTGGTTTAACAAATATTCGCTGGCAGTCGCAATGATTGACGTGTAGGCCGCGCCCAGAAAAATATTCTTCCGCGCAAAGTAGGTCAGCTATTTCGTCTGCTCGCCCGATAAAACCACACACAATCTGCAGATGAGTTTTACCGAGTCGGAAATAATCAGCTGGCTGAACTAATTATGCATTCTCACCAGTAGGTAGCGTGCTGTTTCTACGCTGATATGCAGATATAGGGCGAGCAGACGTGAATAGTAGTATTAAAACCAGCTCGCGAGAGAATCACTTAATGTGGTCGTGTATAGCATATTTCAATGTGTACTTACACTTAAATTTAATATGCGGTATAAATTAAATAGGTTGTAAATCGAGTTTGCTCGTCTAACAAAGCTCTGCCCAGCACGAGCTCAATTTAATGGTTGCCGGGCTTAGCTTAATATCCGAATATATATTTGTGCTTCTATAAACGGGCTTAGTTTAATGTCCGAATATATATTTGTGCTTCTATAAAAATGTAAAATAATGCACTGATTTAATCCAATGTCTACTAGAACTGAACTCGCTGTAGTTGTCGCGAAGCGAACCGAATTATCTATTAATATCAAAGGTGTATTCATAGATTTGTGTCCGATCATACATTTTGCAAATTAAAGAATCATTCAAACGCGCGTCGTAGTTTTACAAAATACTAGTGTACGATGTTTTCAATGAATCTTCCATTTGAATTTGAATAATGTATCGAACACTTTAATCAAAATTGTCGTTATTGACAGAGATTGAAAGTTTGACGTAATTTCTAGCGATACGAGCATTCCATTCATTTTTTTCGATTTCATAGAAACTGTCAGAATATGCTGTTTGCCATTTGCAGTTTATCGTAAACAAAATGGTGTTTTTTTGTCACTACATGCATACGTGTATTATGTTTTGTTTTCTTCTTGCATTATCTTGGTGTTGATCAATACAATATTTAATGTTTAAAATGTTTATGGTCGCTTTTATTACAATCATGTTGCTTAAGGGAGCTTCCGAATAACATGATTATATTTTCTGGTTACTGAATATACTGAACCCAGTTATCAATGATCGTTAGATTGCTTCTTTGTCTGATGTTCTTCTTTCATTTATTTGTGCATTTGTTAAAACGATATGTCTGCTGAACGAATTGTCCAGTTGTGTGTCCACTCAACCCCTTCTTTTACATTTCTCGTGAATACTCTGTCAGGATTGTAACTTGTGCCAGTTATTGCAATTTCCTCAAACATAATGAATATTGCTTAGATGGTTCATATTTTACCATTTTGTAAACTGAACTTATTGGATTTAACATAGAAAATTATAACTGAAATATCCACTTAAGTACAACTTAAGTTAAGATTTCCCTTAGGAGCTTTGTGAATACCGGCCATGATGTGTCCCAAATGTTGTGAACATATGTGTCGAAGGTTATCACGTATTTAGTTGTGTGTCGTACATGTGCTTACAGATGTAGATGTGTTGTTGTTCTTTTAGTAATCTGAATCCACGTTTTACTGTATGTCTGTTGCTTCGCCTGGATGTGTATTTCGTATTGTATGAGCTCCCTCTGTGCAGAAACGTCAGTATGTGAGGGCCGGAATGTGGTCCCTCCACCCCTATACTGATGATGATTGTATTGCACAGCAAAACCTTGCCAGGATTATACATTTTACCCGTTCATGCAATTTCATCCTAATTAGTGTGTATTGACAATATGAAGGACCGGAATGTGGTCCCTCACCCATATACTGATGATGATTGTATTGCACAGCAAAACCTTGCCAGTATTATGCATTTTACCCGTTCATGCAATTTCATCCTAATTAGTGTGTATTGACAATATGAAGGACCGGAATGTGGTCCCTCACCCATATACTGATGATGATTGTATTGCACAGAAAAACCTTGCAAGGATTATGCATTTTACCCGTTCATGCAATTTCATCCTAATTAGTGTGTATTGACAATATGAAAGTGCCGGTGTGTGTAAGGGTTTTCTATGTTGGGTCGTATTAAGTACTGTATTAATGGTTTTTTTTCTCAGCATGTGGCAAAGTATGTTGTATTGTGTCAAATCCTAATTCTGCGCAGAATCTGTGTGTTGCGTGAACCCGGCTTTTGTTCTCATATCCACATAATTTGATTATATTGCACATCAAAACTTCGTCATAATTGTAATTGTATACCATCTTGTACACTTATCTCCTAATTGATATGTACGAAATGTATTTAATGTATGAATGTACGTACTATTTTGTGCGGTGGAGGAAGCCGGCGTTACCGGAGAATGGAACAGTACCCCACCCACCTGACTGCAGGCTCGAACCTGCCAATCAGCCGACAGACCGGGATCATACCAGTGCGTCACCCGTGCCCACCCACGGGACACGGGCCACCAGCGTGAAGCCCCCCTCTGGAGAGTTAAGCGCCATTAGCATTGGAGGAAGCATCTCTGTTCTATTCGTATACAATTAAGTTGTTGTAAAATTATGTGAATAATAAGCCAGTCATTGCTATAACTACAATAACGTATATTAATACGTTAACTGATAAAGCAAGTGCAGCAATTGTCAGAATATCGTGATGCGTGTCGTGGGAAAACCGGGCTTAATGCATGTGCCTAAAGTGTCATCCCGGATAAGCCTGTGCAGTCCGCACAGGCTAATCCAGGACGGCACTTTCCGACTACAGTGCATTTATGTTTAGAAGAGGCTTCTGTGAAACTACCATAAAAGCGGAAAGTGTCCGGGACGACACTTTACGCACATACATTAAGCCCGGTTTTCCCACGACACGACGCATTTATGTGTTTTGTTATGTGTGTGGCTATGAATGCAATATTATAATTATACTGTAGTTTGAGAAACGACGTATCGTACGTACTATGAATAAAGCATTGTATGTCTCTCGCGGGTTAATCCTATACTTTGTTCATTTTTTTAACATGACGAATTGATGTTCTGGTACGTATATTTAGCTATGCTTTGCATCATTTATATACTATATGAATACATATTTAGTTTAAACCTATTTATTTCAACTCGATTATGTCGAAAGTCATACGCTTACTGAGACACTTTCGAGTCCGTTTCCTGGGAAGAACCAATATTTTGGTGAAAGATCCTTTGAACGCTCCCCGAATAGGGATCGAACGCACGACCTTCCGATCGCACCTGGCGGACACCATATCCATTACACCACAACGACCTCAAAAGGTATATATGCTTCACTAACCTTGTTAAACATGTATGTTGTGTTATTGTTATGGCTTTCGTTGTTGTTGTTGATGATTTCTCTGAGATTTTGCTTATCAGCATGTTCTTTAACATTATTGTTATAACATAATTTAAGTGATCATAATGATGACGATGAAAGTGATGATGATGATGATAAAAGTGATGATGATGATGATAAAAGTGATGATGATGATGACGATAATTATAATGATAATGATGTTTGGATATATCTTTTTTGAACTCCGTATTTCTTCTCATGTTTCCGTCTGACAGTGCGTTTAAACTTAGAACGTTAGTCAGTAATATCATCCTCTGTTGAACCCCAAAAATTGACGTGCGTTTGTTGCACTGATCAGCCTCAGGTAGTAGCCAACTCCCGAACCATAAATTACAAGAATACGGCACAATGTCAAGGGAGAAAACTCTAACATCGCAAGCGATATGACGATATTAGGGGAGCAACTCAGTAACACAACTCTTGTTCAAATCTATGTTAGATTTTTCAATTTCCTGCTTTAATTTGAATGTTTTTTTTTACAAATAAAGTCCTTGAGCATCTAGATGGTATCTTTATTGACCACTTCCATCAAACTCGAGCGAAATTAAATATACAGATACGCCATACGAAGGCAAAATATGAAGTTATGATAATTTCCGCAACCCTACAGTACAGTAAAAATATTTCCACAACTTTCCGTCAATGAAGAAAAAAGAAGGAAATATACTCGTGCGTTTCCGTAAATGGTTTAATGCAGTGTTTTATACATAGTTCACCCATTTCATAGAGATAATCGCAGATGTATGGTGGATATAATTACGAGTACTAAATTTAACCTCAAGTTCAGTCGGACTAACTTTGACCTAACGTACCACATTGCATTGTTTACGGGATTGCCAAAGGCTCAAAGCGCTTGTTCGTTTCCGTCGTCATAGATGAAAGAAGAAAACACATCCGTGTATCATGTTTGATAATAATTACACATTTGATATGACATTTTAGTATTTCAAACTTGCATTTCATAACTTTTCACATTACCTGCCATATTTCAAGTACGTTCCTATACCAATTTATCGCCGAGCTAAGCTCTGTGGTTCATCCAACAAATTGGTTCTGTATGTAAATCTGGTGTATTATTTTCATTAGAAAAAAAGTATTCTAACCTGACACGCGCCGAGTTTTCTAAAGACAAAGAAGACAAAATTCCGTTGCTAAGTTGCCACTAAACAACTCAAAAACGTAGTTCAGTAACTGTAAAATATAGTGCGCATTGTTATTGCAGAATAAATTGTCGGGTCATGTTAGAATCTAAATAATTTTCACTTTAGCGTTATTTATCTGTAAATAAACAACGATTTTTCGTTCTGATGCGCAAACATCATCTTCTTCTTCACATCCACCACCACCACCACTATCATCGCAATTTTCATAATACACAACACGTAATAATAATCACCATTTATCATCATTACCATTGTCGTCGTCGTCGTCACCGTCAAGAAATTTTTGCCAGAAAACTAGATCTATATGGCAGTCTGCAGTAAATGTCATTAAATCGATATGCACACCAACCTTATTACCATCTTTAAAACAAATACATGTAGTACAATTTCCAAGTGCGGTGTTCGGCACATGTTCAAAAATACTACACGGGAAACGGTTCAGATTACTTTTTTTATTTTCCCCATAAAACTAATACTTGTTTACTATACGTTGGATCTCAACATTAAATGCTCATCATACATGCTGAGTCACTGATGCGAGTCGATTAAAACATAAAATAATAATATATATTTATTTAAGCAATGATCCAAGTTTAAAATTTCAAAGTAAATCAACTTTCTGTAAATAAAACATGACACATATTTTTAAATACGAAGAAATAAGATACCATTTACGTGCGTAGATAAATACATCTATGTAATAAAGAATTAAACGCATGAGTTAAAGGCAGGCAGAAGTTTAACAAATAAAACGATTTTCATAAGGCAGTCAACACATGAAAAGTTTATAGTCAACACGTCATAAAATTTGTGTTTAAAATTTATGTTTAACAATAAACATGTACAATAAAATCAACAATTTTAACAGAATTTAGTTTTAAAGCAATACACATAAAATGGCTGGAAACATTTTATTCCGTCTAGTTAAAACATAATTGGCAAATGCATCCCTAGTTTTTAACTTATAATGCTGTCAGTACACCACAAACGACGAAATGTTTCCACAGCTGCCCTTTTACAACAATATACAGAACAATGTACCATACATGGACTGGTATCTGTAAAGTCTCTTAGTCGGAAAATTAAGAAAAATCTTCAAAATATGAATATTAATATAATTGGACTTTCTGACAAAGAAATGCATTTTTGGAACATTTTGACACAGAGGTTGCAATATAATTCCAAGTATGTTTCGAAAGCAAAAAGTGTCTAACACAAATTTAAATTTGGACTTATTTCCAACTTAAGTTCAAAATAACATTAGAATCTGTGTAAATACGGGCCCAGCAGATGTCAGTAACATTTGAGACGGGTGTGTTTTAGCATCTATTACCGACACACTCTGGCGGCCATGTCATATGGAAGATGGTACAACAGCGCATAAATCGCCTGGGCATAGCGTGTAAAATGACGATCTCAGATCGGCTGAGATGAGAAGTTTGTTAAAGATCTTGGGATGAGTGTATAAGAACGTGTTTAGATTGACTGAGAAGAGGGGGCAAGTCAAAAAGCTTGGGACCAGAGGGGATATGACTAAGTGCTTGGGTAAAGCGGATAAAATCATGATCTTCGATCGGCTGAGAAGATAGTGTAATTCAAGGGCTTGGGAATAGAGGGTATAAGAACGCGTTAGATCGGCTGAGAAGAGGGGGTAAGTCAAGGTGCTTGGGAATAGAGGATATATACTATAAGAACGCTCTTAGATCGGCTGAGAAGAGCGGGTAAGTCAAGGTGCTTGGGAATAAAGGGTACAAGAATGCTCTTAGATCGGCTTCAAAGAGATCAGCTGAGAAGAAAGGGCAAGTTAGAGTGCTCGGGAACTGAGGATTTAACCGATCTTAGATTTGCTGAGAAGAGTGGGTAAGTCAAAAATGGGAATAGAGGGTATGACCCCGCTCTTAGATTGGTTGGGAAGAGAGGTCATAGTGCTTGGTAATAGAGAGTACAAGAACGCGCTTTGGCCTGGAATACGACCGAGTGCATGGAAATAGAGAATATGACGGCGCTCCAAAATCGGCTGAGAATAGAGGGTATTACCACGCTATTAAATGGGTTGGGAAGTCAGGGTATGACCATGCGGTTAAGATAAGTGGGTATGAACATGTCCTTATATCGGCTGGTAAGTGGGTATGGCCGTGCTCTGAGATCGCTGAGAAGGGTAGGCATTACCATGCGCTTTAGAATAGCGGGTATGACCACGCCCTTATGTGTCGTTTTACAGCGGCGCCAACGTGATAATGCAAGACCAATGCAGTTACACGCACCAGTCATGTGACTAACTCGGGTAACAAGTGTAGTGGAAACTACACAACACGAAAGTCATTACAACTCAATTAAGTGCAAGATACCCGGCGAACAGAAAAACTGCTATTATTTCGACGTTGGTTGACCTGTGTGCTGTTTGGTGGCTATTTCGTTCGGCGTGGAATGGCCATTAATTTGTGGAGCAACTTTAGTCGCTTCCGTAACCTTATCCTGTGAATGTGAAATCTTCTCAGACACTGCGCATGTCTGTTCCTTATCAACTTTGCCTTTATCATCCGTCTTGTTATTGTTTTCCTTAATGCTCTCACTGGCATCACCGACGGATTCTGGATTTTTATGGCACGCGTCCCCGTTCTTAGCCACCGGAAATGCAAGTTTTGAAACACTTGCGGCTCTCTCAGCAATGTTACCATTTGCACTGAATTTCTGAGCGCCAGTTTTCCCGTCCACGGCTACCTTATCCGTTTTTGCTGGGGTGTCGTTGCTTTTCTTAAACAACGGTCTCGGTCCGCCGACTTTTTTCTGGACAGGTTTAGTTTCACTATCACAAGGCGCTTTGTCTGCTTTGTTAGAAACCTGCGGCTTAGACGGGTTTGGTTTTTGGTCTGGATGGGTTGGTTCCGCGCTTTGACCTTTAGACACACCGGTCGCAGTTGACGGATGTATTCTGGCCGGACTCGACGTCGCCGAATTTCCGGTCGGCTTGGACGGAGAGCCGGTGTGGGTCTTATCCAACTTTCGGCCCGATGATGTTTTATTATGCAACACCGACGGCTCTTTATCTGCCGAGAGTTCACTGGCATCCTTAGATTTTATGGCACATTCTGGTTTAACAGCAAGTTTCGAAGTATCCTCTTTATTTTTAGAAACGTTTTTGACATTTTTAGAGCAGTCGTTCGGGGTTTTCTCTGGTTTACTAGTGACATTTTGTTTCGCGCTTATTTTAGCACAATCGCCTGGCTTCTTCCGATTTTGTGGCTGTTCATAAGGCTTAGAGCTATTTTTAGAACACGAAGTCAGGTTTTCACTTTTCCTAGAATTCTCCGATTTACTCGAGGTTTTGGAATGTAACTCCGTTGTAATTTTCTTTGCTTTATGGTCACATTGTGACGCGGTGTCCGTCTTTCTCGGTTTATCACGCAATTCAACGCTCAGACCGGATTTAGAACTCGTCGCGGACAGAGTGTTACTATTATTATCTTTAATCTGCGGTACACTTTTGCTCGTACTATGCGCATCATTTCTACCTGACTTTTCATCGACTTTGCTGGGTGCTTTGGTTGAGGACGATTTGGAGTTTTGCGTTTTGTTTTGTAGCACAGCCGCCGACGCAACTTCACTAATTTTCTTGTCTTTCAGAGACTTTGAGCTATTTGAGGAACACAGGTCTATAGCTCTTTCCACTGTTCGCTTTATTTGCGTCTCTGTGGAGCTCGCGTCCTCGTCGTTTTCGTACAACTGCGCAACTTCCGTTTTACGTTTCAAGCCGCGCCCCTCCTGTAGACAAGAAATGTCGTTAGCAACCGTTGCTATCAATTCTAAAGGTGAAAGGTCATGGTGCAGGTTCCTGTCCATAGCATGATTACCTAGCAACGTCGCTTTGGAAAATAACGATGATGGACGGTTGTCGTCTGGTTTAAGCAATTTATCGTCTGCGGAACAAGGTACATGTATTTGCTGTTCGTCCTTTATTTCTGTTACTATGGTATCCGAAACGGACGGCGGCATTTTGTAGACTGTGTAATACAACTGGAGAACCCCTTCCTGGAATGTAAACATTCCTTATTCATGCAGATAAAACCTAGCCATCATACCTCATGGCACTTATTATTACATGTACTTAAAACGTCATTGTCCCTTCACATTCATCATAGCATTATCCGATATTGATGTATATTATATAATAATAAGCAAATTTACTTACAAATATGATATAATTTTGAACGGTAATGTCCCTTAAAAATCAATACTATTTAAATGAACCACCAAATTTCTACTACACGTATATAGGCATTACAAATATCCAGAGATTGTTTGTGAACATAATCTATCTGATTAATTGGAAATTATCGAAAATAATGATATCTTTGAGTGGTGGAGGGGAAGATTTCGACCATCACGTGTACCAATGGATAAGGGACACTCACGCGTTTCCACGAATATATATAGGCGACGTCCATGAGTGAGTAGTGGTCCCTCAGGGTCCCACCAGCGTGCACAATGTCAACCTGTAATAATCATAACAAAGTCAATAAGCAATATATTATCACCATGATGACAAACATTGCCATAATATTTACACAATGGGTTTCCAGTGACAACCTACAACGATCTATGCCATAATGGTAACCGCAACCGTCCCCACAACTACAATGAATCCTAACCCACATACACACATTCGCCTTCTCCACAAACAACTAAATACGACTTAGGCAACAAACACCACGCATACAGCTGCCTAGTGTATTGCAATGCATTTATGCCGAATTGGTGCAGCTCTAAATCATGAATGACGTGATAATTAAACTTCCCCTATCCATGGCAGTTACTAGTTATGCACATCAATGTACGTTCTAGATGAAAATATCTATGGATACACCCGCTACCTGTGCATTACCTGCATATCCGGACCGAGGGAAAACTTGAGCTGTATGAACTTTCTCAGCATGGCAATAGTGGTCCCGGCTGGGCACAACAGATACCGCCTCTCCGGTGCCTGCAAGCAGGAATGGCACAGGCATGGAGAGAAGAGTGCTACACAGATCGTCAGTTTTTAGACGGTTTACTTACCTACTTAAATTAGTGCAAGTTTTGACTTCGTTTCTGGCGTGCACAAAAATTCGTCCGGTGTGACGACGGCTTAAGTAAGCGTTCGTTTTGACGTAGCTTTAACTAGCGTGCAACGCAGATAGTACTTTGACGTCAAGTTATCCAGCGTGCGAAATAAATCGTCAGTTCTGACGTGGATATATGTAGCGTGGTTCGTAAGTTTTGACGTAAATTAATCTAGTGTGCAAAATGAATCGACAGTTTTGACGTCGGTGTATAAATCAATCGTTATTTTTAACATGTTTTCGCGTGAAGTAGACCATCAATTCTGACGTCATTTTATCTAGCATACAAAATGGATTGACAGTTTTGACGTCGGTTTATCTAGCGTGCTACACAGAACGTCAGATTTTACGTCGGTGTATCTAGCGTGTTATACTGACGTCGGATTATCTAACGTACAAAATAAAACATCAGCTTAACGTCGGTTCATAGAGCGTGCTACATTGATCGTCAGTTTGACGTCGGAATATCCACCATGCAAAATAGATAGTCAGCTTTGACTTCAGTTTATCTAGTGTCCAAAATTAATCGTCAGTACTGACGTCCGTGAATGCACGTTTTGAACTCTTTTTTTTATATGAGTCACATTATCTCACATCACGTTTCGCTATATGTATTAGATCTATCTTACTGAACCGAAAACCAAATTGAATTTATCAAGATTTAACTAAATACCGCTTACCGTGTTGAAACTTTTCTTCTGCGATTTACGACCGGACGTTCGGCGCACGCGACCCCTGAAAAATCCAAGACAAGAGGGCCATCATGGCCCAAAGCGCTCACCTGAGAACTGGTACAGATGAAGACTATACTGTTGTGACAGGTTTGAACATTAAAGTATCTGAACAATACGCAAAAAGGGATAGGATCAATTTTGATTTAAAACATCGGTTAGTGCAATGGGCTAACTAACTTACCAGTTGGGTAGTGGATGTGCGTTTTTTTTGCTAATGGTTTTAAAATTATTTTCCTCGATATTCTTACCTGACCCTTTTTCATAATGCAGAAACAGTAGATGTTGATGTCACACATACAGTTTTGGAGAACTAGTTGCAATGCGATAATTGCGATGGCTGTGCTATAAGGTAAAGTTTTGCTTTTCGTTTGATAATTTTCTATCCAATGATGATAAATAATGGAGGTTCTGAAGCCATCTGATCAATGTTGCATG
Organism: Congeria kusceri; assembly: GCA_027627225.1. Taxonomy (NCBI): domain Eukaryota; kingdom Metazoa; phylum Mollusca; class Bivalvia; order Myida; family Dreissenidae; genus Congeria; species Congeria kusceri. The sequence continues at coordinate 20,922,567 of CM051038.1, read as the reverse complement.
TTCAAATAACTGCATGCAAGGTTTGCAACTGTTGGAAATCAAATTGCATCAATCAATTTTTATTGTCATACGCAAACTGTGTAAGTTTGGTCAACATTGAATCAAAAATCGTGTGTGCAAGCCAATCATTGATAACTTGTTTTTTTTCCAAACACAAGGGGCAATAACTCCAGTGTTTCTGGCCCGATCATGCTTACATTCGACTTCACCTGAAGTCTTACGCTCATATACAAAATGCGCACGATTGGTGAACATTGGATGAAAAATGAAGTCTCTATCCTGAACAATGTCCATTTTTGTATATTTGTTTCACAAACAAAGTTCAATAACTCCGGTGTTTCTGGTCCGATCTTTCTTATATTCGACTTCAACTGTAATTAAATGGTTATAGACAAACTGTGCATATTGGTGAAGATATTGGTGAAGATTGGATGAAAAATGAAGTCTCTATCATGAATAATGTCCATTTTTGTATATTTTTTAATAAACAAAGGGCAATAACTCTGGTATCTGAAACACGATCTGGCCCATATTTTTGGCGTCTGCTGAGATCTGATGGGCATACACGAACTGTGAAAAGTTTGGATTGAAAATAAAGTCTATACGTTGCAAAAAGGCATTGTTGCACTTTCTTGCATGAAAAAGGGGCAATAACTCTAGTGTTACTGGTGTGATCGGACCCAATAACAATCCCATCCGCGATTTTATGGTCATACACAAACTGTGCAAGTTTGGTTAAGATTGGATAAAAAGTGGTCTCCAGCGTGAATACGAACCCAATTGTTCACGGCACACGGACGACGGGCGGCGGCCGACGCAGGAGATGTCCCCTATACCGATAGCTCACCGAGCACGAAGCACCGAGTACTTGGTGCTCAGGTGAGCTAAAAACATAAAATTTTATTCTACAAAATACAGAAATAAAATTGTAATATATAAACTGCATAAGGCTTACCTAAAAGGATTACCTGAAATTTCTATTATTAAAATAAGTATATGTTTTAAACCTACCATTTTTGTGTTATATCACATAAGGAAGAATCCTGTTTGTTTAACTCGATTCAAAACATGGGTTCTCTTTGCCATGGAATTCGCTAGATAAACGGAACACTTTAAAAGTTTATTTCCAAAGGCCTATCCAGTGTATTGGTCGAGAAAGTAATACAAGTTCTGTGTGGCGAAAATGAACGGTACTTGCACTTTTACTTATGCCCGTTTTATTATGAACACTGATCTGATAGTATAGATGCTTTTGTATTACTTTTGCGAACTGTTCGCGGTGGTCTTAAAAAGCGCGAAAATTTGACTTTCTTTAAATATAGTGATTGATCAGTATCCTACAGCTGGATGAACAGGCTGCATGTGCTATGTCGGAAATGTTGATAAATCAAGTTATAAATAATTTTTAAAATTTTAACGTACTGAGGACAGAATTCCAAGGCCACGCTAAAATGTTCGTCTGCTGAGAAGATGTAGCGATCGCGTTGTTGTTCCTGTCGCGCCTTCTCGCTCCCTGAAACACGTGACTTTGGCTATGGCGTCATAATGATATACTCTATTCAAATGGAGTCGCGGTACGGACGGTGTCGCTGTTAACAATAAACGTCATCTAGCGGACATTTCTTGTAAAACCCACCTCTTTTTCTTGTCAAGTATAATTTATTTTGTTCAAAGTTGCTTGTATAATGCATTTCTGCTTAGAGTCTCATCCGATTTGATTGCAGAATTTAATAAGATATTGTTTTAACTCTGTCGTCTTTGCCAAAGTAGTAGGAGCAGTTCCACGTGTGGTTTGTACACACATTTTGTCCGGTAATTAAGGTTATACTGAACATTAACTTATTTATTCAAAATTGGAAAGGACTGCTCGTCTTGTTACCTTTTACAGCGACTCCGTCGTGCAAGTTGTCAAATTTATCTTATATACAGTGTTGTGTGGTGTGATGTTTTGCAGGAGTCCAAATGAGGCGTGTCGTTGGAAAACCGGGCTTAATGCATGTGCGTAAAGTGTCGTCCCGGATCAGCCTGTGCAGTACGCACAGGTCAGCCTGTGCAGTACGCAGATGCTAAACCGGGACGGCACTTTCCGCCTACAGTGGATTTATGTTTAGAAGAGACTTCCTTGAAACGGAAAATACCATAAAAGCGGAAAGAGCGGTCCTGGATTAGCCTGTGCGGACTGCACAGGCTAATCCGGTACGACACTTTACGCACATGCATTGAGCCCGGTTTTCCCACGACACGCCTCAAATGTAATAATTGTTTGTGTTAGTTGCCATGTGTTTGTATGATAGCTTTACACCTTATAATCGTTTATTAAAAGTTGTGTTATCTTTCGCTTTCGGTTATTCAACAAATCGTTAGTACCGCGACTCCATCGAAACACAATATACGTAATATCAATAATATGTAATGAACTTAAACTCTGTCGATATTGATTTTAAGAGTGTTTTAGTGTTTTCGTTTTACTTTCTTGCAAATAGTTGATACAGTCAATGTTATGAAAGGGTTCATATCCGCAAAGAATAAGGTTCTAATTCAAGACATACAACATAATCATATAAAGTCATATGGCGATTTTCATTTCTCATCCTAAATGATTCAGGCTTTGCGTCCACGATGTTGGAGAAATATAGGGCTACTTTGTCAAAAAAGACGGAATGCCGGGATAATACGTACGAATTGTGGGACTGTCTTTGTAAAACTCTCTTCGCCGTCGCATTTCATCTGCAAAGGATAAAAATATCACGTAAAGTTAATATGTGTGCATTTCGAAACTATCTACTCGTACTCTGTAAGAATCACATTCTCGTACTCTGAACGATATACTAAACTTTACTCTGTACGACTTACATACTCAAATTCTGTACGACCTATTTATTCCAAAATATGTACGACCGACATACTCCTACTTTGGAAGACTTACATACCCATATTCTGTACGTCCGATCTACCCGTACTCTGTACGACCCCCACACACATATTCTCTGGACGATATATTTACCTGTACTCAGTACGACCTGGTAAACAATCGTACTATGTACGCTGCACTAATATGTTCTCTGTATGACCTTTCAAAATGTTTAATATACACGATTAACATACTCGAACTATGTACGACCGACATGTCTGCAATCAGTACGACATACTTAATGTACTATGAACAATCTGCATATCCATACTCTGTACGATCTGTAAACTCGTACTATGTACGACCTACTAAATCGTAATCGAAATCCGTGCGATCTGCTTACCTTCTGTACGGTCTACTGACCCGTATTTTGGACGACTTTGTGCACCAGTTTTAATAGATTCTAAAACGGTTCATGACGAAGCCTTAGAGCTTCTATACATAATTATACGGCTGCGTATGAACACGGCATTTGTGACCTAAAATGCACCTGTAGACTTTAGAATCTCAGAAACGACGATACTTATTTAGAAACCACGACTTATGTCTGAAACTGGTCCAGAAACCCTGTCTCCTACAAACGCAGCTTGGTTCAAATATAGCACACAAGCATACAAACTACATGTTCTGCAGTCACGACATTAAAGCGACAATTTCCGATGAAGTGCCATTGCTAGATATTATTAAAAGGAGTCTATGACTACCAGCAGTAACAATGTTACCAATTTAAAACTGACTTCGTGAAAAAACAACAACACGAACATGCGACATTAAAAGCATCTTGGTAGAATATCCAAGCTACTTGTTAATTTGTAACGCAAATAAAACACAAATATTCTTTAGTTTAAATGCTTTGAACAGGCATTATTTACCAATTTTTTGCATGTGCGTTTAATGATCTGTCATTAGGTGTGTGATTGTGCAACAAACACCAGGGATTGTGAAAGAAAAACAACACGTTATACGATCTTATGTGCGTGTATATTGGTGTCAATAAGGTTCGACCGCGCAACTTTTAAATTGGCGACGAACCACGCGAAATACTAGTGGATGCGAATATGGGTTCCATTGGGTTTTCTCCGATCATTCACATACAACGTGGATGAGCTACAGAAATGCAGTAAGCTCGGCCAGCGGCTTGTTCCATTTAATATTTTAATCAAAACGTCTTCTACAAACGCCGCAAGTATGCATTTCGTGACCACACGATTTTACTACTGCTCAAAACAACGGTACACTACCTCAGTGAGTGAACAACTCTGCGAGAGAGGCTGCGATTTTACAGGGTCCTTATTCACCAACAGTTTGTTAAACTTAAGACGTAAGAATAAAGAAAATTCTTGAAACTGTTCAATTCTAAGAGCGTTGTTAATTGGAATCTTACTTGGTATTCACTCTAAATACGTCAGCCTTAATTTACAATACTTTCTTTTTGTTAATGACGTAAGCGACGTTGGCGCTCAGCGAACCCAGAAGTAGTCTAGCTTACACTTAGTCTTCCGGTCTTTATTCTTCATTTTAAGAATAATTTGGTGAATACGGACCCTCGACTACTTACTTTGGAAGAGGCCCGGAACGAGTTTGTAGACGATGTCTTGGAGGGTGTGGTCCAGCTTGATGTTCTGCAGGGGGCGTGTCTTGTGCACGAGGACCTCGCATATGGGGCAGTACTTGCTTGACTCCAGGTACCGCACTATGCACGTTTTGCAAACTGAAGCAAATGGATTAATCGATTAAAACGCGCGAAGGACATACACTGACGCACATTTGAGGCTGAAGCAGCATCAGCAGGAGAGAAACATGTTGTATAAAAGCTGATATATACGATACCAGTACAACCTAATTTAATTAAAATCGTATCATAAAATACGCTATGCTTCCTGTAGATAGAGAGCTCGTGCATTTCAATCAGATTACGATACAGCCGTTTGTTGAATAAAGATTGCTGATAATTTTAATGAAATTATAATTGGCAATATAATGTATTGACCACAGTCGATGAACGTAATACATGACTGAGAAAACATATTTAATAAAGTGGAAAGATGCATTTCATGAAGAAAACCTTGTCAGAACATTTTGTCCAAAAGTGAGAAACACATAATGTGCAGTTTCGATTCAAGGACAACAATTCATTTGAAAGTGTAGCTTGTGTAAATGTAAATCTGCGTTGCACCGCTGTTTATGATTACTACATCGTTACACCATTGTTTATGATTACTACATCGTGTCAAGATTCATTATTTTGCTTAAAGGGACTTGTTCACAGATTTCTCGTATTTTTTTTAAATGTCATTACATGTCTTTACTGCAAACAACCACTGCATGTGGAATACTCTAAAATAAATATTATATACATTTCGATTGATGATTATCCATAAACGAAACGATATGTCCCAAATATTTCTTAATCACGAGTGTTAGTTCGCTTGTTTGCATATAATGTATGATTTCTTTTTGGAATCTATGACAAAATATTTGAAAATTGTCAATTCACCAATCTGTGAACAGGACCCTTTTAACGTACTCAAGTGTGTACCACTACTATATACGATTTTATACTCCTTACAAAAAGGAGAGAATCAACATAGATCTAGTAAATTCCAAACAATAAATTTTCTTTTATTACTGTAATCCGGATTTATGGCGTGTTTAAACACATTTGTTTTGTGGCCTAGAATATATCTGGCATTTCTAAACAAACTAAATATTCTGAAAATATTCGAAATAGTTGCGTCACATTTTCTGAGGGGGAAAAATCGAATGAACAGGTTTTCCACTTTCCAGCAAAATGTTGGCATCTCATTTGCAAGTTTATAACAACCTGGAATGCCATATACTATAAAATTCGTTCTTCTTTTGTAAGAGTCTCAGCAGAATGGTGTAAATTACGAATAAGAAATAAAACTTCAGCTTAAAGATAATGCTTCAATTTACATTTAGATCTATTTAAGAAAAAAAAATCAAGTACACCAAACCTAATCTGGTCGTAAATGTTATGACCGTTTAACTGTACAAAAAAGAAAAAACAACAACATAAAACTATAAAATTTGACAGAACAATAACATTACAAACATTTACCATGGAAGAAAAAAATGACATTGAAGAATTCAAGAAAACAGTACTTACACGAATGCAGACATTCCACTATGGTGGTTGCATCGATTAAATATCCGCCACAGAGCGCGCAAATCAAGTGCGGCGAAATTTCGGCGATGTTCGGCTTTTTAGGTAAGCATTCCGTCATGGCCCGACTGCAAAAAAAACGTACCGGTAATGCCCGACTGCAAAAAAACGTAATGTAAAGCGTCTTTTTAGAATGGTTAAGATATGAAAACGCTTGATTAGGTTTGCTTTTTGAGTAGATCACTGTGCGCTTTGCAATGATGATCACAAATATTACATTTACCGTGTAGGAAATGACTTAAAACGAAAATAACAAACATTCTAATATTATACTCGCTAATTTTTCTAAAGACAAAGAACAAAATTATCTTTGTTAAACTACCCAATAAACAACGCAAAAAGTAGTATCGGTTCTGAGCGCAGCATTGTAAAATAAAGTTCTCATTCCAAATATTTGTCAAATCAAGTTAGAATCGAAATAATGTTCGCATTATCGTTTTTTATTGGCCAATAAACAACTCTTTGTCGTTCGGATGCGTGGCTTTTAAATCACTCGGGCTAACGCCCTCGTGGTCTAATTCCTACGCATCAGAACTCCAAATCGTTCTTTATTGGCCGATAAACAACCATAAATCGAAAATTATTTCTTAAATTTGCAATAAAACAGACTGCTCATGCAAAAGCTGAATACATTATTTTGTTACATTTCTTAATTTAGATAATCTATTAAACTTTATGCCAAAATGATTTCATTGTAAGTATAAATATGAAATGTAACGTGTATTTAATAATAATACAATGACTAAAATTGGAAAAGAAAAAAGCATGTAATAATAAACATACATATCTACAGCTTAATGTTAACCGATTTTTGTAAATAAACATTCATAAATTACATAAAGGTCTAATAACCCCAAAACGGAAGTCACATCCTCAGGGTTACATGCTGTCAGTTAGATAATAAGCACATGTGGCTGAGTGCAGGATGCATATAATTTGTAAAATACAGTTTAAATGATATGTTTTGGTATCATTTTAAAGGTATATATGTAAGCAATAAGAAAAAAGGCTGTTTTGTGCACTACTTTTGTGTCTAGTGGTTCCCAGCTTCATAACTTTTGGCCCATGTATTCATGCGCAAAATGGCAGCCTCCATGCCCGTCAAAACCGGTGTGTTTTTTCAAAGGTAAATATTTTGAGTTACAACGCATAGAATTTTTTGACATGCTGTTTTTTCAAAAGGTTATGTCCTCATCTTTCCAACAATGTATGGTGATATATTGGAAAGTAGCTTGGTCATGGTGAAAAGTGAGATCAAATTTTGAATATTTTATATGTAACAAAGAAGGAATTTATTTGCGCATGCGTAACCTTTAAGAACTTCAACTAATATTAGTCGTCTGCAAAGATTTTGAAAATGGACTTTTACAAACACACTGTACTGGAAAGAATAACTGCCAGATGCACCCTGACCCCATTTAGGGCTGTATTTTATGGGATGGCATTAGGGGGGGGGGGGGGGGGGCATTAGGGGGGTAAATATGGGAAAATTAAAGCAAAATGTCCCCCGGAGTGGCAATCCGAGACCCATTGTGTTCATCGTGTTGTTTTTCAGTTTCATTTTGACCTTAATTTGCATTAGTTTCAACAATTATCTCATTAATGTCATAATGCCTTGTGTTGTAATCCTGAATATTTAGTTTAAGAACCTGTAACTGACTATAATGCCCCGCAAAGGTCGTGTCCGCACTGGCCGATGCTTTGGCCATGATGACCGTCCGACCTGCCTACTTTGAATAATACCAATTTTCCTAATTTGCAAAGTTAACAGATCCTATTTAGTTCATACGTTATTTTGTAATTGTAGTTCAATCAGGCTTTCAGCTGAAAAATACATGAAATGCATGCATAAAACACTTAAGCCGCTCACGCCAACCTAGACCCCACCAAATGGAGATAGCGGCATCAAAATTTAAATTACCATCACAGTTTGGTTTAATTTGAGTATGTTTTTTAAATGCCGTGTTGAAAAGAACCAGGACCTCAGCCGGAACCATCAACTCATTGGTATACAAGTCTGGGTGAAGTGACGAGGCATCAAAACTACTTTACTTTTGTCAACTACACTGGAGCGTTGGGGCGGGGCCGTAAAGCTGACACAGTCGTGCCCGTACCATCGGTATTTTTTAAGGTTAGTACATGATTATTGTAATGTATTCTACTATCTAATGTTTTCTTTTCCAGCCTGGCATTCTTCTAATCAACACCAGTAGGAAAAGCAAGAGTTTAACCCTTGTTGGGACTCTCAAACCCGTTTTAGAACTGAACTGTTCGCACATGAGCTCGACAGTCTGAAGCCGGCATAGCGACTAGCCTTATCGCAGTAAATAACACTTAGTAAACTAGTGTATATGTACACTTATTGAATCTAAGTTACGCTAGTAATCACAATATTGAGTAAACATGCATAGAAAACCTTTTTATTTTCACAGATTACTCAGCAGAGAGTACCTGGAACAGATTGAAGACTGCAGGCGGCTGACCTCACCCACAGGTTCAGGTGTGACAGAAGACTGTTAATTTATATCTGGCATTGACATTTTGGGGTCAAATTCTTTTTTTGTTGTGTGACAGGAGGTCAAATCTGTTGATTGTTATGTAAACAAACCCTTTTCTGGGGTCAAATGGCATCTAAATGCTACATTTATAAGGATTTCACCCCCAAAAATGCAGAAACATAAAAAAAAAATGTGTTCAAAACTGACTAAAAACCTATTCTGTAGCTTTTCGAATGCCAATGAAGATTGTTTTCACTTCTGACTTTATATATTGTATCTGCTATGCCTATTAAAACTCAAACTTATGCTTAATTCTGAGTTAAAATCATGTTTTCCAGACGTACCCAAGTACATTTTTTTCCGTCTTAATTTTTGCCTCAAAACACCATTATATGTGACATTTTCAATTTTATTTTTTTCCAATAAATCTTTAAACCAGTGTAATAGGACTTCATGTTCTTTCTCGAAATAGATCAGATTGATGAAAATTGTGGTTTTTATTCAAATTTGAAAGGGTTAGGTTCTCTTAGAGGTCTAATTACCCCAAAACGGAAGTCACATCCTCAGGGTTACATGCTGTCAGTTAGATAATAAGCACATGTGGCTGAGTGCAGGATGCATATAATTTGTAAAATACAGTTTAAATGATATGTTTTGGTATCATTTTAAAGGTAGATATGTAAGCAATAAGAAAAAAGGCTGTTTTGTGCACTACTTTTGTGTCTAGTGGTTCCCAGCTTCATAACTTTTGGCCCATGTATTCATGCGCAAAATGGCAGCCTCCATGCCCGTCAAAACCGGTGTGTTTTTTCTAAGGTAAATATTTTGAGTTACAACGCATAGAATTTTTTGACATGCTGTTTTTTCAAAACCTCATCTTTCCAACAATGTATGGTGATATATTGGAAAGTAGCTTGGTCATGGTGAAAAGTAAGATCAAATTTTGAATATTTTAACAAAGAAGGAATTTATTTGCGCATGCGTAACCTAAATGTCGCTTCACAATCATCTTAAAATGAGGCGCGTCGTGGGAAAACCGGACCTTATTCATGTGCGTGAAGTGTCGTCCCGGATCAGCCTGTGCAGTCCGCACAGGCTGATCCGGGACGGCACTTTCCGCTTTTATCGTGTTTTCTGTTTCAAGAAAGTCTCTTCTAAACATAAATCAACTGTAGGCGGAAAGTGCCGTCCTGGATTAGCCTGTGCGGACTGCACAGGCTAATCCGGGACGACACTACGCACATGCACTAAGACCGGTTTTCTCACGACGCGCCACAAATACAGTTTTCATGCAACAATTTCAACAGCTATATTTCGATACCGTGAAAACTTTAGGTGAAAAAAAATCACAAAAGATCGATTCTTTGGCAAAATATTTATTAACGAATAACGAATAACCGTTTAGACAAATATATTTGTAAATACATGCATACGAATTTCGATCAAGTAAAGACTGCTTTGCTAGTGTATGATCGAAATAATTAATATCCATCTGATCTGATGTTATTAAAACAGAAGAAGAGGATGATGCTGATATGATGATGATGATCATGCTGATGACGACGATGATGACGATGATCATGACGACGATGACGACGACAATGATGATGATGACGATGATGACGATTACGCTGCTGATGATGATGATGTGAACCTCTTAACAACAACACTAAGCATTAATAAATAATCTAAACCAACCGTTTAACAGATACATTGTAAGTTGTTTTTTTGTAATAATACCAACAACTTAATTTTTGAGAAAATAAAATAAGCACACATGCATGCACAACCTAAATGTCCAAAGGGAAATACTAACTTAAGTTGTACTTCAGTGAACATTTCAGATCGAATTGTCCATATGAAATGCAGGGAATTCTGTTTACAAAAGGGTAAAGTACTGAACAACTAAGCAATATTTATTAGTCAAATATTTTAATGTATAAATACCTACAAATAACAAAACCACAGACTTAAGGAATGTTATGAATTCAAGAAATTTACTTTTAAAAGTTTTCCCAAAAGAGTGTTGTGAATATGATCCCCAAAGGCTCCTGGAGTCGGTAAAATGGTCCGTTCTTTCACTGAGCCATACTCTTTCTTGTGTTGAAACATTTATATTGAATAAATAAAACTAATATAATATTAATATATTTGAGAATTTCAGAGGTCTATTTCAGGATTTCACCGGCAAGTTCTGTGATAACTGGCCATTGTGTTACTATGCATGTTACAGCTTCATGTCTATCCTTTCGCAGTCGAGCGAATTATGTGTGACCGTCCTTGCGTTGAAATATTTGTTAAAGAAGTAAAGAGAGACTATTATTTATTTAATTGACTCATTTATAAACCAGGTGTTAACTTAGCGCAAAAACATCGGTAGAATGCGGAATAACTCGAAGCCAAGCAATCACATAGTTCGTGTTAATGGGACCTATTCACCGACTGGAAAATTGACAATTTTTTAGTCACAGATTCTAAAAAGAACAAGAAAATTCTGTTATATAAACTGAAGAAGTGAAAATACACTACACATTAAATACAAGGCAATCGTTGTTTCAATATCTATACATGTCTAAACCTTTAAAATAGACAGTCTTTATTGTATATTTACCCATGAAAAGGTAAATACACCTACATTTTTGAATTCAGTGAGTACAGTAACATTTAACAACAATCTTAGCACTGTGTGACAGTCCCCACCTCCTCCCCTGCTCCATTTGAACAGCACGGTCACTATCTTACCGATACAAAATCTTTTTACTCCATGCATTATATCCGGAAATGGGGTATGTTACAGTCACACCAATACAGCAAATTTTGAAAACATCTTCAATTTTCACCAATACTTATTTTTACTTTATTTTTTCAAAATATTCATGTATTTTCAGGCTTTCCGAAGTGTGTGACCGAAGGACCCGACTGGTTGTGTTTCAAAAGTGAAAGATCTAAGGAAACGGGACCGAAATGACTTTGCACTAAAGCCAGTAAATTTACGTTTAATATATAATTTATGGAACATGTATCCAATATAGCGTTCATTAAAATAACATTTAATCAAATATACTGACAAAATTTGAGAAAGCCGGGTCCGGCTAGCTCAGTTGGTCTAGCGCTAGACTATCAATCCGAGGATCGTGAGTTCGAACCCCAGCCCGGCCACATAACTTATGTGAGGATTGGTCATGAAATTATTTCTACGGCCATTCTCCCCTCACTCTGATTCAAGCAGGGCAGTTGTCAGTTACTGGCATAGGTATGTTCACTTAGTACTGGTAAACCGCTTTGATCGGCTAAGCTTGCCCAGGAAAAGTGTGAGTAGGTTAACTGACCGCCGTGATATGACTGTAATACTGTTAAAAACGGCGAAAAATTCAAACAAACAAAATTTGACAAAACACTGTGAATGATGTTTAAATAAGGCCTGTGCAGTCCGCACAGGCTAATCGAGGGCGGCACTTTCCGCCTACAGTTAATTTATGATTAGAGGAGACTTCCTTGAAACATAAATTACCATAAAAGCGGAAAGTGTCTTGCCCGATCAGCCTGCACGCACGTGCATTAAGCCCGGTTTTCCACGACACGCCTCAAATATTTTTTGTATCACATAAATACGTCTTGTGAATGTGAAATCGGCCCTGTGATTCAAACACAACCACAGAACCGACTGCCCGATATTCACGAAACACTTCGGGATGCATGTGTTCTTGTGTACGCAGTAACCGAACGAAATCCACGACCGCTAACTAAACCCACGTGCAGCCGGGACCCCGGGACCAAGATTCCAACCCGGATTACCTAGGTGAGATGCGAGTGTGCAAGCCGCCCCAGTGATCGGGCGTTTTTTATTTCCCACATTTTTATACCGGTGCGAAATATATGTCGAAAGGAAATTTAAGAACCATATTTAAAACCAATATATTAATAATATTTTCCGGATATAATGAAATAGTTTCCTGCATGATTATTGATTAATCGTTTAAAACGTGTTTTCTGTACAATGAACGATGGCTCTTGCTTTACAGAAAACTGTAGTTTTATACCTTTGCATTAAAGCGCCATGATTAAATATCATATCAAAATGGACAATTTTCACAAGTTTTGAACATACGACATTTGTATGAAAAGGACGTTATTAAACAGCGAAATAACTACGCCTGATTTTAAATACCGACAAGTTAGATTCGAAAAATAACCGTTAGTCAAAATTCTCAAATATAACGTGTGTGCAATGCGACATTACTTTACTTTTATAATTTAATATTTATATTATATAGAAGTCTTCTTTTTTAAACTTCTGTAAGTTTAAAAGTTCTTGTGTGACTGAATGTTAAGATCTTTGATTTCGCGACTCAGATTAGGCCAATATGAACGTTGTTACATGTTTTAAAAAAATATTTGCATAACATTTATTTTAAATGAGTACTAATAATTTGTGTATGCTGCAATGTTAATACTGTAGGCGCACGATATACATATCAGATTGAACTGATGTATCATCTGCATGCCAGGCCCAGGACGTTTCTGGCTAATATCATAAATAATTGTCGATTTATCTTCGTTTATCGGCCAATAAACAATTATTTGGAGTTCGGATGCGTATGAATTAAACCACGAGGGCCGCGGTTAGCATCTGAACGACAACGAGTTGTTTATTGGCTGATAAAACAACGATAGTGCGAAAATTATTTCGAATATTACATGACCTGACAAATATTTTTCAACTGTAATGAGAAGAATCGGGACTACTTTTTGCGTTGTTTATTGGGAAGTGTAACAACGATAATTTTGTTCTTTGACTATAAACAAATAATGCGTATCATGTTAGAACAATCATTAAACAGTAAAACTATTCTAATCTTAGTTACAGTGAGACCTTCCAATACAATATAAGCATTTTAAAACATAATGTACATATTTGAATTAATTTATAACTGGTGACATAGGTTTACAGATAGTCACACTCGGTTGAGTCGTATTTATTTCCTATTAATTTTTTTTGAAGCGACTATATATGTATGGTGTTTAGTTATACAATGTTCATACATTCCACAATAATAATCAGACTGCATACTTACTCACACTTCAGTTTGTATGCATTATAATATATAAAAGAGGGCTATATCTTTAAGTATGTTCGTGACTGTTAATATATGGGGGTTCTACTCGTGGTGTTTGTTGTGTTGTTGTTATTGTTGTTGTTGATTTAATTTATGTCCCCTGAGCTCGTTAACACTGACTTCGACACTCAGACTCATTGTGACACTGATGGATCATTTGTCTGCACTTCATACACGTATGGTACTTTTCTTGTGCACCAAATATATGTGGTGACAAAAATACAAAATACAAATGCCTTTATGTATGCGGAAATTACACATTTATATGTGTAGCCCACGCACTAGCTTACTATTTAGGAAATGTGTCACATGCTTACAGTTAACATAGGAAACGTTGTGAAATTCGTACAGTCTGTGCGTATGTTTAAAACCCCCCCCCGCGAATCAATATACTGCGGTTAGGGTTAACCGCATTCACTTAAGTCGTGCACTAACTGCCTGCTGTGAATCGCTGTATGCTATAACTACCTTAATTAAAAAATTTATACATTAAAGAATCAACGCACTTCGGTTAATAATTGAAGCAAGTTCTACCAATAACACAACCCAGTTTTCATTACCTGAAATTATGCATATCAACGCCATACCTTAATCTATTGCCGTAGTAGATCGCACGAAGTGTACCATTTAACAATTCACCCTGTTGTAGAATTCGTGAAACGGCCATTTTGTAGAAGGAAACATAACATACCAGTTTCGTAACATAAGCCATAATTGACACACAACCGTTTACATTTCTACGTCAGCAAGAAACAACATATACCAACAAAACCCGAACTAACCTTTCTCCCTCAAATCCAAATGATATAAAAATGCCAATCTGTAATTTAACGACTGTGTATTCCTATCCAATACACATCCGCTACGCGCATCAAAACAAGACGATCAGGTCACGTGACCGCTGTATGATATATGCATCGATACGCTTCAGTGAGGACTAAATACATTGGTTGGCACGCACGCGCGCTATGGTTTATTTATTGCTGGCAGTTAAAAATGAAATTCACAAGAGAGACATACCTCGCCGCAAAGAAATAACAGCGTAGCTCTAGAATAAAATGGATTAAACGAAGCGTTTTGAATCAATTGGAAAGCACAAAAATTACATTGCTTGAAACTACATCGAAAAACGATAGAACAACTTTAAAAAAAACGATTCTGAAATTCAAATAAAAATAATATATATTTTAGTATGTTTTTTTTAAATATTGACAGGAACAACATAACGTGTGTAGTATTCTCGATATTGCAATTATTCTACTGATGATGGTGGCAATGTTGGTGGTGAAGAAAAAGAAGAAAAAGAAGAAGATGATGATGGCGATGGCGATGATGATGATGATGATAGTGATATGCGGAATTTTTAAGGGAGTTATTAACATCTTTTCGTGTTGTTTTTTTGAAATGGCAGCATGTTGGAAAACTGCAGCATGTACACGTACAAACATGGCAAAATTACAACCTATTCAATATAATGTTGGTGCAGTAAACTGTTAGTATGCCTAGTTCAGTCGCTTTTTATTTAATAAAAAAAATAAGTGCAATATATCTTTGTACTGTTGCATTACTATTTTGTAAAAAATACACATGCACGCAGTTCTTCTTAGCCTTCTTCTTCGGCTTTTTCTTCTTCCTGGTAAAGTGCAAGGCAAACGCTGAGGCATCGACGCACGCAATTATTTAACTTGTTTAAATGGTGACTGTACGATTTCCATCAAGCATATACTAGTACTTCAAGTGAAACGTTGTAACTATTATCATCTTGCAATAATGTAATAATTAACATACGGTGGTGTAATGGATATGGTGTCCGCCTGGCGATCGGGAGATCATGAGTTCGATCCATACTCTGGGAGCGTTCGAACACACAAAGAACATATGAGGCGCGTCGTGGGAAAACCGGGCTTAATGCATGTGCGTAAAGTGTCGTCCCGGTTTAGCCTGTGCAGTTCGCACAGGCTAATCCAGGACGGCACTTTCCGTTTTTATGGTATTTACTGTTTCAAGGAAGTCTTTTCTAAACATAAATTCACTGTAGGCGGAAAGTGCCGTCCCGGATTAGCCTGTGCGGACTGCACAGGCTAATCCGGGATGACACTTTAAGCACATGCATTAAGTCCGGTTTTCCCACGACACGCCTCACATATGGTTCTACACAGGAAAAAGAGTCGAACGTGTCTTAATAACCGTTTGGAGTTCGACACATCAATCTTAAATAAACTGGTTTAAACTAAGTTATTGTTTGCAATTATAGTGTATCAACGAAACGAATCGTCCAAAACATATTAAAAGATTTATTGTGATTAGTTTCAACCTCATGTGTAATTTGTATACATATTAGCATTCCTTTTTGATTCCAGAAGCACTACTTGTTTATAGTTTACTTAAACGGACATTGTGGTAAAATATTTCGTCGCTTAGTCCAAAGCTTTATTATATAGCCTCTACACTGCCTGCCTAAATGATACGACTTTGTTTAGTCCGGATGCATTATTTTGGCATTTTATGACATTTTTCACAAAAAAGAGTAAAGAAGATTTTCTTAAAAGTGATGTAAAATTAAAACATCAAATTCGCTAGCTATACTTGTAAGCCCTGGACAAACATTGCGATACTTTTTATAGGGGCAATGTTTGTCTGACGGTGAATTTGAGCGAATTTAGCCCATAATAAAAAGAAGCACTAAATTCGTTGCACAGCTGCTTCGCTATTTAGACGGTTTTATAATCGTGTTTGATTATTGAAAACGACTGACTATATAGGGGGAACAAATACGTATGTAAATTGATATTGGTCCATGATACATCTTTATAGGAGTTATCTCCCGTAACGGAATTTTGTCAAAAATGGAATGTTGCTCACTCTTATTTGTAGGTGTACAATCCATTTTTTGTATACGCAGATATTTTTAGAAGGCAACTAACGTAAACGCATAAAGTATTACCGATTTTATGTGTTTATACAAAAAGTTATTATGCGAATTGTGATTGTTCGCCGATTTGATATGGACCGTTTTTAGTTATTGAACCGTTTTGTACTAAAAACTCAGGGAAAGTAGACACCTCAAATGGACATAGATGTCAGAATGAAATAACGTCTTTCAAGTGTAATAGAAGGTAGTTGGCTATGTACGAGTGGTCTCTTTGTAGAGACAGATAAGAAAAAATGTCATGGTCCATATGATTGTCATCAAGCTACCTAGTTATTTCTGAATTATCATTTAGGAACTTCTATCCGAACATTTATGTCCGAAATATAGTTAACGGTAGCAATATTCCTTGTCATTCTGTAAATGGCATTATTATATTGATTATTACCTGACTACTAGCTTCGTGACATACAGCAAACTCGGAAAAATTAAGAGTCATTGTTTATTTATAGTATTTCCGAATGATATTACTCTTTTACAGGTTAAACTGTGTGTTGGGGAGCAGGCAAAACCGGCCACTGTCAAAACCAGCCCCAGTCTAAAACCGCCCCAAAAATGCAAAACTGGCCCCACATTAAGGTAAAACCGGCCCCAATGGTGTAAAACGGGCCCCAAATATTTTATATAAGAATTGAATGGATATTATTTTATGTATTTGTATGTTAAAATAAAATATTTGGAGCGGCGTTTGGTTAATTGTTATTTTGTGTATAGGTTTAACATGAAATGAGGCATAATTATTGCATGAATTAGCAACTAATCAGTCGGCACAATAATGTACCAAGAAATGAACGGAAATGTACACTTTGCGACCAGAGTGATATTGAAGATGAATTCCATTTTGTTCTCAAATGCCCTACATACACCCACATTCGAAAACTATATATCCCAAAATATTTGTATAGTCGCACAAGTTTGGTAAAATATATTGCTTTAATGCAATGTGAAAATAAAACGATCATAAAAAGGCTGGCAACATATTGCCATAAAGTATTTCAACTAAGAGAAACATTAATGTAATTTATCAAATAATTTATAAAAAAAAAATGTTTTCATTCTAATTTTGACTGTTTACATATGATATGTCTGTTAAATATTTATGGAAACAACACTGTTTATGTACATTTCCTTAATATAGCCGTATTGTGTCTGTTCGTTTATTTTATATTGAAATAGTAGCAAAATTAATGTCTTTTATTGTTCCCTATAGGCTAGATATACAGTGCTGTATACTAATCGAATGACTTCCGACTTAAAATGTTACTACTTTAATGAAGTTAATCTACATTCCTGTCAAACTTCCAGTACTGATGTAAATTAAAATTCAAGGTAACAACCCTGTATGTTGTTTACCTTTAAACACTCACTTTTATGACTTTTTGAAATTAGATTAAGATTTATAATTGATGAAATTAGATAAAGATTTATAATTGATAGTATTTAAATGTATTATTCACATGTCACATGCCAGGTATGTTTTCTTGGTCTGTTTATATAACGATAGGCTTGTAATGCTTAAGTTAAATAAATATTATGTTCTGTTCTGTTAAATCTAAGAAGAGTGACAGCGTGATGTAATCAAATAAATTGGGCTTTCAAATCTGCAAGCCGTTAGCAACAGCTAATAGCAACGCGGTCGGTTTGACATCAAAAAAGTATTTGATGTGACTGCCGAGCTGGGGCCATTGTCTAGCAGTTTGCAGCACTAAGCGTGTAGCACGATCAGCACGTGGTCCGTGAAAAAAGCCTCAATCAATACCACTGTACCTGAACAATGCAAGCACTGTCGATAGAGCATTAATGAATTTACGTTCTAGAGAAAATGTCAAGGGTGTGAAAAAACATCAGACAGTTGTTTTATTGCATTGAATAAAATTGATATTTAAATGGGGTGATGAAATACACGTCTTGGAATTAAAATGGAAACTGTGTTACCAAGGAAATTATTGGATATTAACATGAATATTTACATCTAGTATGGATTGATATGTGTTTTGCGTATCAGGTAATTATATGTGCGTTTTTGAAATTTACTTTGATTATGTTCTCTTTTAAGCTCACCTGAGCACGAAGTGCTCGGTGAGCTATTGGTATAGGGGACCTCTCCGGCGTCGTCCATCGTCCGTATGCGGTCAACAATTTGGACCATAATCGCGATAAAGACTACATTTGTTATTCAATCTTGACCAACCTTGCACAGTTTGTGTATGACCATAAAATCTTAGACGGGTTCGATAATGGGCCCGATCGTATGGAAGGGTATATCCGCCACTTCATGCATGTAACTAAATGACAATTGCAGGTTGCTCAATGGCAATTGCATGTTGCTAAATGACAATTGCATGTGGCTAAATGACAATTGCATATTGCATTATGATATTCGTAATGGAACGACATATCTATTCACCAGTTAATGACATTGTTATGTTATTTACATGCATATGCGACCTGCTACATGGTAACTGAATGCTTTCTTATGCCAAGTTCTTGCTGCTTGCATGTAATTGACAAGTGCTTTCAGCTTTTTGTTTGCTTACTTCAATATTGAAATGTTTATTCATACTTTTCCTTATTGCATTTCTATACGCATTTCACTTTGTTGTTGCTGATTGTCACAAGCGATTAACTAACTAGTGGATCTTGCTAAGCATGTTAATGCATTATAAAATTACAGGAAACCAATACGAATTTGACTTTCTAGCGCAAATTACTATATACGGGAGACAACTTTCGACAGCAAATTCAGATGTTCGATAGTTTCCGGAGATGTGCTGACTGCTTTTGTCGAAATAACACTTTTCGAGTCCGAGCTAGTTTTGTTGAACGTATATTTCGCGTAAAAATGTAATCGTTAAGAATATTTATTAAACAAAGAATTTTAATTACAGAACAAACATGAAATAATAAACAAAAAAAGATATATAGACGAATAATAACGATTTAATGTTGTTGTGGATCTCTAATATCAATTTCATGAATATTCACGAGTAACTCAAGCAGTAGATAGATCTTTTTTTTTTTGCATATGTATACACAGTCATGGACAGACGGGCGGACGGACACTCGGGCGGACGTGTGTATGTGTGTGTGTGTGTGCGTGCGTGCGCGTATTGTATGTGTGTGTTTCTTAGTTTGTGAGGTCCCTCCGCGCCACTGCATTTAGTGGCGACCCGGGATGTGTACCAGCACCCCTGCCTTATTTACTTTTAAACTCATTGAAAGTTGGGACGAAATTTGAATCATAGCTTTTACTGTAGTATTTTTTTAATTTTGGTGTGGGGTTGTGCTGTTTGGGGGGAGGGGGCGTTCAGTACACAGTGGAGGGTGGAGTACAAGAGGAAACCCCAGCTATCCGGTATGTTAACCACCAATCATACTCACATGCGCCGAGTAGGGAATGAACCCGGGCTGCCTAAATAAAAAGCGAGTCTAATGAGCTAGCCGGACAGTGCTTCAAGCTATTCAGAAGTTGTAGAACGGACAAGATGTATGTCTGAAAGTCATCCGTACTGACAGACGGCCAGGAAGGCAGTTAATTAGCGCGCAAGCCATCAGGACTGATACACTGAACACATAACTATCTTTTTTCAATGAATTCCTTGAAAATGGTTAAAGCATATAGATTAGACATGCTTTATGACGGAAAAGGCACCCGGACGTACGGACGAACGTACTGACAGACAAACTATTGGCTCAACATCGCCATGCTTGTGCTCACTAAGACTAGCTTTCCTCGGCCGTTTACTGATTCGGAGAGGCGGGACTAACAACGGGACCTTCTTTCGACCGAAATAGCCAGGAGCTTAACTAGTCAACAAGTAGCTTGGAGTTAGATATTTCCCAGCGATTTTACGGACACTGCCGGAATTTTGGGTTTCCGGTTACATATGAATTGGATATTACAAATGGTCAAGTCGCATTTGATTAACTTTAACATGCGTAATGCTTAGTGCTTATTGCTTTCGCCTTGCGGAACTTTCAATTTTTAATACATTAATCAGAATAACTTCTGAAGAATCAACTTCCTAAAGTAAAATGTACAAAGCAATACAAACTTGTTTGAATGGATTCATTGTTTATCACTTACACGCAATAATATGTGATTTACAATAATTGAGTAACGACAGATGCAAGCTACGTGCCACTAACTGATAGAAAGAAGCACAAAGACGCGCAGAAGCTGCAGTTAGTTTGTAACCATGAGCGCAATGCAATATTCAATGGTCATTATGCAGCATGCAATGGTCATTATGCAGCATGCAATGGTCATTATGCAGCATGCAATGGTCATTATGCAGCATGCAATGGTCATTTAGCAACATGCAATTATCCTTTAGCAACATGCATGTACAGGCGGATATTCCCTTCCATACGATCGGACCAGGCAAACTCCTTGCAGCGGTTACCTCCCCTATCGGTTAACGGTAACGACTGCCATCACAAGTAAAATCCTTCCAGATTTGGAAGGATCACGTGTCTGTAACTTTGTCTTATTTCATGCAACTCGGTGCAATTTTCTACATAATCAGACTTTTTATATATATCGTTTTCAGTCAATAATGAAAACAGAAAAATAAAATAACTAATTAAAACCATAAATAATATAGAAGATTTCAATCGATCATCATCACGTGGTTTGCTATGACGACAGGGATTTGATTAGAGCTATGCTTGGAACCAGTCAAATCTCTGCGCGGAGGTTGCGGACCAGGAACACCAGAGTTATTGTCCCTTTTTTGCCCCAAATACATCTATTACTGAATAACTCACCTGGTAAAGGGAGGTAAATGCAGTATCAGGAAGATACGTGCCATAAATGTGTTATTTCCCTTTAGTCACAGATATAACCCAGATAGTGGAGTCTGCTTATCAGTAAAATCAATACGTCACTCTGAGTCAACATGATACTTCTATTTTAGATCAGCATCATGACACATAGTAATCCATGTATAGCCTGCTTCTGACCTATATTTTCGCTGTGTGTGCAGCAGTAAATTTTTCCACTGTCTGTCATGGCATCCAGTCAGTACAAAGATGTAAACAACAATAAATAGCTAAAATTCATGTTGTAAACAAGCAATCAGAATATAGGATTTATATCATGTGATCTAGTGCCTGAAAGAGTTAATTATTTTCTGTAGTTTTTGGACTGTTTAGTTAGTAACTTATTCAGTATCATTTAATCATGTAACTGTTGGACTGACTTGTACATTTGCATTGGGATTTTGGAAACTGAAGTAATTATCTTACATGATTTTGAAGCTGATTTATTATTTCTCCTTAATTGAAAATACTTCTACACTGTTTTGACTCAAAATTGGTGTGATTATTAGTAAGTTTTTACACAAATCAACTAAAAGGTTGTATAGTTATTTATAATTTAATCTGACAATGTTGTTAGGTGTATGGTTCTTAATGTTAACAATGAGTATTCCTATATAACATAGAAATTTCCCTTTTCCTAAGAGTACATTTGGAAAGTTTGTCTCTGTGGGTGTCATTGACTCGAAATTATTAGTAAGTTTTTACGCAAAACAACTAAAAGGTTTTATAGTTATTTATAATTTAATCTGACAATATTGATAGTTGTATGGTTGTTAATGTTAACAATAAGTAGTCCTATGTAACCTAGAAATATCCTACTCCTAAGCGTACATTTGGAAAGTTTGTTTGTTTGGATTTTTCACCTTATTTACCAGTAATTCAGTGATATAATGGCGGTCAGTTAACCTACTCACACTTTTTCTGGGCAAACTAAACCGATAAGTGGTTTACCAGTACCAAGTGCACATACTTATGCCAGTAAATGACAACTGCCCTACTTGAATCAGAGGTAGGGGGAGAATGGCCGACGAAATTATTTCACGACCAATCCCCACACAAGTTATGTGGCCAGGCTGGGGCTCGAACTCAAGAACCCTTGATTGAGAGTATAGCGCTTTACCAACTGAGCTAGATGGGCCCACAAAGCCAGAATAATCTACTTGGTTTGATACATTTATATGGTGCCATTATGATGATATTTAGGAAGTTTTCGTAGAGTGTAGTAACTATAGAGTGTCACTGTATGTACCAGTTTCGAACCCGTAAGGGTTTATCATTGCTTATGGACTTTGTTGAAAAAAACATTTAAAACATTTTTGAAAACAGCAACACAGAACAATATGTAAGTCACTGATACGCAAAGTTGAACTGACATCAAATCGGTCCGTGTACTGGTGTTAATAAATAATTTATTATTTTAATTCAAACATATACTGGTATGTGAAAAAAAGATGGTAGTATCCAATCATGTATTTTTATATAATTATTTCCATGTTTTTTTTTGTATCGCCCCTGTATGTTAATGCCATGCAAAATGGGTTTTAATAGTACAGAGAATGCGGGTATTTACGGGTACCTGTTGCATCCCTAATGGTCGCCATTGTTCTCAGACTCAGGTGAGCGCTTTGGGCCATCATGGCCCTCTTGTGTATGGAAGTTGACTTCAAAGCTTTTATGACTGGTGTTTGATTGATAATTATTACTATGCGAAGTTTAAATCAGACGGCGAAGTGGTCTTCTCCTTAATGGAATTTATGGGCGATGTCAATAGCTCCAGGGCGAAGTTATCGCCTACGTTGCCTTCACGGTTATGCCCTGCGTTTAAAAAAAATCTCATTACTACAATAAAATGGAAAATTCGAAATTTAGAAATATTATTGCAAAATTAATATTGCCTTCCCATGTACCGGTATTTTTTATAGGTGGTGGTGATTTTGTGTGTAAATCATGTTGTCATTGATAATTAACGAGCGAATTACGTATGAGAATAGTAAAAACTAATAAATAATAAAACTACAAACATAACACTAGCTTTTTGTATCTTGGGGCCGGTTTAGTCTTTATGCAATCACATGTGGGGCCGGTTTTGCTTTTTTCGGGCCGGTTTTGACTGGGGCCGGTTTTGCCATACACCGTGTGTTGTAGAACAGTAGTCTGAACTGACCTCAGTTTAAAGGGGAAGCACTTAACTGCAGGCTATATACGTTGCTATAATGCCGGCCAAACTGGATGAATTGAATCTTTGCGAAGTTGTGCATTATTTATATTAAACCAAATAATAGGTACAAGTTGATTACATTTGATATATAAAAGCAAACATAAGTTATGGATATTGTATGTGTTTAGAAGATACAAATATATTGAAATAATGCTTTTTGCTATAATTGAGATGACACCACTAAAATCGGGTTTAATTGGACGCGAAACACATTGTTACATCATAAACAATACCTATGCATCAAATTTAAACACTTTTCATGCCTACACTAACCACAAAACTGGACATTTACAAAAAATCGGAGGCTAGACAAACTGAGTTTAGCCTGTTTAGACCGCTGTCGTAATGGGCACACTGGCCCGCATTTAAATATTTCCGAGTTTAAAGCAGCAGTCCATAAATATTTGAATAAAATAAAACTTTGCAGAAATCGTTTCGTATGGACATCTTACAAATCAAAATACAAAAAAACCCGCATTGAAATCGGTAAAATAATATCGTTTTTGGTAACTTTTTAACGTATGGTTTCTGTATGCAATCGTTGGTGATGCCTCTGGAGTATAATCGGCATGTACGTTAGTGTATATTCTGTGTGTACAAAACGTTTTAGAACATTGACATTATTAAATGCATTTCTCAAATAAGAAACAGTTTTCAGTCTTAGAACTCGTGCCAATTTAAGGTGCATTGAATTATATTCTGTGGACTGCAGCTTTAATAGCATATATCCCAAAACACTGTGAAGTGAATTCAGTATTACGTTTTATGACCTTTCAACAGTATTTAAAGGTCATTATAGTTTTTATTGTGTGATATTACAGGCACCAGACATGGACAACTTCGGAGACAAATCTCTGTCTCGGCTCTTTGATTCAATCGCAGAAGTTGAGAAGAAATTAACTGGACCTGCTACCCCAGTCTTGCCTCCTAGGGATATTAACACATGGGATGCCGCTATTACCCAAGCACTGGGTCAGTTGCAGACAATTAAAGACAGACTCCAACAAAGAAGAGAAATGGTGGGTATTTTCCTATATGTACACATATATTAAGATATAATTACAAAAATGATTGTGGATTGCATTTTCAATATGAAGTCAGTTGCTTGTATCAATTCCTGAACCTATGATATGATTTGGATTTAAATCAACCATGCTGTTAAAAAATACGGACGAAAATAGCAGGGTACTGAACTCTTTTTTGGTCCCCTAAGCCCACCCCAAGCAGTTCTTCTACCCTGGAATATATTTTTTTCTGTAACTTAGTGTAAGTTGGATAGTTCTGCAACCACTGTGTATAAAACGTTCCTTTTCCATTGTGGTACTCGTGGTATTTATTTATAATGTTCAACCTTTTCTTAGGCGAGTGTTGCCTGTGAAGAAGATTCAGATGTTACTGTGGATGATGACACAGAACTGGAGCAAACTGCAAAGAAGCTTGCTGGAACTACTTTTAAACAAAATATGAATGTAAATGCAGTTACGACTGGTAAAGATGAAGACAGAGATTCAGATGATACAGATGACCTAGAAAACTTCGAGAACTTCAATTTAGATGATGTCATAGAAAATACTCCAGTAAAGTGTAATGATTGTAAAAAGATTGATCATTCACTGAAATTAAAAAATAGTGTAACCGAAAGAAATTTTGCAGGAAAGGACCCAGATTGCAATCTAAAATCTCAACCAACAATGATGAATAGTGCAGCTGATACGGATCATGAAAAATGTGGCACAACTCAGATGAAGAACCTAAGTGGGCAAAGCGCGGACGAGGCCTGTGAAAAATACCAGGATGACTTTGACGCCATGTTGGAGGATGACGATGACTTCGCTGCGGCTGATGACAATGGTGATCAACCAGTTACGACCGGTGATACTGCGGACGGGTTCGATGATGATTTGGCAGACGATGAACTCGAGGTACAATTTTACAGTCACAATTTGGTAGATGACTTAATGAATTCCTATGCACCCCAATCGGATACCGGTGATTATTTCAAGGTTTACTTCCCCAGTTTATGGAAGGTTTTGCCAAATTAGCCAGCACCTACAAATTTTTATATTGGGCTAAAGAAAAAGGCAAACCTACAAATTAGTTAGAACTAGCATGGTTTCTACCAAGTAAGGTAAATTCAGGTAAATATGAGGCGCCTCATGGGAAAACCGGTCTTAATGCATGTGGGTAAAGTGTCGTCCCGGATTAGCCTGTGCAGTCCGCACAGGCTAATCCAGGATGGCACTTACTGCTTTTATGCTATTTTCTGTTTCAAGGAAGTCTCTTCTAAACATTAATCCACTGTAGGCAGAAAGTGCCATCCTGGATTAGCCTGTGCGGACTGCACAGGCTAATCCGGGACAACACTTTACGCACATGCATTAAGTCCGGTTTTCCCACGACTTGCTTCATATTTTTTTCAACCATGGAAGCCCTGTTTATCTGTTTATAGCTTGTGGAAACACTAATTGCACATCAGGGCTGGTATTCAGAAAGCTTCTAAGTAAAAACTCAAGTGCTCTTAAAATCACTAAATTGCAGAACTCTTTGACTGTTTTCATGTACTAGTATACCGGTAATAACTAAATTTTCATGATCAAAATTTGCTTTGAATTGTTCAATTAAGCGTTATATTACTCAAGATATTCCTTAGTAGCTCTGTGAATTTCAGTCCATATACTGTTAATGCACCATGTTTGTGCTTGCAGGCTTTTGAGGAGGCAGAGCGCAGTTTCACGAGTCAGGACGCAGATTCTACCCCTACCGACGTGGAGGTCATTGAAGATGTAGATGACGGTAAGTTTTTGTCTCAGGTAAAACGCAACATAGTACAGAACACAAAAGCACAAAACATCCACTCACACGCACACACAAAATCACTGCCTAGGTACATACACTTTTTAGCTCACCTGAGTATAGGGGACCTCTCTGGCGTCGTCCGTATGCCATCAACAATTCGGACCGTTATCGCATTTTTAGCTCGTCTATTCGAAGAATAGGTGAGCTATCCTACTACCCCCGGCGTCGACGTCGGCGTCCGTGTCTACATCTGAATTGGTTAAAGTTTTTATTCAAAAGTCTTGTAACTCCAAAACTACATAAGTTATTCACTTGAAACTTGGCATTTACCTTTGTCATCAACTCCAGTCTCAGGGGCAACATTCCCCATAACTCTGTTTTGTATTTTGACAGAGTTATGCCCCTTCTTCACTTAGATTTTCTGGTTAAAGTTTATATTCAAAAGTTTTGTAACTTCAAATCTACATAAGTTATTCACTTGAAACTTGGAATATACCTTTTTCATCAACTCCAGTGTCAGGGGCAACATTCCCCATAACTCTGTTTTGTAATTTGACAGAGTTATGCCCCCTTTTCACTTAGATTTTCTGCTTAAAGTTTATATTCAAAGTTTTGTAACTTAAACTACATAAGTTATTCACTTGAAACTTGGAATATACCTTTGTCATCAACTCCAGTGTCAAAGGCAACATTCCCCATAACTCTGTTTTGTAATTTGACAGAGTTATGCCCCCTTTTCACTTAGATTTTCTGGTTAAGTTTATATTCAAAAGTTTTGTAACTTCAAAACTATTTAAGCTATTCACTTGGAACTTGCAATATACCTTTGTCATCAACTGCATTGTCAGGGGCAACATTCCCCATAACTCTGTTTTGTAATTTGACAGAGTTGTGCCCCTTTTTCACTTAGATTTTCTGGTTAAAGTTTATATTCAAAAGTTTTATAACTTCAAATCTACATAAGTTATTCACTTGAAACTTGGAACTAAACTTTGTAATCAACTCCAGTATTAAGGGCAACATTCCCAATAACTCTGTTTTGTATTTTGACGGAGTGATGTCCCTTTTTTCACATAGATTTTCTGGTTAAAGTTCATATTCAAAAGTTTTGTAACTTCAATACTACACAAGCTATTCACTTGAAACTTGGAACTAACCTTTTTCATCAACTCCAGTATCAGGGTGAACATTCTCCATAACTCTTTTTTATTTTGACAGAGTTATGCTCCTTTTTCACTTAGATTTTCTGTTTAAAGTTGATATTCAAAAGTTTGGTAACTTCAAAACTACATAAGTTATTCACTTGAAACTTGGAATTAAACTTTGTCATCAACTCCAGTATCAAGGGCATTATTCCCTATAACTCTGTTTTGTATTTTGACAGAGTTATTCCCCTTTTTCACATAGATTTTCTGGTTTAAATTTATGTTCAAAAGTTTTGTAACATCAAAACTACATAAGTTATTCATTTGAAACTTGGAACTAACCTTTGTCATCAACTCCAGTATCAGGGTGAACATTCCCCATAACTCTATTTTGTATTTTGACAGAGTTAGCCCACTTTTTACATAGACTTTGTTGTTAAAGTTTTTATTCCAAACATTTATAAACTATTCAAGGCTTCACTTAAAAGCTATGTATTTTAACAAATGTATGTCCCTTCTACTATCCAAAATATGTACCAACTGAAATACTTGGAATAGTCGAGCGCGCTGTCCTCTGACAGCTCTTGTTTATTCAGTCTTGACCTAACTTGCACAGTTTGTGTATAACGATAAAATCTCGTATGGGATTGTTATTGGGTCATATCACACCAGTAACACCAGAGTTATTGCCTATGCAAAAAAAGTGCAGAAATGCCATTTTCCAACATATACACTTTATTTTTTATCCAATCTTAACCAAACTTTCACAGTTTGTGTATTACCATCAGATCTCAGCAGAGTTATTACCCTTTGTTTATTAAAAAAAATATACAAAAATGGACACTTTTCAGGATAGAGACTTCATTTTTCATCCAATCTTCACCAATCTTGCACAGTTTGTCTATTGCCATGAGATTACAGCTGAAGTCGAATATAAGCAAGATCAGACCAGAAACACCAGAGTTATTCCACTTTGTTTGTGAAAAAAATGCAAATATGGACATTATTCAGGATAGAGACTTCATTTGGACATTATTCAGGATAGAGAATTCATTTTTCATCCAATCTTCACCAATCGTGTACAGTTTGTCTATGAACGTAAGTTTACAGGTGAAGTCAAATAAAAGCATGATCTGTCCAGAAACGCCAGAGTTATTGCCCCTTGTGTTTGGAAAAAAACATCAACAAGTTATCAAATGATTGGCTTGCACACACAATTTTTGATTCAATGTTGACCAAACTTACACAGTTTGTGCATGACCATAAAAATTGTATGATAAAATTTGATTTCCAACAGTTGCAAGACTTGCATGCAGTTATTTGTACATGCAACATTGAAGTCTTCAGAGCCTGCATTAACATCTTTTATCTTCATTGGTCAGAAAATTATCAAAGAAAAAGCAAAACTTCACCTTATAGCACAACTATCACAATTATCGCATTGCAACCAGTTCTTTAAAACTGTTAGACATCAAAATCTACTGTTTCTGCATTTTCCAGAATTGTCAATGACTGAATGAAAAAGGGTCAGGTAAGAATATCGACAAAAATGATCTGAGAACCATTAGCAAAAACAACACACATCCACTACCCAACTCATACTTTAGTGAGGCCATTGCACTAACCGATGTTTTAAATCAAAATTGATACTATCATTCTCTGGGTATTGTTCAGATACCTTAATGTTAAAACCTATCACAACAGTATGGTCTTCATCTGTACCAGTTCTCAGGTGAGCGCTTTGGGCCATCATGGCCCTCTTGTTATGAAATTACAGTGCAACTTGCATGCATTTTCTCCAAAAGATGGCTTTGCAATTGGATTTTTTTACCGGTACTTTAAATTTTATTCAGATTTAATGCATTTAATGTACTGTCATATAAATTATAATGAACTGTAAGGATGATCTAACAGCTATTGTTGAAATGGCAGTCCAGCAAGTTGAGTATGTAACGATGTATGCTTTAGATGAAATGGTGGTGTTTCTTGGCCAACTAAGTTAAGTAAATATAACATTTGGCATCTTGCAGATGAAGAAAACCAACCACAGGATAAGAAGTATCTACAGGTGTTGAAACAGTACTTTGGATACCACAAGTTCCGACCGTAAGTGCCATGTGGGTCCTGTTAAAATCAGGCTGGTTAGTGCAGACGGTTCTCCTCCCATATACTTAAACAATGCGGGTAGAATGAAATGTGAAGAGTTTTAGGGAAAAAACATACACTCCCAAGCTTCTTGGCCCCAAACGTGTCTTAAAAACACTGAACCGTTTTCCTTTTTCCTACATATTCATTTGAAGTATTTAATGTTGAATGATTGCACATATAATGTACAGAACAGATACCTTGCTGTATTGCAAAAGTGGACTGTTTGTTAATGTATTTCGTATTGCTGGTAATATTCTTAATTACGCATTGGAATAAGAATATAATCATATTACAATTAAACTTCAACTTCACTGAAACTTTCGTTTAATCTTTAAATAATTTATCGTTTTCTTGCAAATGTTTGATTGTTACAGAATGCAGTGGAAAATCTTGCACTCTGTGATGTTAGAGAAGAGAGATAACTGCGTCATTATGGCTACAGGTATACTGTCTTGCGAATCATACTTCCTGTATATCGTTGATAGTTAATATGAGGTTTATATATAGCTTTGGAAATTTATGTATTTATTTAGTGTATAATTAAGCATTGTGGATTATCGCATATGTTAAAACTTGTTTGCTGACTTAAATAAAAACAGAGCTTCTGACCCATGTTATACATGATTGATTGAAATTAATCTTAATAATTTAGTAATTTTGTTTTGGCTACAAAGAACTTGAACACATTTATGGCAAGAGGTTTTGGGATAATTTTGTTTTCGATACATGACTGGTATTTGCTCGTTTTGCAGGCCACGGTAAGAGTCTGTGTTACCAGTTCCCGTCACTGCTAACAGGAAAGACCACTGTGGTTGTCTCCCCTCTCATATCCCTCATGCAGGACCAGGTCCTTGGTCTCCAGTAAGTTATCTTCCCTGAGTTGTCTTGAGCCTGTATATGTATTCACCAACCCATTCTTAGACTTAAGAATAGACATTGACGCAAGAAAAAAATCTGTATGTGTTTACAAATATGCTGGCACCGATGTCACTTATATGATTAATAACTTATTCTAAATAAGAATACTATAATTATTAAAGTTGGTGAAAACCCAGAAAGAATAAAAAATAAACAGTGTTCTTAGATCAGAACTGTTTCACGAATATTTGTTATTCTTACTTCTTAAAAAGTCTAAGAATATGTTAGTGAATGCAGGCCCTGATGAGGTTTTGTTGACGTTATGTTATTACAGTGTTCCCCAAACCGCTCATTTGGGGGTGTGATGACCCCAGTTTTAGTGATGAAACCCCCAAATTTAGATTTTACTGATAATTTCCATATTGAAGGGGTGCACAGGGCGGTTGGTGAACCCCCATTGATGAACTGTAGTGGAAACACTGAATTAATGTAGGCAACAAAAAGTATGTAAAAGTGTTGTAATCATTCTGTGTTTTACTACCTGTATTAAAATGCGTCAGTACATTTCATATATGTATATTCGTCAATATTGTTAGTATTTTTGTAATAATACATGTATTTTAAAATGTTGTGATCATTCTGTGTTTTACTTCCTGTATTTATATTTGTCCAAACATTTCAAACTCTATGCCTATTTGTTTATATTTTTAGTAAGTTACTCAAACATTTAAGTTAGTTGATAATACATTTGATGTTATGCACTTGTGTAGGCAAATACCTATAATTTCTACAATCACTATGGTGTACGACTGTAGTACTGGTATATAGTTTTGCCCATACATTTCATGCTGTGTGTCTGGTTATCAGTATCTTAAGTGAGTCTACTTGACCGCTGAAAGAAAATATTCCATGCGTTTCTCTGCAGAGCTGCCAACATTCCATCGTGTTTCTTGGGATCAGCACAAGAGAAATCTGCCGAAGTGAAAGAAAATCTGATGCGGTAGTATTGCATATTTTCCTTCCTTCAAGTCTGTTTGACGTCACACCCCTCCGTATTTGGGATATTTCCATCTGGAATATTGCTGTGTGCCTCTTGAATATTGTTATTTTCATTGGAATATTGATATTTGCATTTTGAATCTTATAATATGTATCCATAATGTTGATATTTGCATCTAGAAAAGTGATATTGCATCAAGAATTTTGCTATTTGCATCACGAGTATTGATATTTACATTAGGAATGCTGATATTTGCATCTGAAAAGTTAAATTGATATTTGCATCAGGAATATTGATATTTGCATTAGGAATGTTGATATTTGCATCTGGAAAATTGATATTTGCATCAGGAATATTGATATTTGCATCTGGAAAATTGATATTTGCATCAGGAATATGGATATTTACATTAGGAATGTTGATATTTGCATCTGGAAAATTGATATTTGCATCAGGAATATTGATATTTGCATTAGGAATGTTGATATTTGCATCTGGAAAATTGATATTTGCATCAAGAATATTGATATTTGCATCAGGAATATTGATATTTACATTAGAAAATATAGACATTTGGATCAGGAATTTTGATATTTGCATCTTGAATATTGATATTTGCATCAGGAATATTGATATTGGCGTCTGGAATATTCATATATGCATCTGAAATATTGTTATGTGCATCAGAAATATCCATTTGCATCCAAAATTGCTTCAGGAATTCGAGATTTGCAAGAACTGACGATGTGAATGGTGTGCACATCAATTACACTATATTTAATAAATGTCATTATTTATCAACTTAACTGTTGCCAGTTTTTATTATTGATACTTGTGGACATTAAACCTAGCCGTAAAACCATAAGGGTTATACTATATATGTATTTCTCATGCAGGGGAGAGTACCGTGTATTGTACATCACGCCAGAGTTTGCCACAGTGAACACCGATATGCTGACATCCCTGGACAGGAAAGTCGGTATTGACCTCATAGCCATTGATGAGGCTCACTGCGTCTCTCAGTGGGGTCACGACTTCCGCGACTCGTACAGGAAACTGGGTCAGCTGAGGTCTGCATTCACTAATGTAAGTTGGCATCTAAAAAAAGGCCTTGCTTGACTGTTTTCGGGATCAGATTGCTACATATACCTTAAATAGAGCACAGGACATATTATTAATTTTGATATTATTAAGAAAACAATTTGGAATTAAGATATCAAAGTACATTGTCATCCATGGATGTGGTTAGTATATTAGATCACTTGCATGTTTAGTTAGCGGTGTTACAGTTTGTTACTTTTTTACTGGGTCTGAAACATATTGTGCCCTAGTAAAAAAAAAAGGCCAATGACCCATACATCCCCAACTTTGCATAAAAAGCCCTGATTTGTTGTTTCAATGTTTTGTCCTAGACCCCCTTCATGGCTCTCACTGCTACTGCTACGCCCGAAGTGAGGCTGGACATCTGCAGGAGTCTGCTACTGAAAAACCCTGTCATCACCTGCACTGGGTTTGATAGGCGAGTCACATGATACTATAGATGCTTAAAGGATACAGTCAAAATATTTTTTTATGAATGTGCACTAGTGGTAATCTGCAGTTACATGATAACCCTTGCATGTATAGGCATGGACTGAGCCTTCCTTTCTCAAACAGTAATTCACTTTTCTGGTATATTTACACCAATGATTGATATTGCCTGCGTAAGTGGTGATATAGAGAATAATAGGTTAGTGTTGAATACAGATATGTTTATTTAGCGAGGCTTAGAAAACCTAAACCACGAGCCTTGGCGATTGGCAAACACAAATCTCATTGATATGTCATTTAAAGACTGGCAATGTTTGAGGGGTCATTTAAAGACTGGCGCTGTTAATCTGTGTTTTCAGACCCAACTTGTTCCTGTCTGTGTGCCAGAAGTCTGGGGTCGTCCTACATGATCTGCAGTCCAGGATGGAGAAGGCAGGGAACCGGTGGCAGTTCAGCGGGCCCACCATTATATACTGTCCCACGAAGAAAATCACAGACGATGTGGCTAACATCCTGAAAGGTGTGTTGCACTGTCTGGAAAGTGAAAGATTAAAAAAGGAAGAGTGGTCCTCTTCAAAATATGTTGAGTCATTAAAAACATGGCCGCTTGGTGTTGGGCCTTTTTTGCTACCGATATATGGCCATATTGAAACGTTTGTCTCAGAAACCACTGGTTGGATGTCAAAATAATTTCACAAAAATGTACTTTTGCAGACCCTTTATCAAAGTTCTTCCTAACAATTTTGATTCTTTAAATAATTGTGGTTACTAAGGTGTGGGTTTTCTTTCCTTGATATGGTAGTGTCACTGTGACAGTGCTTACAGTTAGGAGAGCGACCCATGGCCACTTTGGCCTTCTTTTGTATAATTTAGGGCTTTTTATTTTATCATTTTTATGCTTAAAGTTCAGATTTTGAAACAGTGTCACTCAATTTCAAAAGATAGTCGTTCTGTTCCACCCCCAGATGGGGCAGGCAGACAGAACCAACCAATTACAAGTATAATATATATTATATACAATTACACCTACTTGGGGTTTATCACATGTAAGTAAAAGTATATTGATTACTCAGCATAATTGTAAAAATACAAAAATCTGTAATAAATTTGCAATGCACCATTGATCTGTGATAAACAAATTTTTGTGTTTATTTCAGGTATAAATGTGTCGTGTTTGCCGTACCATGCTGGGATGTCACCCAAGGCCAGGAAGGAGGCCCACAAGAGGTTTGTCAATGACGACATACAGGCTGTGGTGGCCACGGTTGCATTTGGAATGGGCATCGACAAACCGGACTGCAGAAACGTCATCCATTATGGAGGTTGTAACACTTTTTAGCTCGACTTTTAGAAGAATAGAGGTCTTTTCCCTCTCGCCCCGGCGTCGGTGTTGGCATCCGTGTCTAAATTGGTTAAGTTTTTATTCAAAAGTCTTGTAACTTCAAAACTACATAAATTATTCACTTCAAACTTGGAATATACCATTGTCATCAACTTCATTATCAGGGTCAACATTCCACATAACTCTATTTTGTATTTTGACAGAGTTATGCCCCGTTTTCACTTAGATTTTCTGTTTCAAGTTTATATTCAATAGTTTTTATAACTTCAGAACTACGTAAGCTATTCACTTGAAACTTGGAGTATACCTTTGTCATCAACTCCAGTATTAGGGGCAACATTCCCCATAACTCTATTTTGGATTCTGACGGAGTTATGCCAATTTTTCAATTAGATTTTCTGGTTAATGTTTATATTCAAAAGTTTTAGAACTTCAAAACTACATAAGCTATTCACTTGAAACTTAGAATATACCTTTGTAATAAACTCCAGTATGAGGGTGAACATTCCCCATAACTCTGTTTTGTATATTGACAAAGTTGTGCCCCCTTTTCACATAGATTTTCTGGTTGAAGTTTATATTCAAAAATTGTGTTAATTGGTTAAAGCTTATATTCAAAAGTTGTGTTACTTCAAAACTACATAAGTTATTCTCTTGAAACTTGGAATATACCTTTGTCATCAACTCCAGTAGCAGGGGCAACATTCCTTGTAACTCTGTTTTGTATTTTGACAGAGTTATGCCGCTTTTTCACATAGATTTTCTGGTTAAAGTTTATATTATAACATTTTGTTACTTCAAAACTGCTTAAGTTATTCACTTTCAAGGTTATTCACTTGAAACTTGGAATATACTTTTGCCTTCAACACCAGCATCAGGGTCAACAATCTCCATAACTCTGTTTTGTATTTTTACAGTGGTATGCCCACTTTTTACATAGATTTTGTGGTTAAAGTGTGATGATCCGAAATCTTAAAATTTATAAACTATATAAGGCTTTCACTTGAAAGTTTTGTATTTCAAGAAATTAATGCCCCTTACACTTTCCAAAATATATACCAATTGCAATACTTAGAATAGTCGGGTGCGCTGTCCTCTGACAGCTCTTGTTTGTTCTATTTTTAAATTAAAAAAAAAAGAGAAATATTGAAACATTTCTTGATATTTCGAAACCTTTTAAAGACTTATTAGTAAAATCAATTTGCTTTTCAAAAATGTTGTGAAAGAAAATTAAACATAGTTTTAACTTAATAACATGGAATTATGGTTCTTTACTGTGTGTTATTAAAACTATGATAAAAAAAAAATTAAATGAATAAATTAATGAATTCATAAAAAATAAGTAAAATAATTAATTTATAAGTTACATAAAATAGTTCTAAAGTAAACAAACATTATTAAATTTCATTATTTTTCTATAATTATAAAGTAAACAAACTTAATTATTTTTCTTTTTTTTCTTCACACATACAATGTTTTTGGTAGTAACTGCATAACTGTTCTAAAACGAATCCCGACATGCCATTCCAGCACCCAAGGACATAGAGTCGTACTACCAGGAGGTGGGGCGTGCAGGCAGGGATGGCATGCCCAGCAGCTGTCACACCTTCTACGCCAACAGCGACTTCCAAACAACTAGGTGAAATATAGCTTTCCCATGAAATGTACCAGAATTATTGTAATTTTAAGCACTGAATGTTTTGGTGGGGCCAATTATGGCTATATTTGTGTCACACTTTCTAGCGACTTCAACACCACCAGGTGAATAATAGGTTTCGCAGTAAATGGACAAAAAAATATTGAAATGTTTAGCGCTTCATGTTTTGTGGGGCTACTTATGGCCATATTGGTGTCCGTCAGTTTGCATCTGTCACACTTTCTACGCCAATAGCGAAATATACAGGTGAGTCATAACTTTCACAAGTAGCAAAACATTACCATCATGCTACAATAATAATTCAAAACTTAATTACAGCTTTTGCATAATTTGAATGACTGCATTTGAAAATACAAGGTTGAGAGTGAAACTGTTGTATCTGCTTAACAAGTGTATATCAGATACAACAGTTCCACGCTCAGCCTTCAAAATGCAGATGGATTTAACAGTATTCTTCTCCCAGGTTCCTTGTATTTGCTTAACAATTGTATATCAGATACAACAGTTCGACGCTCTGCCTTCAAAATGCAGATCGATTTAACAGTATTCTTGTCCAAGGTTCCTCATGAAGAACATACAGAATGTGAAGTTCAAGCAACACAAGCTGATGATGATGTCAAAGATGTCGCAGTACCTTGCAGCGGCCACCTGTAGAAGAAGGTGTGTATGGGACTAAGGCAATATGGCAACAGCTGTATCGCATATATCTCACCTCCTACAAAAATGACGTGATCCAATTGGCTAAGAGCGGTCACATGACCATGGGGTATTTTCCATAAACCATGGGAATATTTCAATACCCCATAGAAGTCTAATGACGTCATTTTGTTTATTTTCGTGACGTCATTGTAAGTGTTTCGTGTTATTTTGTGAGGTTTTCTTTTGTTTATTTTCAAGTGATATCAATGAAAAGATATGAGTGAAAGGTAGTTGTTGAGATATATTCGGTATACTGTTAGTAACTGAGGATGTAACTAATTATACTTCAATATTTCATTGACAGTTTTGCTATATCTTTCAAAATTGCAATGTCTGTATCGCCATATGTTTCAATATTGCAATGTCCGTATCATTATATATTGTAAAATGGCAGTGGCTGTATGGCCAGATCAGATGTTCTTTGTTTGATACATTTTTCATAAGATTACATTCGGGATGCACACCTTATGCCACCCCATCAAAGATGGCGATTTGCTAATGTCAGATGGTCGGTCAGTAGACCACTTTTGTTGCCTCTCAAAGTCCAGCAGTTTTTCATCTGATCTTCACAAAACATAATGAAAATGTTTGTGCGTAATATCTCGACTAAGTTGGATAATAAGCCCAGAAACTGTAGAGTTATTTACCTTGAATCATCTAAAACTAGGCTTTTTAGCCATTTCCAACAGTTTTAATCTTTTGAAATTGTACCATTATTTTGCCTCTATAATATTCAGGATTCTGCTGTCCCATTTTGAGAGCAAGAACTTGGAGCAGATTGGTGGCACAGCAAATTGCTGTGATAACTGTAGGAACATGTAAGTGCCTGTCACTGGACAATACTGTAGATGTAGATAACTGTAGGAAAATGTAAGTGCCTGTCACTGGAAAATACTATACACGTAGAACTGTAGGAAAATGTTAGTGCCTGTCACTGGAAAATACTGTACATGTAGATAACTGTAGGAAAATGTAAGTGCCTGTCACTGGAAAATACTGTAGATTTAGATAACTGTAAGAAAATGTAAGTGCCTGTCACTGGAAAGTACTGTAGATTTAGATAACTGTAGGAAAATGTAAGTGCCTGTCACTGGAAAATACTGTAGATTTAGATAACTGTAGGAAAATGTTAGTGCCTGTCACTGGAAAATACTGTACATGTAGATAACTGTAGGAAAATGTAAGTGCCTGTCACTGGAAAATACTGTACATGTAGATAACTGTAGGAAAATGTAAGTGCCTGTCACTGGAAAATACTGTAGATGTAGATAACTGTAGGAAAATGTAAGTGCCTGTCACTGGAGAATACTGTACATGTAGATAACTGTAGGAAAATGTCAGTTTCTGTAGCCATGAAATATTGTAAGCACCTTTAGCCAAAGAATGAGAGATTTGTAAGAGTCTGTAAAATAGACTTTCACTACCAGTAAAAAATCCAGTTACTGTAAAATAAGTGTAATTGCTTGTAAATCATGAAGTAATAATGACTGTATCAAAAGAGAATTGTAAATGCCTGCAACAATGGGCGAAATGTTAGTGGCTGTAACAGTTGAACATTCAGTGCCTTGACCTGTACAAAATGTTCTGTTCATGTTACTACTGGTATGCAATTTCTGACCCTGATAATGTATGAGGCATCTCATGTGAAAACAGGGCTTAATGTATGTGCGTAAAGTGTCGTCCCGGGTCAGCCTGTGCAGTCCGCACAGGCTGATCCAGGACAACACTCTGCTTTTATGGTATTTTCTGCTTCAATGGAGTCTCTTTTAAACATAAATCCACTGTAGGCGGAAAGTGTCATCCTGGATCTGGCTGTTCAGACTGCACAGGCTGATCTGGGTCGATACTTTACGCATGTGCATTAAGCCTGGTTTTTCCATGACATGCCTCATATAATGTATTTCCATTACTGATATTCTAGTATTGACACCAGTCAGCAGAAGAGCTTCTATGACTCCAAGAACTGGTCATCAGTCGTAGCCCATAAGGTGTCCGCGACGGAGCCAGTGGATTATCGCAAGGAGGCTGGCCACTTTTTCAAAGTGGTCGAGGTATGAATGACACTGGGATATAATGAGGCGAGTTTGGGTCACCCAGGCTTCATGCATCTGCATAAAGTGTCGACCTGGATTAGCCTGTGGAGTCGGACTCCACAGGCTGATCCAGGACGACTTTTTCTGCTTTTATGGTATTTCTGTTTCAATAAAGACTTCTCAACATAAATCTACTGTAGGCGGAAATTGTTGTCCTGGATTAGCCTGTGCGGACTGCACAGGCTAATCTGGGACAACACTTTATGCAGATGCATTAAGCCCGGGTTTTCCACGACTAGCCTCTAATTATGGTCTCATTGCCCTAGAAATGGACATTGATGTTTA
This sequence comes from Congeria kusceri, assembly GCA_027627225.1. NCBI lineage: Eukaryota > Metazoa > Mollusca > Bivalvia > Myida > Dreissenidae > Congeria > Congeria kusceri. Next base: position 20,883,330 of record CM051038.1, on the reverse strand, counting down.
ACTCCACTCATACAGTGTAGTTGCCCATATTGGGATTTGTTGTGCTTGTTATTGTCCCAGTATCCACAACCGTGAGAAACCTGAGATAAGGTCTGCTTACTCATTATGCCCCCCATCAAAGATGGCGGGGTATATTGGTTTGCAAATGTCTGTCGGTCAGTTTGTCGGTCGGTAGACCACTATCGTTTCCGCTCTCTAAGTCAAACATTTTTCATCCGATTAAATTTATGCAAAGTTTAGCCTGTTTAGCCACTAAGTCCAACAGTTTCATCTGATATTCACCAAACTTGATGAAAATATTTGAGATCATCTTTCTTAGCCAAGTTCGATGATGAACCAAATCACCTCAGGAACTTCAGAGTTATGGCCCTTGATTTATTTAAAATCAGCTTTTTAGCAGTTTCCACTTTGTATTTCCTACAGTTTTCAATCGTCTTCACCTAACTTGATATTTTAAAGATTGCTTTTAACCTAGAGGGGTTACCTGTTTTACAAAAAGCTCTTGTAAGGATAGAATTGCTTTATATTGAAGCAAATTATATGATGTGGTGTTAGGAATTGACACTGGAATTCTCACAATAAGAATTGGACCAAGATTTCTGATGCTCCCAATAGACATGATGCATTTGGATTCATTGACATAGAGTAGTATTATGATGTGTGACGTATGATATTTCTTTGATAATTTTCCTTAATTATTTGATGGGAATTGGTAATCATTGGTTACAGGCACTGAAAGGGGGCTTTGGCTTGGGCAACACAGTGCTGGTGATAGCAGGATCCATGAGCCAGAAAGTGAAGCGGCTTGCAAACCACAAAGTCTTTGGGATTGGAAAGTATGTGGACTTTAAATCGATTATTCTTAAATTACCATTTTAAAAACAAATATCATGACATTTTACATGGAAAAGTGGATCTCTAAAATGTTCAACCTAAATACACCTTAAGATTTCCCTACCAAGCTTTATACATGTACATTTTCAACCAAAGGCACCAGTTTCACAAGAAAAAGAGTAATATTTATTATATGCTTTTAAGTGAAATATCGAATTTTATTGGTGGAATAAAGTCTTATATTTTCACTGTTCGAGCAGTGAAAATATAAGATTTTATATTTTCACTGCAGTGAAAATATAACATAAAACGGACTATTTTTCCATGAATAGCATCGATCTACAAGTAGTGGTTTACAACCCCTGGCAAATTTATATACATGTACAGTATGTACATGCATGTGTTTACATAAAACACATTATAAAATTCAACAAAGTTATAAACTTCATACATATATACCTTATATCTAGACCTTGCTTTGGATTGCATATGGGGTGGGTGGGGTCAAAGTTCAATAACTTGAGAAAGCATCGAGATATTTTAATGAAACTTCGTACATATATACCTTATATCTAGACCTTGCTTGGATTTGCATATGGGATGGGTGGGGTCAAGGTCACCGATACTAAAAATAGAAAAACTGTTTCAGCTCAATAGCTTGAGAACGCATCGAGATATTTTACTGAAACTTCATACATATATAACTTATCGAGACCTTGCCTGGGATTGCATATGAGGTGGGTGGGGTCAAGGTCAAGGTCACCATTACTAAAAATAGAAAAACGGTTTCTGCTCAATAACTTTAGAATCCCTAAAGATATTTAATGAAACTTCATACATAGATACCATATATCTAGACCTCACTTGGGATGATTGCATTTGTTGGGTGGGGTCAAGGTCATGTTCCTAAAAATAGAAAAACAGTTTCTGCTTAATAACTTGAGAACGCATCGAGATATTTTAATGAATTTCATACAAATATACCTTATATCGAAGCCTTGCATGAGATTGCATATGGGGTGGGTGGGGTCAAGGTGCCAGTTACTAAAAATAGAAAATGGTTTCCGCTTAATAACTTGAGAACGCATCAAGATATTTTAATGAAACTTCATACATAGATACTAATATTGAGACCTCTCTTGGAGTTGCATATGTGGTGGGTGGGATGAAGGTCACTGTTACTAAAAATAGAAAAACGGGTTTTCGCTCAGTAACTTGACAATGCATCGAGATGTTTGAATGAACTTCATACATAGATACCTTATATCGAGACCTAGCTTGGGATTGCCTAAAGGGTGGGTGGGGTCAAGGCCTCCATTACTAAAAATAGAAAAATGGTTTCTGCTCAATAACTTTAGAATGCATCAAGATTTTTGAATGAAACTTCATATAGAAACCTTGTGTTGCGCTATTTTAATGAAACTTCATACATAGACACCTTATTACAAGACCTCGCTTAGGAATGCATATGGCACCCAGAACTTTCTTTCATTATTGTGCTGACTTTTATGCATTTCGTTTGAAAAATTTGGTTTTCGTGGAATTTCCATGTTTCTTGTTTTAAACTTCAGTTAAGAATAACTTAAGAATCTTTATATATATATGGACCCTGGTACTCTATATATACATGCGGTATGTGATAGGTATCGGAAGGGCACCTGGTGGAAGGCGTTCGGCAAGTGTCTGATAGAGCAGGGCTATATAGAGGAGGTGGCCTTAGGGCTGGGACTGTTTGGCTCCACCATAAACATCACCAGGCAGGCTGACATGTGGATACATGAAGGTAATATAAGAGGATAGATGCAGGTAATAGCACAGAATAATATGTGGATAGATGCAGGTAATAGCACAGAAGAATATGTGGATAAATGTAGGTCATAGCACAGAAGAATATGTGGATAGATGCAGGTAATAGCACAGAAGAATATGTGGATAAATGCAGGTAATAGCACAGTAGAATATGTGGATAGATGCAGGTAATTGCACAGTAGAATATGTGGATAAATGCAAGTAGTAGCACAGTAACATAAGTGGATAAATGCAGGTAATAGCACAGAAGAATATGTCGATAGATGCTGGTAATAGCACAGAAGAATATGTGGATAAATGCAGGTAATAGCACAGTAGAATATGTGGATAGATACAGGTAATAGCACAGAAGAATATGCAGATATATGCAGGTAATAGCAGAGAAGAATATGTGGATAGATGCAGGTAATAGCACAGTAACATAAGTGGATATATGCAGGTAATATCACAGAAGAATATGTGGATAGATGCAGGTAATAGCACATTAACATAAGTGGATAGTAGAATATGTGGATAGATGCAGGTAATAGCACAAAAGAATATGTGGATAGATGCAGGTAATAGCACAGTAGAATATGTGGATAGATGCAGGTAATAGCACAGTAGAATATGTGGATAGATGCAGGTAGTGCCACAGTAGAATATGTAGATAGATGCAGGTAATAGCACGTAGAATATGTGGATAGATGCAGGTAATAGCACATTAACATAAGTGGATAGTAGAATATGTGGATAGATGCAGGTAATAGCACAAAAGAATATGTGGATAGATGCAGGTAATAGCACAGTAGAATATGTGGATAGATGCAGGTAATAGCACAGTAGAATATGTGGATAGATGCAGGTAGTGCCACAGTAGAATATGTAGATAGATGCAGGTAATAGTACGTAGAATATGTGGATAGATGCAGGTAGTACCACAGTAGAATATGTAGATAGATGCAGGTAGTTCCACAGAAGAATATGTGGATAAATGCAGGTAGTAGCACAGTAGAATATGTAGATAGATGCAGGTAGTAGCACAGTAGAATATGTAGATAGATGCAGGTAGTACCACAGTAGAATATGTGGATAGATGCAGGTTATAGCACAGTAGAATATATGGATAGATGCAGGTAATAGCACAGTAGAATATATGGATAGATGCAGGTAATAGCACAGTAGAATATATGAATAGATGCAGGTAGTACCACAGTAGAATATGTGGATAGATGCAGGTAGTAGCACAGTAGAATATGTAGATAGATGCAGGTAGTACCACAGTAGAATATGTGGATAGATGCAGGTAATAGCACAGTAGAATATATGGATAGATGCAGGTAATAGCACAGTAGAATATATGGATAGATGCAGGTAATAGCACAGTAGAACATATGAATGGATGCAGGTAGTACCACAGTAGAATATGTGGATAGATGCAGGTAGTAGAACAGTAGAATATGTAGATAGATGCAGGTAGTAGCACAGTATAATATGTAGATAGATGCAGGTAATAGCACTGTAGAATATGTGGATAGATGCAGGTAGTAGCACTGTAGAATATGTGGATAGATGCAGGTAGTAGCACAGTAGAATATATGGATAGATGCAGGTAATAGCACTGTAGAATATGTGGATAGATGCAGGTAGTAGCAAAGTAGAATATATGGATAGATGCAGGTAATAGCACTGTAGAATATGTGGATAGATGCAGGTAGTAGCACAGTAGAATATGTAGATAGATGCAGGTAGTAGCACTGTAGAATATGTGGATAGATACAGGTAGTAGCACAGTAGAATATGTAGATAGATGCAGGTAATAGCACTGTAGAATATGTGGATAGATGCAGGTAGTAGCACAGTAACATTGAAAGATGCAGGTAATAGCACAGTACAAATAAATGGATATATGCAGGTAATAGCTCCGTAAAATATGATCAATTGAGAATTTTAAATCTTTTTTTGTGAGTCATGCAAATTCAATGGAAATATTTATATTTCTGCTATGGAAATGTACCCATTGGCTTTTAGCATTTCTGGAGCACGTGGTGGTGGTGGTATATGATTTTGATTGTTTATGCATTCCAACATTCTTATTAGTGCAAATTAAAGTTTGTTATTAAGATTATTTATTGTGTATTATGATGTACCGTAGTTGGACAACTGATGCTTATTATGGCATGAGGTCACTTTCACTTATGCAGGTGCAGTGTATGTAGTTTAAAATTGTACCAGCACATTTTTGTTGTTGTTATTTCAAACAACAATGAAGTTAAAATCAATGTGACCATTACGTTCTGCTAGTTTGGCAGTTTAGAACATAGGTGCTTGGTTGTTTAACGAATAAAAAATATTCTGGTCCCTATATTGTATAATATACATAAAGGTAGCTCACTTGCCATTTTCTATCGGAACAGAAGTCAAGTTAGCTACTAAGTACATGGCCTCAATGCATGCACTATGAAGACATTTTGATCTTTGAACCAAACCTGGAAATTCAACTTCCATTATGATAGAAAATAGCTAGTGAGCTACCTTATGTATTTTATATGTATAGACTTTTGTTTCGTTAAACAACCATTCGCCTATGGTTTAGAAACGTGATCCCATAACCTTTAACTGTGATCATTGTCCTATTTCATAGGTGGTCTAGAAGGCAGGAAAGAGTTGAAATTTATTCCCAATCAGGAATTGGCTGCAGAAGAGAAACCCAGAGTCACAGTGGCCGTAAGGTGAGATATTGGTGTTTTGTAACCTATGAACATTGGTGTTGTGTAACCTACAAAAATATGAGACAACTTCTGGACCCAGTTGCTCAACACTAATACCAAAAGATAATGGTCTGTCAAAAAGAAAGTAAAGTAATAATAACTATATTTAAAAAACATTTTCAATACAATTTGTCTTACGGTTTATATTTAGGTAATACAAAATTCCAACTATTCATGTTTTGCGTAAGTAAATTACTGGTAAGCAAGTCTTATCGTGGTTAGAATGATGACTGTTAATGTATAGGAAGAAAAGAATGTAGGTTTATGTAAGTAACTGCTCACCAGTAGGCAATTCTAGTGGTTCAGGTTTTCTAAGCCTAGGTAAACTTCCCTTTATTCAGCACTAAAATAGTCATCTCTACATACAGACGAACCATAGTCATAGGAACGGATAAAGATACTTTGAAATAATGGTAATTCATTTCTTTATACACCATATCTATTGTAGACCTAGCATTCCGTCAGTGAGCCCTCCAGCCACAAAGCCAGGCCTGAAAAGGGACCTCTCCAGCCCCTTGCCCCGACCTGGTAAACCAGGCCTTGTGGAAGCTCCGTCTGCTGCAGCGTCTGCACCACAGAAACCCCTCGTAGATGGACGCACTGCAAGGTTGGAGGTAGGCAATGTGAAAATATCTGGTACTTTGAATAGCTCCATGCCATGGCTTTTGTGTACGCGCAGGGCTTGCATTAAAGGAAGTTTGGGAGTAATTTACTCCCAGTTTTTGTCACATAACTTCCAAAATTGCTGCCATGGAAGTATCAAAAGGTCAAAAAGAATGCTTAAGACTTCCAATTTCCAACACTTAAAAGTATAGAGTAACCCCAAATTAAAAAAAGCTACAAACTTCATGGAGTGAAAAACATGACTGAAGTAGAATACCAGCTGTACTGAGTGGTGTATGCTGTGAACATTGTTATTTTGAACCTGCTTTTAATATAGATGGGGCTGTAAAATTTTCTTGCTCTCTAGCAATAATATAACATATATTATATCAGAACTCAGGCTTGTTTGGCCAAACTGCTAATTTTGATGACTACATGTTGTGAATTTTCGTCATTAAATCTTAATATATAAAGTATTTAAATTAGTGACATAATTATATGTCCAATATTCAATATTGTTTGGCTCGTAATGTCACTGTGTTTATGTCATCCATTGGCAACAGTATTTGCAACAGCATACAAGCAATAATTTGTGCTAATTTATGACATCACTTAACCTGGATGTGGAAATTCTATAAATAAAACCTATTTATCTTGTTGACTGGTATCTCTGAATAGGCAGATCTGTACACGAGACTATCTAGTTGACTGGTATCTCTGAATAGGCAGATCTGTACACGAGACTGATAGGATGTAGAAACGAGCTCGCCCAACAGACGGGTTACACTCCACATTCCATTGCCAGCAACAAGGTGCTCCTGGACATGGCCAAAATCAGGTGACACGACACGAAGTTGGTTTGAACATTGCATGGGAGGAGGGTTGGGCTTTGCCTGAGAGGGGAAGGGATATGGCTGGTGAAGGGAGGGGTTGGGCATTGTTAGTAGTGGATTTTGTTGCTAGGTGTGGACATGATGGTGAGGTGGACATTAGTGATGTTTCCAGGTTAATGATTTTAGACGGCATAGAACAGTGGTTGTCAAATATGTCCTGATTAACGTTAAAAAAAACAACAGCATTTTGTTTCGAAAATCAAAATGTAATTTTCTAGTTATTTAAACCATAACTAGACATTTACATTGAAAAAAGTTTTCAATCATTTTGACTTTTACACAAATGTAGATTTTGTTTTTACCAAGACTTTACATGGTGTGATGTAATTTTAGAGAATATTTTTGGCAGTTTTAAAATATTTGGTTTTCAGCCTAGTGTATGCACAGGAGTATGCTTGGGCAGGCCCTGACTGGTGATTGATGTGGTTGAGCGGATTGCTTGGGCAGGCCCTGACTGGTGATTGATGTGGTTGAGCGAATTGTTTTTCATGGGGACTAAAATAAAAAGAACTTTACTTTTTCCAGTTAACAAACTCGACTTTTTTTTTGACTCACATAAAGTCCTGAAAGTATGTTGTATGTAATTAATGGAAGTTTTTTTACAAGATTCTGCCTGCCCAAACCAAATATTACTGATTAGGAGCCTTTGAATCTTGGTGATTATGCTAATTTATGTATAACATCGTCTACTAACTTTGCATACCTAGACCGAGCACCAAGGCAGGGTTACTGAGGCTGGAAGATTTGCCCGAGGCCAAAGTGGAGAAGTTTGGAGAGGCACTGCTGGAAGTGATACGTCCATTCTGTGGCGAGAATGATCTGACCATGGACAACTTTCCACAAATCGATGTGGAGAAGGTAGAGTTCATGGCATTGGAAAACAATTATTATGCTGGGTACTTAGGAATTCTGATGGTTGGTTGTTTGCTGGTGATTAAAAAAAAATATTTGTATTTCTTATTTAACAAAAATATAAAACACATCGAAACAAGGTTAACTGGCCAATTATGATCGGTTGTATGGTTTAAGCAGTATTTGAATGCATCTATCTATTATTAAGTCTAAAATTAAAACAACTTGAACCAAATTGAGCTGACCATAGGCCATCAGACCAGTGATAATTTTAATGACTGAATACATCAATACTATTAATTATACCTTACCTGGCTAGCCCATGTTAAATTTCCATATACATATCACCAAACAATATGTAATGTCCCATGTGACAGTATAATGTCACCATGCAGTGGAGCTAAATATAGAACAACAATTTGTCTGTCAATCAAGGGATGCCCCTGCGACAAAAATCTACTACTGCGAGCACGAATTAAAATGTGTTGACTTCTGGCACTTGCAGACGTATTACTGTGTTACAAGTAGGTAGTAACTTAAGTTGATGATTATATAAATTATCTTGCATATGTTCACTTTTTTCATTTTTCAGTATAATAAAATAAATATCACACCTCATACATTGCATCACCCTCTATGGGGTGTGGTATTTATATTGTTCATATTGTATGAAATTCTGTTAATGTAAATCTACACATTTCTGCAATTCTAGTCCACCAGTGACCTGCAGTCGGAGATCTACAGCCTTACAGAGACCCAGAGGACATCATACATAATGTGTGCCGTGCAGAAAAACGCTGTGGTAACAGAAAACACTCTTTAGTTGACATTCTTTTGTGGAGGCTTCAGGATCGCACATTATGGTGTGGTTGGCAGACAAAGGGCAATGTCTAAATGAACCTTCAGACACCCTGATACCATTATATTCAAAACTTGACACTGTTGAATGAATGAAATTGTACTTTATTATTTCGTTAAAATTGCACGCAACTAGTACTTTCTCTCATAAAGCAATAACTTTACCTCAGTAATCAAAATATGTGGCAGACCTCACTCATGGCCCATAGTTACGGTAATCAACTTAAAAACAGATACAAAAAGGTGTCAGTAATTAGACGAGGTTTTATGGCCATCACCTTCGTTATTTATCACTCTATTTTTGCCGCGAGATTGTATATCTACTGTAATCTAGGTGTGAAAAAACATTTATCACATGCTAGTCATGGTTTTCTGTGTAATACAACCATTACGAATAGTTTTATCTTACACACGTGTAAGATAACATTTTGAGCATTTTCATAGGCTACTTATTCTTTGACTGACCGATTGTATGACGTTATTTTGGGGAAATGACGTCGTCAACATGAAATGATGTCATGTCAGTACACAACTTTTAGGATTTATTAACATGTTTTAGTTAAATTAGAAGGTTTTCTCTGTTAAAAAGCATGTGATAAAAAAGATCTGACACTCATTGTCATTTCATACCATATCTTATTAAACTCGTCCAGGAAATTTGTAAGTAAGGTCGCCAAAGGCTCGCTAACTAACAAAATTTGTGAACTAGTTTAATAAAATATGGTATGAATTAACAACTCGTGTCAGATCCTATATATCTAATTGATAACAAAGAGACTAGCTATTTTCTCAGCAAATGGATTTTACGACACCAAAACAAAGGAAACCAACCGTCTGCATTATAAACATACACCATAATTTTTTCTGGTATTATAATAATTATATCCTCCCCCTCCCCCCAATCAGTGAAGTAAAATTTGAAATTTCCACTGTGGATTTTTTATATTCACTGCAGTGAAAATCTAACAAAACATTTACAGTATTTACATATATAAACAACAGAAAACATTAACTATTTCAGTAAAAATATAGACACAGAAGAGAGTATTTTCTCACCATATTAATGAGTGACAATTTTGGGATCATTTATGACGTCAGAATATACAGCTTTGCGATGCTGAAGCATATCTTGCGCTATTTTGTATAATTTTTATGTCCAAAAGCATTTTTTTTAAATAAAATTTGTCGATTTCGGCGAATGATCGAATTTTATTTCAGTCATGGTCATAGAAATTTATATATGTTCACTATAACCACTTGTGAAATAAAATTTGATCAATCACCGAAATCAAGAAATACCCGGTATATATATTCGAGCGAGTACAGTACAGCTATCTTAAAGGTATTTTTTCTGCAGGAGGAGGTAGCATCGCGGAGGGGCCTCAAGACGTCCACCATTCTCACCCACATGGCAGAAGGCATCAAGGTTGGCCTGCCAGTGGACGTGCAGTCTCTAGGGGTCACCAGCAACATACGGGACATGATCACCGAGGCAATCAGGGGTCCTGTCGTGAACTCTCGTAAGTCGTACATCATTACCAGAGGTAGCAAACTCTGATATTGTCTTACTTGTCTGGTTTGTACAACCGCTGTTTGCCACTTGCCTGTACAGTCAGTGCTCCAGATAAATATTTGTACTGGGCGTAAATGTACAATTACTTCTGAAAATTTAGGAGAAAATCTACGCTCATTTCAGAATTCGTTCGCTGTAAATATACTCTATACGTGTATAGGATTAGTGGGGTAAATTTACATCCAATAATAGTTGTACATTACGATATGAGCAGAAGACCAGAGTATTATAATAATAATCCAGTAACTTGAATACAAAAATGTTACAAGTAAGAATTCTGAACATTTTAAGACTGTATTGCGAACTACAAAACATATCAACTGCACATTCAAGTAGGCAGGCTTGACAAAACTTCTTTATGTTTCTGTCTTCCAGTCACTTTACTCACTAATGTACGCTAACATCCGAAAAGTTGTACACCCAGTTTTTTTTTCTCTGCATATCTTCAAATTGTCTGTGCGTAATTCACGCATGTACGCGCCTTATCTGGGCCTCTGTGTACAGAAATTATTTTTATAAGTAATTTCTGGCGCTTTTCTGTGCACGTTCTGAGACAAGCTGGGCGATATGAATGTTTGATTGTGTCTCCCCAGATTACATGTATAGATAGAAGTATTAGCAGCATTGGTTGGTATTTAAAAAATTATTTTGAAATCATGATTTCAATATTACTAAGAAATAAGAGTCCCCAGCCAGGCCTGTTTTTGAGAAATGAAAATCAGTCAGTCTACATCTTGACTCGACTTGCACCATGCTCTTGTCAGATGTTATGACTTTGAAAAGTATGGTGTTCGTCCATTGACCATGATGGCACCCAAAGCACCCCAATGTAATGTGTTCAACTTATTCATCAGCACACATAACGGTAGAACACCACGGCATTTAAGATTTTGGTTTGAAAGATGTCACCAGTGTCATCAATACTTTTCATAAACAGTGGTTAACCACACCCCATGTGCACCCCTTCCATATTGAAATTATGAAGAACATTTGAGCCGCGTCATGGGAAAACCGGACTTCATGCATGTGCGTAGTGTTGTCCCGGATTAGCCTGTGCAGTTCGCACAGGCTAATCCAGGACGGCACTTTCCGCCTACAGTGGATTTATGTTTATAAGAGACTTCCTTGAACAGAAAATACCATGCAAACTGCACAGGCTAATCTGGGACGACACTTTATGCACATGCATTAAGACCGGTTTTCTCACGACGCGCCACATTCATAAAATTGGAGGTTTCATCCCTAAAATTGGGGATATCACAACCCCAAATGAGGGATTTGGGGAACACTGGCCATGTTGATGGCATTCAGTGAATGCACTTCTGACATAGTTAAGCAGCATTAAAATCTATCAAAGTCTCGAGATTTAATTGATGTTTTAGCATACCCATTACCTGAAAAGCAAACCTATTGAACAAACACGGAATTAATGAACATGCGCAGTATTTTTTTCCCCTATTCTGCACAGAGATCTCCAGTCTAACGAAGATCAAGGACCAGCTACCAGCATACATTGAGTACAACCACATCAGGCTGGTTATAGCTCTGCTAGTGCACCAGTACGGACAGAGGGGGGAGCCAGGTGGAGGGGAACTCTACCTGGAGGGGAGCCAAAGTGACCTCCGTACCTCCTCTCAGTCACAGCTGGAGCTGGAGCAGGTATGCATATTGTCAATTTACTCTTAGTTTTTATAATTTATATCAGTATCTTAAATTTAAGCTCCGATTTTATCTTAATCTTGATCTAACGTATTATTTTAATATTAGTCTCGATCTTTAATATTATTATCTTTAATTTGATCTTAGTCTTGATCTTATATATTATAAATTTAATTGTAAGAGTACTGGTAGTCTTGTTCTTTAATATTACACTCTTACATTTAATCTTATGGTTTGATCCTAACGTTTACATTCTTAAATTTAATCTTAGTCTTGATCTTAAATATTACATTCTTAAATGTATTCATAGTCTTGATCTTTAAAATGACACTTTAATTTAAGTCTTGATCCTTAAAATAACACTCTTAAATTTAATCTTAGTCTTGACATTAAATGTTACACTATAATGGTAAATTTATTCATGATCTGAAATTTTACTCTTAAATTAAATCTTACTTATAGACTTGATCTTCCATATTACATTCTAATTTTTTTTATCTTAATCTTGATCTTAAATGATGACCATGACTACGAGCACTCATTAATTTGATCTTTGTCTTTATCTTTGATGTAAGAATAGGATTTATGCCCATTTTTACTAACCAATTCTTACAACTAAGAAATTCTTGAAACTGTTTTACTGAGATTGAGCTTACCAGACTCTGAACACTTTCAGTTTAATCTTAATCTTGAATATTAGCTGTGGGAGCAGGTTAGGTACCTGGTATACCCAATTATCATCTGGTGAAGATTACCAGGACCCTCGACTACAAACACTCCTAATTTTAATCTTAAGTCTTGATCTTAAATATTGGCTTCATCACACAATCATGGTCTTGTATGTACCGTACTCATTAACCTGATCCGGGCCAGATGAAGGCCACCAGACCCTGTGGCTACAAACACTCTTGATTTTACTCATAAAAGTCGTTAATAAGTGTATTTGTATTTTTTCAGTTCTACATAATTATTACGTCTGTATTTACTTTGCAGGAAAGCCATACCAAGACGTACTCGCAGGTGTCGTCTGTTAACCCATTTTGCACTGGTTCTCAGTCAGCATTACAGGACCAGACAGGGGGAACCAAACGCAAGCTTCCAGACTGGATGTCATCATCAAAGAAACCAGTCTTGACAAAGAAGATGAAGTCCAATAGCTTGTTCCGTTAAAAATATTAAGTCTGAATTATGTTGAAATAAGTGCTAGGGGTGCAATGCATTCTCATTTCAACTGACTTTGAATGGCAAATTGTATATACAGTGAATATTTACTGGATCTTATTTGAGATGAGGAGTTCTGATGAGCATTTCTAGGTATAGCTGGGACTTAATTAGTATAATTTCACTCATTATTTCCTATATTTATACCTGGTTTGCCTTCTGTACATGTACCGGTATACTTTTTTTGTTTCTTGCTACCTTAACTGTATTTTCAGTGGAATGCTCTTGCATTACTTTAACAAGAGTTCAATACGGAAACGATTTGCTATACATTAATGCATAAAGTACAGTGTGCTATACATTCATGCATAAAGCACAGTGTGCTATACATTCATGCATAAAGTACAGTGTCTGGCTTATTTGTCTCAGCTAGTCCCCGCCCTGGAAAGGTTATGAAATTACACTCCTGTCTAGTCTGTATCACGGCATCAGACATTGTGCATTTACTTAGCAACCCCAGATTATCCCTATCAGAATTATTGGTGAAATTGGGGGGGGGGGGGGGGGGGTTGTGCTCTTTAAATGCCTATTTTTACCATGTATAATCATCTCACAATTTTAAAACATACATATTTCAAAATTGCATAGAATGTTCGTTTCAATGGTGTGTGCCTTTACTATGTGTATGTTATCTGATTTTCTCATAATATTTAGTACAATTCTTAAAGTTTACATTTTTTCCAAGTCACACTATGTCTTGCTAACGGACACGTGTTTGAAAAGGTTTGTAAATTGCCAAAGTCAGTGGGATGTACCAGAAAGTTAAGACCAATTGTTAACATTTACTGTGACCAGGGCTGGACCAGTAACCTCCTATGGGAAATGTTGTTGCTTTAAATGCAAAATATAGTTAAATAAGCAGCACATGTCCAGTCTTTACAAGAATGAAACCTTTTGCAAATTTAACCATAAATGACACTGTTGAAAACTGAATAGGAATTTTAATATTTAAAGAAGTTTAGTTCAGTTTTTCCTAAGGAGCTTTGTGAACAAGTCGTTACCAGTAAATGAACTGTATTAAATATCAAATATCCGTTTTGCCTGTACCAAACAGTTACCATTAGTGATGTTTGATGATAACTTTGTAACTACAATTAAACTACAGTACCTAAAAATTAGTTATTCAGTGATGGCGACGCAAAAATAGTAAATTGATAAGATAGCGCTATTACCAAATTGTTTGGCAATAATCATGTACGTGTTTCTACATTTAAACTGACTTCCATTATTATCGCGCTCATCTTTACAACAAAAATCCTTCCAACAATGTTTAGGCGAGATACTAATTTAACAGATGGCCCATTTCATCTGTTTGTGCTTGTGCTGTATGTTTGCAAATGTTTCGTATCAGATGTTATCGTTTTGAATTATACAATGATTGGCGTTGTTTGAAAAGCTTAAGTTGTTCACACTGATTTTTATACAGATTTATATCTTAATCGGAATGATAGAATCAGCAGTGACATTGAGTTTTCAAAATAAAATACATGTAGTCAAGAATTGTAAGTTCAGTGTTGAGTAGAGTACTTTTATGTACTATGGCTTGTATATATGTGCTAAAAAAGTTTACAATCTGATAAAATCTCATATAATTATACCCCCGCAAACACGTGTAACATCACAGAATACAGGTCAAGTTCTATGCTGGTTACAAACCACTAAATTTTGACAGAGTTATGGCCCCTTTTCGACTTAAAATTCCCTAAAAACATGGTTTCCGGATGATAACTCAAGAAAGGCTAGACATATTCAAATAATTTTTGGTACACATGTGTAACATCATAGAATACAGGTAAATTTCGATTTTGGTTACAAACCACTAAATTTTGACAGAGTTATGGTTTCCAGACGATAACTCAAGAATGGCTCGACATATTCAAATAATTCTTGGTATACATGTCAGAGTTATGGCCCTTTATTCGACTTAAATTCCCTAAAAACAAAGTTTTCTGACGATACTCGACAATGGCTTGACATATTTAAATAATTATTGGTACACGTGTAGCATCATAAAATACAGGTCAAGTTCGACTTTGGTAACAAACCACTAAGTTTTGACACATTTATGGCCCCTTTTGGACTTAAATTCCAGAAAAACATGGATAATAACTCATGAAAGGCTTCACATATTTAAATTATTTTGGGGACATAGGTGTATCATCATAAAATAAAGATCAAGTTCAACTTTGTTTACAAACCACAAAATGTTGACAGATTTATGGCTTGTATTGAAATTACATTTTTCCAAATACACTGTTGAACATTCACAAATTTAAGCATTCTCTCTCTGTCCATTTCTTTCGAATGGATGCCATAGTTTTGTGACAAGGCCATATTGTGGCGGTATATCCGTCATTCATGTGACAATTCTAGTTGAGGTGTGACGTGGGAAACCAGGGCTTATTGCATGTGCATAGTGTCATGCCAGATCTAATCTAAGACAACACTTTATGCTTTAAGGGTATTTTCTGTTTCAAGGAAGTCTCTTATAAACATAAATCCACTGTAGGTGGAAAGTGTCGTCCTGGATTAGCCTGTGCGGATGCCACAAGCTAATCCGGTATGACACTTTACGCAGATGCATTAAGCCTGGGTATCCCACGACACACCTCATTTGTATTTTGTTATTGGCTTAAAAATAGACGATTTACTATAATAATTTATATAAACATTATTTTACATGACAAATGATCATAAGAAGATGAAACATATACTAAACTTCTGTTGTTTTTATTTCCACAATAAATGATATTGGATTTTGAACATTTATTTTTCATTATCGTTTCTTCATTCATTCATCAAAACAACATACAGCAACTCTTTGGACGGAATTTCTGAATGAACAGTTAACACAGTCATTTTACGCAGAATGGTTGTCTGCATCAAGACAGCAACTGTCGACTGGTTTTCTAATAACTACTCTAGGAACAATCTCAGATATCTGCATGCCATGCTCCGGAAGGCTATAGCACAGTTGTCCAGACACTGTTGTGTTTACTGAAGAATTGTGCGGAAATTCATTCTTTCATACAAAGCTTCTAAGATGTTTCTGCAAATAGAAAAAAGAAAGCTGTTGAGATGCTGAACTAGTATTTTGTTGAAATTATTGCTGATTGAAACACAAATTCTAATGACAGCAAACATGAGGGGCGTCATGGGAAAACCAGTCTTAATGCATGTGATTGAAACACAAATTCTAATGACAGCAAACATGAGGGGCGTCATGGGAAAACCAGTCTTAATGCATGTGCGTAAAGTGTCGTCCCAGATAAGCCTGTGCAGTCCGCACAAGCTAATCCAGGACGGCACTTTCTGCCGACAGAGGATTTATGTTTAGAAGAGACTTCCTTGAAACAGAAAATACCATAAAAGCGGAAAGTGCCGTCCTGGATTAGCATGTGCGGACTGCACAGGCTAATCCGGGACAACACTTTACGCACATGCATTAAGACCGGTTTTCTCACGACGCGCCACATATCTGCTTTAAGAAATGCATTTATAACTCGGTGCCTTAAAGGGACTATTGCACTATAAATGATATTACCTAATAGAAATGAGATATACTAAGATATATGCATTAATTACATAATAAATGATATAATACACAATGAGATATGTGATAAAAACAAACAAGAGGGTCAAGATGGCCCTAGGTCGCTCACCTGAGTGTAAAGCATCATAATGGCTTCTAACAAAAAAGATTGTTTTAAGATTTCAATATGGCCATATAATGAAAACTGTCCCGCCCCCCTGCGGCCATTATTTTTAACGAATCAAAATGATTTCCAGGAATTTGGTAGGTCACCAAGGAACATGTATGTGAAATTATTTTGAAATTTAGCCAGTGGTTTTAGACAAGATTTTTTAAGTTTGCAATATAGCCATATAAAGAAAACTGCCCCGCACTCTGGCAGCCATATTTTTTAACAAATCAAAATGATTTCAAGGAATTTGATAGAGGGTCACCAAAGGAACATTTATGTTAAATTATTTTGCAATCCAGCCAGTGGTTTCAGACAAGATTTTAAAGTTTTCAATATAGCCATATAAGGAAAACTGCCCCGCCCCCCTGGCGGCCATGTTTTTTAACAAATCAAAATGACTTCAAGGAGTTTGGTAGAGGGGTCACCCAAGGAACGTTTCAGTGATAATATTTTGAAATCCAGCCAGTGGTTTCAGACTATAAGATTTTAAGTTTTCCATACAGCCATACAAGGAAAACTGCCCCGCCCCTGGCGGCTATGTTTTTTAACGTATCAAAATGATTTGAAGGAATTTGGTAGAGGGTCACCCAAGGAGCATTTCTGTGAAATTATTTTGAAATCCAGCCTGTGGTTTCAGACTAGAAGATTTTTTTAGTTTTGAATATCACCATAAAAGGGAAACTGCCCTGCCCCCTGGCAGCCATGTTTTTTTAACAAATCAAAATGATTTCAAGGAATTTGGTAGAGGGTCACCCAAGGACACATTCTGTGAAATTATTTTGAAATCAAGACACTGGTTTCAGACTAGAAGATTTTTAAAGTTTTCAATATAGTTATATAAGGAAAACTGGCCCACCCCCTGGCGGCCATGTTTTTAAACAAATCAAAATAATTTCAAGGAATTTGGTAGAGGGTCACCCAAGGAACATTTTTGTGACATTATTTTAAAATCCAGCCAGTGGTTTCCGACAAGAATTTTTAAACGTTTTCAATATAGCCATATAAGGAAAACTGCCCTGCCCCCAGGCGGCCATGACTTGAAGGAATTTGGTAGAGGGTCACCCAAGGAGCATTTCTGAGAAAACTATTTTCTAATCCAGCCAGTGGTTTCTGACAAGATTTTTTAAGTTTTCTAGTTTTTAAGCTTTTGGTTGCCCTGAAAACCAGAGTTTTTCAATATATTTTAATAAATTGAAGGAATTTGGTAAAGGACCATCCCTGCCAAGTTTGGTTAAAATCCGCATAGTGGTAACTGGTTTAAGAGAAGTTGTTTGAAGTAAAATGTGGACGACGGACACAGACTGACCACAATAGCTCACCCTTCAGCAAAAAAGTTTGAGAAAATTAAAACCCCAAGCTGGTATCGAACTCTCGACTTAGGAGCCGTACGAAGAAATGGCAGTAGGCAGCGCTTTAACCAACTGCGCTTTTGCTTGGTAATGAATCGTGTGTAAACTATGGTTATACAAAATACTCACAATTCTGACGTCAAAATGTTAACATGAAAAGGGCCAAACAAACATGACACTTGTTATAAATTGATTTTATCTCAGAATGCGTACATTCTTTTCCAATTATATATACCGTTTTTATCGTTGTTATTATGCCAATATTAATATCTTAATTTCAGACTTTTTAAAGAAAATTGACCCCTTGATTTATGTCACACTATTATTAAATTGAAAATAAATACATGTATAAAACAGTTTTGAAATCTGAACATTGGTACATGTAAGTTAGTGCGATGTCAATATAAGATGAATTTAATGTCACTTTCTGTCGATAACTTTCATTCGTAGATAATTATGGTTTATACAGTCCAGTATTAATTGTCTTTGAGTGAATGCACTTAGATAACTATGGTATGTTGCATAATTAGTATAATTCATAAAATAAATAAATTTCACATAAATACAAATTATTGATTACACAAAATTATGACTAAAAAATAAAAAGTGTACATTTATCACCACTGGATTTGTTGTGGTATCTTAGATTTCTTATGCATCATTCAACCCTTCATTGTATTATAAAATGTGTCATAATTAGGCCAGTTTTTTTATTTCTTGGTTTTCGGATCTGCCGACCCAATTTTTTCCAAAAAGCAAAAAAAGTAAACATTTGTAGAATGTAACCACCTACGGGTGCTGGACGCTTGACTTTCTCGAATTTGATAGTAGTCTGGCATTGTCATAGTCTTGTTAATACAATGTGTTCATCACTGTGATGAAGTGTCTTAAATTTCAAGTAAAAACAGTGTTGTTTTTAGGGCCAATTGGGGGGGGGGGGGGGATTTTGGCCAAATTTCCCTGCTAAAAATGTATATTTTCCCCCTATATTTGCCTCAAAATTCCCCTCAGAATGTAAGCTTTATTTTGAAAAAATAATGACCAAAATCATACACAAAATGATAAAGATAGAGGCATTTTGGTTAACAATCCCAGCAATTCTTCATCAAACCAAGTAAGTGCATAATCTAAGTTATCGTTTGTAGCAAACATTTGATTAATGTTTTATAACAAAGTAGAATATCATTATGCACGAAATAATGCTTTTCTAAAAAAATAATTCCCCTTTTGCCGTAAAATTCCCCATCTGAAGGGCCCCGCCACATTTGCCCCAAAGGTGAAAACAAACACTGAACTCTCATAGATACAGAAATTTGACCTAAAGCTAAAATTTAAAGTTGAAACAAGGCTTGTCACAGGATGTGACGCATGCCACTGAAGCTAATGCTTGTCAGAGGAAGACAACACAATGTCCGTTACATGTTGGCAAAAATGATGCTTCCTACAAAAAGAGTTATGGTCCATGTACTCTGCACTCCCTGTCAACCTCTATCACTATATGTGGTTTTATTTTAAATCACCTCAATACTAATGAAGTTATGCACTGCACAAGAAAATTAACTGAAGGGTATTAACTCCATAAATATTGAAGAAAGAGTTATTGTCCTTGTACTTTGCACTTCCTCTCATTGTCCTCTATCATTATATGAAGTTTCATTTGAATCCCTTCAATACTAATGGAGTTGTGCTCTGCACAAGAAAATTAATGCTTTACATAAGGAAATAAAACTAAGGGCAATACTTTCGTAAATATTGAAGAAAGAGTTAAGGTCCTTGTGCTCTGCACTTCCTCTTATTGTCCTCTAATCATTATATGAAGTTTCGTTTGAATCCCTTCAATACTAATGGAGTTATGCTCCGCACAAGAAGCGAAAATTCTAAGTAAAAAAAAGGCAATTACTCAAATAAAATCCTTAATAGAGTTACCTCCTCTTGTCTACAGAATAAATTCATCACTGTGATCAAGGACTTTAAGTTTCAAGTCAATACCTCATACAGGCATTGAGAAATTTGACCTTAAGTGAAAATTGTGTTGAAAAAAGGGTAATAATTCCAACAAAATCCTTGAAAGAGTTACATCCTCATGTCTGCAGAATGCAGTCAGCACTATAAACAATTATCTTGAGTTTCAATTTAATGACTTTTTGATAGTTATTGAGAAATATTATATTTAACAAAAAAATGTCAAAATATTCAAGTAGTAAGTCCAAACAAGGGCAGATAACTCTGGAAATACAAATCACATGGTTACCTGCCTTGTTGTAATGAATTACCCTTTTGATAGTGACCAAGTATTGAAAGTTACAAATGGATACCTTTGATAATTCTATGAAATGGACTCTGATAAAAAACTTAACTAACGCAGGCGCTGAGGCAGACGACAGAGCGCCAACAATAACTCGACTTTATTTCTTTGAAGTCGAGCTAAAAATGACTTTGTGAAAGGGTTTCAACCTGTTACACTGAATGCAAAAAGAATGCTAAAGAAAGGACTAAGTATTATGTAACATGCATTGTGACTATATATCGCTGTATAATTCATATGATCTGATCTGTTATTTTATACACCATGCAACACTTAAGTCAGAAGAAAATACTTAGTAAAAAACAAATTAAGATCTTAGAATCATTGTATTAAATACGCATTTATAATGTTATATCAATACTATAATTAAAAAATTTCATTAGTGTATATTTATTTATTAATAAGATATATTCAGTTAGTTTTCACTTCATTAAACATGCTGTAATACATATAATATGGCCACTGTCCAGCGATATCTGACGTACTGTGTTTTAATTTTAACAGTAGTTTTAATATGATAAACACTGCCTTTTAATGTTACTATTATTGGTATAATTAATGTCATGGTTATCATGCAGTGATCAAGTTATTGTTGTGTTATATTATTTTTGTTAGTAATAATTCATAAAGATTTTAATATCACTGCCCATTTATATTTGTGAAATTCTAGTCATTGATTTACTAAAGTCTGTTATTTTTTTCCCTCCTCCAACTAGACAATTCCAAAAATGTCCGAGAACCATAATTTAAAAAAAATCTGGCCTAAGGTAAATGAATATAATTTGATATAATAAGACATTGAAAAAATATAATAATATACCAATTTACCTTGTTGTATAACTATCATCAAAAATTGCAGTATGATACTTGCAAAGTAGACATCGGCAGCTTGTAACGTTGTTTGACTACATTTATTGTCTGTATCACTCACAAACAACAAGAGATAAAGAATATTTCTGAAACATACTGTAAGTGTATCTGAAAACAAGGCATGCACCAGAATATCAGTCGAATATTTTGGAATTTATGACTGTCAAATGTAAATATTATTTGTGAATTTGAGATATCAGTAAATGAAGAAAATCTGTTTTCCTAAAAAAAATGTAAGGAAGTAAGACAGTCTGCGAAAACCTGCCAGACCTCTGACATAGCCGGAAAAACTGAATACGCTGGGAAAATAACCTGAAGCTGTCAGACTTGTGTAAAATTAATGTTAAGTTTCCTTTTTTCAGTCACCAGTTATCCAGGGCTCGAATTTAGCACTCACAAAATGAAATAAAAAATTTGTTTTGCGATATTTTTTGTTGTTGCTTGCACAAAATTGCAAGTGAAAAATATGTGTACGCAACAAAAGAGGTCCTTACAGTACATCGAGTACAACGAAACCCAACTTTGCACATTTTTAACAATTAAAGTAAAGGCATTAACTGGTATTTTATTTTGCTATTAATGGGTACTTAATGGAATTTCAAGATGAAACTAATTTTTGCAGGTAAAAATAGAAGCCACTCGCGAATATTCGCTAGTTGCCAGTACAACAAAAATTTGAGTCCTGCTCAGTAATCTGATGTTCGGGCCAGTGATAATGAACAGATTACCAGACTGGGGCCAGGAATAGATTTGTTACTTGCACACACTATTAGGGCACGAAACTATGATATGGCACATCATTAGCGAAGGAAACTGCTGGGCTTCTACGAAGTTGTGCTTTAAAACTAGTCAGTGAACTTAATGTGCATTAACTCAAATGCCTTAAGTTTAAAGCAATTAAGTTAAGTCAACATCAGGATACATTAAATAACGTTTTATATTGTTCAAATAAACATGTTTTTTATGACCATTTTTGTTTTTGGAGAAATTAATGAACAACATAGCTTGCCAAATTTATTTGCCTGAACTTCGTGATCAATTGCCTTATTGGTTAATTGATCATTAACAACTAATACAACTTTAAACTAAATATATTGGCATCAAGTTTAATACTTGTGCAGAAAGATATGCAAATACTTAGGCTTTCCAGCAATTCTACATGTTTATTCAAACATACGTTTGTAACTCAACCTAACAAAATGGATATTTAAAAAATAATTATTGTCACAAAATTAAAAACACATATTATCCACAATTACAAATGATATTACACTATTTACAGACACATGTAACAGCACTGGTAATTAAAAAATATAAAACAACATATTGTTGAAAACCCCAGAGATTTATGTAGCATCACTACATTTCCCTGAATGTTTATTGTTATGAAGATCAATGGAATTTGCTGCCAGTTATATATACTAAATGATTCCATGTAAATGATCCCATCATTGTTGACGACCTCAAATCCATAAGACACGCCTTATATTATGAATGTTCACATCCTTGTATATCCGCCAAAATATGTTCCAATAGTCAAATTTTATTTGCCCAATTTGCATATGATGCACGTATATTGTAGTGTTACAATTGGACAATTATTTTGGACTATCTCTGCGCAAGAACTGGTACAAGATTTTGCCATGGGTCGGCAACCATACTTGGACAATAATAATCTTCAATGTTTATACTGCCGCCTGGATTACAATTACGATCAAACCTTGGAGTCTGTAAAAATACAATGTTGTACAATAATGAAATAAAATGCTTTATATAACTGTTTAGTTAATCAAAAAATCTTACAATAATCTCTAATGTAAATCATGTAAATGTAAAATACACATAAAAATAACCTATACATAACGATTATCATGTGTCTTATAAAAAAAAGGAAATTTTTCCACAACTTATTTGTAAATATTCTTACAATCATCTAACTAGTCAACTTACAGTTAATGCCAACATGAAATAATACAAAAGTGATAATTTACCATACATATTTTATTGAATACTCAAAAAACTTTTACTTATTACCTGGCCAAACGTTTTATTAAAGGATTTCCGACCATATCCACGGCCATAGTTTGGAGAATACTGCTGGGGAGTTTTAAACGAAGGCTCTGACATCTGGCGATTGAAATCTTTCGGACTGTATGGTGAGAACTTCTGTGGGCCATTGTGTCTTGGACTGAAATTCGGTGACAAATTGTTATGAGAATAGTTCTGCTGGTAACCATGCCCATAGTTTCTATTATTTACACCCCCACTACCATTGCCACCTTGACCCCTTGGTGTAAACTGATGCCTCGGACTAGGCGTTCTGTGATACGGTGTTCCACTATTCTGAAATGCAGGGCTTCCGAACGGCAACGCTGGAGAACCGAAAGCTGGCATATTCGCTGGACTTCCAAACGACATATTCGACGACTTGGAGTTGTTGTGAGAGTTCTTAACACTAGAATGAGGTGTACTACTTTTTGACTTGTTAGCGCTGTTCTGGTTGAATGGAATAAACTCCATTTTATGCCTAAAATCGAAAGAAAAATGTTTGTATTTTGGAATTTTTCAAAACATTTTTTAACCGGAAATCATCAAGTAAGCTCGTTTTTGTAGACTGGTTAATTCCACCGTGCGGACGCTTTCTATGTGACATTTGTTTAACCAGTCTACTATGATTTCACACCCTTTCGTTTCGTACCTCGCCGGCGGGTAGCTAATGATAGAAAGGTGAAACCACATTATTGGTCATACTGTCATCAGATTTTGTTAGTTCTTGTTGTTTACTGGTAATTTGCAATCATAGTGTTATGTTTTTAAATTGTTAAATTTAAAATGCTCTGTTTTCATTTTTAAAATTAATTTCAATATTTATTTTTGTAAACTTTGGAATGTTGCTTTCACTTTGCAAAATCATAACGAACTCGATTATAAATAAATGGATACCTGTAAAATAAGTTAATATCAGTTTTAGTTTTCTTTAAATAATAATGAACCATATCTTAGAATATTTAGATGAAACAGTATCTTGACTAGGAAATAATTGTAACCTCACTTTCACAGTGTCATGACTCATGTGAATTGTGACGGGCTTACACAATGGAGTTTAACTTCATAGAAACACGTATCATAACATTAGAAATATAACATGTCCATTTCCATGTTATGCAGATTTATATCAGTATACAACAAAGTGCATTATGTCACATTTCACATTCATTTGTATATGACATTATTATAATTAATTAAATTTCCTTTTGGCTTTTAATTAAAACAAAATGCAAAATATTATTAATTCATAATATAAACAAGTAATGCATGTATAACCTTGCTTACATATGTTAGGATCTTCTAACTTATAGGTGTTTCATATATCTGTATGGTTTAACATCTGCATTAAAGTGATAAAATAATTTGATGTTCACCAATAACAGCAACTCTTAATTACAATAAAAACATTATTTGATGTCTTAAGTAGATTGAGTCAAAACAAATTTCACACTCTACCTCAATACAGTAGATTGAGTATTAGATCGTGTGAGCTGAGTTTGAAGTGATTGAGTGTCTTGTTTGTTCACAGCTTTTCCATCTCAATTGTACCCAGCTCACCACAATGAATGAAGTGTGACAAGCAATCCTCCAACCTAGTGTCACAAACATGCAGCAAACCATGTCTCACGTCTCTAAGATGGTGCATGACAGAGGTATTGTAAATTACTTTGATAAGAAATATGTGTTGTGAACATAGCTCAGTGGTTTGCATATCTGTCAGGTATTATATTCAGAACAGAACAGAACACGACATTTATTTCACCCAAGTATACAGCATATACAATAAGGGCAATATAACAAAGCAAAATATTTAGTAAATTATTAACTTTATTAAGGTATTATATTCAGCTGGACAGTGATTTTTAGTTTAGCCTAACGAGTATATTTTACTTTGAAAAAACTGACTTTGCCAGTGTCATTTAAATAAATCTTCAGTTTATTTACATATATCCAATGTAAATGTAAAAAAAGAACTTTATTTATGCACACATAAATTAATTAAAATAGATGGTTGTGTATAAAGGTAGCTTTAAAAAATATATCTTTATTTCAAAATATATTTAAAAGAGACATCTGTGGTGGCATAGAACTGCCTTACGATTACTACTTAAGGTTGGCAAAATTTTTCGTGTTACCACTAAAGTTTTGTGTTATTTATTTTATATCTTTTTTTTGTGTGCAAATTTTGTCTTCGTAAGATAGTTATCTGCTTAACGAAAAACAGACCTGAAAGTACACAAAACTGACATCAGAATTTCAGTTAATAAAAACTAACGTGGTATCAGGAATATTAACTTGTAAAGATTTGCGTTGCAAGATAATTATCATGATAATTTTCGTGTTAGCAAGATACTGCGGAAGACCTCGGGCACATTTATAGTGGCAGTCTCCGCGAAAGTCATTTAAGTTATTACTGGCCAAAAGGACCGGAAATGCCCCAAATATTACTGGCCCGGACAAAATATGACTGGCCACTTATTTTTTGCAAGAAACATTTAAATACGATAAAAACAATATCTTTGAAGAAAACTAAAACAATATACACTTGAGAGTGCTTTATTAACTAAAGCTACTACATGTACTATCAGCATGTTAATTTTGCAAGATATATATGAATTCAATTGTATTTGTCAAAGTCCCTTCAACGTCTTCAACACAATCGGTGAACCTCAAGTATGACGTTATGACTGTTGTGGAAAAAGATACAGCAATCGCTGTCATAAAATATTTTTGACCAAAATTTTCACCGGACACGAGGACCAGTATTCGGAAAGTTTTTTCCCGGTCATCACAGATACTGATCGGCAGGTCCAACTGTCGTTTGCAGAGACTGAAGTGGTAACAGGAACACTAACGTGTTAAGATTTGTGTTGTCAGATAATTATTGTGTTAATTTTCAGGTTAAATAACACAAATTGGTTTGAAATACATTTGTGATAATTACGTGGTATCAGGAATATTAACGTGTTAAGATTTGCATTGTCCGATATTTATCACGATAAAATTTGTGTTAGTTAGATATTTTAGAAGACCTCGGGCACAAATTAAGTTTTCACAGGACTATTAACGTGTTAAGATTTGCGTTGCAAGATAGTTACCATGATAAAAATTTTGCGTTAGTAATAAGATACTGTGAAAGACCTTGCAACCCCAAGAAAATGTATCTTATGTGAGTTCTGGGTACTTTCAGGCCATTTAGTATAAGAATAAAATATTTAGCAGAAATATATATGCAAACGCTAACTTAATATCTAGATAAATATCGTAATGAATAAGTGGTAACACAAATATTTTCACGAATGCTAAGTAGTTAACATGAAAGTTTTCGTGAACCTTTAGAAGTTAACATGAAAGTTTTTGCAAACCTTAAGTAGTTATCGTAAGGTAGTTCTATGCGACTATAGACATCAGTTGAAAATGTTTTTTTTTTGTTGCTACACATTTTTGTTAAAATACACAAAATAGTATAGTTTTGTAAACATGTGTTTCACAATAAGGTTTATTAAATGTCAAAAACATTTCTTTAATGAACTTATTTTAAAGTGATGTGACTAACGATAGAAGTATCTACATATTATTGTGTAATTGAGGCGCGCCGTTGGAAAACCGGACTTAATGCATGTGCGAAAAGTGTCGTCCCGGATTAGCCTGTGCAGTCTGCACAGGCTAATCCGGGATGGCACTTGCAGCCTGCACAGGCTAATCGGGGACGGCACTTTCTGCAGACAGTGTATTTATGTTTAGAAGAGCCTTACTTGAAACAGAAAATACCATAAAAAGCGGAAAGTGCCGTCCTGGATTAGCCCGTGCGGACTGCACAGGCTAATCAGGGATGACACTTTACTCACATGCATTATGACCAGTTTTCCCACGACGCGCCACATATTATTGTGTAATTGTAGTGTTGAATATTTTAAACTACTGAAATTAATGAACCATGGCATGCGCGATGATTGCAGTCTCGCCATCGAATCCGCAGACAATGTCCATCAACTGCGGAGGAAACATCAGCACCATAGCTCAGAACAGGGACGCTACACAAGTCGTCGTTGGTGGTAGAACAGGTTGGCACTTTTTTTTCTAGGCCCTCTATCATACCATACAATATGTTAAGTATGACAAAAAAGTACAGCCCAAACAAAATCTACTGGACACGATGGCTTTTGCACCCTGCACCTTTTTGACTCCCACTCAAGCTCCTTTCAGCTGGCCTAAACAGGTACCATATTAAGATAAAATGTGTTGTTTTAAAAATTCGCGCCAAATTTGCAAAGTCACGGACACCTCATGGGTGACTCTCATATAGCCTTACGTGTCTGTCTTTGAAAATGCTATTTGCAACTTGTCCATAAAGTAATTATATAGTAAATTATGTCAATGTTTCACTTGCCCATACATGCTCTGGGACAACATGGGCAATAAGCACAATTGAGTTTTCCACCCCTGCACCATGTATTCGCCAGGTGCAGAAACTGTATACACATGTAGATTGACTAATTTTGTGTATGGTTATGTCCAGTCAGCAAGTGCTTTACGCAGATCAAAAACAAGATAAGTGACGTGTACATGTAAACATTGGTTTTGTCAGTTGGTGTTCACACACTGATCACACAGGGAATTAATTGGATGCAGCATGTATCTGTTTTGGTCCATTGCATACTATAATTATGTATAATATAGACATGACGCCCCAATAAACTAGTATAATATAATAGATTGGTTGTATGGAAGGCAAAGCAAAGATTAAAAAGGGCAGAGCGGAATCAAAGGAAGCAGGGCATTTAGACCTAGCTGGAGCACTGATGTTGAACAATTTTGTTGCATTATTCACACATTTTTAGTGAAGTTAATATTGTATGCATTATCAATGTGTAAAAAAGGAGTTATCATAAAAATATTCCATTTCTGGCCCTCAGCCTTTCCCTATAGCTCACATCCTCATCATCAACATTACTGCAGTACTTGAGAATTTACTTATTTATCATTTTAGACAGTGCTCACAGATAGCAGATGTATTGCCTAAAATAACACAGCACAATTTTCATTAATGCTGTATTTTGTGATATGATGCAATATGGTGATTAACAGAGGTCCAGATAAGATGCGTATCAGCGTAAAATACGCATGGAATTTTCTAAATACGAATGAATTTAAAATTCAATGAGTAAAAATAATCATGGTAAAATCCACTATACGCATCGTGTGCTATTATCAGGCGTACCACCATTGTCTACTTTGTATAAAATCATTCATTATTTTCATTGTCATACCTAAATCATTCATATTTACAATTTGAACAAACAATAAAATCCCTTAAAAGCACAGTCATTGATAATAACACATGTCACAACTTAGAAGAGTGAAAGCGCGACATCATCAATTAACCTGGCTTCTAAATTTCCAAGCCGTTAGCAACAGCCATAACAAAGGTGTGGGTCTGACATCAAAGGGCTTTGACTTGGTGAAGAAGCATCAATCTACTGTTTTTGAACAATGCATGCAAGCACTGTAGAAAGAGCATTAATAAATTAGCGTTCTTGGGAAAATGTCAAGGGTGTAAAAAATTAGACATTTGTTTGCCTTGGATAAATTGGAGATTTAAATGGTAGTGCAGAAATATACATATATTGGAATTAAAAGGGGATTGTGTAAGAGAATAAAAACTCGTTGAATATTAAGAAGGATTTTTACATTTAATTTGGATTAATATGTGTTTTGCACACAAGGTAATTTTGTATGCGCATCTGAAATTTACATTCATTACGTTTTTACAAAAGTAACATCAACAGGTCAAACTAGAGGCACTCATACGAATGTGTTGCTCTGAAAAACAACAGCTTATGCAGAGAGACATTGACACTATAATCAAC
This sequence comes from Congeria kusceri, assembly GCA_027627225.1. Lineage (NCBI taxonomy): Eukaryota > Metazoa > Mollusca > Bivalvia > Myida > Dreissenidae > Congeria > Congeria kusceri. The sequence continues at coordinate 20,854,131 of CM051038.1, read as the reverse complement.
ATATACTAGATTAGTACAAGGAACATTGTCTTGTCTAATGATTGTAAATAATGAAAGGACCCACAACCTTCCCCTAAAAGCGCAAAAAGGTGAGCACTGAAGCCTGAAGGTACTACTAATGTACCTCCCCACCCGTCCAAAAACAAAAACAGAAAAACTGATAATTGCTTAGTGTACTGCAATATAGAACCATTTAATTATTATGATGCTTTGAAGGTGATACAAATCCTGAAAAATCTTGGTGTTTGTATTTTACTCATCAATTCAAAATTTCATGAGTGAAATACCCCTTGACTGAAAAAATTTTCTGGAGCTCTGGTGATTAAAGAGCAGAATGGGGTTTACAATTGGTGTGACATGTTATCTTGATGGCAAATTATAAGGCTACGGGTATTCAGACTTATTAAAATTTTTAACAATTAAAATATCAGACATACATTCTGTAAACATTCCAACATTGGAATACTCCTATATTTTTCAGTGTTCAAGATCTACAGTGTAAATGAGGATGGCTTCGACGAAAAGTTCAACCTGCGAGGTGGTCGCCATGTCAACCTGAATTACTGTGCTCTTGACATAGCCTGGAACCACACAGATGGTATGCTGTTTGACAGTTCAGTGCTTTTTATACCTAAATCGAAGATCACCGGGTATTTTGGTTTGCGAATGTTGGTTGTTCCATCTGTCGGTATTTCAGTGTACCATGTTATCTCCTGCTTTTCAAGTACAACAGTTTTCATCTGATCTTTACCGATGAAAATATTTTTAGGCATCAGGGGTGTGGAAATCCCATGCCTGACTTGTCTGACGCGGGTAATTTTACCATCGGACAAGTAATTTTTATGTCAAGTTGTCCGTGGACAAGTACAATGTCAGGCTGTGAAAATGATGTAAAAGTTGGGAGTTTATTATTATATTATAATCATATATTTAAAAAACATTAACAAATTGTTATTTAGTTTTAATTTGATGACACATTACATAAGGGACACCAGGAATAGAAACTATATTTTTATTTGGTCAAGTGACATTCTTTTGCAGACAAGTAGATTTATGCAATGAACTTGTCCTTGGACAAGGGAATAATTTTGGTATTTCCACACCCCTGGGCATATTTTTGCCAAGTATGATCAGTTGATTTGCCGTAGGAACTGCACAGTTATGGCCCTTGAATTTTCTAGTATTGGCCTTTTTAGCAGTTTCTGCTCTCTAGAAGTCCAGCAGTTTTTACCAAATCTTCACCAAACTTGATATTTTAAAGATTGCTCTAGACCCCAAGCTTTTAAATAAGTGATTGGAATCAGTCCTAAAAATATTTGTTGATTAATCAGAGCCAAAAGTTACTGATTAATAAAATAATCATGACCAACGATGTGGATTTGTTTTGTTCAGTAGAAATATTTTATCCAATCATTTTTTACCAGTTCTTATATGTTTGTCAATTTATTTTGTTAAACATGGTCTTAGTTTTAACAAAAAAATGCAGATTTGCTGTTTTTGAAACAAAACAAAATGGAATGTTAACTGTTTGACTTAATTAGACTAAATTTACATAATAATATTATATCTCCAAAGGCCCTTTATAAAGAAAATATAATGTTAAAGACATAATGTAGTGAAACTTAATTAAGAATTTTTTTTATATAAGGAAGTACACATACATACTAGTAGAATAGAAGTAAAAGTAGAATTTTTACGATATTTTTTAAACCACAAGAATTTACTTGTGCAATGTATATTACATAAATAATCTATATTAAATCATTAACCAATCCTTATTAAAATGCATATGCAATCATTAAAATTTTTGAGTGGACACAATGACAACCTATCTAGGAATGTTTTACAGCATTGTATATTGCATTAGGAGAACAATGTATTTTATTTATAATATAAATATTTAACAGTTTAGAACTGCAAAACACTAATTTATTTTTTGACTTCAGAATACAGTTTTGGCCAAAAGAAATACCAGTGACATGTTCAAATTTTGTCGATTAATTTTTCCCATTTTCATCGTCACGTCATGGCTCTGTTTGTCATGATTATTTGACTAAAGGATTAATCAGCCAATCACTAATTTAAATATCATTCACAATGGAGTGTTACTTTCAGAGAACATCTTGGCAACCGGCGCCACTAACGGAGCAGTCGTGATATGGGACTTAAACAAGAACACACGCTGTAAACAAGGTATGTTTTAGCCTTTAGTAGGCCAGCATTTCTAGTAATTGATGCATATTAATGAATGTTTGAGTGATTAGAATGGTAAAAAAGTGTTGAACGTTGAAACCATTAATGATTATTATTATGTATAATTAGAATTTAAAACATAATCAGATATTAAAATAGGCCCAATGTATTTTGATTGTGTTATATATTGCAAACATCAGTTAGATTTTTTATGCCCCCGAAGGAGGGCATATAGTAGTCGCACCGTCCGTCTGTGGGTGGGTGCGTGTGTGCGTGGTGGGTGGGTGGGTCCGTCCGTCCGTCCAGATTTTGTTTCCGCTCTGTAACTTTTTAATGCCTGGATGGATTTTAATATAACTTCAGATTATTATTCCCCATGACTAGACGATGTGTTGCGTACAGCTCCCATGCTCATCGGTCAAAGGTCAAGGTCACAATTCATGGTCAAAGGTCATGAATTTTCGTTTCTGCTCCATAACTTCTAAAGGCCTGGATGGATTTTAATATAACTTCAGATTATTATTCCACATGACCAGATGATGTGTCGCGTACTACTCCCATGCTCATCGGTCAAAGGTCAAGATCACAATTGAAGTTTTGTTTCCGCTCTGTAACTTCTTAACGCCTGGACCACGTCCCTAGGTCAAAGGTCAAGGTCACAATTCAAGGTCAAAGGTCAAGGATTTCTGTTTCTCCACCATAACTTCTAAAGGTTTGAAAGGATTTTAATATTACTTCAGATTATTATTTCCCATGATGTGTCGTGTACAACTCCCATGGTCCCCAGTCAAAGGTCAAGGTCACAATTCAAAGTCAAAAGTCAAGGAATTTTCTTTCTGGGCTATAATTTCCAAAAGCCTTGAAGGATTTTAATATTAATTCACATTATTTTTTCCCATGACCAGATGATGTGTCACATACCACTTACATGCTTCTCGGTCAAGGTCTGTGGGTCCAAGCTTACACTTAAAAGGTCAAATATTAGAATGAACTTTTTGTAGGAAGCATCATTTTTGCCAACATGTGAGGACTATAATAACTTGGTGGGAATGAATATTATTATGAGGCAGTGTGTCACAACAACAAACAGCTGTGTTGCTGAAATCTCAAGATATTTGTCCATGGCATAATATTGTACTCAGACATTGTTTTGCCTTCCTCTGACAAGCATATGCTCGGGGGCATATGTCACATCCTGTGACAAGCCTTGTTTATATATGGTGTGTCAATACTAGTGCTGGTAGCTTTCTGTTAAAACAGGTGTTAATATCAACTCATACGCCCATTTTCTTCAGTATGAGGTTTCACATTAATAACAAAATATGACTGGTCTTTATGTCATGTACTAAATTTAAAAAAAGTTCAATAATATTATTGGAGTGCCTCACCTGTTTTCTGCTTGAGTATGAAGTATAGTTCTTGTGGGCTCCATATAAGTGTACAACTTGTAACATTTCTCTTTGCATACTTGACTTAAGAACATGGCTACCCTGAACAGTTCTTCTGTGTTCTGTTAGAGCAAGCAGTTTGAGAATGTGTCTCATAATTATGTTTTGTTTCAGAAAACAGATTCATAATGTACCTCATGTTCTGTTTGATAAAGCAACTTCAGGATATGTCTCGTATATTGTGTTTGAGAAAGCAACTTCAGGATATGTCTCGTATGTTCTGTTTGAGAAAGCAACTTCAGGATATGTCTTGTATGTTCTGTATGTTCTCATAATTAATCAGGGGCATGGAAACTGATTCTTCATATATGAATGTTGCAAGCTCTGCTAGGCTTGTGTTTGGATGACATCAAAGTGCTATACTTAATTAACAAATGATTGGGTGGTATATGTTATTGTTTGTGTGTAGTTGGCATAGATGATAAAACGAAAATCGTAAATAACTTTTTACAAGTATTGTATACTTAATTATTAGTTTCCAAACATCTAGACTATTCAAGATTCAACATATTTATTTTGTTACTTAAACATATACATGTTTTTCGTAACATGATCCAATGAATAATAATAATAGTCACATGACACCTTATAACATATGTACATATATACACAGTTTATAATACTAATATGTATATAAAACAATTAACATTTATTATTTCTAGTTCGCATAGCAAAAAAAAAACAAAATCCAGAGAAAGTTACGACAAGTGTGTTTTAATAAAGTACTTGCCCAGAGGAGGGACTTGTAGATTTCATACGAAAACATAAGACAAAAATACGAGACAGCTTAATCAATGTATGTACAATATGTACACTAATATATGCTACTGTAGAGAACACAAATTATTGCAACTATTGTACAGTATTAATCATACCTTTTCGTCTGTTAAAAGCATGGTATGTATATTTACACAAATTCAATACTGTTTTATAATTTTTTGATTTAAATAGGCTAATAAATTTGACCACACTAGGTTTAGTATAATATTTACTTAAATATGTCTTCCGAATGTCACTATACTGGGGACAAATGCATATAAAATGATATTCGTCTTCCAAATCAATTTTATTGCAAAAAGTGCAATATCTGTTACAATGTTCGATTCTGTTATTGCCGTGTCGGCCTGTTTCTATTTTTAATTGGTGAGATGACACTCTCAGTTTAGATAATGCAATACTATTAAATAGTACTTTATCGTATAATAAACAAGCACAAATATATATATATATATATATATATATATATATATATATATATATATTGGGTAAATTGGTGTAGTGTTATATCACAGTTATATTGAGCTTTGTTTATATGTTTATTTATATTGTACTATGAAACAATTCTCATAATTTGGGATATTTTATTCAAACTCATGGTGATATTGTATTATCATGGCCAAACGAAGATATTTTGAAATACCTAAATGGTTTTATTTTCTTTTAAAATATATTTAGAAATGTCCGTGTCAAGTAAGTCCTCACCTGTGACTTGTTTAAACATCTTTTGTACGTTTGTCGTAATTCTTATTTAGCAGTGTATTGTGGTCTTTTTTTGTAACATTCAGTTTTCAAACAATTAGAGTAAAATTTATGCTTAGTGTTGACTGATTGGATTTTCACTTAAGTTATGTGTTTCACTATAATAAATTGGTCACTTTGCTTTTTAGTTCACCTGGCACAAAGTGCTAGATGAACTGTTAGGATCTCTGGATTCTCCATTGTCCGTCATCTATACTTGACACAGGTCACAATTTTCATTGGATCAACTTGAAACTTTGTTTGAGTGATGTGATATGTGTACTCAAAGGCAGGTTCAGTAGTAAATCTAGGTCGCTAGACCAAATAATATGTACTGCTAGTCATCACTGCGATTTTGTCCATTGCTTTGAGAATGGGTCCAGTACCACCGCAATGGGAATTTTGCAACATGAAAATTTGCAATTGTGAAAAATTTAAGAAAGAATTTAATTAATAAACAACTTGAACTGGTGTTTCATTGGTTGAATTCGGTATTTTAATGGTGTTTATCGATATACAATAATTACAAGTAAGTTAATGATTTACATCTTAGAAGCACATTTCCGAGGTATTTTAGCATTTTGTTACTTCTGATTTGGGAATTTTTTTCTCTCAATCAGGAAAAATACACAATATTTGGCACTCGGAATGGGTCCGTTTACCGGACCCTGTTATATAAGGAAAAAAATCACTGCATCAAATTAAACTTGATCAGATTGTTTTCTTCCTGGAAATCTGGGTCAAATTTAAAAATGTGAGGAGGAAAACTAGGTCAGTATGTAAGTAACAAAGTTAATTGAAACATTACCAAATAATATGAAAGGCTTTTTAGCTCACCTGAGCACGAAGTGCTCGGTGAGCTATTGGTATAGGGGACCTCTCCAGCGGCGTCCATCGTCCGTATGCCGTCAACAGTTTGGACCGTTACGGCGATAAAGACTACATTTTTTATTCAATCTTGACCTAACTTGCACAGTTTTTGCATGACCATAAACTCTCGGATGGGATATATACTTTTATTCTTCCCCCATTGCTGGAGAGCAAAACATATTTACAATAAACATAAATTACAGTATGTGCATAATAACAAAGAAAGAACTGTGTACGATTAACATGAGTATATGTAGATAAAATATATCACGAAAATAGATATAGTAATTAGTTTTACAAAAATCATAATAGCAAATTTATAACAACGGTAATATAAACGATTCGAAATATACATAGAAATAATACACACCAACGAGAAAGAAAAGCAACAAACAAAGTTAATACGATTTACACCAGTACATATAGATAACAGTTGATATTGCTTATCATTAGCAAGTAACACGTCCGACATAGTTTTATTACCCTTAAGATAATGGTCGAAATCAAAAGTCCGCAAGGTGTAATATAACTAGGAAAATCAGTTATAGATGCCCTTTTCCAACGTATAGACTTTATTTTCCATTCAATCCATCCAATCTTAACCAAACTTTCACAGTTTGTGTATGACCATCAGATGTCAGCAGACGCCAAAAATGGGCCAGACCGTGTTTCGAACACCAGAGCTATTGCCCTTTGTTATTAAAAAAATATACAAAAATGGACATTATTCAGGATAGAGACTTCAGTTTTCATCCAATCTTCACCAATCTTGCACAATTTGTCTATTACCATGAGATTACAGTTGAAGTCAAACATTAGCATGATCGGACCAGAAACACCAGTTATTGCCCTTTGTTTGTGATTTTTTTTTGCAAAATGGACATTATTCAGGATAGAGACTTCATTTTTCATCCAATCTTCACCAATCTTGCACAGTTTTTCTATGACCATAAGATTAAAAGCTAAGTCAAATATAAGCATGATCCCACCAGAAACACACGAGTTATTGCCCTTTGTGAAAAAAATATGCAAAAATGGACATTATTCAGGATAGAGACTTCATTTTTCATCCAATCTTCACCAATCGTATACAGTTGTCTATGAACATAAGACTACAGGTGAAGTCGAATAAAAGCATGATCGGGCCAGAAAAACCAGAGTTATTGCCCCTTGTGTTTGGAAAAAAAACATCAACAAGTTATCATTGACTGGCCTGCACACACGATTTTTGATTCAATGTTGACCAAACTTACACAGTTTGCGCATGACCATAAAAATTGATTGATAAAATTTGATTTCCACCAGTTGCAAGACGTGCATGCAGTTATTTATACATGCAACATTGATGTCTTCAGAGCCTGCATTTATCATCAATGGACAGAAAATTATCAAAGAAAAAGCAAAACTTTACCTCAGAGCACAGCCATCGCAATTATCACATTTTAATTAGTTCTCCAAAACAGTTTGCGAAAAAGACATCAAAATCTACTGTTTCTGCATTTTCCATAATTGTCAATGACTTAATGAAAAAGGGTCAGGTAAGAATATTGAAAAAAATGATTTGAGAACCATTAGCAAAAACACCGCACATCCACTACCCAACTTGTACTTTAGTTAGCCCATTGCACTAACCGATGTTTTAAATAAAAATTGATCCTATCCCCCTCTGCATATTGTTCAGATACCTTAATTTTACAGTATGGTCTTCATCTGTACCAGTTCTCAGTTGAGCGCTTTTGGCATACATTCCATAATTTTTTCAGGCCAAAACGGGACATTGACAAAAAATCGCCGGGACATTTGAGCGGGACACCTATGTATACACTAGCCTGTTTTCGCGACATAAAAATTTACTCCCAAAGACGTTTTTCGTTGTTGTGCATAATGTGTAACATAACATATTTTCAACTATTTAGTAATTATAACATCACATATGAAAATGCGTATAATCAAATCGAAATCTGAAACGCCTATCCAAATTTTACTGTTCAAGCGACGTAACACAAGTTCTGTTTACAGTTAACATGCACATGCATTGCATGTAAACTCTGTTTTCTGCTAGAAAAGAGGGGGAAAATTATGCCGATAACTACAACGTCACGTCATCGGCATGGAAAGCGTGGGTGTATTGACTGCGATATAAAAATTGTGTAGCGCAAAGAACTGTGAAATCTTTACTTTTTTTATAAAACTTTCGTAGCGCAAAACATCAAAATTGGGTATCAGTAGATCTATCTTGAATGATGGGCAGTACATATTGTTTCTCGGTCTTTTGTCACCATAAAGATTTCCTTTACAATGACAAGCAGTTACGCCGTATTGATAATTTTATTGTAATTCAGATAGGTTAGTATTGATTTATGACATACAGTTACTGTAACCGCCATCCACGTGCAGCACGTTTTTCACGACCCATAGCTGTAATTCGGCTGGTAATCAGAGCAACAACCAAGAAACGACGTTGCCATGGGTGGCACGCGCGATATTAGCTGATGACATCAAACTGTTACACTCTGATGTTGATCAGGTTGGGTGATTGTTTTTCGCACAATACAGGTGTCAATGACTAGCATTGAAGGCGCGAAAATCTGGACCAAACCGGACAATCATTACTGCTCCTTTTTGACACGCGGCTGACTGGTATTGTTGTCATAGGGACCAATTAAGAGATTAACGATGGGAAGTTAATTGTTGGCCCAATAAAGCACACTAACATCGATTTTTGTGGTTGACCGGGACCAAATGCATCTGAGCGAGACGCCGGAACAAACCTCGCGAAAGCAGGACTGTTAACCTAGATTACTCAAAAGAGTACGTGCTAAAGCTTGTGAAGTAATTGTGAAGCACAAAGAATGGAATTCTATCTTTAACAATAGCTGCAGAAGAGTTTGAAATGTGATTGGCTTAACCTGGGAAGGTCTATAAAACAAACTTAGTTGTAACTAACCATGTATGGATTGATGAAATACCCATTGTGAGGTCACCTTATTGATAAAGTGTGCAGAGTTCACAATTCAAGGTCATGCCACTGTCTGCCGATGCTGGGTGGGGGGAGGCAAATGGTTTGTCCACAAAATATATTTACTTGGTACTTTTATAATCTTTTTTTTTTTTTTTTAAATAAGTATTTTTTCGTGCCTTGTGCTTGCATTTTGTTGTTGTTGTTTTTAAACATTTTAACTTTTGTTAGAACAAGAAAAATTGAAACAAGTTTTAATAAGTTATTGACGTATATAACCTGTATTTTATACAAGTAACATTACTGATAGAAAGTTGTTCTCATATTGAATTGAGATTATTGTTCCAAATGTAACTTGATTGAAAGCTGAGATTAAGATAATATTGTCTTTTTCTCTGTTCATTTTATTGGTGTATACACGGTTAGGAGACTCACTGGACCACCTCATTTCGAGGTGTTAAGAAAATATCCGGTGGTGACCTCCGAGGTGGTCAGGTTGAGCAAAAATATTGTACACTGTACGTATAATTTCCAATTTTTTATTATTTTCTTATGATAAAGGTGCTTTTTAAGAAATCAGCCAATGTCATTACCAGTAGGAATGATAAAAGAACACTCATTCATAGTTTCTTTAAATAATGTACAAAAATAAAGGCTGTATGATTTTAATAAGTTGAAGTCATTGAAAGAATATGTCTATGATACTCTATGAACTGACATGTTTACCCAACTGAGTTCTTACTAAAACCCATTATGAAGTGTTTGACGACTGACGATGGTCACAAATATAAATGTCTTCTTATACGCATTACATGTGTTGCAATAACTTGTAATTTTGGTTAGTTTTGTGGGAATGTCTTGAAACAGTCGAGGTGGTCCGGTGGTGCTGAGTTAGCTGATGTTCATGAAACCGAAAGTAGAATTTGTAGACGCAACCACAGCTTGTCAAGATTCATATGTATGTGAAGACATTTATATTTATTTGCGCCAACGGACCACCAGACATTTTCTTAACACCTCGAAATGAGGTGGTCCGGTGAGTCTCCTTACCGTGTGTATACCGGTAGTACATCCTTTTCACTGATGGTTCAAGGAGTTTGCAATCCCTGTTCTAACTGACATCTAAATATTTTGGTATTTGAATAACAGTTTGAATAATGATTAGAGTAGTTGAGTGCCTACTAAAATAAACATGGCATCACTGTTCAATCTTATTGGGCTGTAAACAAATAAATTGATACTTGTCAAGACCACATGGAATTATGTTTTTGCATGCAGCATAAAGCTGTGTTTCTGTTATGTCCTGGTCACTAATAAGGAACTGCCGCCGGACGACATCTGTTTTATCCGCCAGGCAGCTGTTGCAATTGGGCAGTGGCGGCTGAAAATTTTGCATAGCTGAAGTTTAAGAAATACTTAAAAGTTAACGGCGACTGGGCGATTTCATTTGGGGTCAGGAAGTTCAAAAACATGTCAGCCATGCACTGTCCGATCGCCAGACGGAATTTTCTTGGATCGGGCGGTGGTTGTACGATTTTTCTAATTTAAAAAATGTCATCCGATTTAAACGGCAAAAGTGCGGTCATCTTCCTGCCGGCGCCCAGTAAGGCACCAAACGATGTACAGTTATCATCAGGATATTGGGCGGTACCTGTAGAGGCACCGGCTGGCACCTGTTTTGTTGGGCGGTGGCCAGCCGACTTACATTGACTGCTTACATTGACTGAATACCTTTTTCACATATTCACTGCACGGGCGCCGTTCCCCATGTCAGTCCATGAAAATCGTCCGGCGCCCGCTGGAGTTTATGACCATGCGAGGCAAAACATATATAAATCACGCGGTGCCTGTCAGATTCCAAAAATTGCTAATGCTTTACCGTTCGTTAAAATCGGACGGTGCCCATTCTGTTTGTGACCTAGGCATTACAGCAAGCTGCTTGAGACGCCAACATTTATTTGATTTGTTCGCTGTGTCATAATGCTGATGCTTAAAAATCTATATTTTCTTACACAGGCCTACCTTTACCATTTGACTTTCACTGTTACACAAAGTAACGACAGCTGGTTCAGAATTTCAGAGCTGCTTCAGAATTTCAGTATATGTTTGTTATTTTGAGAAGTATTTTAGACTCCAATAATGATAACAGAAGGGATTTCAAGACAATGTAGTTGGCCTGTACTAAGTATCATCATAATTTCCATAATGAGTTTTTCAAGAGCCTGTAAATTCTACTTCTTACTAGTTTATATCATACATTTTTTATACATTACTTGTAGCCCATTTAAAATATTTGTGTGTGATTTTTTGCACATTATCAATGACATGCATAACTGACTTAATGGCAGGCATTGCTGATGAATGTGTGTGGCTTTGGTCTGGCTGGTTATGCTGTGCATTTTGTGTGCATCGTGTGCCCAATAACATGTTTGAAACATTCACTTTCATCATTAGTAAGTTTGTAGCAGCAAATTGTATATTGTGATGCCCAATACTTCTACAAATTCTTTTGCTCTTCAAACATTAACTATCATTTGGTAAATATTTTCATCAATTTGTTTCTAAACATACATGAATGTTATGCTGTTATTTCCTGTTCGAGGAAAAAAGGTGATGGGGTCGGAACGCCAGTCCAAAAATGGGGTACTACCAACACAACTTTATTATTTTTCAAGTCATTGATAATCCGTTTTATCCCCTCTATCCCCACCCACCAGCCGAATTTTAATACATCGGCGTTCCACCACCTCATCACCTTTTTATTATGGAACAGCCCTAACGTGTTTTTTTGCAAAAAAATAAACAAGCATTCATGTTCTTCAATCGCATTGTTCTATGTAAAAATAAGCAGTTAGTTTATCTTAATTTTCTACCATTCAAATGAAAACAATTTTGATACTGGTTTTGTAAAAGCCCAGTATTTTGCACACGTCTTCGAAATTGACTTTCAAAAATTTACTTAAAGTAGCCATTCCGGCCAGTAACTTTATAGTTTTTACTTGCACGAAACTTTTTTTACTAGCCTGAATTTTTGAATTAAAAATCAACAACTAACAAGAGTTAATCATTTTATAATCTAGAAATAACAAGTGTTATGCAAGTGTGTTATATGTTTGTTTCTCTACATAATTATCCTCATCGGCATTTGCCTGATTCAGTTTACATATGTCGACATAGTCTCTGAAAGACTCGTTATGTTTGGTTACATAATGGGCAGTTATAAATTTGATTTAATGAATTGCCTGCGGGCAGTCTACCAAGAATTTATTCTGTGCCCGACAATATCTTTACTCGGGCGAGCGGGCGAGTGTTAATTTTGAAGACTGGGACACATGTATGCACATGCTATAAATCATTATTTCTGGCACCGGTATGCGTTCAGATGATAGCCTGTTGTGCATGTTTCAGAACACGTGTTCACTGAACACAGGCGCACCGTCAACCGCGTCTGCTTCCACGAGATGGAGCACAGGACGCTGCTGAGCGCATCACAAGATGGACAGATGAACCTATTTGTAAGTTGGCGGTTTGAGGTGTGTGTTTTTTTTCCAGAGACAAGCTGGTTAGTAAGTTTTAGTGAGTGATTTTTGTCCACAGTTTTGGGAATCAGCTGCAATCAGATTGTGAATTTTAAAATAATGTAGTTATACTAATTGGAAACTTTTGGAGGCAATTTGGAGTTACTAACTTTGTAAACCTGTTATTTTACAGGTTTTGTAAATACTGTGTAATTATGATGTCACACTTCACAACCTGAATTGCAGTTTTTAGCTTCGTGCTCAGGTGAGCTATTGGTATAGGGGACCTCTCCTGCGTCTGGGTGTGCCGTCACGTGCTCAGGTGAGCTATTGGTATAGGGGACCTCTCCTGCGTCTGGGTGTGCCGTCAGCTCAGGTGAGCTATTGGTATAGGGGACCTCTCCTGCGTCTGGGTGTGCCGTCACGTGCTCAGGTGAGCTATTGGTATAGGGGACCTCTCCTGCGTCTGGGTGTGCCGTCAGCTCAGGTGAGCTATTGGTATAGGGGACCTCTCCTGCGTCTGGGTGTGCCGTCAGCTCAGGTGAGCTATTGGTATAGGGGACCTCTCCTGCGTCTGGGTGTGCCGTCAGCTCAGGTGAGCTATTGGTATAGGGGACCTCTCCTGCGTCTGGGTGTGCCGTCAGCTCAGGTGAGCTGTTGGTATAGGGGACCTCTCCTGCGTCTGGGTGTGCCGTCACGTGCTCAGGTGAGCTATTGGTATAGGGGACCTCTCCTGCGTCTGGGTGTGCCGTCACGTGCTCAGGTGAGCTATTGGTATAGGGGACCTCTCCTGCGTCTGAGTGTGCCGTCAACACTTGGGTTCGTATTCACGCTGGTGACTTCACTTTTTATCCAATCTTAACCAAACTTGCTTAGTTTGTGTATGACCATAAAATCATGGATGGGAGTATTACTGGGTCAGATCACACTGGTAACACTAGAGTTATTGCCCCCTTTTTCATGCAAAATGCCTTTTTCCAACATATACTTTATTTTCCATCCAATCTTAACCAAATTTTCACAGTTTGTGTATAACCATCAGATCTCAGCAGACGCCAATGGGCCAGATTGTGTTTTAAATACCAGAGTTATTGCCCTTTGTTTATTAAAAAAATATACAAAAATGGACATTATTTAGGATAGAGACTTCATTTTTCATCCAGTCTTGCACAGTTTGTCTATTACCATGCTTATATACAGTTGAATTCGAATATAAGCAAGATCGGACCAAAAACACTGGAGTAATTGCCCTTTGTTTGTGAAAAAAATATGCAACAATGGACATTATTCAGGATAGAGACTTCATTTTTCATCCAATCTTCACCAATCTTGCACAGTTTGTCTATGACCATAAGAATAATAGTGAAGTCGAATATAAGCAAAATTGGTGCATTTTCAAGGTTTGTCACTGACTTAATGAAAAAGGGTCAGGTGAGAATATAGAGAAAAATGATTTGAGAACCATTAGCAAAAATACACCGCACATCCACTACCCAACTCGTACTTTAGTTAGCCCATTGCACTAACCGATGTTTTAAATCAAATTGATCCTATCCCCCTTTGCGTATTGTTCATATACCTTACTTCTCAAACCTGTCACAACGGTATGGTCTTCATCTGTACCAGTTCTCAGGTGAGCGCTTTGAGCCATCATGGCCCTCTTGTCTTAGTATTGGGAAAAAATAATGCATTTGAATGTTTAAAAGTGTTCTTGATGATAGACTACATAAAGGTAATCTCCATTCTAAAGGTATACTATCCACTCAATGTTAAACAGCAATAAGTAGTGAAGCCAACCTCAGTGTTTGATATTAGGCAAATTGCTTCATGACAGGACCTGCGGAAGCAAGGGGTGGCGGCCAACTTCTCAATGGGCAGTACCAGTGTGCGAGACATCAACTTCTGTCCACACCATCTCAACTACTTCAACTTTGCCTCGGCTGATGACGCAGGCACTGTTATGGTAAGGAGAGTTTTCATTTCACCTGTGGTGAGTATGATGTTTTTTGCCTCAGCTGATGTTGCAGGCACTGTTATGGTAAGGAGAGTTTTCATTTCACCTGTGGTGAGTATGTTTGCCTCAGCTGATGATGCAGGCACTGTTATGGTAAGGAGAGTTTTCATTTCACCTGTGGTGAGTATGATGTTTGCCTCAGCTGATGTTGCAGGCACTGTTATGGTAAGGGGAGTTTTCATTTCACCTGTGGTGAGTATGATGTTTTTTCAAGGTTTCAGTGCTGTTAGATAAAGGATTGTTGATACAATTTTATATTTTCAAAAATATTTAACAAGTTGATAGGTGCTATTTGTACTGCTGTTTGTTTTTTAATTTTTATGAACAGAACAAAACATCAGTACTCAGTTAAATCATATCACAGATGACAGTACGTTTTTAAATAAATATTGTGCTCGTAAACAACTTTTTATCGTCTGCCAGATTTCTTTATAGCTAGGTCAGCATTAGACTCCAGTGTGCAGCGTACCCAAAATTTACCATGATAAAAATTACTAAATGAGGTCCTTTCCCCCCAAATAATGGTAACACCAGCAGACTAAACAAATTATTTGTGCATGCCATATATAATTGTACTAATGTGCATGCCATATATAATTGTACTAATGTGCATGCCATATATAATTGTACTAATGTGCATGCCATATATAATTGTACTAATGTGCATGCCATATATAATTGTACTAATGTGCATGCCATATATAATTGTACTAATGTGCTATCTTGCTCCCAATAAGATTTGGGACATGCGGAAGCCAAACATCTGTGAGAAGAAGCTTACAGCACACAGCGGTCCCGTTTTCACGATCAACTGGCACCCGGAGGACAAGAACTGGCTGGCCACCGCGGGGCGGGACAGAATGATAAAGGTGGAGGCATCTCTGAAAATTCTTTCAGGATCTATAATTGCAAACAATTTTACATTTGAATCTTATTGGCATTTTAGTTTTGAGCATTGTCATAAATTAAGGACCAGAGATTAACAGAGTACATATATAATTTAATTTAATATTGATTAGTTAATTTTCATTAAAATAAGCATTGGTAATTCATTTCTGTATTTCTTAAATGAATTAATATACTGGTTTCTTTGAACGTGTAATTTGAACCTCATACACCTGTTATGTCATAGAGGCTGTTATGATTATTCATATTTTCCACTGTATTTGATATGTAGGTCTGCTCTTTTTTCTAACCACAATTTTTTGGGCATTCCTGTAAAAACGTGTTTGAAATTTTAAGTCCTTAAATTGTGTTATAATGCGTACTTAATGACTATAAACAGATGTCGACCATGACACTAAAAAGAGACATATAATGCCCTGGACATTGTTTAAATAACAAATGATCTTAAAACTAAATACCTTAATACAATTTTATTCATAAAGATGTACATATGATATATATTGATGATTTTTTAGAGTAAAATTAAGTTGAATAAATTTTACATATATTTTGCATAATAGGCCTTTAAAAAGCCCTTATATAACCTACATGTATCACAGGTTTGGGACCTGGCCAGGAACAAGTGTCTGCACACAGTGTACAGCATAGCGTCGCTGGCGCGGATCAAGTGGCGACCACAGAGGAAGTACCACATAGCCTCCTGCAGCCTCCTCATTGACTACAGCATCAACATCTGGGACATACGCAGGCCCTATGTTCCATTTGCGGCGTTTGACATGCATAAGGATGTCACTACCAGTAGGCCATAGAAACAAGCTTTTGTACTGAAATGCTAATTTTGTCCCTTGAAAGCCAGAAGGTGTCATCAGCATATGTGTAAAGAAGACTGATAGCCCCTTCTGGCTTTTCATATGTGTAAAGAAGACTTCTGCTTTTCAAGGGATGATTTGTTCTGCAGGGACAAGTATTGTGAAACACAGGTGTAAGATCTCAATGTTGTTGAATAATCTTTTAAACATATATGTGGCGCGTCGTGAGAAAATCGGTCTTAACGCATGTGCATAAAGTGTCGTCCCGGATTAGCCTGTGCAGTCCGCACAGGCTAATCCAGGACGGTACTTTCCGCTTTTATGGTATTTTCTGTTTCAATTAAGTCTCTTCTAAACATAAATCCACTGTAGGCTGAAAGTGCCGTCCTGGATTAGCCTGTGCGGACTGCACAGGCTAATCCGGGACGACACTTTATGCACATGCATTAAGTCCGCTTTTCCCACGATGCGGCTCATATATTGAAATAATATTCCTATTTTTTTCTTTTAATTTAAAATAAACAAAAAACATTAGAATTCGACACAAATCATGTCATTCAAACTATTTTTGAAAAAAACAAAAACAAGTAGCAGTACAATGACAGTATTATATATGCTGCCATTTGACCAGAACGCATTTCAGCATCACTATAAGCCATATGTGTCTGCAGGCATGATGTTCAAGAACAAGGACCCCCATGTGATGTTGAGTGGCAGCAAGGACTCGTACCTGTACCAGCACGTGTTCCGAGACGCCAAGAGACCCGCCGAGGACCTGGTACCTGCGGGCCTTGACATCAGTGTGCATGGCATGGTGGGGCACGCAAACAGCGATAGGCAGGGTAGGTCATGTTACAAAATGGCCGCACTTGGTTAAATAGATCTAGGTTAGCTTGATAGTGTCAAAAGCCATAAGCTTATTGGGACACTTTCGAGTCCATTTCCTTGGCAGAACCATTGAGAAAGATCCTTCGAACGCTGCCCGAGTAGGGATCAAAATCATTGCGACCTCCAACACTTAAGACTTTTTTTGTAGTAGGTCAAATTAACATCAGCATGCCTGGCATAGTTGGACATGCCAACAGTGATAGGTTAAATCGTAAAATTCCCACTGAATACTGACTGTAGATATGTGGTGGGTCAAACTCAACGTCAACATTCTTGGCTTGGTTGCCATGCCAACAGCGATAGACAGGGTAGGTTGTGTTAGTGTAGGCCAGAGTCGTGTAGATATGTTCTGGGCATAAGTCACCCAAAGTTTTGAAATGTCTCGCTGGACCATGAAGGCCATTGTGTGGATTGAACTTGACATCAGCGTTCACAGCATAATCGGGCATGTTGTAGTGCTCCACATCAGTGACTGTGTAGTCTATAGCGAGACAAAGTCATATTAACATCACCAAGGTGAATCAGCCAACATCCAACTGAATATACCATTCATTTATTCCTTATTTTGGATTTCTTTACTTTTATCAATTTGGTGATAATCATCTGGTTTACACGGGTTTCTGTTTACATTATTTTGAGCTTTGATACAAATTTAGGGAAATAAATGAAAACAAAAGCATCAGAAAGATCCATTAATGTTTGTAAAGTTAATGGTTTTCTTAAGATTTTAATTTGGACAGGTTACATTGTGTATGAGTTGAAAGTTAGATATATGTGGACCATTGATTGGCTTAATACTGTTTCATATCAGCACAAGGTTGGTATAAATTTGTAAAATTCAGTTTATTCCTATGTCCCTTTATATTGCATTTCAATGGGCATTAAATAAGTACCTTTGCTGCAGGTAAAATGGCGACTATTGACGGAGGAAGTTCAAGGTCATACTTCAACAAACGGAGCTCGGACAAGAACGACCACTTTGTGGACGTGGCGGCGTACATGCAGGTGTTCAGTGATACTGGACAGGTATTGCCACTTGAGGTACACTGCTTTACTCTTTCTTTCAACGGCTGTCGGGTGATGGGACGTACGTGTAGTGTTATAGGTACTGATTTCAGAATTATGATTCGCAGAAAAACGTTTATACCGTAATTACCGTAAGTATTGGGACACTAAGTATTAGGCTACTGGCCTGGTATTGCCAGTCGAAGTACACCGCTTTACTCTTTTTTTACACCCCCTGTTCAACCTGGTAGTGGGATGTGCATGTTGCATCGTAGGAAACTCTGAACGGCAGAAAAAAGTTTATTACCTAGTGTCACCGATGTGAAATGCAGTGTTTTTTCATCAAATGCATGTGTGTTAAGTGTCCTCCCGGATCACCCTGTGCTGTCCGCACAGGCTGATCCGGGATGACACTTTCCACTTTTATGGTGTTTTCTGTTTCAAAGAAGTCTCTTTTAAACATAAATCCACTGTAGGCGGAAAGTGTCGTCCTGGATTAGCAGACTGCTGAGGCTGATCCGGGACAACACTTTATACACTGGCATTAAGCCTGGTTTTGACACGACACATACTTTATTTTTAGTTTGCACAGTGATTAGGATATGTGTACAAAAGTTACCCTTGCATGTAATTTCACACTCACTGAAGTTTTGTTGAGTGATTCTATCATCAACAAGAAGTTCTGTAAAATATGCAACATATCTTTTTACTGTCCGGCTTATAAGAGCAGAAATTTGATAAATGCAAACCTGTTTGGGCAACATTTCTTTACATTTTCCAACTTTAATTAAGTCATAGCAGCGGTGAAATTCTGTATAGGATAAGTGCTATGGCAACATTTCACCGTCAATTTCAGAGAGGTCTTTGTGTGTCTTATGCAGCAGAGAAGTCATTGTTGTGATTGATTGTTTTGCATTTGTGTATGTGCTTATCTAGCAGTCGTTATGTTGGTCTTCACCTACTATAATTACTATGTTACCAATACTAGTTGACTAACACACCTACTATAATTACTATGTTACCAATACTAGTTGACTAACACACCTACTATAATTACTATGTTACCAATACTAGTTGACTAACACACCTACTATAATTACTATGTTACCAATACTAGTTGACTAACACACCTACTATAATTACTATGTTACCAATACTAGTTGACTAACACACCTACTATAATTACTACGTTACCAATACTAGTTGACTAACACACCTACTATAATTACTATGTTACCAATACTAGTTGACTAACACACCTACTATAATTACTATGTTACCAATACTAGTTGACTAACAGTTATCTTGGGCTATTGCTGTCACCTTCTTTTTTGATGTTGCCAAATGTGGTCTAATGCACCTATCAATATCAATATTTTTTCCACCGGGGTGGGGGGGGGCAATCCCAGGGGAATTTGACTAATTGTATTTTTGGGGATCTAATTCCCCACCATAGAGCCAAGCATTTTTGTCTATATCCCCTCAATGGGGGATGCTTAATTAGTGTATCAAATAGCCCAGGGGGGCAATATTACCGGGATCTAAAATCTGAACAAAGTCTATTTCCCTGACCCGGAATCATTCAGCATGTCAAAGCTATTAAAAAATGCAACAATTTTTGTGGCTGTTCACAAATGCTTGCAAATGCAATCTGGTTAATAAGCTCCTAAAATACCAGTACGCTACGCATTATGATCTGAGGTATCAATAACCTGTTTGGAAGTTTGCAATTTGATAGTTTCTGAAATTTAGCATTGTATAGGTTATCACCAAATCTTACATAAAAAAGATTGTGCCCTTTTTGCCAGACTAATGTTTATGGTAACGTAATAAAAATACAGGCACTTTTGTTCCAAAGCTGAGTCATTGTTTTGAAAACTACAACATTTTGACCTGGTTTTCTTCCACAAATTCCATGAGCATAATAGCTGGGAATAATGTCACATTATATAACTAGAACATTTTGAACTGGCTTTCGTCCAAATATTCCAGGAACTCCATAGCTGGGTAGAGATGTCCAAGCAGTATGAGCTCACTGGGAAGTCTGTGGAGGAACTGTGTCGACACAACAGCAACGTGGCCCAGACGCACAAAAAACATCATGTAGGAATATGTTGATGCTTTATGTTGTATTAGTGGCTTACTCTGAAAATAATGAGGTTAAACATGTTTATTACTGGCTGTCAACCAATTCCCATATTCCTATATTTTCCTATTTTTGGGAAAAAATCCTATATTTTGAAAAAAAAACTCCTATATTTCCTATATTTTCCTATATTTTAAAATGTTTTCCTATATTTTTGATAAATTTGGTCATTTACGTGTCTGAAATTTGTCTGTGAACAGTATATAGCGAACTTAAACATTGATTTTTGTCTCGCTAGCTTCGCTCGTATCAAACTTAAATACTCAAATTATTTTTAGGCCATGGTATTGCATGTCTCAGTTGCAAATTGATAACCATGAATATGTTTTGCAAATGTTTTGTTAATTAAAACACAAACTGACCGAGCTAGAATATGATCCTTATCATCCCTATAATGAAATATTTTTACTATAAAATTCCTATATTTTCTATAAAAAATTGATAAAATTCCTATATTGTTGGTCAAAATTTTCCTGTATTGTTCCTATATTTTCTTGGTCACTTGGTTGACAGCCTGTTATTATACAAAGGCTAAGCGGCGATTTGCTTCTATCTGCATATCACAATGATATTAATTATTTTCCCCTGGCTCAAAAAATTCTTTAGCCAAATTTACCTTGCACTGTCAAAATTCTTATTAGCTCGACTATAGAAGAATAGGTTAGCTATCCTATTACCCCCGGCGTCGGCGTCCGCGTCCACGTCTGAATTTGGCTTAAGTTTATATTCCAAAGATTTGTAACTTCAAAACTACATAAGTTATTCACTTGAAACTTAAAACTAACCTTTGTCATCAACTCCAGTATCAAGGGCAACATTCCCTATAACACTGTTTTGTATTTTGACAGAGTTATACCCCTTTTTCCCATAGATTTTCTGGTTAAAGTTTATATTTAAAAGTTTTGTAACTTCAAAACTACATAAGTTATTCAGTTGAAACTTGGAACTAACCTTTGTCATCAACTCTAGTATCAGTGGCAACATTACACATAACTCTATTTTGTATTTTGACATAGTTATGCCCCCTTTTCACTTAGATTTTCTGTTTAAAGTTTATATTCAAAAGTTTGCTTACTTCAAAACTACATAAGTTATTCACTTGAAACTTGGAACTAACCTTTGTCATCAACTCGAGTATCAGGGTCAACATTACCCTTAACTCTGTTTTGTATTTTGACAGAGGTATGCCCCTGTTTCCCTTAGATTTTCTGGTTAAAGTTTATATTCAAAAGTTTTGTATCTTTAAAACTAGATAAGTTATTCACTTGAAACTTGGAACTTACCTTTGTCATCAATTCTAGTATCAGGGGCAACATTACCCATAACTCTGTTTTGTATTTTGACAGAGTTAGCCCACTTTTTACATAGACTTTGTTGGTAAAGTTTTTGTTCCAAAAATGTATAAACTATTCAAGGCTTCACTTAAAAGTTTCGTATTTTAACAAATTTGTGCCCTTTCCACTATCCAAAATATGTACCAACTGAAATACTTCAAATAGTCGAGCGCGCTGTCCTCTGACAGCTCTTGTTTTGGCTATTTTATGTTTTTTTTTGAAGAAAATGTTGTAGCCAATCAGAATTTTCTTTGGTCATATGTGTTAGTTATTAGCCATTGGGTAATTTGGCAAAGTGCAGAGAAAGCCCTAATCATATGCACTGAACAAAAATGACTAGAAATTTGGATGAAAATAAGTGGCTTATATGCAAGGAATTATGGTATTGAATGGGTGCAGTAAGTAAAATGTAAATTATTTCAACTAGCTATCAACCTACTCTTTCTGCATAAGTTGTAGAAAGATAAACTATGTCCTGGCAGGTTTCTATTTGATTTAGTTTAGATGAAATCTATTTCAGCTCAATTATGTTGAAAGCCAGAGTCTTATAAAGATGTTTCCTCTATGTAGATAAGGCAGGCAGTCACTGCTGGTGTTGCACGGTGTTTTATTCATGCGCTGAAATGTTTCTGTCCAGATATCGCAGGCAGGCAGTCACTGTTGGTGTTGCACGGTGTTTTATTCATGCGCTGAAATGTTTCTGTCCAGATATCGCAGGCCTGGCAGTCCCTGCTGGTGTTGTATAGTGCAAGCTTGCCCGGAATGACCGAGTGTAAATATCCGAGTCAGGCTAGAACATTCTCTGTGCTGTCGACAACGGCTGCACCTTGCACACAAGAGAAACCAGACATTGACAAAGGTATATAAAACAGACACAACAATACAGAACAGAATTGAGCTTGAGATATAGAATAATGGTACAGTGTCAATGAACTGGTAATTTGACTGGTTTATATGATATAGGTACGAATTTTAGCTCAAGCTCTCCATACAATTCAGGTACTGAAAACGCAAGATATAATAATTAACTCTAAACTTTTACATCATTTTCACACACCGATGTTGTACTTGTTTGAGGACAACTTGCCAGGAAATTTTTTATCAGAGTTATGGCCCCTTTTTGACTTAAATTCCCTAAAAACACGATTTCTGGACTGTATAATTATCATGTAGTTTGTAAAACTATCATTAGTAATTAAAGGGCAATCTTTGCTCCTTTGAAATGCAAGTAGGTCATTATTTACTCAAATAGAATTAAATATGCTACAAAATTACTATTCAAAGCAATTTTAAGTAATATTTATTTTACTTGATTCAAAGTGAGAGTCAATAAAACAGAAGTTTCAGTGAATGTGTGCAGTAATCTAGGGTAGCCCATGAAAGCCTGAACGCTTATTTCCTATGAGGTCCTTATGAGGTACTGCCACATGTTGCGATGACAATGAATTTTTTCTGTTCTTTATGTGGGTCCTATTGAAGAACCCTTTCCAAATGTTTGGATAACTGTGTTTCTCTCAGTTTCCAGGCCATATCATTCAGATGCTTAAAGTTTTTGCAGCATTAACGTTTTATGACCTAAACAAATCAGTCTTCAAGTGCCTTTACTGTAGACTTGTAATTTTTAATGAAATCAATATTTGAAGAGAACAAACATTTATTTATGGAAACGTCTTTTGATCATGTGTGTTCTAATAGGAAATATTTAATAAAAATGTTTTATGTTGAATATGATATTTTTGGTTTGAAATAAATCCAATTTTATGCATGTAGGCAAGTCTGCAAAAGATTCTAAGACAGACACTGATGTTGATGAAAGGACCTGTGATGGAACGTCAGGTATAGTTGGTTGATGGTGGTACTATATGGCATGATATATCTGTAATGGTACATAATAGCACAAAATCTTACATTACAACATGGTTTAAACTTTGACAGTATGTTATACAAATGTAGCACATAATTGTACATTACATCATTGTATCAGCTTTGACAGAATGTGATGGTACATAATATTACCGACATGATATCTTGAAGTTCTTTGACAACCTTTAATAAATCATGATAGGATATGAGTGCACCTGATAGTATGTGTAAAGCACACGATTTGAAATAAGAAAAGAAAAGCTACAAAGCCGTCTAAAGCATAACAAGATTTTTATCTCAGTGAATTTTATGATGCTACGCTAGCCCTGGGCATTAAGTTTGCTATATTGCTGAGGCCCACTATTTACAAACTTCTTAGTAAAATATAAGTAAATTCCTTAAAATGATCAGCCGGGCCCGGCTAGCTCAGTTGCTGAGTTTGTGAGTTCAAGCTCCAGCCTGGTCACATAACTTGTGGGGATTGGTCATGAAATAATTTATACGACTATTCTCCCCTAACTCTGATACAAGTAGGACCGTTGTCAGTTACTGGCATAAGTATGTGCACTTAGTACTGGTAAACTGCTGAGATCGGCTAAGCTTGCCCAGGAAAAGAGTGAGTAGGTTAACTGACCGCTGTTATATGACTGAAATACTGCTAAATATGGCAAAAAATCCAAACAAAAAAAACAAACACACTTAAATTAACCAAATTATTTAAGATTTTGTACCTGGATTTCCCATGTAGTTTCATATGCGCCGATTTGAATTTTTTCACTAATATAACTTAAGATAAGAATCTCCATAGGAGCTTTACGAACAGGGCCCCTGGATCTCCATATGTTGTAATATGTGCTTCCCACTTCAGGGAACTCTGACGATGATGGGGACACCCAGGAGATGTTTGACAGCAAGTTGTTGAGTATCGCTAGGGGCCAGGTGAACCCCGACTGGGACATCCTGTTTGGGGATGGGGAGCCAGTGGCCGAGGATTTCTTTGTGGAGCCTGTGACTGTGAAGAAGAAGGTAGAAGCATTGGGCATGGGGCTGTGTTCCAGAAACACCTGTTTATCTTAAAATAGGTGCATCATGTCTGGGGCCGTATTCCAAAAATATCTTAACTTTATCTTAAACTAGAGGCATTGTGCCTAGGGTCGTGTTCCATAAACATCTAAGGTTTACCTAATACCTTCAATATGATAAATTTGCACCAAGAACTTTTTCATGGAACCTGTGACTGTCAGGAAGAAAGTAGTCTTGAGACACAATGACGCCGCATTTATCCTTCACCTATTTGTTGCATGTGCCCTGGCATAAACATAAATAATTGTATTGAAGCTTAGCGATCAATCAAGTTTTACAATTTTTCTAAGAAATATACTCTAAATTTGGAAAAGAACTAAGGCTATTTTTAGCAGATGTCAGTCATGCATATAATGCTTTATAAAGTTTATATAATTATAATGTCATATTTGTTGCTTAATTCAATGGCTTTATACATTTAGATTGCACAGACGTTTCTGTTAATAATTGTATAGTTATATTGTCAATACATGGTATTCCATATCCCAGGACTGGTCTCTGCCCCACGAGGCCTTCAATCCACGGCACGAGATCCACGATCGCGAAACCCCGTTTGAGTCGCCCACCGACAGCAGCCATTTCTATGACAGCACGGTAGAAAACGAAATACCTAGCAACGTTCCTACTAGTAAACCAGGTTAGTCACATGGGAGACAAAATATGGATACAGCTAAACCTTAATATCTCAAACTCGGTTATAGCAAATTTCTGGTTAAGTAGAAGTAGAGACAAATTCCCGATTGTCCGTCTTCTTATTTCATATCAAATATTGTCGTTCATCTCAAAGTTTTTAACTCGAAATATCGGATAAGTCGAAGTGAATTTTCATTCCCTAGCTGTATTTTCACACGTATTATTGTGTGTTTATCTCGAAGTGTCAATACGTTCCGCAGCTCAAACTCTATAATAGCCTAATAACAGATCCCTGTCAAAGTTTTACACACTTTGCAAACATGTTAGCCCGTGTTCGCTTAGTAAGTCTTTGATCTGGGTTGCGTGTATATTTAAGTGAAATATACTGAAACAACATATTCTAACATGATACTCGCTGAATTTTCTATAGACAAAAAACTATTGAAAGAACTGTTAAACTACCCAATGAACAATGCAAAAATTAGTCCTGATTCTGAGCGGAGCATAGTAAAAAGTAGTTCCAATTACAATTGCAAAAATATTCGTCAAATCATGTTTGAAGCAAAATTATTTTTGCAGTATCTTTGTTTATTGGCCAATAATTAACTCTTTGTCATTCTGATGAGTGGCTATTAAACAACTCCTGCAAATGCCCTTGAGGTTTAATTCCTAAGCATCAGAACTCCAAATCATTGTTTATTGGCTGATAAACAACTATTAATCTTTAATTATTCCTTAAATAGTTATTATATTGAAATGACTAAAAGAAAGTAAGGAAGTGTTTATTGTACTAATTCACAAGATTCAGGGTAGTCAAGTCAGATAACAATTGTAAGCAGTAAGACATAACCAAAAGGAAAGTCACAAAGAGTTTATTCTTATGATTTCAGGGGAGACCAATCAGATGACGAGGTTAAACGTGGACACAAGCCTGCTAAGTTGTCCAGACTGGGGTTTCACTGGCCATATTGTCAACTTGCTCACGAACCTTGCTGCTGAGGTAGGTTGCGTCTTACACAGCCTGTCAGGCATCTAGTCCAAATTCACTACCATTTTGTGAAACAAATAGTTAATGCAGAGTTCACCATAACACGAAGTTCTGCGTTTGTGTGTCGCCTGACTAGGCGAAATATAGGGATTACTTATGTCGGTGGCGGTGTCGGCGGCAGCGTCCCCTTTCTCTTGTCCAGAGCATAACTCTTAGACTATTAAAGCTATCAACATCAAACTTCACAGGTAGATAGATCTTATTGAGGGGAAGTGCACTGCACAAGAACCGTTACTGTGCACCTCATACTTTTGGAGTTATTGCCCTTTGTTTATCTTCATACTTAATTTTTGTCCAGAGCATAACTCTTAGACTATGAAAGCTATCAACTTGAAACTTCAAAGGTAGATAGATCTCATTGAGGAGGAGTGCAATGCACAAGAAACAGTACTCTGCGTCACATACTTATGGAGTTATTGCCCTTTGTGTATTTTTATACTTAACTTATGTCCAGAACATAACTCGAAGACTATTAAAGCTATCAACTTGAAACTTCATAGGTGGATAGATCTCATTGAGGAGAAGTGCAGTGCACAAGAACTGTTACTGTGCACCTCATACTTTTGGAGTTAATGCCCTTTGTGAATTTTCATACTTATTTTTGTGTCGCATTTTTGGTTTTAATAAGTCTTTTGTTTGCAATTAACCAGAGTGCAGTGCTTTTGAAGATTTCAATAAATCTGTTAAAAAAAATTTGAGCATTTACCTTAAGTGCTTCTTCATTTGGATTCACGTAAGCTATCCGGCGTCAGGTGACACATCCTACTTGCGGAGTTCTAGTCTAGTGGATGTAAACTTGTATGCAGAGAAAGCCGTAAAATTCATTGTAAGATTCTAGTCACATTTGGGGAACTATGGTGCTCTTTGGTGACCATCACTTGGATGCCAACTTTGTGGAAGGAATCCTGAACGTCATGTTCTGAACTCTTAGCGAGAACTCTGAGTTGTGCTTTAGAAGTATACATATACTGTGAATTCATTAATTTTCGATGGCACAAAAGTTCGTGGATTTCAAAAAAATGACAATTTTGACGGCACTTAAATTCGTGAAATTGTATTTTTTGGAGAAAATAAAAATTTTGCCTAAAATATCAAGAAATAGCCGATTTACAATTGGATTTTCACTTATCACCACCTATCCCACTGTCGGTATCTGGACAAAAGCCCCTTGCCCAAAAGCCCCTTGGTCTAAAAATGCGCACATGGACATAAGCCCCTTGGTATATTTCTTAGAATTTTCTATCGAACTGCATACACAATATACAATATCAGAAAGGGGTTTTTGTCCACTACTTCATAATTATCAAGGGGTTTTTGTCCACCCTGTTAAATCGACCAAGGGGCTTATGTCCACTCTCTCAAATATACCAAGGGGCTTTTGTCCACCCTGTTAAATCGACCAAGGGGCTTTTGTCCACCCTGTTAAATCGACCAAGGGGCTTATGTCCACTCTCTCAAATATACCAAGGGGCTTATGTCCATGTGTGCATTTTTAGACCAAGGGGCTTTTGGGCAAGGGGCTTTTGTACTACACTCCCCACTGTCAAGTCTATGCCACCTATTACGTAATCAGGATTAACGATGGCCCTCCCGTGGATAATTGGGGGGCACATTCACGGTTTGACATCATTACCCATAAACGTTGTAGTCCATCAGTGAGCCCAGATTACATAATTATGGTCAACAAGAGGAGTAATTAAGAGTTGTAATAGCTATTATTGTGCCTACCAATTAAGCATGTCAATTAAAATCTTGTTTATAGATATTACTAACTAGAGACCAGACATTTATGATATCTTAATATCCAATTTGGGTACAGATACCAGTCATGTATGTCATCTTAATACTAATTAAAATCTTGTTTATAGATATTACTAACTAGAGACCAGACATTTATGATATCTTAATACCCAATTTGGGTACAGATACCAGTCATGTATGTCATCTTAATACTAACTTTGGGTACAGATACCAGTCATGTATGTCATCTTAATATTAACTTTGGGTACAGATACCAGTCATGTATGATATCTTAATTAATACCCAATTTGGGTACAGATACCAGTCATGTATGTCATCTTAATACTAACTTTGGGTACAGATACCAGTCATGTATGTCATCTTAATATTAACTTTGGGTACAGATACCAGTCATGTATGTCATCTTAATACTAACTTTGGGTACAGATACCAGTCATGTATGTCATCTTAATACTAACTCTGGGTACAGATACCAGTCATGTATGTCATCTTAATACTAACTTTGGGTACAGATACCAGTGATGTATGTCATCTTAATACCTACTTTGGGTACAGATACCAGTCATGTATGTCATCTGAATACTAACTTTGGGTACAGATACCAGTCATGTATGATATCTTAATACTAACTTTGGGTACAGATACCAGTCATGTATGATATCTTAATACTAACTTTGGGTACAGATACCAGTCATGTATGTCACCTTAATACCAAACTTGGGTACAGATACCAGTCATGTATGTCATCTTAATACCAAACTTGGGTACAGATACCAGTCATGTATGATATCTTAATACCAAACTTGGGTACAGATACCAGTCATGTATGATATCTTAATACCAAACTTGTGTACAGATACCAGTCATGTATGATATCTTAATACCAAACTTGGGTACAGATACCAGTCATGTATGATATCTTAATACCAATTTTGAGGACAGATACCAGTCATGTATGATATCTTAATACCAATTTTGGGTACAGATACCAGTCATGTATGATATCTTAATACCAATTTTGGGTACAGATACCAGTCATGTATGATATCTTAATACCAATTTTGGGTACAGATACCAGTCATGTATGATATCTTTATACCAATTTTCGGTAAAATTTCATCCCATCCATATTCATAACATTAGTTACTCAGTACTGCTTCATGCACTGGCAGTATGATCTTGTCACTACTGAGTTACAAGTCTTATGCAAAGTCAAGTGTAAATTTCACGGAAGACCATGCTGTGTACATGTGTTACCAGGGAGACGTGCAGACCCCAGTGAGCATGCTGATAGTAATGAGGGACCAGATACGGGCCCACATTGACCCTGACCTTCAAGAGGACTGGTTCATGTCCTATATAGGTATGTCTGCCACTCAGTAACATATCAATGAATAAGAGCCACACTGACCTTCAGGAGGACTGGTTCATGTCCTATATAGGCATGTCTGCCACTCAGTAACATATCAATGAATAAGAGCCACACTGACCTTCAGGAGGACTGGTTCATGTCCTATATAGGTATGTCTGCCACTCAGTAACATATCAATGAATAAGAGCCACACTGACCTTCAAGAGGACTGGTTCATGTCCTATATGGGTATGTCTGCCACTCAGTAACATATCAATGAATAAGAGCCACACTGACCTTCAGGAGGACTGGTTCATGTCCTATATAGGTATGTCTGCCACTCAGTAACATATCAATGAATAAGAGCCACACTGACCTTCAGGAGGACTGGTTCATGTCCTATATAGGTATGTCTGCCACTCAGTAACATATCAATGAATAAGAGCCACACTGACCTTCAAGAGGACTGGTTCATGTCCTATATAGGTATGTCTGCCACTCAGTAACATATCAATGAATAAGAGCCACACTGACCTTCAGGAGGACTGGTTCATGTCCTATATAGGCATGTCTGCCACTCAGTAACATATCAATGAATAAGAGCCACACTGACCTTCAGGAGGACTGGTTCATGTCCTATATAGGTATGTCTGCCACTCAGTAACATATCAATGAATAATAGCCACACTGACCTTCAAGAGGACTGGTTCATGTCCTATATAGGTATGTCTGCCACTCAGTAACATATCAATGAATAAGAGCCACACTGACCTTCAGGAGGACTGGTTCATGTCCTATATAGGCATGTCTGCCACTCAGTAACATATCAATGAATAAGAGCCACACTGACCTTCAGGAGGACTGGTTCATGTCCTATATAGGTATGTCTGCCACTCAGTAACATATCAATGAATAAGAGCCACACTGACCTTCAGGAGGACTGGTTCATGTCCTATATAGGCATGTCTGCCACTCAGTAACATATCAATGAATAAGAGCCACACTGACCTTCAAGAGGACCGGTTCATGTCCTATATAGGTATGTCTGCCACTCAGTAACATATCAATGAATAAAAGCCATGCAACGTTAACTCTTTGTATTTTATGTATCATTCATCACTTTGCAGTTAGCCTACTAGCGTATGCCATATATAGGTACATCTGCACCTCAGTACACCATCAATGACTTGAGAACAAAACGATCTTAACTACCTATATTTTATATGTTGTTCATCAATGTGCAAAAAGCCGTCTAGTTCATGTCATATATAGGTATGCCTCGCATATATTGCCAACATATCGATGACTTGTTGTAAAATATGTTAACTTGTTATATTTTACATACATATATATGTAAGTCAGCATTGTTTTGTACATGGCCATCCTGTTTATGTTGTATATAGGATTTCATAATTCCTCTAAATTTTATTAAACTAGTATCAGAATCATTGATGTACAGTAATTATATTTCCTGGTATTTCTGAAGTTCTTGACAGATTTAAGCAGAGGTCGATAGCAAACAGGACTTAATTGGTTGTCAGATTTGTAATTAAACCACAGGCACACAGGCAATGTTCTTAATTTAACATAAATATATTCTCTGGTATTTCCAGAGTTTATGGGTAGGTTCAAGCTGTGGTTGATGGCAAACTGGTCTTCGTTGTTTGTCATGTTCTTTATTTAACCGCTAGCAAATTGTTAAATGTAAACAACATTTACACATTTCAGTGGTGTTTCCAGATTTGCTAGGCATATTCAAGCTGTGGTCGATAACAAACTGGACTTCATTGTTTGTCATGTTTATAATTAAAACAATAGCATTTTGTCAATATTATTATTATGTATGCATGTTTTCTTGTTATTTTCAGAGTTGCTGGGCAGATTCAAGTTGTGGTCGATAGCAAACTGGACTTCGTTATTTTTCATGATTATATTTAAAAAAATAACAATTATTAAGGCTTCCAAATCATTGACATAATTATAAGTTTTGGTATTTTCAGAGTTGCTGGGCAGGTTCAAGCTGTGGTCAATAGCGAACCACGTTATCAAGCTGAGCAACCTGCCAGGGATCTCGATGCTGAACCAGCAGTCGACCACGATACACGTGAACTGCAACGTGTGTAACAGACTGCTAACACGCTCAGGCTGGCTGTGTGACCGCTGCAAGATGATCACCAATTTGTGCTCTATATGGTATGGAGGCCTTGTGCATTTCCCTTATCTTGTTATAGTCTTTGCTAAGAAGGTCTTAGGTCAACTGCTTTTGAAAGTAGTTGCACTGTACCAATGGTATGCTGCCAGGCCTGTAGCTTAAAGGTCAAGGTCACATTTCGAGGTCAAAGGTCAAATATAAAAATGTCCATCTATATTTTTGTTTTTCGCTCCAATACTTCTAAATGCCTGTAAGGATTTTCATGTAACTTAAGATTATTATTCCCCATGACCACATGATGTGTCACATACATTGCCCATGCTGGTCTTGCAAAGGGCAAGATCACAATTCAAGGTCAGATGTCAAATATTTGCCTTGAGCTTTATTTTTTTCAGCATAGAGGGATTTTCAAATAACTTAGATGAGATGATATGTCAGAACGAGGCCTTTAGTTTAAAGCTCAAGGCCACACTTAGAGGTCAAAGGTCTAATATAAGTGTTATTATTTGTGTTCTGGTCATGTATTCTAAATGCAAAGAGAGATTCTGCTATAACTTGGAACACATTGATCACCATCATGAGAGGATGTTTCCCAGGCAAGCACAAGGTCTGTGGGTCCAAGGTCGCACTTAAAGGTCAAATATAAGAATGAGATTTTTGTAGGAAGCACAATTTTGTCCAACAATTAACCAGTAGACAAAAATGTATCGCTCCGCCGTTCTGTTTGTCCAAGGTTGTTTGTCCAAGGGTTTTAAGAAAATCGATTGGATTATGCAACCATGTGCTATTGTTTACCACTGAAATATAAACCCGTAATTGGTCAGCTCAGTCCTTGATTGACAAGTATCTACTGGTCAATTAAGTATTTAAAATAACTTTGCTGGAACGATGATCATCATAAGACTTTTTTTTTACATGCAAGAACCAGATCTGTGCCTGAAAGGTCAATGCCACTCTTCAGGGTCAAAATATGTGTCCAGGATATGTATTGTTCCCTTTTTCTGTCATTGTGTTGCTTTTCTCTGACATGCATATGCTTTGGGGGCATATGCAGATCCCGTGACAAGCCGTGCTCTGTCAATAACATATTTGTTGTTGCATGTTTCAGTGCACAGCCAGTGAAGGGGATGTTCCTATGGTGCCAGGGCTGTTCCCATGGAGGCCACATGCAGCACATCAAGGACTGGTTGTCACAGAGCAGGGAGTGCCCCAAGGGGTGTGGACATGTCTGTGAATACACCTGACACCAGTCTGTGAATACACCTGATATCAGTCTGTGAATACACATCACACCAGTCTGTGAATGGTCCAGACACAAGTCTGTGAATACACCTGACATCTGTCTATGAATACTTCTGACATGTCTGCAAATGTGAAAGATGTCTGTGAATACCACTGGCTTATGTCTGTGTATACACCTGCCACCAGTCTGTGAATAGTCCTGACATGTCTGTGAATATTCAGACATCAGTCTGTGAATTCATCTGTGATCTGGGTGTGACTCCATGTACTCCTGCCATGTCTGGGAATACATCTGACACATGTCTGTGAACAATCCTCATTTATGTCTATGAATATAACTAACAAATCTCTATGAATATGGACTAAGAACTGGGCTACCCAGCACCGACGGGGTGCATGTGTGTTTATCAAACACAGAATCTTTTTTTTTTAATACACCTGTCATATGTCTGTTAATACTCCTGATATGTGTGTGAAAACATCTGACATATGCTGTGAATACATCGGACAGATGCTGTGAAAATATGTGGTAGTTAGGTGTCTGTATAAACATGTGACACATGTCTGTGAATACACCTGACACATTAATGTGAATATACGAGGCACCTGATTAAATCTGACTTGTGTCTTTGAATTTACCAGATACATGTGTGTGAACATTTGTGAAAATGCTGTGAATATATGTGATAGATGTCTGTAAATGCATGTGAGAAGTACCTGAACTTGAGATATGCAACTTGTATTTACAGATCTATCTCACATGTATGTTCAGGTATATGTTTTTGAATACATGTGACAATACATCTAACATATGATGTAAATCTAAATAATACTTGTGAATCATCTGACATACGTCTGTGAATACAATTGTCATGAATGTTTACTTACCTGACATGTTTGTAAATGCACATTGGATTTGCTGTGAATATATGTGATAGATGTCAATAAATACATCAGACACATATTATGAATAATAGGACACATGTGAATGTAGTTTTACTTTATTAGTATTTGTCTGCAGTTACAACTGAAGTATTTAAAAAAGACTGAGTGAATTTGTAAATACAAATTATACATTCTGTAAATATGCTTGCTTCGGTTACCATTTGTAAATGCATATTTGACTATTAGTCTATAAACATATATCTGTAAACATGCAAGTATCAACATGTATGTGATTCCATGTATGTATGTAGGCTTGAGAAAATGTTTTACAGTCTGACTGTATGTAAGGATGTGTATTGCATCTGTTGCAGTTTTGTGAGTACAATCTAGTCACACACTAATATAGTGATTTATTAACGACCAGTTTACAGATGAGCTCATTAATGATTTTCAGATTTTCTGTTACAGATGTCAAACTTTTACGTTTTTTGTTAAGTAATTAGTAAGATTTTGTATGCGCATTAAGTGCTTTTGAGGGATATTGTTATCGTGAGGTTAGTCTGTCTTCCGTTTCTTTTTGAGCAGAGAACAGCTTGAAAAGTGTCATAGAAACTTATAACACATTACCAATAGAGGCTTTGAGAGAAGAACTTTGTTTCGTATACTTTGTGTGTCGCCTGATTAGGCGACATACAGGTGTTACTTTTGTCGGCGGCGGCGGCCCCTTTCGCTTGTCCAGATCATAACTCTTAGACTATTAAAGCTATCAGCATAAAACTTCATAGGTAGATAGATCTCATTGAGGGGAAGTGCATTGCACAAGAACCGTTACTCTGCATCACATTCTTTTAGAGTTATTGCCCTTTGTTTATTTTCATACTTAATTTTTGTCCGGAGCATAACTCTAAGAGTATGAAAGCTATTTACTTGAAACTTCATAGGTAGATAGATCTCATTGAGGGGAAGTGCAATGCACAAGAACGGTTACTCTGTACCTCATACTTTTGGAGTTATTGCCTTTTGTTTATTTTCATACTTAATGTTTGCCCAGAGCATAACTCTAAGACTATGAAAGGTATCAATTCATAGGTAGATAAATCTCATTGAGGAAAAGTGCAGTGCACAAGAACCGTTACTCTGCACCTCATACTTTTGGAGTTATTGCCCTTTGTAAATTTTCATACTTACTTTTGTGTCGCATTTTTGGTTTTAATTAGTCGTTTCTTTGCAATTAGCCAGAGTGCAGTGCTTTTGAAGATTTCAATAAATCTGTTTAAAAAATTTGAGCATTAACCTTAAGTGCTTCGTCATTTTGATTCACGTAAGCTATCCAGCGTCAGGCGACACATCCGACTCGCGGAGTTCTAGTTAGCTGTCGGTCTTTGTTTTAACCTATCTTTGGGGACATTCTTAATGTGGCGAGTTTTGTTAATTATTATTATTATAATTATTTGTTATTATTATTATTATTATTATTACAATTATTATTATTACTGGTAGATTTCTAATGTGTTTTGATATTAAGTAAGTATTTGTGTGTATTTTTGTACTTGATGTACTGTTTGCAGTGTCACTGAAATGTATGTTATTTGACATTGTTATAATCATGCTACCAAATAAAAAATAAAATAAACGCATTAAAGTTGCTTTTTCGCTGCAAGTCCAATCGTCTCATCCGACTATCGTTTCACCCTTAATCTAAATTTCCCGCAGAATAAACTCGCGTGTCACAGTCCGTGACGTCATCAGATAAATGGACTGGGACAGTCATCAGGAACTTGCTGTTGTCAAACACATTAAAAATGTGTATACTGGAAGTGGCCCTCTTCAGTTACAAACTGAACGATAAATGGACATCCAGCACTTAGCGATATACTGGAGTACTCAACATAACACTGACATCGAGCAGTGAGCAAATTGAAGGGAGACAACTCGAAATAATACTTAAATGTTTATGGCACTTGCCGAACGTTTCTATTTGTTACCAGACATCAAATATGAAACATGTCTAAGTATTTGTAATAAAACAGATATTTTAAGCATAAATATGAAGACAATTTTGATTTCAATGCATTTGAAATGCCTTAAATCAGACTCTCAATCGGTCCCATCACACTATTCTATAAACAGCAACAGCATCCAGTTACCTCCCTTGGCATTTTCGAAATTTTTTGTCTGATTTTCACACGTTTTCGCGAGGCAGCGATTTTTTAAATTGTGGCTTATCAGTCAAAGCTAAATGAAAACTACTCATGTATGTTATACATGTTTATTCATACTGGCTTAACTCAAAATTTTGCCTCGATTGAACAACGCGTTAGTGAGAAAAAGCATTTTAAACGCAAAATTACGCATTCCGTTTTTTTTTTTTTTAAATTCTTTACAAATCCATTGATAACAACTGTTCCTTATAATTTTGTTTTCCGTTTGCGGTGTTAATTGTCATATTCTGAACGTTTGTTAGGAGTTTATTGATCGCCGTATTTTTTCTCACTTTCCCGTCCGATAGTATGTTTCATTCATAGTTGTACCCATTATATAAATAATATATATTTATCATTTAAATAATAAATAATGTAAACTACTGTATTAAGTAACAAACGTAAATGCAAGCTCAAGTACTTGAACTTTGAACACACGTGCCACATTTCCCCGTGCATTCCGTGCACATTATTACTAAACGAATACATGTTTACATTACACGGATACATTACATGTTTACATGTGATATATGTATATGATCCGATGATTAAATAATATATTCACGATGATTTGTTGTAAAAGAAAGTGAAAAAATATATAATTGAATGATATTTCTGACAAAGAACGAACACATTCAGTCTGGTGTTTGTTTTAGATTTTCTTTCGACATCCCGCAGAGACATAACTTGGGAAATTTCAAATTAACAAAAAACAAACGAATACGTACCATAATGGCAGTAACATATAAATTGCCATATATTCCCGTATCAAAAATATTCTCAGAATTTCCCTAAGGAGCTCTGTGAATACCAACCCTGGACTTCCGTAGCAGTTCCGGGGGAAGATCCGCCAAGACTTCCGGTGGTGAATATATGTCATGTTTGTAAGACTGAAACATATACGTAAAGAACATTCAATAAGTTGGTATATTAACGTGTACAACGCAAAATCAAGATTTGATTTTACGGAAATGGTGGAAAACATCAGGCGTCTATATAAAATGCTGCGTCTCGGTCTGCTTTCAACTGAGTTCATGATCTTATGATTGTGCCTACAGTATTGTCGAATTTGCCATACACGCACTGTGCACGTTTAGTCAAAACTGGATTCAACAAATGAAGTTTCACATTTACAAACGGGGGCAATAACTGTGTTTCTGGTTCAATCCTACAGTCTAGACCTAAAGTTCTGACAGACACAACTAGTGCAAGCTTGGTCCAGATTGGGCCATCCTTAAACAATTGTTTGTTTACGGTAACACGACCGACACACGAAATTGGGACCGACTCACAAGGTTTTATATGCTTCCGTGAAGCAGTTTTTGTTTCTATCCGAAAATTTAAGTTGTATATTCATCATATTTTGTTCGTTATTAATTCATTACGTTTTTTATGAACTAAAAATTGCGTTCTAATTACTCTACTCTAATTAAGCTGAATGTTGAGCAGTGTTAGTATCCTGATGCACTGATGCCACTGGCATACACTAAGCAATGTGATTTGCTTTTGTATTTTGTGTTAAAGGGACTGAACTCCAGATGGTCTCATCGTTAAAACGAAAGAAAATTGTCAAAAATACACGATTTTCTTACATAAACATATAGAACACATTAAAAAAATTAGACACGTCAGTTTTTATTTCAATGTAAAACAATGATTTTATGTAGTTTTCCTCCTTTGTATCGTCCTAAAATTTATAGCGTGCAGACGCTATACTGTAAGCTCATCGAGTAATATAAAAATAGCACCGTTTATGTTTATGATAATCACGTTACAGTTTAGGTTACAATATACTTATTCCAATCCTTATGTAATTTAATGTAAAAGCGATAATTTTAACCAAAAATAAATGCAACATTTTGCACATATGGACCCTCATAACCATACCTTTTCTTAAAGAGCATTCTTATTCAACTTCTATATTTCATGAAATACTCAGTTTGTGCCAGTATTTGATCGTGTTCCATACAAACAGAGATGCTTTTACCCATTTTTTCACCGTTTTTTTTATGCCTATCTGGAGTTCAGTATCTTTAAGGTAAATTG
The DNA here is from genome assembly GCA_027627225.1 of Congeria kusceri. Classification (NCBI taxonomy): domain Eukaryota; kingdom Metazoa; phylum Mollusca; class Bivalvia; order Myida; family Dreissenidae; genus Congeria; species Congeria kusceri. The sequence goes on along the minus strand of CM051038.1, from coordinate 20,816,258 downwards.
GTCTTGTATAAGAATCGTCTACATTTGTTCCCACCAAAAAAATCTACCCACCTACCCACCTTGCAAATTCTGGGTCGTGTTATCGCAAACAAACAATTTTTAAAGGATGGCCTTGTATGACAAGTGAAGACTTGCAGTCAACTGTTGCTTTTTTAGAAACATGGCATTAACTCTGGTGTGTCTGGTCCGATCTTGTCAATTAACAATCAGGTCGGAAATATAATACACAAATGGGTCAAGATTGCAAGGAAAAGTATCGTTGTTCTTTCCGACTGCGCTATTCTGCAAGACGCCCACATTTCTGGCATCAACGTGTTTACAAGAAAAGTACCCAAGAAACACGACCTACCGGTAAATTGTTTTATGGATCTTTATTCTGAGAAAGCGCAAACCATTTCCTATTATATACCTGTATACATGTATACGTTATTGTTATGACCCCATCATCAATGATGAGGGGGAAGGGGGCATATAGTGTTCACGTACGTATGCAAGTATGTACGTGTGTACGTATTGCTCGGATTCTTGTCCGGACAATAACCTTGCATTGGAGGATTTTTAAATAACTTGGCAGAAATGTTAAGCATAATGAGACGGTGTGTCGCGCGCAAGAACCAGGTTCCTAGGTTCAAAGTCAAGGTCACAATTAAAGGTCAAATATAAAAATTGAAGGCATAGACCCTGTCCAGAGCATAAATTTGTACAGCATGGAAGGAATTTCAAATAACATGGCACAGTTGTTCAGCATGGTGTGTTGATGTGTCGCGCACAAGAACCAGGTCCCTCGGTCCAAGGTCAAGGTCACACTTAAAGGTCAAACGTCAAATAATAAAACTGAAGCAATATAAGCCATATACCCTGTCCGGAGCATAATTTTGTCCAGCATGAGAGGAATTTTAAATAACTTGGCATAGTTGTTAAGCATGGTGAGACGGTTTGTCGCGCACAAGAACCAGGTCCCTAGGTTTAAGGTCAAGGTCATACTTAGAGGTCAAATGTCAAATATAAGTATTTAAGACATAGACCCTGTCCGGAGCATAATTTTGTCCACCGGAGAAGACATTTTAAATAACTTTGCAGAAGTGCTAAGCATGTTGAGACGGTGTGTCGCGCGCAAGAAGTATGTCCCTACGTTCAAGGTCAAGGTCACACTTGAAGGTCAAAGGTCAAATATAAGAATTTAAGCCATATACCCTGAGTATAATTTTGTCCAGCATGGAAAGAATATCAAATAAGTTGGCACAAGTGATAAGCATTACGAGGCGATGTGTCGCGTGCAAGAATCAGGTTTATTGGTCCAAGGTCAAGGTCAAGAATATGTATAAATGTTAAGATTTATTTAAAAAAATTGTCAGGACTAAAACTATTGATAGAAAAAAATTGTAATACCTCAACTTATTTCACAGAATAAGAGAATACATTAGCAGAAAGTACAATATAAAAGGACAATTCTCCTTTTGTAAAATATTTTGTATGCATATAGACAAAGCGGGGCCATGTAGAACAAGGTGCATAGGTGGGGACATCCGTGCCTGTGAAAACATGTCTAGTTTACTTTATTACATGCCAGTATAATCTCAATTTCGTGTGTGTGTGTGTGTGTGTGTGTGTGTGTGTGTGTGTGTGTGTGTGTGTGTGTGTGTGTGTGTGTGTGTGTGTGTGTGTGTTTTCAGATATTGTCCGCATCTTGTCCTTTTCGTAAAGCCACAGTCCTTTTAACATTTACACAGTTCAAGATGGCGTGGCATTGGAAAAACCTAGTTTAATAAATAGTTTGTGTTCTACATAATTATTACGCTCGTCTTATGTAAACCAGCAGGGTTGCCATACCAGTTTCTTAAGAGTTGCAATGTGATAGAGCTTAATGGCAACATGTGGAACTGCAAGACAGGCGTCTATGGCGATAAGACCTGATATGTGGTTTTATTGGATTGAAATGATTGCATTTGACTGAAATTATCAAACCATTAAATTGTTGCTGTGGGAAACTAGAATGTATTTTAGAAACAAAGGAAAATTATTGCATTTCTTTTAATACATTATGCCTTCTGCAAGATGGGAACTTTTGCTTCTTTGTTTCATATCAGCAACTTGAATGATACAATCCAATGGGACAATTCCTACACCAAGCAGAGTCGTGATTTGAACATACGGTTAGACAATATTTCACATATTGGACAGCATACTATCTGAGGCATGGCTTAAAGTTAGTGTTGGAAAATAATTCTGAAGTCTACATATATATTTAAAGCACACGGCCGCTAGGCAAGCTGACTTGGCAGCCAGCTAGAGTTTCTTTGCCGACCTCACCTATTAAGTACAAAGTTCGTAGTGAGGGTGTTACTTTTTTAGCGTTAGTGTAGTGTAAGTGTTACATGTTAGGGCAAATTACCGCCGGGTACCGGTGTATGAAATTGTTACCCGTCCAAGCCATATCGAGAAATCACCATAATTATCTTACTTAGCGATAGTGCATGGCAGATATATGCTAACAACTAATTGCGCCTAATCATCGTTCTCATTTTACTTGTCTGATCTGAGGACAAGAGACGGAGAATGATCAATGGCCGCGGAAGTCACACATTTGTTTAAAAAAGATACCATATCTGACAAGCATATTGGTAAACAGCGGCTGTTATCAGAACTTGATGCAGTTTGTGTGGGTTCAAAGATAACAATGTATTGCGAACACATGCACTTTATAGCTTCCGTCAAGAAGTTTATGTTTTTGCCGATGTTGAAATGTCCGTCTGTTTGTTTGTTTCGTAGTTAGCAATTTTACGCAAAAAGTTATGAACGGATTTGCATGAAATATTATTGAAATGTTGGAAATGGGCCAATGAACAAATTACAAGATTTTGGAGGTGATACTGATCACCATCGGGATCCATGACTTTTTATTCTTTTTCTTTTATTTAGAGATATTGCATATTGCCACATTATGCTGCATAATAACTCGTTTGTTGCACAACACATGGGGAAATGAGCTGCTTTGGAAGATGTCTGCGCTCTCCGAGTGCTTTCTAGTTGATATTGCCACTTGTTTTATTGCTATGCTTATATGACTATCAATACAAAATTGAACTAAAAAACTGTCAAAATTATGCAAAAAATGTAGAGGAAATGGGAATCTCCAGAAACCACAGTACACCAGTCGATCTATGAAGTCTATTGTGTCTTCCTGACTGCAACCAAAAGTATTCACCCGTGTCTCAGGGTTTATTAAACTTGGACCTCGTCTATTTATCATCTTTGTGACTCGGGTTCGACATATTTTTGCGTAGACAAGCGCGCGTCTTCGTAATTCAAACATAAATTCACATTTATAACACGGAATAAGAAATATGTAGCATTTGAATTAGAGCATATGATGATGAATTCCAGTTATTATGTGTAATTTCAGAAACAATGCAATGTCTCGACCATTGACCATTTTCATAATTTAGGTACTAAAACAGCAACACTGGTACTCTGGGTACACAGGCGATTCTAAATCTATCTAACGGATCATTCCGGAGATAGTTGATGTATCACGATTGGGCTGATTTGCACAAGCCTACTGACTATAAACCGGGATCATGCGGCTGGGAATAGACAAGACTTATACCAAGCAAATATCTGTAAACGAGTGAACTGATTGTAACGGAGTGCGTTATATGGCTAGATATAAGACTTCAACCACTGAACCAGGTAAATGTCTTTAAATATTAACAAATACGTGTATATTGATTGTAATTGTTTGCTTTGACTTTTTATTTATGATTCATGTGTGTGTTATCATGAATAAAACCTTGAAATAAATCAATGTGGCGTGTCGTGGGAAAACCGAGCTTTATGCATGTGCGTAATGTGTCGTTCCGGGTTAGCCTATGCAGTCCGCACAGAAAGTGCCGTCCTGGATTATACTAAATTGGTGAACCAAACGCGGATTTACGTTCGATTTTATGACTGGTGAACATGTTCTTATTACAGCTCATAGTAACATGCAGTTCATTTTGTAGAAAATAATTTCATAAGGAAATAAATTTTATCTGTTGAAAGAATAATTTAAATATAAAATATATTGTAAATATCATCAGTTAGGAAATTCAGATATTTGTGTGCCGGTTTACAGATTTATGCATTTCTTTTTATGTGATATATTTTTGTCTTACTAGTATTATGTCCATGTCAACAACGATGTAATCCACATAAAACACATAATTAATGTTGTTAATTTGGAAATAATTTCTTATAATTATAATAACAAATTTCTTAAGTGTCCAGGTTTTATTTGTTTCACATTTATGAACTAGATTGGGTTAAGCATTTTTTAAAGATTTTGTTTGCCCTCATTAATTTTGCAATCACCAGTACCGCATTAAAGATATTTTAAGAAGGAAAACCTAAAACTAGTTCACATATAAGCGTTCGGCGGTTGCATTATGTATTTTATAGATGCACCATTAAATTACTGATTTGTTTTGAATTCTGGGCCAAGTGTGAGGTTTAAACCCCCTATGCTTTGCATTGACCGTTCCAAGGCGGTGACCCAAGTTTTTTATGCTCCCCGAAACATTTTCGTGGCAGTATATATAATCGCCTTTTTTGTCCGTCCGTCCTTCCTAGCAGTCCGGCTAGCGCAGTGGTTGGTGCACTCGCTTCTCACCTAGGCGTCCCGGGTTCGCTTCCCACTCCCGGCGCATGTGAGTTTGGTGGGGTTTCTCTCAGTAAAAATAAATAGCTGGAAATTGCAGCTATGATTCAAAATTCGTCCCAACTTTCGTGAGTCTCTAGTAAGTTAATTAGGTCGGAGTGCTGGGACACACTCCGGGTCCTCACATAATGCAGCCTCAGGCGCGGAAGGACCTCATAAACTTCGAAATACACAAACCGCCCGTCCTTTCGTCCCACTTACTTATGGGCTATTCTTAGCAACTAATGGTCGGAATTCAGTGAAACTTCATGGGAAGCTTCAATACCAAAATGAGGTACCTCTTTCCCAACCTTAGACTACATGTACCAATACATTTGCAAATCAGTTACAACACGGTCACATGGTTATCCCCTCATTATTTAATTGCTCTTCCAACATCAACACCCGTACTTATATACACGGGTATGCATGCCTTTATGATATAAATGTAATGTAGTTTAATTTGTAACAAAAAAAATAGGGAAAGATCCCGGGGAAAACAATAGGGTGCAGCACCCAGCTCATTTTTGTTTCCCCCCTTCTGCCCCTCTGGGTTGGTCCAGACAGACATATTGAATATCTTTAAATGTAGTTTTGCAAATATTCAATGGCGAATGAAATGACTATGTTTAAATACCATTTTAGAGGCATAACTAGACATGTGTCCGTATTACACGGATGCCCCAAAATAGTGGTGCATTTCTTCTGACATCAGAGGAGTTTGTAAAATACCAGGTATACAAGTTTACATGCTGATTAATATGTTTATAAAGTTTCATCACTCTAACAGTAATATTTTTTGAGTTACGTGCGACACAAGTCCAAAAATTTCATTTTCTCTAAAAAGGGCCATAACTCCGCTGATGTCGAAAAAACTGCACCAAAATACCCAGGCGCACAAGTCCACATGCTGATTAATATGCTTATAAAGTTTCATCACTCTAGCAGTTATCCTTTTGAGTTATGTGCGACATAAAAATCCGACGGACGGACGGGACGGACGGACGGATGTACGGACGGACGGATGGACAGACGGACAAGTGCAAATCTGTATGCCCCCCTCTTAAGTGGGGGCATAAAAACTGATAACAACAGGGCCCTGAGGGCCCTAGGACGCTCACCTGAGACCTTCTAGCTTAATAGGAATGTGCATCCCCGAGGCGTGGGTTATTTTTATCCCAGGTGCATAATTTGAAAAATCTTGAACAAACCTCTGGACATTGCAGTTTCAGGTAAAGATTTGTAAAGTCATTTTGCTATTTAAAGTTATTTTGCTATGTAAGTCTATAGAAACCATATGACCCCAAGGGGTGTGGCCAGATTTGACCTCAGGGGCATAATATGAACAATCCTTGGAAAGGACCACTATGCAATGTTACATACCAAATACAGGAAAGCTGTGGGCCATGCCGTTTCAGAGAAGGTTTTTAACGTCATTTTGCTATTTAAGTCGATATCAACCATGTGACCCCCGGGGCGTGACCAGTTTTGACCCCAGGGGCATAATTGGAAAATATTTGTAGAGGACCGCTATACAATGTTACATACCAAATATAAAAACCTCTAGGCCTTGCGGTTTCAGAGGAGAAGAATTTTAAAGTCATTTTGCTATTTAAGTCTATACAAACCATGTGACCCCTGGGGTGTGGTCATTTTTGACCCACGGGGCATAACTTAAACAATCTTTGTAGAGGACCACTATAGGATGTCACATACTAACTACAAAACCTCTGGGCCTTGCGGTTTCAGAGGAGAAATTTTTAAAAGACGTTTTGCTATTTAAGTCTACATAAATCATGTGACCCCTGTGGCGTGGCAGTTTTGACCCCAGGGGCATAAATTGAACAATATTTGTAGAGGACAACTACAGGATGTTACATACCAAACATGAAATCAGTGGGCCTTGTGGTCTCAGAGAAGAAGATTTTTAAAGACATTTTGCTATTTAAGTTTATATAAACCATGTGACAGTTTTGACCCCAGGGGCATAATTTGAACAATCTTTGTAGAGGACCACTGTAGGATGTTACATACCAAATATGAAACCACTGGGCCTAGTGGTTACAGAGCAGAAGATTTTTAAGTCATTTTGCTATATATTCTATAAAAACCATGTGACCCCCGGGCGTGGCCCGTTTTGACCCCATGGGCATAATTTTAACAAACTTTGTAGCGGACCACTAAAGGATGTTACATACCAAATATGAAACCTCTGGGCCTTGCAGTTTCAGAGGAGAAGATTTTTAAAGTCATTTTGCTATATATTCTATATAAAACATGTGCCCCCAGGGGCGTGGCCAGTTCTGACCCCAGGGGCATAATGTGAACAATCTTTGTAGAGGACCACTATAGGATGTTACATACCAAATATGAAACCTCTGGGCCTTGTGGTTTCAGAGGAGAAGATTTTAAAAGACATTTTGCTATATTTTCTATGTAACCCATGTAACCCCCGGGGCGTGTCCCGTTTTGACCCCAGGGGCATAATTTGAACAATCTTTGTAGACGACCACTATAGGATGTTACATACTATATATGAAACCTCTGGGCCCTTCGGTTTCAGAGAAGATTTTTAAAGTTTACACGTTTTAAATCTATTTTTAGCTCTGGTGACCTACATATGCAGCGGACCGTAACGATTTGAACAAAATTGAAAGAGGGTCACCCAATGATAATTTCTGTGAAGTTTGGTGAAAATCTGCCAAGTGCTTTAGGAGGAGATGTTGTTTGAAAGAAAAGTTGACGACGGACGCACGGACACACGGACGCACGGACGACGGACAACGGGCGATCACAAAACCTTACCATGAGCACTTTGTGTTCATGTGAGCTAAAAATCAATAAACCTGCAGACGAAACCCATGATTTTCGTGTGTAGCATATTGCTAATTAAACTGGCTGGAACCGGTTTTTGTCTACATCAGTCAAAGAGCATTAGGCAGTGATTTCACGCTTCAAGGCATTTACTGCTTTGTACCGTATATACCTACTTATTACGGCATACTCTGGCCAATTTTCAGATGGTGTTTTATGATCAGTCTAACTCGAATTATGGAATGGTTATTATTAGAAATACGTTTCTGGAATGAATTTTAACTTCTTGACTTCTGATTCGTGTAGACTTATGACTGCGTATTTACGGTATACAATGTTACATACCAAATATGAAACCTCTAGGCCTTGAGATTTCAGAGGCGATTTTTAAAGTCATTTTGCTATTTAAGTCAATATAAACCATGTGACCCCCCGGAGTGTGGCCAGTTTTTACCCCAGGGGCATTATTTGAACAATCTTTGTAGGGAACCACTATACAATGTTACATACCAAATATAAAAATTCTGGGCCTTGCGGTTTCAGAGGAGAAGATTTTTAAAGTCATGTTGGTTTTGAAGACTATATAAACCATGTGACCCCCGGGGTGTGGCCAATTTTGAACCCAGGGGCATCATGTTAACAATCTTTGTAAAGGACCACTATACACTGTTACCAACCAAATATGAAACCTCTAGGCCATGAAGTTTCAGAGAAGAAGATTTTTTAAGTCATTTTGCTATTTAATTCTAAACAAACCATGTGACCCCGGTGTGTGGCCAATTTTGACCCCAGGAGCATCATTTGAACACTCTTTGTAGAGGACCACTATACAATGTTACATACCAATTATGAAACCTCTGGGCCTTGTGGTTTCAGAGAAGAAGATTTTAAAGTCATTTAGCTATTTAAGTCTATATAAACCATGTGACCCTTGGGGTGTGGCCAGTTTTGACCCCAGGGGCATCATTTGAACACTCTTTGTAGAGGACCACTATACAATGTTACATACCAAATATGAAACCGCTAGGCCTTGCAGTTTCAGAGGAGAAAATTTTAAAAGTCATTTTGCTATATAAGTTTATATAAATAATGTGACCCCCGGGGTGTGGCCAGTACTGTCCCCAGGGGCATTAATTGAACAATCTTTGTAGAGGACCCTTATACAGTGTTTCATACAAAACATGAAACCTCTGGGTCTTGCGATTTCAAAGGAGAATGTTTTTAAAGTCATTTTGCTATTTAAGTCTATATAAACCATGTGACCCCGGGGTGTGGCCAATTTTGACTCCAGTGGCATCATTTGAACAATCTTTGTAGAGGATCACTATACAATGTTACATACCAAATATGAAACCTCTGGGCCTTGCGGTTTCAGAGAAGAAGATTTTTAAAGTCATATTGCTATATAGGTCTATATAAACAATGTGACCCCCGGGGCGCGGCCAGTTTTGACCCCATGGGGCATTATTTGAACAATCTTTGTAGAGGACCACTATACAATGTTACATACCAAATATGAAACCTCTAGACCTTGCTGATTCAGAGGAGAAGATTTTTAAAGTCATTTTGCTATATAAGTCTATATAAACCATGTGACCCCGGGGCGTGGCCAGTTTTGACTACAGGAGCATCATTTGTACAATCTTGGGAGAGGACCACTAGAGGACGTTACATATCAAATATGAAAGCTCTGCGCCTTGCGGTTTGATAGGAGATGTTTAAAGTTTTCACTTTTTATAATCTATTTTTAGCTCTGGTGACCTACATATGCAGCGGACCGGAAAGATTTGAAAAACTTTGAAAGATATCCACCCAAGGATCATTCCTGTGAAGTTTGGTGAAAATCTGCCAAGCGGTTTAGGAGGATATGTTGTTTAAATGAAAAGTTGACGGCGGACGCACGCACGCACGACTGACAACGGGCGATCACAAAAGCTCACCATGAGCAATTTGTGCTCAGGTGAGCTAAAAACATTGGATTTACCATGAACCGTGTCCAGCTTCCCGCCCTTGTGAGCAGCACCCTGTTCCCTTTCTGACTGTAGATCTTTCCCAACAGATATACCATAAAGTATGTACCGTATTAAAATAAAAAATACCTTTGTATATCTATATAGAGCACTACTATGTTAGCTTTTTACATGCAGACCGAACAAAGTAGAGCTGCTTTTAGGGCTGGAAAAGGATGAGTAAGGAAAGGACACCTCCAGTTCCGAAGCCGAGGGTAACCAAGACTTCGAGCAGTAGAAATGCCCAACAACCAATAAGTTAAGGGGACTCATTCACAGATTGTTGTGTTTTGTTAAATATCAAGAAATGTCTTCACTTCAAAACTAAAGGATGTAGACTAAATAACCAAAATATTACAACGAAACAAACGCGTTCTATTTTTTGTTATTTCAAATTATGTTTACTTATAAACGCCACATTATTTCGAAAATATTTTTGTGACAGGAATGTTATTTCGCTCCTTTATATATACCTGTAAAGTATTTGTTTCTGGAATCGGTGACGTTTTTTTTAATTATCAAATGTAGCACATGTGTGACACCGTGTATCCTTTAAGGTTATAACATTTATACTAGATTTACACATCAAAAGAGGGCTGCTCGAAATATTTGGATATTATAGATATTTTTAGCATGGCAATGCCTGAATTGAAATATAGTAGTACGCTGACACTAATGTCATGTCGCATAACAATTGCAAAAATGTATTAAATGAAATTACGATTTTCTTGTAGATACCAATACATATCTTGGATGAATCACTGACTGAAGCAAGAACGAAAGGGCCAGAAAGCCAACAACGTGAGGCTGATGCTGGAGAGACCTTTACTGATACAGGCAGTGATCAGAAAGATTCAAAATCTGTTGTGCCAAGTGAAAAGAAGCACAAAGTAACATACGTTTAATCTATTGATCTAAGTAAACACATACATATACTCGTATGAAAAAAAATAACGTATTCATAAATAAATAAATCAATTTAAAACGATCCATTACAATTCGCGTGCTTATTCAAGTATAAACAAGCTTGTGCTAGGTTTGTTTTAATTACTACATGTATAACATTAATTGCGAATGATGGATTTGGATATCTGGTTATTTATGAAAGGCAGTAGATGTCTTCAGCAAATAATTGTACCTAAAATAACAATTTACGTTATTCGCTATATTCAATCAATTGGTTAATAAAGAAGTAAAATACGCGTATGTTAGTGTGATATGTGTCAATTCTCCATTACTTCAAATCTTTAATATTTGTCGTTTCATTTAGCTGCCGATTTATTTTCTGGATGAGTCAACCGGAGATCCGGCAGAACACGTCCATGATCACTTAGAGCATGTGGATGAGGTTTCAAAAGATTTTTAATCCCATTGTACCAAATGCCACAAGTTGTATAAATCACAAACGTAAATCTTTAATACTTAATCTTAATTTAAATTAGGGCTGTAGTGATGATTGCTTAAATCCATATATTTTATGCGTGTAATTTTTAATATTGTCTTCTATTTTTCTAATTTACAAAAACAATACACTGTTACGGTATGTTGCACACATAAAATTTAAACGTTGCAGTAATAAATACAATTTGATAGTTTAACTGTTTATTCAAATAACCTAACGATTTGTGAATTGGTATACACGTTTCAACTTAACGTAAGCACTTAACGAGTAATACGTTGGTCAAGGGACTAAAATACTAGCATAACTAACGAACTTAATTTCCATAACACGATTCTTTTCTAGGCTGCAAATCTTCAAACATGTACAATTAATAACCGCGGTGACTTAGATAGCGGTAAAAATGTCAATGTAAGCAGCCGCGACAGCACGGGTGTTGAACCCTACACAGTTGGCGTTAGCTTAGGACGAGATGAAAAGGGTTCTGACAACGCGTCACTTAGTACTGGCACAGAAGACAGCATAAGTGACCAGGAAAAAACAGACAAAGGCCGCAACAGTCAACCAGATGATGACCAAGGCTACATTGACTGTGGACCAGCACCTCAACTTAGGAAAAGTCCCCAACAAGTGTGTCGACTTGTGTACAAAACTGCAGTGTGAAAACTATATAAATACTTCAAATACTAAAATTAGTGTGTAAACATCATATCTTCAATTTTAAAGAAGAGCATTTACCTATACTCCGTATATACCGTAGTGTTGTTGTATATTAGAAACTGCAACTTTAAATGTATACATTAAGATAGAAAACAATACTACTACTGGTGACTCTGTTTACTGTTTACTGAATTGACTTGTTTTTTAATGATTTGACTTCAAAGCTGTTTGGTAGACGTAGTTCTCCATTTCTTTAAAAGTTCAAAACTACAAATGCACCAACAATGTTCGACGTCTTACCTATTATTTACTTAATCATTAAATGTTGATTTAATCGCTATTGTCTTTTGTCATTTCTACAGACGATCGATAAAAGCAACGAAGGATATACTCGGGTTGACCAATCTCGAAAGTCTCTGAGGGAAAAAAAGGAGTTTTTCAAATCTCAAATTGATAAACAGGTATTCGAGCGAACGACTTTTTTCCTCAATGACTGAATTTTTTTTTTCATAAACAGGTCCCATATTCGCAATTAATCAGGTCTACATGAAAACGTATTCAGATTTCATCCAGTCATAAATTAAAGTATGTCAGAGAACGTGTAGCTTTTGTTCATGGTTACATTTAACAGCAATTTACATCAAACTTTTCGTATCTAGTCAAATGTGGATTTAAACTTTTCATTTATTGATATGTTTTGTATGATTCGTGGTTTATTCCTCTGTATTATTTTGCCATAGAAATACCATAAGATATGACGGGAAGATTTTTTTCTTGATAATAGTCATCACATGCTGTTTCCGTTAATGTTTCCATCGATAGTTTCAATTGTCAATTATCGAGGTCATTGAAAATATTATGCTCAGAGTGAGTTTTTTGCGACAGATCAGTGAAGCTGTACCAGAAGAAGTTCTTCGTCCTAGAAGAAAAACATCACGCTCCCAGAGTAACCCAGGAAAAACTGACAATGGCCAAAATAGGAAAACGGATGACATTGAGTCTCTTGACTTTGGACCAGCATCAAAACCAACAGAGGCTGTATGTGTAACACCTCTGGAGTATCTTTTAACTATATTTTGTTTACACGTTCACAAAGTTTTAAAATAATTGTTATTTTGAATCAGTCGATAGCAACACTGTGTTTTTTAGATTGTGAACTATTACGACGATCATTCTTTCGGCTAACGAAATGTTGGTAGGCCAGGGCCCGAGGTTATAAAACTCTTGAGATCAATCTCCCAGCTCAAATCTCAACTCGTAACTCAGCCTGAGACTGAACTCAGAAAATCTGAGATTATTAAAATTTAACTCTGAGCTCAAACTCAGGCTGAGCAAGAAATCCTGAGTTTGGTTGCTACCTGTCTCAGAGTCGATCTCAACATGTAAATGTGACAAATAATTATGTAAACAGTGATGATATCAACAGTTTAATGATAAAATCAACATGGAACAAATGATTAACGTATATAGTTCTATACTTTAAGTATTTTGCAACACTGAAATAAAATCTAAATTCCAATTCAACTATTAAACAGCACAACATAAAATTTCATGTTTAATGCATTTATGAAAGGTCTTACCTTTATATCTACATAAAATATCCATTGTTATAATTGTAGTGTCAACCCTATTGATATTCACGTCGTTTTTGCAACAGTGTAGATCTAATACACAGTATTGTAAAAATAATTGCGTTTACCCTGTTGCAGCCATTTTATCTACAAATGAAAATGGAAATAATCGCACAAATGGCGCAATATAAATACTTCATAACAGCCAATACGTCACACAATTTTCGACTTAAGATTTCATCATGGTTACTGCAATTTTCAAGTGTAAATTAGTGTCTGTGACCATTGCCCTTTTAAAGCAACTTGTTTACTTTATCCAGTGGTTATAAGCACTGTTTTCGTGGTGCGGTAAGTAACTTGGACAGAAAAAAGAAAACGCGGTAAAAATATACCACTGTTTACACAAATGGGCTGCTTAGGGCAACACCACGTAAATATGGATGACCGAATAGTCGCTTAAATATATTAAACTTCATGCTAAAAACATCGTCTCCACTGAGTTTGATCTCCAAATGTTTAATAACCTCAAACTGAGCAAGAATCTCAGCTGAGCATGGAGACTGAGTTGTGAGTTGAGTTTTGAGCTGAGATTAATGAAAGTTTTATAACCTCGGGCCCAAGTGTCTTTTTAAGGTCATTCTAACTCTCAACGAGTAGCGATCGAACTCACGACCCCCGATCGCAAAACGGACAGCATATGTATTACACCACTGCGGCCTTATAGTAAAATATTTTTATTAAATGTTATAATAGGACAATTCTTGACTTGAGTTACTTTGTATATGGAGATTTTAAGAAAAGCTTTGTTTTAGGTGCTATGGTAGGAGCCATAGTTATTGGTTCTTTGAAATATATAATGTACATTAATACCGCACTGGGATTTGACCTATAAATATATTATTTTGTTATTTAGTTCAAGAAATGTCGATGACATATTAATATGTGCGTGTTTTGCTACAAAGGTCGATCAAAGAGACAAAGGTGAGGTTGACATATCCCGAAGGCCGTTGAAGGAAAGACAGGAGTTTTTCAAATCTCAACTTGATAAACAGGTATGGCTTTTCTGACCGTCCTAATGGCATAATTAATTTAGAACACCCTGCACTCAAGAGACTTATATAAATTTCTTTTAAACAAAACATACCATAGGTCTATAGCTTTGTTATTTATTGTTAAATAACAATAAGCATGTTTAATATTACTGATTCAAGAATTTGTACGATTTTATTAGTTGCGTTTATTCTATTTAATGAATATTCGGATACATTTTACGGTAATATTTATGTTGATATGTGTGATGCCGAGAAGTCAATCGTAATTTTTAAATTCTGTAAAAATTATTGAGGTCATGCTGCATGGTATGTTCATTGTGTGAGTTTTCTTTGCACAGGCCATTGACGCTGTAGATGTTAAAGCATCAGGTGTTGTTCAGCGTCCGAAAGGGCAACGAGGTGAAAGTTTGCGCAAGTCAGCTCATATTTTTGATGGCGCAATCGATGCCAGTAATAGACAACAACATGACAGCAAACAGCAAGACGAGGTCTTTGTACAGTCAAAACGGGTTTCAGCTGACGTTAAAATAGCAAGATATGAACGTGATGGAGACTTGGTGTGTGAAACAAAGGAAGCTTTTGCGGCGACTTCCAAAACACGGATGAGCGCTAGTGGGAATGGAATGTCTGAGGTATTTCAATCAGACATGCATTTATTACTAAGACACCAATTATAAAGAGTTATACATAATGTTATTACACATTTGTTACAGCACAATCGATCGTCAAACCAATTTTAAGAGGGACTGTACGAATTTGTACGAAAATCATAATGTAAAAGTTCATACCATCCATTTATTCTAAGGAAGTCAGTATATTTTTTGTTATTTTAAGAAAAAAAATTGTTGAGAATTACGCATAAAGAAATACAAAAAGGTACATGTACAATGTATATACAGTTTCACGACGAGTCGGGCCGACTGTTGGCGCATGTGCAGTTATCATTTTCTAACTCAAAACCGAATGTAGCCGTTGCTGTAAAATAAACGGGTCTGTATTGCCAGAAAATAGAGTAAATTTGTATTTTTCGATAAATAAAATAGTTTTTGTTGATGTTGATGTTTTAACGTTACATAAAACGGGATTATTTAGTGGGAAACGAAATAGATCCAAAATAAAGCTATAAATCTATAAAATAAATCTATACAAATCAGATAGTATAGCTCTTTAGTATTTTAAGAACTACTTCTGGCAGTAACATTAATAGTTTCATTAAGTGCTCCAATTTACAATATCGCCCATATAGATTTTTCTCTGTCGCGAGTTTTCTGTAAATCTGCAATTGTTTTTTGTTTGCTTCCAAACACAAAATTAATTGGGGACCTTTTAGGTAGGGGCTACGTCTTAAAAATAAATGGATCACAGTGTTATGGAACAGTGATTATGTTGAGCATTTTTGTATGCAAGACTGAAAACACGAATAATTACTATGTTAAATGTTTCTTGTGTAGATTATGTAAAATGGAAAAAATAAAACATACAGTTCATGAAACCATTTGAATATATATATGTTACATATGACAAACACTAACGCCAACAGGAGACAGTAATCGAAGTTTAGCATTTTTGTCATTTTTACATTCTGTTGTTATTTAGACATCCAAAATTCCGAAGCTATATTTTTCACCTAAACCTAATGGGTCATTATCCTTCAGTCACAATCAAGTTATGAAATCAATATATGATTATCATCAAATAAAGTTTAAAGTGGTATTGTGATATGCATAAAGTAAACAAAAATACATAAATATGATTTTGATTTCATGAAAAACAAGTTGCATTAACTGTATAAAAAATATATTATAAACAAACTCTTATGACCGATGCTGCTTTTAAAAGTTTGATAACACTATTTCATGTTCGTTTCAAATGTTTAGAAGTTTTGCCCTAAACGTTTGATCTGCAGCTCTTTTAATATCAAAACAATCCTTACCATTATGTGCTGAAAACTTCTCATTTAAACGTACTGTAGGAAATGAAAGCATACCTTAAAAAGTCCAATGCCTCTGTGACGGTTGCCATTGACTTTGGAACAACATACAGTGGTTGTGCCTTTTCCTTACGAAACAATCCTGGCAAAATATACATCCTCAATTTTAAAGTCCAAAAGTGAGTACAAACTGTTTTACGATAATTTATACTCTTAATGATGTGTTTCTATTTACTACAAATTGCTTTTAATACCAAGACAAAGTGCGTATACATTTGGATATAGAAAGAAATTAATTATAAATCGATCAGTGTAAACAGGGAGTGCAAACGTTATGTACGAACGTTTAAAATATGCTCTTATGCGAAACATTTCGAAAAAAGTTATTTAAAGAAACTTATTCCAATGACAGATGGGGTTGCTAGGTAGTGCAGTATCAGTATTTAAAGACAGTTACTGTATCGTTTGTGTGTGGGTCGACAGCACACCTCTCATTGAGTGAAATTGCAGATGGCAAGAACCGCAACGCTGTCTGCCAGCATTACTGTTACTGCCTTTACGTTAATTATTGTGTGAAGTTTAACTTTCACATGTTTCTTTCTTTAAGTTTAATATTCGGGTAAATTCGTCACTTAATGTGAGAAGTTTTTTCTAAGAGAACATTCAACAGATAGTTTTCAAAAATTTCAGTCTCCAACATCTATTCTTTATGACCAACAAAGAAAGAGGCACTCATTCGGTTATGAGGCTCTGGATTATAACGCGAACCTATCTTCAACAGACGAACGCTACACTTGGAGGTTGTTCGAACGGTTTAAAATGAAGCTCTTCACAAGAAACTCGGTAATGTTTGTAGGCATAGCCGTAAAAGATGCAAGACACGAGTGTCAAATGTTTTTAATGTGATGGTAATTTATAATGTACATATGAAAAATATCTTATACATATGATATTGTCTTCGTTACATGTTGGCCTTTAGAAGAGCAACATTCCGCTCAAAATTAAGTTTTCATAACAAAAATGTAGCGTTGTGACAATAATTTAACCTTTATATTATATTTCAATGTAGATAATTAACAACGACAATATACTTGAAGCACGAAATAAGAGCTTCTGAATTTACAATAAAAATCGATTACCGGTTTATCATTTACGTACGGTCGAATAAATTCCTTTAATCTACCAATAAGCTCAAGACAATAAAGATATTTGTATCACTAACGAAACATTCTAAAGACACTCAAAATCGGCACTATACACCACAGGTTATAGTTTGAAATTCGTGTTTATTGTCAAAATTTATGATAGTACAAATACTTTTTCTGCATTTTACCGTTGCTCCACCAAACTTCGACATCTGGAATCTTGCAAATTATTATTTACATGTAAGTTCGATTGAGTAGACATCTTAAAATGAAGCCAACATATTTAACTCTGCAACGAGTCTCGTACAATATTGTTAAACAATGAGTAATAATCAAAATTATATTAAAATACCTTTCTCAGACAATAAGCAGAGACGTCAAAATTACCGACAACCATGGGAATGAAAAGCTGGCCATTCATATATTTGCTGATGCACTCAAGTATCTGGCAGAATATATCATTCAACGAATAAAAGAACGCCAACTTGATCTTGACGGAGACATACACTGGGTGATTACAGTTCCTGCTATATGGAGTACCATTTCCAGAACATTTATGCGGGTTGCGGCATTAAAGGTATGAGCGTGTTTTAATGGTAAGCTTATTTAAGTAAAGATCATTCAGAGTTGTCAAATATTGTTTTGCATTTTCATTTTCAGACATTAACAACACATACATGATAATAAGTACATGCATGACATCGAATATAATTGATTTCCTTTATATTGCAAACATCTTTTTAACTTTATTGAATAAATTATAAATAGTAGTTTGATCCAAACTTCGCACAAGCATATGTATGTGGTTATGTAAGATAGTTTTATCGATATTATTTTATTTAAAACTGATTTTATTTGCTTAATTCCCTAGGCTGGTATTCCAAACGAACGTTTATCTTTGGCGCTGGAACCAGCGGCTGCTGCAATCTGTTGCAAATGCGAATCCTCTTTAGATTTACACTCAGGCAAAAGGTTCATGGTTGTTGACATAGGAGGTAACGCTTCCGATATCAAATATCAACATGTCACTTTACATTGACTAGCATAGTACACGTTTTAACCAAAGCATCAAGTTATATGCCGACAACACTTTCCGGCAGATTTTCTTACAATTTACTACAATCAAATATCATTACGTTTAGTGTACGATTTGTTTTGGGTTTAGAAAACAGCTAAACAAATACATGTAACTTACAAGACGGGAAATTTGTCTGCGAAAACAATAATAAATTATAATAACTAATGCGGCTTACACGTGTATGGACATTTAAATGTCAGCTGTTGTTTTTTTCATCGCATTAACTTGCAGGTGGAACTACGGACATAGCTGTATGCAAAGTCAACGAGGACACGTCTCTCGAAGAACTCCATTCACTTTCGGGTGGTGATTTCGGTGGTGTAAATGTCGACCAAAAATTCATCGAATTTTTTATAGAAATATTTGGGGAGGACGTACTGACCGAATTCAAGGACAAACACACCAAGTTATCTATGGAAATGATGACTGATTTTGAATTTAAAAAGCGCAGATTTGATGGAACCAACATGTGTAAAATCAAGGTGGATCCACTATTACTGACATTATATAGTAAGGTGAATAGTCAAGATGTGGTATCTCTTCTACAAGAATCACCTTTACTGACTGACAAGGTTATGTTGAAATACGGACAACTCATGTTGTGCACCGAAACTGTGATGACGTGATGAAATACTTGTTGCTATTCAAATTATAATTGCAAAAGTAGAAAGAATTGATAGCATTATATTAATAGGAGGGTTCTCGGGATCGCCCTATCTTCGTAGCCGATTGGAAGAGGCATTTCCAGGTAAGATACCCGAAGTAGAAGATCCAGTTCTAGCAATAATAAAAGGAGCAGTGCTAATTGGAAGGGACCCTTATGCAATTGTCTCGCGTGTTTGCGAATGCACCTCCGGGGTAGCAGGAACGATGAAATTCAAATCACACCACCCCAAGAAACATAGGTTTTACATCGATGGTGTAGCAATGTGCGATAATTGCTTCTACAAGCATATAGAAATTGGCACCGAAGTCAGCGTACACAATGAACAACATGCGGTTGAACACGAGTATTTCCCAAACACCGTCGACCAAAAACATGCCATCCTAGAGGTGAACGCGAGCACCAAGAGAAACCCAGAGTATATCGACGGCACATGTCACTTGGTGGGCTTCATCAAGGTGGATATTGACCCACAGGGTGACTTATGCTCAAAGATCTTGGTTAAGATGTTCTTTGGGGGAACTGTAATCAAAGTTGTGATAACGGACGTGAAGAATGGAATTGTTCAAAGAGGGTCGGTAGATTTCTGGGGTTAGAGTAAATTTGCCACACGTCGCAATGAGTAAGACTTATTTTGAATAACATATGTGTTAGTGTAAAGTGTTTTGTCTAATAGACATATTGTACGGATACATATGATTTTATATACCGGGGCCTCGTTCTATTTTAACTAAAATATTATCCAAGC
This sequence comes from Congeria kusceri, assembly GCA_027627225.1. Taxonomy (NCBI): domain Eukaryota; kingdom Metazoa; phylum Mollusca; class Bivalvia; order Myida; family Dreissenidae; genus Congeria; species Congeria kusceri. The sequence continues at coordinate 20,796,513 of CM051038.1, read as the reverse complement.
ATTTAAAAGCACAATTTTCTCCTTTAACGTTTTATTTGATGATGTATGCCACTGCGCTTAGTGTTTACCAATTGTCAATTAATGTATTTACCATTGTAACATTTAATTTTAAAGGGATTCACAACTGTATATGTATACTATTTAGAAATATAGTATAATACAGTACACAAATTGGAACTCAAGGCTAAGTCAAAGTATTTCGAAATTAAGTAAGACATTTCTGCAATGGCCGAAGGATTTTTATTATGCGTACAAAAATGTTTGTTTCAGGTTACTCGATCTACCCATAAAAATCCCCCGACCCTAGAACATGTAATTGAGTTTGTCAGATATTTTTTGTTTTATTTACTTTTTCCAATAATTAAATGTCTTTTTGGATAAATGATTATTTTGGTTTGATAGCATCCACTTCAAAACAATGTGTATGCTATTACCAACATGTTTTGAATATTCAGTCAGTTTTAGAAACTTCATGTTGACCGTTTACCAAAAAAAAAAAAATATATATATAATTTTTTTTTTTTTGGGGGGGGGGGGGCAAATAATCTGAAACAAATATAATTTTACGCCTTATTAGTATCGCTGTTGTTTTTATTAAATGCTTTCTCTGTGAAATGTATATCTAAGTCGCGTGTCGTCTCGTACGTCATTTTGAACTGTACGTCACTGATATTCACATAAATTGGATATGTTAAAATTGTATGTATATGTTACCAAATTGGTACTCAAATTCACTGATTCATAGTTGTGTCTAAATTACGTAAGATCAAGATTATGTTAAATGATTATTTTAGTTTAAACCTAGCTCGATACTGTTGAAAGCCCGAGGCTTATTGGACACTTTCAAGTCCTATTTCTGGGTACAACCAGTGAATGGTGTTTTTGAGAAACATTATTGATCGAACTCACGACCTCCTGATTAAGGAATAACCAGATGCTTTACAATAGTGTGGTTCTAATGAATACGGTCTCCTGTGTTTCTATTGTTCAAACAATGTGTTTAAATGGCATGAATATTTTACTGCATTGCCTATTTAATCAGCATGTATAGTCTGCATTTAACAACAACAACGTGTAGTAATTGTAATTACAACTTACAGCACTTTATAGTAGTTGCTGTAATCGGTTCATTTGTAGATCTGAGTCCGTGTGTACACTTCACATTATACACTTTGTGCAAACAAATGTGGTTAAACTGCCGTTATAATTTCGATACTAAATCTCAATATATGACAACCGCTTGGTGCTTTTATCTGTAACTCATACACAGTGACCTACATTTCTACGCCATATAAGACGGATAAGCAGTTTAATTCTTTTAACAATATGCATTTTGATTGTGTAATATGCATTCATTATTCGAGGTCACCGCATCACCATTGTATAAAATATATCATGAGTTAAATATTCATAAACATTAAACAGAATGTTGGTTAAAACTTGTTTTCCGATCCATAACAAAATTTATGTATATAATAACTATATAGAATAAGACCCGCACAATCGCGGAAATGCCTAAACATTGCTACTGCGAAATATTATTCTCATAATGTTCTACTATTAAGACCATGTATGCACTAACTGCATTTTGCGAATAACTAAAACATTTTTCATCAATGGCAGTATCTGGTACACGATATCTGGGATAACATTTCTTACATGTAGCCATTTATGCAGCATACAACTTTGGGAAAGATCTTAACAAACGGAAACTATGTTTATAATGCTTCGAGTTCTTTCCCAAAATATGTCAAGTCGTTGGCTTTAAATTTACGAACATGTATTACTGTCCAGAGAGAAAGGTCTCGAATAGCGGATATAAAAATGTAATGACGACTCAAAATACGCCATCATTACTCACATTTTTCATCCAAAGTTTTGTACTGGAAACAATCTCGGACGAAACATAAGTACATGTAGTATATTTTAAAATGTGGAATCTTCCACGGACGACTTGGTCCATCAACCCAAGCAATTAAAATGTAATCGTTTAGGCATAACGAAGTTATGGAGCAGAACAAAATACAAGAATCTGACCTTGAATTGAGACCTTAACCTTTGACAGACAAGCATGTGTCATGTACAGGACACATCGTCTCACAATGGAGAATAATACTCTGAAGTTATTTTAAAATCCTTCTATGCATTACAAAGTTATGGAGCAGAAACGAAATACAAGTATTTGACTTTTGACCTTAAATTGTGACCTGGACCTTTGACGGCAAGCATGGGTTAAGTATGAAACACACCGTCTGGTCATGGGAAATAATAATCTGAAGACATCGAAATCCTTTCAGGCATTACGAAGTTCCGGGGCGGAAACGAAATACATGTATTTGACTTAGACCTTGAATTGTAACCTTGACCTCTGACGGACAAGTATGGGTCATGTACGCGGCACATCGGCTGGTGTGAAGTTATATTAAAATCCTTCCTGATATTACGAAGTTATGGAGCGTAAACGAAATATTCGACTTATGTACGGACGTAAGGACCAACACGTGCGTTTCCTATGAAGTCCCCACTTTTTCAAAAAGTGGGGGTATAACAAGCATTGTACCTTTAAACATGTATTTAAAAAGCATTTTGTTGTTGTTTTTTCAAGTGACTTAATTTTCGCTACGCTTATTTTATGTTTTTTCAATTGTTTATGTTGGATTGCATTATTTGTAATTGTATTGGAATGTTGAATGGTAAAAATGCATAATGACTAAACGACGGTCGATAAATGTAAATTAAATAGAGAAAAATTGGTTTGACAAATGTATTGAGTTTAAGCATAATGTAAATACGAGGGATGATCCACAGTCTAGACTTATAAGCTAGATTTGAAATAAGTTATTGAAATATTTAAGATGAAGTATGTTTAATGTCATCCCAATTTCTTTGGAATAAACAATCCTTTGAATAAAGAATATACGAATCGTACTATGACCAGTAAAGTTATAAATAGCACGAATGAAATAACGGTTTCATAATATTCATCGAAATTGATCAGATATAATTGATTGATTTAAAATATATTATTCGCTTATGTTCTTTGTTCCTGGTAACCAAGGCAAGTCTCGACTTTTGTTTGAAATACTGAAGCATATGGAGGATATGGGCAAGATTTATTTTTGCTTTGACGTTGATTCGCATTTGTGTAAAAACGAGCTGTTCATTGATGATCTGAAGCGCGCACGGGTAAAGATGACATTATTTACTGTGAATACAAAAAGGCAATTTATTAAATTGAACATAGACGAGATGAACTACAGATCAAACTATTCGTCGACAATTATTTCCCAAGCAGTTAATCGTTTTCATAGATGCCTACACAAATCTAAAGACAAACATTAATAGAAATCTAATTGATGATCATTCATCACACGCAAATACTTAATATAAACTACGAACAGATATTAAAATGCAGTTGTGTCAACTGTGTTCAATGTAATCATGTGTATTCAAAATATAAATAAAAAGGGGCATCTGAGATGACATAAATTAGTCATTAGACGTTTGTTGTGTAAATGACGGTCGTTCAAAGAGAAACGTAAACTTCTGAAACACATATGAGGAACCAGATGTTCTAGAAGCGCCAGGGCTACTTTTTAGACCAGAACCATCACTTCAACAGTTTTGACAGGAACATATAAGGCAAGGCTACATACTAAATATTAAAAGCTTAGGTCTTCTTTTTATTTTAGTAGTTTTGGACAGTAGTTTTTTTGTATTTAAAGTCCATAAAACATATAAAGTTCGAGCTCCGGGGAGGCCAAACGGACATTATTTTAACAATATCGGTACAGTAATATAAGGCAATGCTTTATACCAGACATCAAAAGCCCAACATCGGAAGACAAGAAGATATTTAGTTTTTTTCCTATTAAAGTCTAAATAAAAACAAAAGCTGTATCGGGAAAACGCGCTCGACTATTAATACCCCGAAGACATGTTTGAACTTTCAATTGAATATCTGTAGAAGTTACACAGATATGTACTTTCACTTTAACCTGAATGTTTCTAAATTGAATATCTGAAGTACCGGTAGATATACAGATAAGAACTTGTTGCATGTAAACGTTAACATGAAGTACCAAAGGGGGCATAATTCTGCTAAATTAAAGGTCAGATTTATGGATCTTGGTCAGTGACCTTACATAATTACCCCGAAGACATGTGTGAATATCTGTAGTAGTTACAGAGATATGTACTTGCACGCAAACAATAACTTGAATATTTATAAATACACACAGGGTCATTGTGAGAGACTAAGATTGGCAGAAACCACATGCCATGTGAGGAGATATGAGTGGGCTTCTTGTGTTGGTTTTCTTTGTCTGCTTAGACAATATTTATAATTAAAATGATTAAAATGACAGTTCGACCGAGCTATACCCTCTGCTAGTGTCTCTGTTGTTGTTAAAATAAACAACAGACAGGCCATTCCAAGGTGAGCATGGATGCTCCAAATATGGCAACAGTTATAATTAGATCAGATGTTTAGGGGCCATTCTTGAAATTCGATTGGTCAGGCCTAATAATTATGCATATTAATTATTTGAATTTTCTCTTGTAAGTCGCCCAACTCTTCAGTGTACCCGAAACCTTAAAATCAGTAGGTTGGTCACTCATGTGCTAGTTTAGACTCTGAAACTAGTGGGTCTGGCACAACTGTTTGTCATTCGTTTGGGGACTACAGATAGGAATATGCAGTAAGTAATATATTTTCTTTGGTATCTCATAATTGTCAGTTTTTTATGAGAGAAATAATTGTTCTTTATTGATAGTATTTCCTAATATTTTCTTAGTACATTTTTTGATACTCAGTTAAGTTTACATTTTTTGGTAAAGGGCAGGAAAACCACACATAATTTTATATGTAACTTGATTGCTTTGATATATGTGATCAGTATGAATGTATATGTATTCATAAGATATTGTTTGTATATTGACATTTATGACCTTTGTTAAATCATGTATTTTTTAATATAATGCACGCGTTTGATTGAATGATATGCTATGTTTAGGTAACATTGTTACTTTCAGATAACCGTCTTTATAGTCGTCTAATGACAACGTCTTGATAATCGTCTTGAATTCAACATCGTTTAACAACCAATAACTTCGTCTTTAACACCTGTTGACGACATTCCATTAATGAAGCGAAGAATACTATTAAGACGCGTGTGTTGCCTTGTGTCTTAACCCCCCAAAGATGACCGTGACACTGAAAGCCAAGTAAAAAGGGCATAGTTAACTGCCGAGTGCAGCACAGTTATTGCATAATCTGTGAAAATACATATTGCAAACATGGATATAAGTGCAGACGGGGAGGTGGAGTTTGCCGGCAACCGCCAAGAAGCAAGTGCAGAGGGAGCCACCTCAGACAAGGGGTCGTTGCGCAGCAAGACGAGTAGCTGCAGGAGACGCCGTGCCGAGCTAAAGCTCGAACAAGCCAGAAGGCGCCAATAGCTCGAACGCCGGCGCCTAGAGCTCGAACGCCAAGAAGTCGAGCTACGACAACAGATCGAGATCCAGGACCAGGAAGAAGCCATGGCCAACGCAGAGGTCGATGCGCGGTCTTCAGCCTCATCCGGATCCGGACCATCAACATCCAACGAAGTCGGTGCCACAGGGACGACGTTGCCACATACAGCTATGAACAGTGACATTAAAGTGGAGGAATACTTGTCAGGATTTCAAAAATTCACTAACAACTTACAGGACAACATGAACCTTCCAAAACCGGAATTATTAACATTCTCAGGAAACCCATTGGATTATTGCAAATTTCTTTGTAATTTTGAAACAAACATTGAGTGCAGAATAACAGACGATCGACTTAAGTTAGGTTATTTAATTCAATTTTGTAAGGGTGAAGCAAAACGTGCAATTGAGGATTGTGTGGTTCTTCCTCCCTTAGATGGATATTTAAGGGCTAAGGAAATTCTTCTCAACAGGTATGGTAAGCCCCACTTAGTTGCTAGGTCACATGTTGAACGTTTAATTAATGGCCCTAACATCCGATCTAATGATGTCCAAAGCTTAATGGATCTGTCACTTGACATGGAAAAATGCGAAATAACACTGTCGACGTTGGGTTATTCATCTGATATTAATAACACGGAAAACTTGCTTAAGATTGTAAGGAGACTCCCCACACATATCAAGTCAAAATGGGTTGAGCGGGCAAGTAATTCGATAGAACAGGGAACTGAGCCGGCATTTAAAGACTTGCTCAGCTTCATTCAACAGAGGGCTCTGGTAGCTAACACAATGTATGGCAGAGATCTTGCATGTGAGTCTAAGCAGCCGATTTCTCGATCAGTGGTCAGTTCTAGGTCGCATCAGGTCAATTCTAGGGACCGTGGGAAAGCTGTTACGTTATCTACAACAGGTAGAGAGAGCCAGGCACGAGCGAGTAATGGGTTTAAACCAACGCATGCTAGGCGTTTATCATGTGTGTATTGTCAAGGGAGCCATAAATTGATCGACTGTGAGAGGTTCAAAACAATCAATGTTGATGGTAGATTAGCTGTTGTGAGAGAGAAGAGAATGTGTGAACATTGTTTGAATTTTAAACACAATAGTAGTTTGTGTAGTAAGGGTAGTCAGTGTGAAGTAAGTAATTGTGGAGAAAAGCACCACACATTATTACACAGACCATTGACTGTAGAAAACCAGAGCCTGGTAGGCCACAGTAATTGCTGCACTGAGATTGATGTCTCCATACCTAGTAAGATAAGCCTACGCATTGTACCTGTCATTGTGCAATACGGCTTAAGGAAAGCTGAGACATATGCCTTACTAGATGAGGGTAGCGATGTAACATTGTGCAGCGATAGTCTGGTTAAGAAATTAGAGGCGAAAGGCGTTTCTCGCCAATTCACCATTACCACGGTGAACCAGTCTGCAGAGCAGCGAACTGGTGTAGAAGTGCAGCTTAAGGTAAGTTCTTTAGATGACAGGGAATGCCTTAACATTAGGAGAGCCTGGTCAGTACCGGAGCTACCTATATCGGTGGAGTCTCTCCCCAAAGAAAATGATATAGGTAAGTGGAAACACCTCGCAGGTATCAAATTACCTCAGGTAAGTTCTTTTAAGGTGGAGTAACTTATTGGAAGTGACTGCCCAGAAGCTTTCTGGGTTGAAGAAGAGCGACGGGGAAAGAGGGGCGATCCTTATGCGATACGGTCTCCCCTTGGCTGGACAATATTAGGTCCAACAGGTAAGGGCACGTCCTCCAATGGAAATGTAAATTTTCAGCGCAGTGCAAACACGCAGGAACAGATTGACAAGTTGTGGACAACTGATTTTCCTGACTGTGGCTTGGACAATAAGGTTGGAATGTCCAGAGAAGACCACCGAGCTCTATCGTCCATGGTAAGTTCCGTGGAGAAGGAAGGTAAGCACCACAAAATTGGTCTACCGTGGCGCCAAGAACAAGTAAGTTTGCCAAACAACAAGGCTTTAGCTGTTACACGTCTTGGGCAGTTAAGCCGAAAGCTATCAAGAGACCCGAACTTACATACTATGTATACTGAAACGATGAATTGCTATATTGAGAAGGGCTATGCGAAACCTGTGAAAAACACTGGTGAGATGGAACCAACAAGAGTATGGTACCTCCCACATCACCCAGTGTGCAACCCAAACAAACCAGGTAAGGTGAGGATAGTCTTTGACTGTGCGGCAAAGTACAGAGGTACATCTTTAAATGACAACCTCTTGCAAGGACCAGATCTAGTTAACAGCTTAATAGGCGTGTTGATAAGATTTCGAGAGCAACCAGTAGCCTTGGTTGCCGACATTGAAGCCATGTTCCACCAGGTCAAGGTCAGTGACAAAGATAGAGATGCACTAAGATTTCTTTGGTGGCCTGGTGGAGATATGAAACAGCCACCTGGTGAGTACTGTATGACTGTCCACCTGTTTGGTGCGACATCATCGCCTAGCTGTGCAGCGTACAGCTTGAGGTGCACAGCAAGAGAGAATGCTGACAGCTTCAGTCCAGCAGCCGTAGAGACGGTAGAAAGAAACTTCTATGTTGATGACCTGTTGAAGTCTGTACCAGATGTTCAGGTAGGTATAGATTTGTCTGCTGAACTGAGAGAACTATTGTCAAACGGCGGATTCAAGTTGACAAAGTGGATTTCGAACAGTAATAGGGTTCTCGACACGATCCCCGAATCTGACAGGGCAGTTAAGTGCACAAAAGTTGACCTTGATAGCGACAAACAGTTTGAACGTGCTCTTGGTTTGCACTGGTATGTAGAGAAGGACACCTTTGTATTTGATGTAGACCTGCCAGATAAATGCCACACGCGACGTGGTATATTGTCAGTAGCAAGCTCGCTATACGACCCACTTGGATTGGTGGCACCCATCACTCTCATCCCAAAACTTATCCTACAGAATGCATGCCGCAAAAAGCTGCCGTGGGATGACACAATTTGTGACAAGGACGTCGAAGAGTGGTCACAGTGGTTGGAGAAACTACCTGCATTATCACATGTAAGTATTGATAGATGTTTCAAGCCGGTCGCTGTGGATGGCCCATCGAAAGTTGAACTGCACATGTTCAGCGATGCATCAGAATATGCATATGGGGCTGCGGTGTACATCAAGATATACGATGCCAACCGCAACTGCAAAATCAGCCTTGTTATGGGTAAGTCAAGATTGGCGCCAATCAAGGCGATGTCTATACCACGCCTAGAGTTGGCCGCAGCAGTTGTAGCTGTAAAGCTGTACCAGCTAGTATCACAGGAACTGGACTTCAACATTGATGAAAGGTATTTTTGGACCGATTCGATGATAGTTTTAGGCTACATCAAAAATGAAACTCGACGCTTCAAGACATTTGTAGCAAATAGGCTTGCAGCAATACATGACGTCACATCGCCTGCAGAGTGGAGATATGTTCCTTCACAAATAAACCCGGCTGATATAGCATCAAGGGGACTGTTTCCAAATGAAACAGATAAACTGGGAAGCTGGCTAAGGGGCCCAGACTTTCTACAGACAGGTAAGGTGGACTGGTCACAGAATCCACAGTATGTAGCCATTTTAGATGACGATGCTGAAACCAAGGAGGTATGTAATACACATGCCACTCAAATGAAACCTGATACCGTACTTGATAGCCTGATGATTAGGTACTCTAACTGGCATCAACTGCAGAGGTCAGTGGCATGGTTACTCAGGTTCAAATCATACCTGATGCAGAGACATTTAAGAAGAAAGCTAGCACACTGTAAAAATGGCACATTGACAGTAGGTGATCTACGGAAAGCCAGAGGCAGACCGGAAAATATTTTTTAGTGACAATGGCACAAATCTGACAGCAGGTGAAAGGGAACTGCGTGAGTCGATACAGCAGTGGAATCATAGCCACATCTCTAAGCATCTGAACCAGAAAGGTATCGCATGGCATTTCAACCCTCCATATGCAAGTCATATGGGAGGAGTTTGGGAGAGGTTGGTTCGATCCTTCAAAAATTCATTGAAGTCAGTTGTGCGTGAACAGCTTCTTTGCGACGAAGCCCTGGCAACTTTGGCCACCGAGGTCGAGAAAGTCTTGAATGACCGACCAATTACACAGGTAAGCGATGATCACCGTGACCCACAAGCACTTTCTCCGAACACACTGTTGTTGTTACGCCCCAATAGGTGTTTCCCTCCAGGTGTGTTTGATAAGACCGACAATTACTGCCGACGGTGGTGGAGGCAAGTCCAGTACTTGGCCAATATCTTCTGGAGGCGTTGGCAAAAAGAATACCTCCCAGCATTGCAGGTAAGATCGAAGTGGCAACACAGCAGACGAAATTTAGCTGTGAATGACCTTGTACTCGTGTGTGACGAGACTTCTTCACGCGGACATTGGCCTTTGGGACTTGTGCCGGAGGTAAGAAAAGGTAGAGATGGTCTTGTGCGGACATGCGAGGTTAGAGTGAACGGAACTACAAAGGTAAGGCCAGTGACACAGTTGTGCTTGTCAGAGCAAGCTGCCTAGTATTTGTCACACTAGTTATTTAGACTATGACGTCTTCTTGTAGTGTTAATGGATAGTAGAAACTTAGTTCATTTGCATTTCTTAGAGTATTCAGTTATGTATTCATTTCGTTGTGTATCTGTATGAAAGTTGTTTATGGACATATTTGGTCATAGCTTAGTCTCTAAATTATTAAAGTAAAATGAACTTATATGGTAAGTTCATTGGGTGGCGGTGTGAGAGACTAAGATTAGCAGAAACCACATGCCATGTGAGGAGATATGAGTGGGCTTCTTGTGTTGGTTTTCTTTGTCTGCTTAGACAATATTTATAATTAAAATGATTAAAATGACAGTTCGACCGAGCTATACCCTCTGCTAGTGTCTCTGTTGTTGTTAAAATAAACAACAGACAGGCCATTCCAAGGTGAGCATGGATGCTCCAAATATGGCAACAGTTATAATTAGATCAGATGTTTAGGGGCCATTCTTGAAATTCGATTGGTCAGGCCTAATAATTATGCATATTAATTATTTGAATTTTCTCTTGTAAGTCGCCCAACTCTTCAGTGTACCCGAAACCTTAAAATCAGTAGGTTGGTCACTCATGTGCTAGTTTAGACTCTGAAACTAGTGGGTCTGGCACATCTGTTTGTCATTCGTTTGGGGACTACAGATAGGAATATGCAGTAAGTAATATATTTTCTTTGGTATCTCATAATTGTCAGTTTTTTATGAGAGAAATAATTGTTCTTTATTGATAGTATTTCCTAATATTTTCTTAGTACATTTTTTGATACTCAGTTAAGTTTACATTTTTTGGTAAAGGGCAGGAAAACCACACATAATTTTATATGTAACTTGATTGCTTTGATATATGTGATCAGTATGAATGTATATGTATTCATAAGATATTGTTTGTATATTGACATTTATGACCTTTGTTAAATCATGTATTTTTTAATATAATGCACGCGTTTGATTGAATGATATGCTATGTTTAGGTAACATTGTTACTTTCAGATAACCGTCTTTATAGTCGTCTAATGACAACGTCTTGATAATCGTCTTGAATTCAACATCGTTTAACAACCAATAACTTCGTCTTTAACACCTGTTGACGACATTCCATTAATGAAGCGAAGAATACTATTAAGACGCGTGTGTTGCCTTGTGTCTTAACCCCCCAAAGATGACCGTGACACTGAAAGCCAAGTAAAAAGGGCATAGTTAACTGCCGAGTGCAGCACAGTTATTGCATAATCTGTGAAAATACATATTGCAAACATGGATATAAGTGCAGACGGGGAGGTGGAGTTTGCCGGCAACCGCCAAGAAGCAAGTGCAGAGGGAGCCACCTCAGACAAGGGGTCGTTGCGCAGCAAGACGAGTAGCTGCAGGAGACGCCGTGCCGAGCTAAAGCTCGAACAAGCCAGAAGGCGCCAAGAGATCGAACGCCGGCGCCTAGAGCTCGAACGCCAAGAAGTCGAGCTACGACAACAGATCGAGATCCAGGACGTGGAAGAAGCCATGGCCAACGCAGAGGTCGATGCGCGGTCTTCAGCCTCATCCGGATCCGGACCATCAACATCCAACGAAGTCGGTGCCACAGGGACGACGTTGCCACATACAGCTATGAACAGTGACATTAAAGTGGAGGAATACTTGTCAGGATTTCAAAAATTCACTAACAATTTACAGGACAACATGAACCTTCCAAAACCGGAATTATTAACATTCTCAGGAAACCCATTGGATTATTGCAAATTTCTTTGTAATTTTGAAACAAACATTGAGTGCAGAATAACAGACGATCGACTTAAGTTAGGTTATTTAATTCAATTTTGTAAGGGTGAAGCAAAACGTGCAATTGAGGATTGTGTGGTTCTTCGTCCCTTAGATGGATATTTAAGGGCTAAGGAAATTCTTCTCAACAGGTATGGTAAGCCCCACTTAGTTGCTAGGTCACATGTTGAACGTTTAATTAATGGCCCTATCATCCGATCTAATGATGTCCAAAGCTTAATGGATCTGTCACTTGACATGGAAAAATGCGAAATAACACTGTCGACGTTGGGTTATTCATCTGATATTAATAACACGGAAAACTTGCTTAAGATTGTAAGGAGACTCCCCACACATATCAAGTCAAAATGGGTTGAGCGGGCAAGTAATTCGATAGAACAGGGAACTGAGCCGGCATTTAAAGACTTGCTCAGCTTCATTCAACAGAGGGCTCTGGTAGCTAACACAATGTATGGCAGAGATCTTGCATGTGAGTCTAAGCAGCCGATTTCTCGATCAGTGGTCAGTTCTAGGTCGCATCAGGTCAATTCTAGGGACCGTGGGAAAGCTGTTACGTTATCTACAACAGGTAGAGAGAGCCAGGCACGAGCGAGTAATGGGTTTAAACCAACGCATGCTAGGCGTTTATCATGTGTGTATTGTCAAGGGAGCCATAAATTGATCGACTGTGAGAGGTTCAAAACAATCAATGTTGATGGTAGATTAGCTGTTGTGAGAGAGAAGAGAATGTGTGAAAATTGTTTGAATTTTAAACACAATAGTAGTTTGTGTAGTAAGGGTAGTCAGTGTGAAGTAAGTAATTGTGGAGAAAAGCACCACACATTATTACACAGACCATTGACTGTAGAAAACCAGAGCCTGGTAGGCCACAGTAATTGCTGCACTGAGATTGATGTCTCCATACCTAGTAAGATAAGCCTACGCATTGTACCTGTCATTGTGCAATACGGCTTAAGGAAAGCTGAGACATATGCCTTACTAGATGAGGGTAGCGATGTAACATTGTGCAGCGATAGTCTGGTTAAGAAATTAGAGGCGAAAGGCGTTTCTCGCCAATTCACCATTACCACGGTGAACCAGTCTGCAGAGCAGCGAACTGGTGTAGAAGTGCAGCTTAAGGTAAGTTCTTTAGATGACAGGGAATGCCTTAACATTAGGAGAGCCTGGTCAGTACCGGAGCTACCTATATCGGTGGAGTCTCTCCCCAAAGAAAATGATATAGGTAAGTGGAAACACCTCGCAGGTATCAAATTACCTCAGGTAAGTTCTTTTAAGGTGGAGTTACTTATTGGAAGTGACTGCCCAGAAGCTTTCTGGTTTGAAGAAGAGCGACGGGGAAAGAGGGGCGATCCTTATGCGATACGGTCTCCCCTTGGCTGGACAATATTAGGTCCAACAGGTAAGGGCACGTCCTCCAATGGAAATGTAAATTTTCAGCGCGGTGCAAACACGCAGGAACAGATTGACAAGTTGTGGACAACTGATTTTCCTGACTGTGGCTTGGACAATAAGGTTGGAATGTCCAGAGAAGACCACCGAGCTCTATCGTCCATGGTAAGTTCCGTGGAGAAGGAAGGTAAGCACCACAAAATTGGTCTACCGTGGCGCCAAGAACAAGTAAGTTTGCCAAACAACAAGGCTTTAGCTGTTACACGTCTTGGGCAGTTAAGCCGAAAGCTATCAAGAGACCCGAACTTACATACTATGTATACTGAAACGATGAATTGCTATATTGAGAAGGGCTATGCGAAACCTGTGAAAAACACTGGTGAGATGGAACCAACAAGAGTATGGTACCTCCCACATCACCCAGTGTGCAACCCAAACAAACCAGGTAAGGTGAGGATAGTCTTTGACTGTGCGGCAAAGTACAGAGGTACATCTTTAAATGACAACCTCTTGCAAGGACCAGATCTAGTTAACAGCTTAATAGGCGTGTTGATAAGATTTCGAGAGCAACCAGTAGCCTTGGTTGCCGACATTGAAGCCATGTTCCACCAGGTCAAGGTCAGTGACAAAGATAGAGATGCACTAAGATTTCTTTGGTGGCCTGGTGGAGATATGAAACAGCCACCTGGTGAGTACTGTATGACTGTCCACCTGTTTGGTGCGACATCATCGCCTAGCTGTGCAGCGTACAGCTTGAGGTGCACAGCAAGAGAGAATGCTGACAGCTTCAGTCCAGCAGCCGTAGAGACGGTAGAAAGAAACTTCTATGTTGATGACCTGTTGAAGTCTGTACCAGATGTTCAGGTAGGTATAGATTTGTCTGCTGAACTGAGAGAACTATTGTCAAACGGGGGATTCAAGTTGACAAAGTGGATTTCGAACAGTAATAGGGTTCTCGACACGATCCCCGAATCTGACAGGGCAGTTAAGTGCACAAAAGTTGACCTTGATAGCGACAAACAGTTTGAACGTGCTCTTGGTTTGCACTGGTATGTAGAGAAGGTCACCTTTGTATTTGATGTAGACCTGCCAGATAAATGCCACACGCGACGTGGTATATTGTCAGTAGCAAGCTCGCTATACGACCCACTTGGATTGGTGGCACCCATCACTCTCATCCCAAAACTTATCCTACAGAATGCATGCCGCAAAAAGCTGCCGTGGGATGACACAATTTGTGACAAGGACGTCGAAAAGTGGTGACAGTGGTTGGAGAAACTACCTGCATTATCACATGTAAGTATTGATAGATGTTTCAAGCCGGTCGCTGTGGATGGCCCATCGAAAGTTGAACTGCACATGTTCAGCGATGCATCAGAATATGCATATGGGGCTGCGGTGTACATCAAGATATACGATGCCAACCACAACTGCAAAATCAGCCTTGTTATGGGTAAGTCAAGATTGGCGCCAATCAAGGCGATGTCTATACCACGCCTAGAGTTGGCCGCAGCAGTTGTAGCTGTAAAGCTGTACCAGCTAGTATCACAGGAACTGGACTTCAACATTGATGAAAGGTATTTTTGGACCGATTCGATGATAGTTTCAGGCTACATCAAAAATGAAACTCGACGCTTCAAGACATTTGTAGCAAATAGGCTTGCAGCAATACATGACGTCACATCGCCTGCAGAGTGGAGATATGTTCCTTCACAAATAAACCCGGCTGATATAGCATCAAGGGGACTGTTTCCAAATGAAACAGATAAACTGGGAAGCTGGCTAAGGGGCCCAGACTTTCTACAGACAGGTAAGGTGGACTGGTCACAGAATCCACAGTATGTAGCCATTTTAGATGACGATGCTGAAACCAAGGAGGTATGTAATACACATGCCACTCAAATGAAACCTGATACCGTACTTGATAGCCTGATGATTAGGTACTCTAACTGGCATCAACTGCAGAGGTCAGTGGCATGGTTACTCAGGTTCAAATCATACCTGATGCAGAGACATTTAAGAAGAAAGCTAGCACACTGTAAAAATGGCACATTGACAGTAGGTGATCTACGGAAAGCCAGAGGCAGACCGGAAAATATTTTTTAGTGACAATGGCACAAATCTGACAGCAGGTGAAAGGGAACTGCGTGAGTCGATACAGCAGTGGAATCATAGCCACATCTCTAAGCATCTGAACCAGAAAGGTATCGCATGGCATTTCAACCCTCCATATGCAAGTCATATGGGAGGAGTTTGGGAGAGGTTGGTTCGATCCTTCAAAAATTCATTGAAGTCAGTTGTGCGTGAACAGCTTCTTTGCGACGAAGCCCTGGCAACTTTGGCCACCGAGGTCGAGAAAGTCTTGAATGACCGACCAATTACACAGGTAAGCGATGATCACCGTGACCCACAAGCACTTTCTCCGAACACACTGTTGTTGTTACGCCCCAATAGGTGTTTCCCTCCAGGTGTGTTTGATAAGACCGACAATTACTGCCGACGGTGGTGGAGGCAAGTCCAGTACTTGGCCAATATCTTCTGGAGGCGTTGGCAAAAAGAATACCTCCCAGCATTGCAGGTAAGATCGAAGTGGCAACACAGCAGACGAAATTTAGCTGTGAATGACCTTGTACTCGTGTGTGACGAGACTTCTTCACGCGGACATTGGCCTTTGGGACTTGTGCCGGAGGTAAGAAAAGGTAGAGATGGTCTTGTGCGGACATGCGAGGTTAGAGTGAACGGAACTACAAAGGTAAGGCCAGTGACACAGTTGTGCTTGTTAGAGCAAGCTGCCTAGTATTTGTCACACTAGTTATTTAGACTATGACGTCTTCTTGTAGTGTTAATGGATAGTAGAAACTTAGTTCATTTGCATTTCTTAGAGTATTCAGTTCTGTATTCATTTCGTTGTGTATCTGTATGAAAGTTGTTTATGGACATATTTGGTCATAGCTTAGTCTCTAAATTATTAAAGTAAAATGAACTTATATGGTAAGTTCATTGGGTGGCGGTGTGAGAGACTAAGATTAGCAGAAACCACATGCCATGTGAGGAGATATGAGTGGGCTTCTTGTGTTGGTTTTCTTTGTCTGCTAAGACAATATTTATAATTAAAATGATTAAAATGACAGTTCGACCGAGCTATACCCTCTGCTAGTGTCTCTGTTGTTGTTAAAATAAACAACAGACAGGCCATTCCAAGGTGAGCATGGATGCTCCAAATATGGCAACAGTTATAATTAGATCAGATGTTTAGGGGCCATTCTTGAAATTCGATTGGTCAGGCCTAATAATTATGCATATTAATTATTTGAATTTTCTCTTGTAAGTCGCCCAACTCTTCAGTGTACCCGAAACCTTAAAATCAGTAGGTTGGTCACTCATGTGCTAGTTTAGACTCTGAAACTAGTGGGTCTGGCACAACTGTTTGTCATTCGTTTGGGGACTACAGATAGGAATATGCAGTAAGTAATATATTTTCTTTGGTATCTCATAATTGTCAGTTTTTTATGAGAGAAATAATTGTTCTTTATTGATAGTATTTCCTAATATTTTCTTAGTACATTTTTTGATACTCAGTTAAGTTTACATTTTTTGGTAAAGGGCAGGAAAACCACACATAATTTTATATGTAACTTGATTGCTTTGATATATGTGATCAGTATGAATGTATATGTATTCATAAGATATTGTTTGTATATTGACATTTATGACCTTTGTTAAATCATGTATTTTTTAATATAATGCACGCGTTTGATTGAATGATATGCTATGTTTAGGTAACATTGTTACTTTCAGATAACCGTCTTTATAGTCGTCTAATGACAACGTCTTGATAATCGTCTTGAATTCAACATCGTTTAACAACCAATAACTTCGTCTTTAACACCTGTTGACGACATTCCATTAATGAAGCGAAGAATACTATTAAGACGCGTGTGTTGCCTTGTGTCTTAACCCCCCAAAGATGACCGTGACACTGAAAGCCAAGTAAAAAGGGCATAGTTAACTGCCGAGTGCAGCACAGTTATTGCATAATCTGTGAAAATACATATTGCAAACATGGATATAAGTGCAGACGGGGAGGTGGAGTTTGCCGGCAACCGCCAAGAAGCAAGTGCAGAGGGAGCCACCTCAGACAAGGGGTCGTTGCGCAGCAAGACGAGTAGCTGCAGGAGACGCCGTGCCGAGCTAAAGCTCGAACAAGCCAGAAGGCGCCAAGAGCTCGAACGCCGGCGCCTAGAGCTCGAACGCCAAGAAGTCGAGCTACGACAACAGATCGAGATCCAGGACCTGGAAGAAGCCATGGCCAACGCAGAGGTCGATGCGCGGTCTTCAGCCTCATCCGGATCCGGACCATCAACATCCAACGAAGTCGGTGCCACAGGGACGACGTTGCCACATACAGCTATGAACAGTGACATTAAAGTGGAGGAATACTTGTCAGGATTTCAAAAATTCACTAACAACTTACAGGACAACATGAACCTTCCAAAACCGGAATTATTAACATTCTCAGGAAACCCATTGGATTATTGCAAATTTCTTTGTAATTTTGAAACAAACATTGAGTGCAGAATAACAGACGATCGACTTAAGTTAGGTTATTTAATTCAATTTTGTAAGGGTGAAGCAAAACGTGCAATTGAGGATTGTGTGGTTCTTCCTCCCTTAGATGGATATTTAAGGGCTAAGGAAATTCTTCTCAACAGGTATGGTAAGCCCCACTTAGTTGCTAGGTCACATGTTGAACGTTTAATTAATGGCCCTAACATCCGATCTAATGATGTCCAAAGCTTAATGGATCTGTCACTTGACATGGAAAATGCGAAATAACACTGTCGACGTTGGGTTATTCATCTGATATTAATAACACGGAACACTTGCTTAAGATTGTAAGGAGACTCCCCACACATATCAAGTCAAAATGGGTTGAGCGGGCAAGTAATTCGATAGATCAGGGAACTGAGCCGGCATTTAAAGACTTGCTCAGCTTCATTCAACAGAGGGCTCTGGTAGCTAACACAATGTATGGCAGAGATCTTGCATGTGAGTCTAAGCAGCCGATTTCTCGATCAGTGGTCAGTTCTAGGTCGCATCAGGTCAATTCTAGGGACCGTGGGAAAGCTGTTACGTTATCTACAACAGGTAGAGAGAGCCAGGCACGAGCGAGTAATGGGTTTAAACCAACGCATGCTAGGCGTTTATCATGTGTGTATTGTCAAGGGAGCCATAAATTGATCGACTGTGAGAGGTTCAAAACAATCAATGTTGATGGTAGACTAGCTGTTGTGAGAGAGAAGAGAATGTGTGAAAATTGTTTGAATTTTAAACACAATAGTAGTTTGTGTAGTAAGGGTAGTCAGTGTGAAGTAAGTAATTGTGGAGAAAAGCACCACACATTATTACACAGACCATTGACTGTAGAAAACCAGAGCCTGGTAGGCCACAGTAATTGCTGCACTGAGATTGATGTCTCCATACCTAGTAAGATAAGCCTACGCATTGTACCTGTCATTGTGCAATACGGCTTAAGGAAAGCTGAGACATATGCCTTACTAGATGAGGGTAGCGATGTAACATTGTGCAGCGATAGTCTGGTTAAGAAATTAGAGGCGAAAGGCGTTTCTCGCCAATTCACCATTACCACGGTGAACCAGTCTGCAGAGCAGCGAACTGGTGTAGAAGTGCAGCTTAAGGTAAGTTCTTTAGATGACAGGGAATGCCTTAACATTAGGAGAGCCTGGTCAGTACCGGAGCTACCTATATCGGTGGAGTCTCTCCCCAAAGAAAATGATATAGGTAAGTGGAAACACCTCGCAGGTATCAAATTACCTCAGGTAAGTTCTTTTAAGGTGGAGTTACTTATTGGAAGTGACTGCCCAGAAGCTTTCTGGGTTGAAGAAGAGCGACGGGGAAAGAGGGGCGATCCTTATGCGATACGGTCTCCCCTTGGCTGGACAATATTAGGTCCAACAGGTAAGGGCACGTCCTCCAATGGAAATGTAAATTTTCAGCGCAGTGCAAACACGCAGGAACAGATTGACAAGTTGTGGACAACTGATTTTCCTGACTGTGGCTTGGACAATAAGGTTGGAATGTCCAGAGAAGACCACCGAGCTCTATCGTCCATGGTAAGTTCCGTGGAGAAGGAAGGTAAGCACCACAAAATTGGTCTACCGTGGCGCCAAGAACAAGTAAGTTTGCCAAACAACAAGGCTTTAGCTGTTACACGTCTTGGGCAGTTAAGCCGAAAGCTATCAAGAGACCCGAACTTACATACTATGTATACTGAAACGATGAATTGCTATATTGAGAAGGGCTATGCGAAACCTGTGAAAAACACTGGTGAGATGGAACCAACAAGAGTATGGTACCTCCCACATCACCCAGTGTGCAACCCAAACAAACCAGGTAAGGTGAGGATAGTCTTTGACTGTGCGGCAAAGTACAGAGGTACATCTTTAAATGACAACCTCTTGCAAGGACCAGATCTAGTTAACAGCTTAATAGGCGTGTTGATAAGATTTCGAGAGCAACCAGTAGCCTTGGTTGCCGACATTGAAGCCATGTTCCACCAGGTCAAGGTCAGTGACAAAGATAGAGATGCACTAAGATTTCTTTGGTGGCCTGGTGGAGATATGAAACAGCCACCTGGTGAGTACTGTATGACTGTCCACCTGTTTGGTGCGACATCATCGCCTAGCTGTGCAGCGTACAGCTTGAGGTGCACAGCAAGAGAGAATGCTGACAGCTTCAGTCCAGCAGCCGTAGAGACGGTAGAAAGAAACTTCTATGTTGATGACCTGTTGAAGTCTGTACCAGATGTTCAGGTAGGTATAGATTTGTCTGCTGAACTGAGAGAACTATTGTCAAACGGGGGATTCAAGTTGACAAAGTGGATTTCGAACAGTAATAGGGTTCTCGACACGATCCCCGAATCTGACAGGGCAGTTAAGTGCACAAAAGTTGACCTTGATAGCGACAAACAGTTTGAACGTGCTCTTGGTTTGCACTGGTATGTAGAGAAGGTCACCTTTGTATTTGATGTAGACCTGCCAGATAAATGCCACACGCGACGTGGTATATTGTCAGTAGCAAGCTCGCTATACGACCCACTTGGATTGGTGGCACCCATCAGTCTCATCCCAAAACTTATCCTACAGAATGCATGCCGCAAAAAGCTGCCGTGGGATGACACAATTTGTGACAAGGACGTCGAAAAGTGGTGACAGTGGTTGGAGAAACTACCTGCATTATCACATGTAAGTATTGATAGATGTTTCAAGCCGGTCGCTGTGGATGGCCCATCGAAAGTTGAACTGCACATGTTCAGCGATGCATCAGAATATGCATATGGGGCTGCGGTGTACATCAAGATATACGATGCCAACCACAACTGCAAAATCAGCCTTGTTATGGGTAAGTCAAGATTGGCGCCAATCAAGGCGATGTCTATACCACGCCTAGAGTTGGCCGCAGCAGTTGTAGCTGTAAAGCTGTACCAGCTAGTATCACAGGAACTGGACTTCAACATTGATGAAAGGTATTTTTGGACCGATTCGATGATAGTTTCAGGCTACATCAAAAATGAAACTCGACGCTTCAAGACATTTGTAGCAAATAGGCTTGCAGCAATACATGACGTCACATCGCCTGCAGAGTGGAGATATGTTCCTTCACAAATAAACCCGGCTGATATAGCATCAAGGGGACTGTTTCCAAATGAAACAGATAAACTGGGAAGCTGGCTAAGGGGCCCAGACTTTCTACAGACAGGTAAGGTGGACTGGTCACAGAATCCACAGTATGTAGCCATTTTAGATGACGATGCTGAAACCAAGGAGGTATGTAATACACATGCCACTCAAATGAAACCTGATACCGTACTTGATAGCCTGATGATTAGGTACTCTAACTGGCATCAACTGCAGAGGTCAGTGGCATGGTTACTCAGGTTCAAATCATACCTGATGCAGAGACATTTAAGAAGAAAGCTAGCACACTGTAAAAATGGCACATTGACAGTAGGTGATCTACGGAAAGCCAGAGGCAGACCGGAAAATATTTTTTAGTGACAATGGCACAAATCTGACAGCAGGTGAAAGGGAACTGCGTGAGTCGATACAGCAGTGGAATCATAGCCACATCTCTAAGCATCTGAACCAGAAAGGTATCGCATGGCATTTCAACCCTCCATATGCAAGTCATATGGGAGGAGTTTGGGAGAGGTTGGTTCGATCCTTCAAAAATTCATTGAAGTCAGTTGTGCGTGAACAGCTTCTTTGCGACGAAGCCCTGGCAACTTTGGCCACCGAGGTCGAGAAAGTCTTGAATGACCGACCAATTACACAGGTAAGCGATGATCACCGTGACCCACAAGCACTTTCTCCGAACACACTGTTGTTGTTACGCCCCAATAGGTGTTTCCCTCCAGGTGTGTTTGATAAGACCGACAATTACTGCCGACGGTGGTGGAGGCAAGTCCAGTACTTGGCCAATATCTTCTGGAGGCGTTGGCAAAAAGAATACCTCCCAGCATTGCAGGTAAGATCGAAGTGGCAACACAGCAGACGAAATTTAGCTGTGAATGACCTTGTACTCGTGTGTGACGAGACTTCTTCACGCGGACATTGGCCTTTGGGACTTGTGCCGGAGGTAAGAAAAGGTAGAGATGGTCTTGTGCGGACATGCGAGGTTAGAGTGAACGGAACTACAAAGGTAAGGCCAGTGACACAGTTGTGCTTGTTAGAGCAAGCTGCCTAGTATTTGTCACACTAGTTATTTAGACTATGACGTCTTCTTGTAGTGTTAATGGATAGTAGAAACTTAGTTCATTTGCATTTCTTAGAGTATTCAGTTATGTATTCATTTCGTTGTGTATCTGTATGAAAGTTGTTTATGGACATATTTGGTCATAGCTTAGTCTCTAAATTATTAAAGTAAAATGAACTTATATGGTAAGTTCATTGGGTGGCGGTGTGAGAGACTAAGATTAGCAGAAACCACATGCCATGTGAGGAGATATGAGTGGGCTTCTTGTGTTGGTTTTCTTTGTCTGCTAAGACAATATTTATAATTAAAATGATTAAAATGACAGTTCGACCGAGCTGTACCCTCTGCTAGTGTCTCTGTTGTTGTTAAAATAAACAACAGACAGGCCATTCCAAGGTGAGCATGGATGCTCCAAATATGGCAACAGTTATAATTAGATCAGATGTTTAGGGGCCATTCTTGAAATTCGATTGGTCAGGCCTAATAATTATGCATATTAATTATTTGAATTTTCTCTTGTAAGTCGCCCAACTCTTCAGTGTACCCGAAACCTTAAAATCAGTAGGTTGGTCACTCATGTGCTAGTTTAGACTCTGAAACTAGTGGGTCTGGCACAACTGTTTGTCATTCGTTTGGGGACTACAGATAGGAATATGCAGTAAGTAATATATTTTCTTTGGTATCTCATAATTGTCAGTTTTTTATGAGAGAAATAATTGTTCTTTATTGATAGTATTTCCTAATATTTTCTTAGTACATTTTTTGATACTCAGTTAAGTTTACATTTTTTGGTAAAGGGCAGGAAAACCACACATAATTTTATATGTAACTTGATTGCTTTGATATATGTGATCAGTATGAATGTATATGTATTCATAAGATATTGTTTGTATATTGACATTTATGACCTTTGTTAAATCATGTATTTTTTAATATAATGCACGCGTTTGATTGAATGATATGCTATGTTTAGGTAACATTGTTACTTTCAGATAACCGTCTTTATAGTCGTCTAATGACAACGTCTTGATAATCGTCTTGAATTCAACATCGTTTAACAACCAATAACTTCGTCTTTAACACCTGTTGACGACATTCCATTAATGAAGCGAAGAATACTATTAAGACGCGTGTGTTGCCTTGTGTCTTAATCCCCCAAAGATGACCGTGACACTGAAAGCCAAGTAAAAAGGGCATAGTTAACTGCCGAGTGCAGCACAGTTATTGCATAATCTGTGAAAATACATATTGCAAACATGGATATAAGTGCAGACGGGGAGGTGGAGTTTGCCGGCAACCGCCAAGAAGCAAGTGCAGAGGGAGCCACCTCAGACAAGGGGTCGTTGCGCAGCAAGACGAGTAGCTGCAGGAGACGCCGTGCCGAGCTAAAGCTCGAACAAGCCAGAAGGCGCCAAGAGCTCGAACGCCGGCGCCTAGAGCTCGAACGCCAAGAAGTCGAGCTACGACAACAGATCGAGATCCAGGACCTGGAAGAAGCCATGGCCAACGCAGAGGTCGATGCGCGGTCTTCAGCCTCATCCGGATCCGGACCATCAACATCCAACGAAGTCGGTGCCACAGGGACGACGTTGCCACATACAGCTATGAACAGTGACATTAAAGTGGAGGAATACTTGTCAGGATTTCAAAAATTCACTAACAACTTACAGGACAACATGAACCTTCCAAAACCGGAATTATTAACATTCTCAGGAAACCCATTGGATTATTGCAAATTTCTTTGTAATTTTGAAACAAACATTGAGTGCAGAATAACAGACGATCGACTTAAGTTAGGTTATTTAATTCAATTTTGTAAGGGTGAAGCAAAACGTGCAATTGAGGATTGTGTGGTTCTTCCTCCCTTAGATGGATATTTAAGGGCTAAGGAAATTCTTCTCAACAGGTATGGTAAGCCCCACTTAGTTGCTAGGTCACATGTTGAACGTTTAATTAATGGCCCTAACATCCGATCTAATGATGTCCAAAGCTTAATGGATCTGTCACTTGACATGGAAAATGCGAAATAACACTGTCGACGTTGGGTTATTCATCTGATATTAATAACACGGAAAACTTGCTTAAGATTGTAAGGAGACTCCCCACACATATCAAGTCAAAATGGGTTGAGCGGGCAAGTAATTCGATAGAACAGGGAACTGAGCCGGCATTTAAAGACTTGCTCAGCTTCATTCAACAGAGGGCTCTGGTAGCTAACACAATGTATGGCAGAGATCTTGCATGTGAGTCTAAGCAGCCGATTTCTCGATCAGTGGTCAGTTCTAGGTCGCATCAGGTCAATTCTAGGGACCGTGGGAAAGCTGTTACGTTATCTACAACAGGTAGAGAGAGCCAGGCACGAGCGAGTAATGGGTTTAAACCAACGCATGCTAGGCGTTTATCATGTGTGTATTGTCAAGGGAGCCATAAATTGATCGACTGTGAGAGGTTCAAAACAATCAATGTTGATGGTAGATTAGCTGTTGTGAGAGAGAAGAGAATGTGTGAAAATTGTTTGAATTTTAAACACAATAGTAGTTTGTGTAGTAAGGGTAGTCAGTGTGAAGTAAGTAATTGTGGAGAAAAGCACCACACATTATTACACAGACCATTGACTGTAGAAAACCAGAGCCTGGTAGGCCACAGTAATTGCTGCACTGAGATTGATGTCTCCATACCTAGTAAGATAAGCCTACGCATTGTACCTGTCATTGTGCAATACGGCTTAAGGAAAGCTGAGACATATGCCTTACTAGATGAGGGTAGCGATGTAACATTGTGCAGCGATAGTCTGGTTAAGAAATTAGAGGCGAAAGGCGTTTCTCGCCAATTCACCATTACCACGGTGAACCAGTCTGCAGAGCAGCGAACTGGTGTAGAAGTGCAGCTTAAGGTAAGTTCTTTAGATGACAGGGAATGCCTTAACATTAGGAGAGCCTGGTCAGTACCGGAGCTACCTATATCGGTGGAGTCTCTCCCCAAAGAAAATGATATAGGTAAGTGGAAACACCTCGCAGGTATCAAATTACCTCAGGTAAGTTCTTTTAAGGTGGAGTTACTTATTGGAAGTGACTGCCCAGAAGCTTTCTGGGTTGAAGAAGAGCGACGGGGAAAGAGGGGCGATCCTTATGCGATACGGTCTCCCCTTGGCTGGACAATATTAGGTCCAACAGGTAAGGGCACGTCCTCCAATGGAAATGTAAATTTTCAGCGCAGTGCAAACACGCAGGAACAGATTGACAAGTTGTGGACAACTGATTTTCCTGACTGTGGCTTGGACAATAAGGTTGGAATGTCCAGAGAAGACCACCGAGCTCTATCGTCCATGGTAAGTTCCGTGGAGAAGGAAGGTAAGCACCACAAAATTGGTCTACCGTGGCGCCAAGAACAAGTAAGTTTGCCAAACAACAAGGCTTTAGCTGTTACACGTCTTGGGCAGTTAAGCCGAAAGCTATCAAGAGACCCGAACTTACATACTATGTATACTGAAACGATGAATTGCTATATTGAGAAGGGCTATGCGAAACCTGTGAAAAACACTGGTGAGATGGAACCAACAAGAGTAT
Organism: Congeria kusceri; assembly: GCA_027627225.1. Classification (NCBI taxonomy): domain Eukaryota; kingdom Metazoa; phylum Mollusca; class Bivalvia; order Myida; family Dreissenidae; genus Congeria; species Congeria kusceri. The sequence continues at coordinate 20,770,996 of CM051038.1, read as the reverse complement.
GGTACCTCCCACATCACCCAGTGTGCAACCCAAACAAACCAGGTAAGGTGAGGATAGTCTTTGACTGTGCGGCAAAGTACAGAGGTACATCTTTAAATGACAACCTCTTGCAAGGACCAGATCTAGTTAACAGCTTAATAGGCGTGTTGATAAGATTTCGAGAGCAACCAGTAGCCTTGGTTGCCGACATTGAAGCCATGTTCCACCAGGTCAAGGTCAGTGACAAAGATAGAGATGCACTAAGATTTCTTTGGTGGCCTGGTGGAGATATGAAACAGCCACCTGGTGAGTACTGTATGACTGTCCACCTGTTTGGTGCGACATCATCGCCTAGCTGTGCAGCGTACAGCTTGAGGTGCACAGCAAGAGAGAATGCTGACAGCTTCAGTCCAGCAGCCGTAGAGACGGTAGAAAGAAACTTCTATGTTGATGACCTGTTGAAGTCTGTACCAGATGTTCAGGTAGGTATAGATTTGTCTGCTGAACTGAGAGAACTATTGTCAAACGGGGGATTCAAGTTGACAAAGTGGATTTCGAACAGTAATAGGGTTCTCGACACGATCCCCGAATCTGACAGGGCAGTTAAGTGCACAAAAGTTGACCTTGATAGCGACAAACAGTTTGAACGTGCTCTTGGTTTGCACTGGTATGTAGAGAAGGTCACCTTTGTATTTGATGTAGACCTGCCAGATAAATGCCACACGCGACGTGGTATATTGTCAGTAGCAAGCTCGCTATACGACCCACTTGGATTGGTGGCACCCATCAGTCTCATCCCAAAACTTATCCTACAGAATGCATGCCGCAAAAAGCTGCCGTGGGATGACACAATTTGTGACAAGGACGTCGAAAAGTGGTGACAGTGGTTGGAGAAACTACCTGCATTATCACATGTAAGTATTGATAGATGTTTCAAGCCGGTCGCTGTGGATGGCCCATCGAAAGTTGAACTGCACATGTTCAGCGATGCATCAGAATATGCATATGGGGCTGCGGTGTACATCAAGATATACGATGCCAACCACAACTGCAAAATCAGCCTTGTTATGGGTAAGTCAAGATTGGCGCCAATCAAGGCGATGTCTATACCACGCCTAGAGTTGGCCGCAGCAGTTGTAGCTGTAAAGCTGTACCAGCTAGTATCACAGGAACTGGACTTCAACATTGATGAAAGGTATTTTTGGACCGATTCGATGATAGTTTCAGGCTACATCAAAAATGAAACTCGACGCTTCAAGACATTTGTAGCAAATAGGCTTGCAGCAATACATGACGTCACATCGCCTGCAGAGTGGAGATATGTTCCTTCACAAATAAACCCGGCTGATATAGCATCAAGGGGACTGTTTCCAAATGAAACAGATAAACTGGGAAGCTGGCTAAGGGGCCCAGACTTTCTACAGACAGGTAAGGTGGACTGGTCACAGAATCCACAGTATGTAGCCATTTTAGATGACGATGCTGAAACCAAGGAGGTATGTAATACACATGCCACTCAAATGAAACCTGATACCGTACTTGATAGCCTGATGATTAGGTACTCTAACTGGCATCAACTGCAGAGGTCAGTGGCATGGTTACTCAGGTTCAAATCATACCTGATGCAGAGACATTTAAGAAGAAAGCTAGCACACTGTAAAAATGGCACATTGACAGTAGGTGATCTACGGAAAGCCAGAGGCAGACCGGAAAATATTTTTTAGTGACAATGGCACAAATCTGACAGCAGGTGAAAGGGAACTGCGTGAGTCGATACAGCAGTGGAATCATAGCCACATCTCTAAGCATCTGAACCAGAAAGGTATCGCATGGCATTTCAACCCTCCATATGCAAGTCATATGGGAGGAGTTTGGGAGAGGTTGGTTCGATCCTTCAAAAATTCATTGAAGTCAGTTGTGCGTGAACAGCTTCTTTGCGACGAAGCCCTGGCAACTTTGGCCACCGAGGTCGAGAAAGTCTTGAATGACCGACCAATTACACAGGTAAGCGATGATCACCGTGACCCACAAGCACTTTCTCCGAACACACTGTTGTTGTTACGCCCCAATAGGTGTTTCCCTCCAGGTGTGTTTGATAAGACCGACAATTACTGCCGACGGTGGTGGAGGCAAGTCCAGTACTTGGCCAATATCTTCTGGAGGCGTTGGCAAAAAGAATACCTCCCAGCATTGCAGGTAAGATCGAAGTGGCAACACAGCAGACGAAATTTAGCTGTGAATGACCTTGTACTCGTGTGTGACGAGACTTCTTCACGCGGACATTGGCCTTTGGGACTTGTGCCGGAGGTAAGAAAAGGTAGAGATGGTCTTGTGCGGACATGCGAGGTTAGAGTGAACGGAACTACAAAGGTAAGGCCAGTGACACAGTTGTGCTTGTTAGAGCAAGCTGCCTAGTATTTGTCACACTAGTTATTTAGACTATGACGTCTTCTTGTAGTGTTAATGGATAGTAGAAACTTAGTTCATTTGCATTTCTTAGAGTATTCAGTTATGTATTCATTTCGTTGTGTATCTGTATGAAAGTTGTTTATGGACATATTTGGTCATAGCTTAGTCTCTAAATTATTAAAGTAAAATGAACTTATATGGTAAGTTCATTGGGTGGCGGTGTGAGAGACTAAGATTAGCAGAAACCACATGCCATGTGAGGAGATATGAGTGGGCTTCTTGTGTTGGTTTTCTTTGTCTGCTAAGACAATATTTATAATTAAAATGATTAAAATGACAGTTCGACCGAGCTGTACCCTCTGCTAGTGTCTCTGTTGTTGTTAAAATAAACAACAGACAGGCCATTCCAAGGTGAGCATGGATGCTCCAAATATGGCAACAGTTATAATTAGATCAGATGTTTAGGGGCCATTCTTGAAATTCGATTGGTCAGGCCTAATAATTATGCATATTAATTATTTGAATTTTCTCTTGTAAGTCGCCCAACTCTTCAGTGTACCCGAAACCTTAAAATCAGTAGGTTGGTCACTCATGTGCTAGTTTAGACTCTGAAACTAGTGGGTCTGGCACAACTGTTTGTCATTCGTTTGGGGACTACAGATAGGAATATGCAGTAAGTAATATATTTTCTTTGGTATCTCATAATTGTCAGTTTTTTATGAGAGAAATAATTGTTCTTTATTGATAGTATTTCCTAATATTTTCTTAGTACATTTTTTGATACTCAGTTAAGTTTACATTTTTTGGTAAAGGGCAGGAAAACCACACATAATTTTATATGTAACTTGATTGCTTTGATATATGTGATCAGTATGAATGTATATGTATTCATAAGATATTGTTTGTATATTGACATTTATGACCTTTGTTAAATCATGTATTTTTTAATATAATGCACGCGTTTGATTGAATGATATGCTATGTTTAGGTAACATTGTTACTTTCAGATAACCGTCTTTATAGTCGTCTAATGACAACGTCTTGATAATCGTCTTGAATTCAACATCGTTTAACAACCAATAACTTCGTCTTTAACACCTGTTGACGACATTCCATTAATGAAGCGAAGAATACTATTAAGACGCGTGTGTTGCCTTGTGTCTTAACCCCCCAAAGATGACCGTGACACTGAAAGCCAAGTAAAAAGGGCATAGTTAACTGCCGAGTGCAGCACAGTTATTGCATAATCTGTGAAAATACATATTGCAAACATGGATATAAGTGCAGACGGGGAGGTGGAGTTTGCCGGCAACCGCCAAGAAGCAAGTGCAGAGGGAGCCACCTCAGACAAGGGGTCGTTGCGCAGCAAGACGAGTAGCTGCAGGAGACGCCGTGCCGAGCTAAAGCTCGAACAAGCCAGAAGGCGCCAAGAGCTCGAACGCCGGCGCCTAGAGCTCGAACGCCAAGAAGTCGAGCTACGACAACAGATCGAGATCCAGGACCTGGAAGAAGCCATGGCCAACGCAGAGGTCGATGCGCGGTCTTCAGCCTCATCCGGATCCGGACCATCAACATCCAACGAAGTCGGTGCCACAGGGACGACGTTGCCACATACAGCTATGAACAGTGACATTAAAGTGGAGGAATACTTGTCAGGATTTCAAAAATTCACTAACAACTTACAGGACAACATGAACCTTCCAAAACCGGAATTATTAACATTCTCAGGAAACCCATTGGATTATTGCAAATTTCTTTGTAATTTTGAAACAAACATTGAGTGCAGAATAACAGACGATCGACTTAAGTTAGGTTATTTAATTCAATTTTGTAAGGGTGAAGCAAAACGTGCAATTGAGGATTGTGTGGTTCTTCCTCCCTTAGATGGATATTTAAGGGCTAAGGAAATTCTTCTCAACAGGTATGGTAAGCCCCACTTAGTTGCTAGGTCACATGTTGAACGTTTAATTAATGGCCCTAACATCCGATCTAATGATGTCCAAAGCTTAATGGATCTGTCACTTGACATGGAAAATGCGAAATAACACTGTCGACGTTGGGTTATTCATCTGATATTAATAACACGGAAAACTTGCTTAAGATTGTAAGGAGACTCCCCACACATATCAAGTCAAAATGGGTTGAGCGGGCAAGTAATTCGATAGAACAGGGAACTGAGCCGGCATTTAAAGACTTGCTCAGCTTCATTCAACAGAGGGCTCTGGTAGCTAACACAATGTATGGCAGAGATCTTGCATGTGAGTCTAAGCAGCCGATTTCTCGATCAGTGGTCAGTTCTAGGTCGCATCAGGTCAATTCTAGGGACCGTGGGAAAGCTGTTACGTTATCTACAACAGGTAGAGAGAGCCAGGCACGAGCGAGTAATGGGTTTAAACCAACGCATGCTAGGCGTTTATCATGTGTGTATTGTCAAGGGAGCCATAAATTGATCGACTGTGAGAGGTTCAAAACAATCAATGTTGATGGTAGATTAGCTGTTGTGAGAGAGAAGAGAATGTGTGAAAATTGTTTGAATTTTAAACACAATAGTAGTTTGTGTAGTAAGGGTAGTCAGTGTGAAGTAAGTAATTGTGGAGAAAAGCACCACACATTATTACACAGACCATTGACTGTAGAAAACCAGAGCCTGGTAGGCCACAGTAATTGCTGCACTGAGATTGATGTCTCCATACCTAGTAAGATAAGCCTACGCATTGTACCTGTCATTGTGCAATACGGCTTAAGGAAAGCTGAGACATATGCCTTACTAGATGAGGGTAGCGATGTAACATTGTGCAGCGATAGTCTGGTTAAGAAATTAGAGGCGAAAGGCGTTTCTCGCCAATTCACCATTACCACGGTGAACCAGTCTGCAGAGCAGCGAACTGGTGTAGAAGTGCAGCTTAAGGTAAGTTCTTTAGATGACAGGGAATGCCTTAACATTAGGAGAGCCTGGTCAGTACCGGAGCTACCTATATCGGTGGAGTCTCTCCCCAAAGAAAATGATATAGGTAAGTGGAAACACCTCGCAGGTATCAAATTACCTCAGGTAAGTTCTTTTAAGGTGGAGTTACTTATTGGAAGTGACTGCCCAGAAGCTTTCTGGGTTGAAGAAGAGCGACGGGGAAAGAGGGGCGATCCTTATGCGATACGGTCTCCCCTTGGCTGGACAATATTAGGTCCAACAGGTAAGGGCACGTCCTCCAATGGAAATGTAAATTTTCAGCGCAGTGCAAACACGCAGGAACAGATTGACAAGTTGTGGACAACTGATTTTCCTGACTGTGGCTTGGACAATAAGGTTGGAATGTCCAGAGAAGACCACCGAGCTCTATCGTCCATGGTAAGTTCCGTGGAGAAGGAAGGTAAGCACCACAAAATTGGTCTACCGTGGCGCCAAGAACAAGTAAGTTTGCCAAACAACAAGGCTTTAGCTGTTACACGTCTTGGGCAGTTAAGCCGAAAGCTATCAAGAGACCCGAACTTACATACTATGTATACTGAAACGATGAATTGCTATATTGAGAAGGGCTATGCGAAACCTGTGAAAAACACTGGTGAGATGGAACCAACAAGAGTATGGTACCTCCCACATCACCCAGTGTGCAACCCAAACAAACCAGGTAAGGTGAGGATAGTCTTTGACTGTGCGGCAAAGAACAGAGGTACATCTTTAAATGACAACCTCTTGCAAGGACCAGATCTAGTTAACAGCTTAATAGGCGTGTTGATAAGATTTCGAGAGCAACCAGTAGCCTTGGTTGCCGACATTGAAGCCATGTTCCACCAGGTCAAGGTCAGTGACAAAGATAGAGATGCACTAAAATTTCTTTGGTGGCCTGGTGGAGATATGAAACAGCCACCTGGTGAGTACTGTATGACTGTCCACCTGTTTGGTGCGACATCATCGCCTAGCTGTGCAGCGTACAGCTTGAGGTGCACAGCAAGAGAGAATGCTGACAGCTTCAGTCCAGCAGCCGTAGAGACGGTAGAAAGAAACTTCTATGTTGATGACCTGTTGAAGTCTGTACCAGATGTTCAGGTAGGTATAGATTTGTCTGCTGAACTGAGAGAACTATTGTCAAACGGGGGATTCAAGTTGACAAAGTGGATTTCGAACAGTAATAGGGTTCTCGACACGATCCCCGAATCTGACAGGGCAGTTAAGTGCACAAAAGTTGACCTTGATAGCGACAAACAGTTTGAACGTGCTCTTGGTTTGCACTGGTATGTAGAGAAGGTCACCTTTGTATTTGATGTAGACCTGCCAGATAAATGCCACACGCGACGTGGTATATTGTCAGTAGCAAGCTCGCTATACGACCCACTTGGATTGGTGGCACCCATCACTCTCATCCCAAAACTTATCCTACAGAATGCATGCCGCAAAAAGCTGCCGTGGGATGACACAATTTGTGACAAGGACGTCGAAAAGTGGTGACAGTGGTTGGAGAAACTACCTGCATTATCACATGTAAGTATTGATAGATGTTTCAAGCCGGTCGCTGTGGATGGCCCATCGAAAGTTGAACTGCACATGTTCAGCGATGCATCAGAATATGCATATGGGGCTGCGGTGTACATCAAGATATACGATGCCAACCGCAACTGCAAAATCAGCCTTGTTATGGGTAAGTCAAGATTGGCGCCAATCAAGGCGATGTCTATACCACGCCTAGAGTTGGCCGCAGCAGTTGTAGCTGTAAAGCTGTACCAGCTAGTATCACAGGAACTGGACTTCAACATTGATGAAAGGTATTTTTGGACCGATTCGATGATAGTTTCAGGCTACATCAAAAATGAAACTCGACGCTTCAAGACATTTGTAGCAAATAGGCTTGCAGCAATACATGACGTCACATCGCCTGCAGAGTGGAGATATGTTCCTTCACAAATAAACCCGGCTGATATAGCATCAAGGGGACTGTTTCCAAATGAAACAGATAAACTGGGAAGCTGGCTAAGGGGCCCAGACTTTCTACAGACAGGTAAGGTGGACTGGTCACAGAATCCACAGTATGTAGCCATTTTAGATGACGATGCTGAAACCAAGGAGGTATGTAATACACATGCCACTCAAATGAAACCTGATACCGTACTTGATAGCCTGATGATTAGGTACTCTAACTGGCATCAACTGCAGAGGTCAGTGGCATGGTTACTCAGGTTCAAATCATACCTGATGCAGAGACATTTAAGAAGAAAGCTAGCACACTGTAAAAATGGCACATTGACAGTAGGTGATCTACGGAAAGCCAGAGGCAGACCGGAAAATATTTTTTAGTGACAATGGCACAAATCTGACAGCAGGTGAAAGGGAACTGCGTGAGTCGATACAGCAGTGGAATCATAGCCACATCTCTAAGCATCTGAACCAGAAAGGTATCGCATGGCATTTCAACCCTCCATATGCAAGTCATATGGGAGGAGTTTGGGAGAGGTTGGTTCGATCCTTCAAAAATTCATTGAAGTCAGTTGTGCGTGAACAGCTTCTTTGCGACGAAGCCCTGGCAACTTTGGCCACCGAGGTCGAGAAAGTCTTGAATGACCGACCAATTACACAGGTAAGCGATGATCACCGTGACCCACAAGCACTTTCTCCGAACACACTGTTGTTGTTACGCCCCAATAGGTGTTTCCCTCCAGGTGTGTTTGATAAGACCGACAATTACTGCCGACGGTGGTGGAGGCAAGTCCAGTACTTGGCCAATATCTTCTGGAGGCGTTGGCAAAAAGAATACCTCCCAGCATTGCAGGTAAGATCGAAGTGGCAACACAGCAGACGAAATTTAGCTGTGAATGACCTTGTACTCGTGTGTGACGAGACTTCTTCACGCGGACATTGGCCTTTGGGACTTGTGCCGGAGGTAAGAAAAGGTAGAGATGGTCTTGTGCGGACATGCGAGGTTAGAGTGAACGGAACTACAAAGGTAAGGCCAGTGACACAGTTGTGCTTGTTAGAGCAAGCTGCCTAGTATTTGTCACACTAGTTATTTAGACTATGACGTCTTCTTGTAGTGTTAATGGATAGTAGAAACTTAGTTCATTTGCATTTCTTAGAGTATTCAGTTATGTATTCATTTCGTTGTGTATCTGTATGAAAGTTGTTTATGGACATATTTGGTCATAGCTTAGTCTCTAAATTATTAAAGTAAAATGAACTTATATGGTAAGTTCATTGGGTGGCGGTGTGAGAGACTAAGATTAGCAGAAACCACATGCCATGTGAGGAGATATGAGTGGGCTTCTTGTGTTGGTTTTCTTTGTCTGCTAAGACAATATTTATAATTAAAATGATTAAAATGACAGTTCGACCGAGCTGTACCCTCTGCTAGTGTCTCTGTTGTTGTTAAAATAAACAACAGACAGGCCATTCCAAGGTGAGCATGGATGCTCCAAATATGGCAACAGTTATAATTAGATCAGATGTTTAGGGGCCATTCTTGAAATTCGATTGGTCAGGCCTAATAATTATGCATATTAATTATTTGAATTTTCTCTTGTAAGTCGCCCAACTCTTCAGTGTACCCGAAACCTTAAAATCAGTAGGTTGGTCACTCATGTGCTAGTTTAGACTCTGAAACTAGTGGGTCTGGCACAACTGTTTGTCATTCGTTTGGGGACTACAGATAGGAATATGCAGTAAGTAATATATTTTCTTTGGTATCTCATAATTGTCAGTTTTTTATGAGAGAAATAATTGTTCTTTATTGATAGTATTTCCTAATATTTTCTTAGTACATTTTTTGATACTCAGTTAAGTTTACATTTTTTGGTAAAGAGCAGGAAAACTACACATAATTTTATATGTAACTTGATTGCTTTGATATATGTGATCAGTATGAATGTATATGTATTCATAAGATATTGTTTGTATATTGACATTTATGACCTTTGTTAAATCATGTATTTTTTAATATAATGCACGCGTTTGATTGAATGATATGGTATGTTTAGGTAACATTGTTACTTTCAGATAACCGTCTTTATAGTCGTCTAATGACAACGTCTTGATAATCGTCTTGAATTCAACATCGTTTAACAACCAATAACTTCGTCTTTAACACCTGTTGACGACATTCCATTAATGAAGCGAAGAATACTATTAAGACGCGTGTGTTGCCTTGTGTCTTAATCCCCCAAAGATGACCGTGACACTGAAAGCCAAGTAAAAAGGGCATAGTTAACTGCCGAGTGCAGCACAGTTATTGCATAATCTGTGAAAATACATATTGCAAACATGGATATAAGTGCAGACGGGGAGGTGGAGTTTGCCGGCAACCGCCAAGAAGCAAGTGCAGAGGGAGCCACCTCAGACAAGGGGTCGTTGCGCAGCAAGACGAGTAGCTGCAGGAGACGCCGTGCCGAGCTAAAGCTCGAACAAGCCAGAAGGCGCCAAGAGCTCGAACGCCGGCGCCTAGAGCTCGAACGCCAAGAAGTCGAGCTACGACAACAGATCGAGATCCAGGACCTGGAAGAAGCCATGGCCAACGCAGAGGTCGATGCGCGGTCTTCAGCCTCATCCGGATCCGGACCATCAACATCCAACGAAGTCGGTGCCACAGGGACGACGTTGCCACATACAGCTATGAACAGTGACATTAAAGTGGAGGAATACTTGTCAGGATTTCAAAAATTCACTAACAACTTACAGGACAACATGAACCTTCCAAAACCGGAATTATTAACATTCTCAGGAAACCCATTGGATTATTGCAAATTTCTTTGTAATTTTGAAACAAACATTGAGTGCAGAATAACAGACGATCGACTTAAGTTAGGTTATTTAATTCAATTTTGTAAGGGTGAAGCAAAACGTGCAATTGAGGATTGTGTGGTTCTTCCTCCCTTAGATGGATATTTAAGGGCTAAGGAAATTCTTCTCAACAGGTATGGTAAGCCCCACTTAGTTGCTAGGTCACATGTTGAACGTTTAATTAATGGCCCTAACATCCGATCTAATGATGTCCAAAGCTTAATGGATCTGTCACTTGACATGGAAAATGCGAAATAACACTGTCGACGTTGGGTTATTCATCTGATATTAATAACACGGAAAACTTGCTTAAGATTGTAAGGAGACTCCCCACACATATCAAGTCAAAATGGGTTGAGCGGGCAAGTAATTCGATAGAACAGGGAACTGAGCCGGCATTTAAAGACTTGCTCAGCTTCATTCAACAGAGGGCTCTGGTAGCTAACACAATGTATGGCAGAGATCTTGCATGTGAGTCTAAGCAGCCGATTTCTCGATCAGTGGTCAGTTCTAGGTCGCATCAGGTCAATTCTAGGGACCGTGGGAAAGCTGTTACGTTATCTACAACAGGTAGAGAGAGCCAGGCACGAGCGAGTAATGGGTTTAAACCAACGCATGCTAGGCGTTTATCATGTGTGTATTGTCAAGGGAGCCATAAATTGATCGACTGTGAGAGGTTCAAAACAATCAATGTTGATGGTAGATTAGCTGTTGTGAGAGAGAAGAGAATGTGTGAAAATTGTTTGAATTTTAAACACAATAGTAGTTTGTGTAGTAAGGGTAGTCAGTGTGAAGTAAGTAATTGTGGAGAAAAGCACCACACATTATTACACAGACCATTGACTGTAGAAAACCAGAGCCTGGTAGGCCACAGTAATTGCTGCACTGAGATTGATGTCTCCATACCTAGTAAGATAAGCCTACGCATTGTACCTGTCATTGTGCAATACGGCTTAAGGAAAGCTGAGACATATGCCTTACTAGATGAGGGTAGCGATGTAACATTGTGCAGCGATAGTCTGGTTAAGAAATTAGAGGCGAAAGGCGTTTCTCGCCAATTCACCATTACCACGGTGAACCAGTCTGCAGAGCAGCGAACTGGTGTAGAAGTGCAGCTTAAGGTAAGTTCTTTAGATGACAGGGAATGCCTTAACATTAGGAGAGCCTGGTCAGTACCGGAGCTACCTATATCGGTGGAGTCTCTCCCCAAAGAAAATGATATAGGTAAGTGGAAACACCTCGCAGGTATCAAATTACCTCAGGTAAGTTCTTTTAAGGTGGAGTTACTTATTGGAAGTGACTGCCCAGAAGCTTTATGGGTTGAAGAAGAGCGACGGGGAAAGAGGGGCGATCCTTATGCGATACGGTCTCCCCTTGGCTGGACAATATTAGGTCCAACAGGTAAGGGCACGTCCTCCAATGGAAATGTAAATTTTCAGCGCAGTGCAAACACGCAGGAACAGATTGACAAGTTGTGGACAACTGATTTTCCTGACTGTGGCTTGGACAATAAGGTTGGAATGTCCAGAGAAGACCACCGAGCTCTATCGTCCATGGTAAGTTCCGTGGAGAAGGAAGGTAAGCACCACAAAATTGGTCTACCGTGGCGCCAAGAACAAGTAAGTTTGCCAAACAACAAGGCTTTAGCTGTTACACGTCTTGGGCAGTTAAGCCGAAAGCTATCAAGAGACCCGAACTTACATACTATGTATACTGAAACGATGAATTGCTATATTGAGAAGGGCTATGCGAAACCTGTGAAAAACACTGGTGAGATGGAACCAACAAGAGTATGGTACCTCCCACATCACCCAGTGTGCAACCCAAACAAACCAGGTAAGGTGAGGATAGTCTTTGACTGTGCGGCAAAGTACAGAGGTACATCTTTAAATGACAACCTCTTGCAAGGACCAGATCTAGTTAACAGCTTAATAGGCGTGTTGATAAGATTTCGAGAGCAACCAGTAGCCTTGGTTGCCGACATTGAAGCCATGTTCCACCAGGTCAAGGTCAGTGACAAAGATAGAGATGCACTAAGATTTCTTTGGTGGCCTGGTGGAGATATGAAACAGCCACCTGGTGAGTACTGTATGACTGTCCACCTGTTTGGTGCGACATCATCGCCTAGCTGTGCAGCGTACAGCTTGAGGTGCACAGCAAGAGAGAATGCTGACAGCTTCAGTCCAGCAGCCGTAGAGACGGTAGAAAGAAACTTCTATGTTGATGACCTGTTGAAGTCTGTACCAGATGTTCAGGTAGGTATAGATTTGTCTGCTGAACTGAGAGAACTATTGTCAAACGGGGGATTCAAGTTGACAAAGTGGATTTCGAACAGTAATAGGGTTCTCGACACGATCCCCGAATCTGACAGGGCAGTTAAGTGCACAAAAGTTGACCTTGATAGCGACAAACAGTTTGAACGTGCTCTTGGTTTGCACTGGTATGTAGAGAAGGTCACCTTTGTATTTGATGTAGACCTGCCAGATAAATGCCACACGCGACGTGGTATATTGTCAGTAGCAAGCTCGCTATACGACCCACTTGGATTGGTGGCACCCATCACTCTCATCCCAAAACTTATCCTACAGAATGCATGCCGCAAAAAGCTGCCGTGGGATGACACAATTTGTGACAAGGACGTCGAAAAGTGGTGACAGTGGTTGGAGAAACTACCTGCATTATCACATGTAAGTATTGATAGATGTTTCAAGCCGGTCGCTGTGGATGGCCCATCGAAAGTTGAACTGCACATGTTCAGCGATGCATCAGAATATGCATATGGGGCTGCGGTGTACATCAAGATATACGATGCCAACCGCAACTGCAAAATCAGCCTTGTTATGGGTAAGTCAAGATTGGCGCCAATCAAGGCGATGTCTATACCACGCCTAGAGTTGGCCGCAGCAGTTGTAGCTGTAAAGCTGTACCAGCTAGTATCACAGGAACTGGACTTCAACATTGATGTAAGGTATTTTTGGACCGATTCGATGATAGTTTTAGGCTACATCAAAAATGAAACTCGACGCTTCAAGACATTTGTAGCAAATAGGCTTGCAGCAATACATGACGTCACATCGCCTGCAGAGTGGAGATATGTTCCTTCACAAATAAACCCGGCTGATATAGCATCAAGGGGACTGTTTCCAAATGAAACAGATAAACTGGGAAGCTGGCTAAGGGGCCCAGACTTTCTACAGACAGGTAAGGTGGACTGGTCACAGAATCCACAGTATGTAGCCATTTTAGATGACGATGCTGAAACCAAGGAGGTATGTAATACACATGCCACTCAAATGAAACCTGATACCGTACTTGATAGCCTGATGATTAGGTACTCTAACTGGCATCAACTGCAGAGGTCAGTGGCATGGTTACTCAGGTTCAAATCATACCTGATGCAGAGACATTTAAGAAGAAAGCTAGCACACTGTAAAAATGGCACATTGACAGTAGGTGATCTACGGAAAGCCAGAGGCAGACCGGAAAATATTTTTTAGTGACAATGGCACAAATCTGACAGCAGGTGAAAGGGAACTGCGTGAGTCGATACAGCAGTGGAATCATAGCCACATCTCTAAGCATCTGAACCAGAAAGGTATCGCATGGCATTTCAACCCTCCATATGCAAGTCATATGGGAGGAGTTTGGGAGAGGTTGGTTCGATCCTTCAAAAATTCATTGAAGTCAGTTGTGCGTGAACAGCTTCTTTGCGACGAAGCCCTGGCAACTTTGGCCACCGAGGTCGAGAAAGTCTTGAATGACCGACCAATTACACAGGTAAGCGATGATCACCGTGACCCACAAGCACTTTCTCCGAACACACTGTTGTTGTTACGCCCCAATAGGTGTTTCCCTCCAGGTGTGTTTGATAAGACCGACAATTACTGCCGACGGTGGTGGAGGCAAGTCCAGTACTTGGCCAATATCTTCTGGAGGCGTTGGCAAAAAGAATACCTCCCAGCATTGCAGGTAAGATCGAAGTGGCAACACAGCAGACGAAATTTAGCTGTGAATGACCTTGTACTCGTGTGTGACGAGACTTCTTCACGCGGACATTGGCCTTTGGGACTTGTGCCGGAGGTAAGAAAAGGTAGAGATGGTCTTGTGCGGACATGCGAGGTTAGAGTGAACGGAACTACAAAGGTAAGGCCAGTGACACAGTTGTGCTTGTTAGAGCAAGCTGCCTAGTATTTGTCACACTAGTTATTTAGACTATGACGTCTTCTTGTAGTGTTAATGGATAGTAGAAACTTAGTTCATTTGCATTTCTTAGAGTATTCAGTTATGTATTCATTTCGTTGTGTATCTGTATGAAAGTTGTTTATGGACATATTTGGTCATAGCTTAGTCTCTAAATTATTAAAGTAAAATGAACTTATATGGTAAGTTCATTGGGTGGCGGTGTGAGAGACTAAGATTAGCAGAAACCACATGCCATGTGAGGAGATATGAGTGGGCTTCTTGTGTTGGTTTTCTTTGTCTGCTAAGACAATATTTATAATTAAAATGATTAAAATGACAGTTCGACCGAGCTGTACCCTCTGCTAGTGTCTCTGTTGTTGTTAAAATAAACAACAGACAGGCCATTCCAAGGTGAGCATGGATGCTCCAAATATGGCAACAGTTATAATTAGATCAGATGTTTAGGGGCCATTCTTGAAATTCGATTGGTCAGGCCTAATAATTATGCATATTAATTATTTGAATTTTCTCTTGTAAGTCGCCCAACTCTTCAGTGTACCCGAAACCTTAAAATCAGTAGGTTGGTCACTCATGTGCTAGTTTAGACTCTGAAACTAGTGGGTCTGGCACAACTGTTTGTCATTCGTTTGGGGACTACAGATAGGAATATGCAGTAAGTAATATATTTTCTTTGGTATCTCATAATTGTCAGTTTTTTATGAGAGAAATAATTGTTCTTTATTGATAGTATTTCCTAATATTTTCTTAGTACATTTTTTGATACTCAGTTAAGTTTACATTTTTTGGTAAAGAGCAGGAAAACTACACATAATTTTATATGTAACTTGATTGCTTTGATATATGTGATCAGTATGAATGTATATGTATTCATAAGATATTGTTTGTATATTGACATTTATGACCTTTGTTAAATCATGTATTTTTTAATATAATGCACGCGTTTGATTGAATGATATGGTATGTTTAGGTAACATTGTTACTTTCAGATAACCGTCTTTATAGTCGTCTAATGACAACGTCTTGATAATCGTCTTGAATTCAACATCATTTAACAACCAATAACTTCGTCTTTAACACCTGTTGACGACATTCCATTAATGAAGCGAAGAATACTATTAAGACGCGTGTGTTGCCTTGTGTCTTAACCCCCCAAAGATGACCGTGACACTGAAAGCCAAGTAAAAAGGGCATAGTTAACTGCCGAGTGCAGCACAGTCATAATTCAGCTAAAATGCAGATCGCAGTTATGGACATTGGCCAGTGACCTCATATAATGACCCTAAAGACACGTGTGAAATTTTACCTGAATATATATAGTAGAAATAGAGATGTGAACTTGTTTCAAGCCAACTTTAACCTAAATTTTCCAAGTACAAAAATAGCACAATTTTGCTAAATTGCAGGTCACAGTTATGGGCCTTGGTTTGTGACTTTACATAATGACCCGAAGTTTCAATTGAATATCTGTAGTAGTTACAGAGATATGTACTTGCACGCACGCCTTAACCCAAATTTTCTAAGCACACAAAGGGGCATAATTCTGATAAAATGCTGGTCACAGTCATTGACCTAGGCCAGTGACCTTATACATGTATAATGACTGACGACATGTGTGAAGTTTTAACTGCATATCTGTAGTAGATATAGGGATATGAACTTGTTGCACGCGAACCTTAACCAGAGCATTACGCCGACGACGACGCCGACGAACGCGTGAGTAGAATAGCTCGGACTATCAATCTCAAAGTTGACATCAATCCAACAAGAGATAACTGAACTATGTTTATTTAGATTATTATATATTAACGTTTGACATGCAAAGTTCTATCAAACGTATCTCTATTGTTTTAAACTTAAAGCCATTATTAAATACGACAATTCAAGCTTCAAAACAGTCCTATATTTATTTCATAAACTCTATTTTCTTTCTTAAACAATCCCGCCTAAGTCCAAAAAGACGGTAAGATATTGAATAAATAACCACGCCTTAAAACACTGTTTACAGAACATGCATGTTTTAAGCGGGCATCTCCGTCAAAAAATGAAATCCCGGCTTTCTGAAAGGCTAATCACATTAAATATTATAACTACCTATAAATCTGATATAAAGTAGGTTATTTACACGTTTATACTTGCACAAATGCATTGGATCTCAACGGTTGCTGTATATGACTCGAGATACAAGTGATACTAGGTAAGTGTCTTTGAATTACGATTAACACATTAGTGATAAATTCTACAAAGCTACAGATTGTGACTCAATAGATTTTGCGTATAGTAAAGTAACCCAGATAAGATCATTAACACAGAATTGTGCTGGTTTTTTTCAAATTTTGTTCATTAAATTTCAATTTTCCAACGTCAGCTATCACAAACACTTCATAAAACATTAAACCTTAACACAACATTGTGTTAATGATAGGTTAATTAACTGTTAATTTTGCAATTTAAGACATCAATAAAATAATTGATATTGCATTAAAAAATAATATATTAAAATATGTTTGTGCACAGTGTGATTTATAGGGTATAAAACAAAGTCGTTATAATTAGAGTTAAATAGAAACTCTGTAATCTTAATGTAGTTCTTATTATGCAAAGAATATTCGCAAAAGACATGTACTATAAAGTTAAATAAATCAATAGGAGAAAAAGTCAATACCACTGTACGAGTTTATAATTACCATGAAATTATGTGAATATAATTTTTTTTAATACAAGCATACACGATTTAGGTTTAAATGAATCAATAAACTAAATAATCAACAAGTAGATCATTAAGTAGATCATCTACATACAGATAGTGTTTCACATTCTTTTGGTGAAGAATTAACATACCGGTATATATCTAACCTAACAATACACTAATGTGTTTGCCTAACGAAAATATCACATCAATATATTATGTTTATACATATAGTTATGATAATATGTATGGAATTATATTATATAGGTCATAATTGAATATTTTGATTTACCATAAATTATGTACTGTATTCAATATAATAATAATATGCTGTCAAAACGTTGATACAGGCATACAACGCCCTATTTGTTTGCACTTTTGCATTATGATGAGCTGCGTATAGCTGCGTATAGCTATCACTGGAAAAAATGAGTAACAAAAGTTCGCCTCCACATCCGAAGCCGAATGCAGACAAGACTCCGAGCAATGCGAATACTCAACAACCGGTGTGTTCTGGTTTATTCCATTTATTTGAAATTACTTTTCAAAATTCAAATACAAACACGAAAACATATAATAATTAACATATGGAGTTAAATTATGTTAAATGTGTATTCATAGTCAAAATCACACATGCATATAACTTATATAATACAATAATTAACTTACGTAAATTATTGGCAATATATGAACACGCGTTCAGAAAGATACCCTGTTTGTTAATGTTTATACCTCGTCTATTTATTATCTTTGTGACTCAGGTTCGACAAATTTTCGCGTAGAAAAGCGTGTCTTCGTAATTCAAACATAAATTCACATTTGTAACACGGAATAAGAAATATGTAGTATTTGAAATAGACCAGTTAGAATGTGTAATTTCAGAAACAATGCAATGTCTCGACCATTTAACATTTTCATAGTTAGTAACTAAAACAGCAACACAACGTTGCTATTGTTGTTATGATCAGGCAAATTAATATTGATTCATAACAGCTGTAGCTTATAATATTTACCTATTTTAACTAGCTAGAGTACAATGTATGTCCCCACTGTTAGTTACTTGTGGCTGGATCGGTTCAGATTTAACAAACAAACAATACATACCAACAGTTGCTGCATTATTTTGAATACATCAAACGACAGCCATCGACAATCGTGTACATCAACGCCATTAGAGTCTGTGACAACTAAGTCATTGCTATAAGAGACGATTTTCCAAAGCATGTACGACAACAATGACGTAATAAGAGTAGGTGACATCTCAGTCTGACCTCATTGCTATAAAGGACGATTCTCAAAGCATGTACGACAACAATGACGTAATAAGAGTAGGTGACATCTCAGTCTGACCTCATTGCTATAAGAGACGATTTTCCAAAGCATGTACGACAACGCTGACGTCATAAGAGTCTTTTCTCAATGCTTTAAGAGAAGATTTTCCAAAAATGTAAAACAACGCTGACGTCATGAGCGTCTGTGACATCTAAGTCTGACTAAATTGATATAAAACAAAATTTTCTAAACCATGTACGACAACGCTGACGTCATGCGGGCCGGTGACATTTTAGTCAGACCATATGAGAGACGATTTTCCATACTTGTTCATACCAAATATCATTGCAAAATACACCGTTCAGTCCTCTTAAATGTCCTGTACTTCATTTACCCACTACAGTAAAAACCGGTAACTGCGACCTAATTTAAAATTGAATGATATATGGTAAACCCAGGTATCTGATATAAAGCATGATGTCTCAACGGCTAATTTGCACTCTGGGTATTCAGGCGATTCTAAATCTATCTAAAGGAGCATTCCGGAGTTAGTCGATGTATCACGATTGGGCTGATTTGAACAAGCCTACTACACTATAACCGGGGTCTTATCAGATAGATAAGACTTATACCAAGCAAATATTTTTAAACAAGTGAACTGATTGTAACGGAGTGCGTTATATGGCTAGAGATAAGACTTCAACCACTGAACCAGGTAAATATTTTTAAATATTAACAAATACACGTACATTGATTGTAATTATTTGCTTTGACTTTTTATTTATGATTTATGTGTGTGTTATCATGAATAAAACCTTGAAATATATAAATGTGGCGTGTCGTGGTAAAACCGGGCTTTATGCATGTGCGTAATGTGTCGTTCCGGATTAGCTTGTGCGGTCCGCACATAGGAGTGCCGTCCTGGATTATACTGTGCGGACTGCACAGGCTAATCCGGGACGACAAATGCATTAAGCCTGGTTTTCCCACGACACACCCCAAATCTACACGCTACTTAATGGAACATATGAAGTTCAATGAACACCATGATATGCAATACATATTTTATCTACAGGTATAGTATATTTTGTGCACTAAATTATAACTGAATACAGTTAAACTGCTTATTTGACAAGATTAAACGGTAAGATTTATACAGAATTCAGTTTACTAACTAATCAACTTTGCACATGATTTTGTGTCGCATACTGCTTATTTAAGACAAGCAATGTGTTCCTTGCCTTAAGTAATGGATATTGAGTTGTTAATAGGAAATGCTCTAATGTTCATGCAGCTGTAGTAGCATAACAATTTATATTTTATGAAATGGAATTATACCAGCTCAAAATGATTTTTTTTTTGCTTTTCCTATTGGCTCACGGGTCAAACGAAAACAAGTGGTATGCTTTATTAATTAGATGCACACACGTATATTTGAACATGTTATTTACTATTGAATCATTATCAGAAAATAAATAAATATCGAAACCCATTTTTAATTGACATGAAATTCACCCAAATCAATTTGTTATAATGTATGTAAATACCATAAATTCAATCTTAAAGTTATAAAATGACTATGTTTGAAAGTATCAATATGTTTTAACATCGATTTCCAAAACGCATTTTACCGGTGTTATTTAACATGAACTTCACTTCCTACACTGCAAACGGTCGTTAGTAGTGTAATTTATGTTAGCTTTATTGAGAGAAGGATCACTTTGACATTGTGCAATATCACCGATTAATCAATATTTGTGCATGTACATGAACTCGGTTAATCGCACTGTTATATACGTATATAACTGACATATGCTATTCAACTTGATAAATAGCACATTTTTGAAAGTGTTAATTGTAGTAGGGATAATGGTAAATAAAAAGAGCAAAACGCATACTAATGCGTCAACATGCTTAAATAGATGTAATGCGTTTCACGTGTTCTATATGTTTTAACACAATCTACCACATTATTATGTCACATGACATGTTCATAACAATGTGTATCGACACTTCGAATAAATAATGTTTATTTAGTTTCTCTACTCTTAATGAAGCTTTGGTGGCATAATCTATTTTATCTATTTACCTCGTACAATTCTTTATTTAATAATGAAGAACGTTTTGTTCCAGTACATGTATGATCCGTATCAGGATCGTTATATGTCTGCTTTACATATACAACTGATTCATTTTTGTCATCAGTGACATTTTTGTTTTAATTCGCATATCTGCAAACAGGTCGTGTTTTTTATGATTAGGCGTGTATTTTGACTTCCCTGTTGTGTTAGGCCGCTATATATCACGTTCATACGTATACAAATAATGATATTTCGACATATCTGTGTAAGGTTGCAAATCAATAAAGTTGTAAATAAATTGGTGGATTTACGTTCGATTTTATGACTGGTAAACATGTTCTCATTACAGCTCATAGTAACATACAGTTCATTTTGTAGAAAATGACTTTACAAGGAAATTAATTTTATATGTTGAGCAGTTGAAATATAAAATATATTGTAAATATAATCAGTTAGGAACATCAGATATTTGTGTGCCGATTTGCAGATTTATGCATAACTTTTTATATGCTCTATTTTTGTCTTACTAGTATTATGTCCATGTCAACAACGATGTAATCCACATAAAACACATAATGTTGTTAATTTTGAGATAATTTCTTATAATAATAATAACAAATTTTTTCAGTGTCCAGTTTTTATTTGTTTCACATTTATGAACTGGATCGGGTTAAGCAGAATTTTACCAGTACCGCATTAAAGATGTTTTATAAAGGAAAACCTAAAACTAGTTCACATATAATCGTTCGGCGCTTGCATTATGCATTTTATCGATGCACCGTGAAATTACTGATTTATTTTGGATTCTGGGCCAAGTGTGAGGTTCGGGCGCCCGCAAATCGATTTAAACCCCCTATGCTTTGCATTAACCGTTCCAAGGCGGTAACCGAAGTTTTTTATGCTCCCCGAACAAAATTCTGGGGAGCATATATAATCGCCGTTTTTGTCCGTCCGCCCTTCCGTCCGTCCTTTCGTCCCACTTACTTATGGGCTATTTCTCAGCAACTAATGGTCGGAATTCAGTGAAACTTCATGGGAAGCTTTAAAACCAAGATGAGGTATGCACATTACCACGACATTCCGCTCTAATGATTTTTCTTGAAGTTATGGGACTTTGATGATTTCTGAAGTTTCGTCCGGGCTATTTCTCAGCAACTACTGGTCAGATTTCAATGAAAATGTATGGGAAGCTTCATTACTAAGAGGAGGTGTACATATATCCATGATGATCCAGTGATTTTTCTCGGAGTTATGGGACTTTGAAGATTTTTGAAATTAGTTTATAGTGCACAATTCTTGCCCAGGCTATTTCTCAGCAACAACTGGCGAATTTTCAATACAAGTTAATGGGAAGCTTCATTGCCTAGAGGAGGTATGCATATTACAAGGCATTCCGCTTGAATGATTTTCACAGTGTTATGGGATATTATAAATTTAATTTGTGTTGTGGCTATTTCTGTGGAACTGCATTCATACATTAATTTAACCTTGATGGAAAGGTAAATAGCTGTGATGAAATAATCACATTACAGTAATGATTTATCACTTTGATTTATGTTACCTTTTGCGCCTTTTATTTTTTTTTAAACTTTGCTTTATCTGGTAACCGTCTGTTCATATGGTAGTTTTGTGGAATGCTCACATACAGTTTAATGTCAGATTTAGTCATGCAGTCCTAGTGATTTTTAGTCATGTTAAAATCTCTGCTCTTCTCATTGCATTTATATGGCTTGACAAAGCTTGACAAAGCGCATTGGGGAGCATCCATCAGCTTCACTGATATCCTTGTTATATTTGTGTTTCGTGTTTGTTACATATTTTTGTATTGTGCGTCGTTGTTTTGGAAATCGGTCACTTGCCTTCAATATCAAAAGCACCTTGTGTTGTTTATAAGACTCCTATCTTGCTAATGCAGCTGGAGTTTCACTTTGTTCATATTCATATATCATGGTATTGTGTAGTAAAAATTTAAGTGATTTTGTCAAGCTGTGCAAGTAGATGTCAGGGAGAAATCATTTTGCTTTGTTAGGTGCGTAATAATGACTGGGCGTTGATTTAGGATCGAAAATACGCCTGCACGATGATATTTGATATATATTTGTTTAACGAAAACATTTCTGTCTGAAGGTTATGTAAATTGCTGATATGTTAACTTGTCTATTCCGGAAGTAGTGTATGCTGTTATCTAGTTTGTGCATGGTAAAGAAGATCAGTAAGTAGGTCAAAAACCCGACAACAGATAGTGTTTCACATTCCTTTAGATAGGCGAGAAATTAAACCTCTTTCCTTGCCGTAGACTATACATGTACCAATATATTTGCAGTAACAAAAGGGTTACATCGTTATATCCCCTCATAATTTACTTGCTCTTCCAACTTCAACACCAGTACTTATATACACGTGTATGTATGACCTTTTGATATAAATGTAATGTAGTTAGCATTTAATTTATAACAACAAAGATCCACAGGAAAACAACAGGGTGAAGCAAACAGCCGGGTGTTGCACCCAGCTCATTTTTGTTTCCCTCTTCTGCCCCTCTGGGTTGGTCAACACAGACATGTTGAATATCGTTAAATATAGTTTTGCAAATATGCAATGGCGAATGAAATAACTATGTTTAAATACCATTTTAGAGGAATAACTAGAAATGTGTCCGTAGGACACGGATGCCCCCACCGTCAGAAAAAATGCACCAAATAGAGGTGCATTTTTTTTGACATCAGAGGAGTTTTGTAAAAGACCCAGGTGCACAAGTTCACATGCTGCTTAATATGTTTATAAAGTTTCATCACTCTGACAGTAATACGTTTTGAGTTACGTGCGACACAAGTCCAAAAATATCATTTTCTCTAAAAAAGGGCCATAACTCCGCTGATGTCGGAAAAAACTGCACAAAGTACCCAGGCGCACAAGTTCACATGCTGATTAATATGCTTATAAAGTTCTCCACTCTAGCAGTTATCCTTTTGAGTTATGTGCGACACAAAAATCCGACGGACGGACGGGACGGAGGGACGGATGTATGGACGGACGGATGGACAGATGGTCAAGGGCAAATCTATATGCCCCCCTCTAAAGTTGGGGCATAAAAACTGATAAAAAAATTGGATTTACCATAAACCGTGTCCAGCTTTCCGCCCTTGTGAGCAGCACCCTGTACCCTTTCTGATTGTAGATCTTTCCCAACAGATATACCATAAAGTATGTACCGTAGTACCATTAAGTATCTTCTATCAAAATAAAAAATACCTTTTTATATCTATATAGAGAACTACTATGTTAGCTATTTACATGCAGACCGAGCCAAGTAGAGCTGCTTTTAGGGCTTGAAAAGGATGAGTAAGGAACGGACATCTCCACTTCCGAAGCCGAGGGTAACCAAGACTTCGAGCAGTAGAAATGCCCAACAACCAGTAAGTTAAGGGGACTCATGCACAGATTGTTGTGTTTTGTTAAATATCAAGAAATATCTTCACTTCAAAACTAAAGCATATAGACTAAATAACCAAAATATTACAACGAAACAAACGCGTTTCTATTTTTTGTTATTTCATATTATGTTTACTTATAAACGTCACATTATTTCGAAAATATTTCGGAGACAGGAATGTTATTTCGCTCCTTTATATATGCATGTAAAGTATTTTTTCTGGAATCGGTGAAGTTTTTTTTAATTATCAAATTTAGCAAATATGTAATACCGTAGATCCTTTAAGGTTATAACATTCATACTAGATTTACACATCAAAAGAGGGCTGCTCGAAATGTTTTGACATTATATACTGATATTTTTAGCATGGCCATGTCTGAAGTGAACTATAGTACGCTGACACTAACGTCATGTTGCATAAGAACTGCAAAGATAAATTAAATGAAATGATGATTTTCTTGTAGATACCAATACATATCTTGGATGAATCCCTGACTGAAGAAAGTACGAAAGGGCCAGAAAGCCACAAACGTGAGGCTGATGCTGGAGACACCGTAACTGATACAGGCAGTGATCAGAAAGATTCAAAAACTGTTGTGCCAAGTGAAAAGAAGCACAAAGTAACATACGTTTAATCTATTGATCTAAGTAAACACATAAATGTACTCATAGTAAAAAAATAACGTATTCACTAATACTTCAAGGCAATTTAAAACAATCCATTACAATTCGCGTGCTTATTCAAGTATAAACAATCTTGTGCTAGGTTTGTTTTAATTCACGAACGCCTTGAAGCTAATTACTACATGTATACCATTAATTGTGAATGATGGATTTGGATATCTGGTTATTTATGAAAGGATTTACACATCAAAAGAGGGCTGCTCGAAATGTTTTGACATTATATACTGATATATTTAGCATGGCAATGTCTGAAGTGAACTATAGTACGCGGACACTAACGTCATGTTGCATAAGAACTGCAAAGATAAATTAAATGAAATGATGATTTTCTTGCAGATACAAATACATATCTTGGATGAATCCCTGACTGAAGCAAGTACGAAAGAGCCACAAAGCCAACAACGTGAGGCTGATGCTGGAGACACCGTAACTGATACAGGCAGTGATCAGAAAGATTCAAAAACTGTTGTGCCAAGTGAAAAGAAGCACAAAGTAACATACGTTTAATCTATTGATCTAAGTAAACACATAAATGTACTCATAGTAAAAAAATAACGTATTCACTAATACTTCAAGGCAATTTAAAACAATCCATGATGATTGCTTAAATCCATAAAATGTATGCGTGTAATTTTTAATATTGTCTTCTATTTGTCTTATTTACAAAAACAATACACTGTTACGGTATTTTGCACACATAAAATTTAAATGTTGCATAAATTATATTTTTTTTAGTTTAACTGTTTATTCAAATAACCTAACGATTTGTGAATTGGTATACACGTTTCAATTTAACGTAAGCACTTGACGAGTAATACGCTGGTCAAGGGACTAAAATACTAGCATAACAAACGAACTTAATTTCCATAACACGATTCTTTTCTAGGCTGCACATCTTCAAACATCTACAACTGGTGTCGACCACACGCAAATTAATAACCGCGGTGACTTAGATAGCGGTACAAATGTCAATGTAAGCAGCCCCGACAGCAAGGGTGCTGAACCCTACACATTTGGCATTAGCGTAGGACGAGATGAAAAGGTTTCTGACAACGCGTCACTTAGTATTGGCACAGGAGACAGCATAAGTGACCAGAAAAAAACAGACAAAGGCCCCAACAGTCAACCAGATTATGACCAAGGCTACATTGACTATGGACCAGCACCTCAACTTAGGAAAAGTCCCCAACAAGTGTGTAGACTTGTGTACAAAACTGCAGTGTCAAAACTATATAAATACTTCAAATACTAAAATTAGTATGTAAACATCATATCTTCAATTGTAAAGAAGAGCATTTACCTATACTCCGTATATACCGTAGTGTTGTTGTAAATTAGAAACTGCAACTTTAAATGTATACATTAAGATAGAAAACAATACTACTACTGGTGACTCTATTTACTTTTCACTGAATTGAAAATGATAATTTTCATGAAAATTTTAATGATTTGACTTCAAATCTGTTTTGTACACAAAGTTCTCCATTTCTTTAAATAGTCAAAACTACAAATGCACCAACAATGTTCGACGTCTTACCTATTATTTACTTAATCATTAAATGTTGATTTAATCGCTATTGCCTTTTGTTATTTCCACAGAAGATCGATAAAAGCAACGAAGGATATACTCGGGTTGACCAATCCCGAAAGTCTCTGAGGGAAAAAACAGAGTTTTTCAAATCTCAAATTGATAAACAGGTATTCGAGCGGACGACTTTTCCCCCCAATGAGAAAAGTTTTTATTCATAAACAGGTCCCATTTTCGCAATTACACAGGCTTACATGAAAACGTATTCAGATTTCATCCAATCATAAATGAAAGTATGTAATAGAACGTGTAGATTTTTGTTCATAGCAATTTACATCAAACTTGTCTTATCTAGTCCAATGTGGATTTGAACTTTTCATTTATTGATTATTTATTTTTGCATGATTTGTGGTTTATTCCTCTGTATTATTTTGTCATTGAAATACCATAAGATATGACGGAGTTTTTTTTCTTTAGAATAGTCATCACACGGTATTCCCGTTAATATTTCCCTCGATAGTTTCAATTGTCAATTATCGAGGTCATTGAGAATATTATGCACAGAGTGAGTTTTTTTGCGACAGGTCAGTGAAGCTGTACCAGAAAAAGTTTTTCGTCCTAGAACAAAAACATCACGCACCCAGACTAATCCAGGAAAAACTGACAATGGCCAAAATAGGAAAACGGATGACATTGAGTCCATTGACAGTGGGCCAGCATCAAAACCAACAGAATGGAGACAAAGGCCGCAAAAGGTACGTGTAACACCTCTGGAGTTTCTTTTAACTATCTTTGGTTTACACGTTCACAAAGTTTTAAAATAATTGTTATTTTGAATCAGTCGATAGCAACACTGTGCTTTTTAGATTGTGAACTATTACGACGATCATTCTTTCTGCGAACGAAATGTTGGTCAAACTGGTGTCAACTTGATTAACTTTGTATATGAAGATTTTAAGTTAAGTTTGTTTTAGGTGCTATTTCAGGATCCATACTTATTGGTTCTTTGAATTATATGAAGTACATATAATACCGCACTAGGATTTGACATATAAATATGTCGTAATTTAGTTCAAGAAATGTCGATGAAATAATATATGCGTGTTTTGCTACAAAGGTCGATCAAAGAGACAAAGGTGTTGTTGGCTTATCCCGAAGGCCGTTGAAGGAAAGACAGGAGTTTTTCAAATCTCAAATTGATAAACAGGTAAGGCTTTTCTGACAGTCCTAATGCCATAATTAATTTAGAACACCATACACTCAGAAGACTTAAATTTCTTTAAAACAAAACATGCCACTAATCTATATCTTTGTAATTTATTGTTTAATTACAGTAAGCATGTTTAATATTATTGACTCAAGAATTTGCATGAAAATATTAGTTGCGTTTTACTCTACTTAATAAATATTCGAACACATGTAACGGTAATATTTATGTTGATATGTGTGATTCCGAGATATCAATCATAATTTGTATATTTTGTAAAAATTATTGAGGTCTTGCTACATTTTATGTTCTTGGTGTGTGTTTTGTTTCGGACAGGCCAGTGACGTTGTAGATTTACAAGCATCAGATATTGTGCAGCGTCCAAAAAGGCAAGGAGGTGGAAGTTTGCGAAAGTCAGTTAATATTTTTGAAAGCAAAATTGAGGCCAGTAACAGACAAGAACATGACAGCAAACAACAAGCCGAGGTGTTTGTACAATCCAAACGGGTTTCAACTGACAGTAAAGTAGCCAGATATGAACGTGAAGGAGACTTGCTGTTTGAAACAAAGGAAGCATATGCGGCGACTTCCAAAATATGGATGAGCGAAAGCGGGAATCACATGTCTGAGGTATTAGACAAGCATTGATTACTAAGGCTTTATGCATTGACAGTTATGCATTCGGAAATTTTTGCATACGTATTGTCGGCGTTCAATCAGCTTTGTATAACATTACGTTGTTGATAGATACTACATTTGAAGAGAAATAAATAGTGGGCTTTATTGGCATTCAGAGTCATAAGCTTATATTAAATTAATACCAGATAGACCTTCGACACACAGCCGAGATATACCTGTAATTAAGTCATCGGTTTTACTTCCTAGCACTGGAACTTCTCAGGGTCTTAGACAGTGAGATACGTTTTAAGAATAAAATTACAACATAAAAAAAACATTAAGATGTGTTAATGTTACTCTATCGGTTTGTGAACAAACAAATATTTGTATGAAACAACTGTAACAATGCTAATGAAAAACACGTTAACGACAGACACCTGTACTGAACAAGTAATTTGTTTGTTTGTTTGTTTGGATTTTTCGCCGTATTCAACATTATTTCAGTCATCTAACGGCGGTCAGTTAACCTACTGACACTTTTCCTGGGTAAGCTGGTTTACCAGTACTGAGTGCACATACTTATGTCAGTAACTTACTTGAATCAGAGGTATGGGGAGAATGGCCGTAGAAATAATTTCATGACCAATCACCAAGTTATGTGGCCGGGGTGGGAATCGAACCCGCGATCCTCGGATTTGCAGTCCAGCGCTCTACCAACTGAGCTAGCCGGCCCGATTTGCAAATCAGTACTTTACATTATTATTAGAAATCCCATTATTTAGAAATCACAATCACAATTAAATTCAGCTTTGCATTTCTGATGTTTGATATCCGATAATGACTTTGTTTCTATACTAGTAGCATGTAAACTTGAAAACTATCATTATCCTGATGTGATGATAAATTTCTCATTTAAACATATAGGAAATGAAAACATACCTGAAAAAGTCTAATGCTATGGTGACTGTTGCCATTGACTTCGGAACGACATACAGTGGGTGTGCCTTTTCTATGCGAGACAATCCTGACAAAATATACATCCTCAATTTTAAGGATGGCCTTAGTCCGAAAGTGAGTACAGCCTATTTAACGATATTTTATCTTATTAAATTTTTATGTAATATAAATTGGTTTTAATTGTGAAACACAAGTATATAAACACCATTAGTTTGAAATAAACTACATGCATCAGTGAAAATATACCGTCTTTCGTCCTGCCATTGTGTTAGCTCGAGATTATATGTCATTGTGTAAGTTCGTGCACAAATAAAATTCCAACGTTTCATGTTCTTGGTTCGGAACACAAAACAACAACGAATATAGAGTTTCAATAAAATGACAGACGGATTTGTTAGGTAGAGCAAGTACAATCACCAAAGCTCTCTTATTTATATTTAATTATAGCTTTACAAATGGTCCAAGAATCACTCGCAATGAGCGGGAGTGCAGACGAAAGAACCTTTAATCTGCAATATTCACTGTCACTGCTCTCCCGTTAATTCTTGAAAGCCTTACATGTGGCATTTTCTTTAGATTTTAACACTTCCTCGGGGACTTTCATCACTTAACTTTTAAAGTCTTGTATGTAACAGTTCTTCTTCAAAAACATTCAACCATTGAGTTGCAGACTCCAACAGCTATACTGTATGACCAACACAGAAAGAGACATTCCTTTGGTTATCAGGCTCTGGAACACTACGCGGACCTATCTTCAGCAGACGAGCGATACATTTGGAGGTTGTTCGAACGGTTTAAAATGAAGCTCTTCACTCGAAACGAGGCAAGGCTCCTGGTTCATATACATTTACATATTCATATACGTATTACATGTACATGTATTATATATGCTCGCATCAAAGAAAGTGACATCGTAATTTGTGGCATAAATGTGTTTGATTCCAGTGTAACACTGTTCTATAACCACCCAAATACGCTTCCAACTTTGGAAATTACATACCTGCGTTGAATGTTATGCAAAACATACAATTTTACTAAAGCATCGCTTAATTTTATTACATTTTTCAGACAATAAGCAGAGACGTTCAAATTACCGACAACCATGGAAATAAAAAGTTGGCTCTTGATATATTTGCTGATGCACTTAGGTACATGGCCGAACATATTACGAAGCAAATTTACGAACGCGTACCAGATTTTGACGATGACATACACTGGGTGATAACAGTTCCTGCGATATGGAGTACCATTTCCAGAACATTCATGAGGGTTGCGGCACAAAAGGTATGTGCGCGTTGATATGGTAAGCATATTTTAGCAACAATCACCCATTGCTATTAAGGATTTTGTTTGCAAAACTACATGTACCAGCAAATATGTTAATATTTTTACAAGTTCCAAACAACAATTATAAGTACATGCCTGCTATCGATTGTTTTCGTTTACTTTCATATTTCAGACATGTTTTGAATTTATGCAGTTCTGTAATTGTAAATTCTAGTACGGCTAATCCTAACATGAGCGAAGTTATGGCTTTTTTTTTTTTTTACATATTTGATTGATATCAACTGAAATTTTATTCTTTTTAGGCTGGTATCTCAAACGAACGCTTATCTTTGGCGCTGGAACCAGAGGCTGCTGCAATATTATGCAAATGCGAATCATCGTTAGAATTACAACCAGGCAAAAGATTCATGATTGTTGACATCGGAGGTAATGTTCTGGGCATATCATTCATGACTGCTGACATCGGAGGTAATGTTCTGTGCATATCATTCATGACTGCTGACATCGGAGGTAGTGTTCTGTGCATATCATTCATGACTGCTAACATCTGAGGTAATGTTCTGTGCATATCATTCATGACTGCTGACATCGGAGGTAATGTTCTGTGCATATCATTCATGACTGCTGACATCGGAGGTAATGTTCTGTGCATATCATTCATGACTGTTGACATCGGAGGTAATGTTCTGGGCATATCATTCATGACTACTGACATCGGAGGTAATGTTCTGTGCATATCATTCATGACTGCTGACATCGGAGGTAATGTTCTGTGCATATCATTCATGACTGCTGACATCGGAGGTAATGTTCTGTGCATATCATTCATGACTGCTAACATCGGAGGTAATGTTCTGTGCATATCATTGTTGATGTCATGTTTGTTGACACTGGAAGTGATGTTCTGTCCACATCATTAATGATTGTTGACATCGGAAGTAATCTTCGGTGCACATCATTCATGATTGGTGATATCGGAAGTTATGTTTTGTGCTACTACTTAAACAACATTACGTTTATTGTACATTTTGTCAAGTTTTAGCAATACATAAAACTTTATTATAAGACGGAGATTTTTATGTGAAAACAATAACTTATAAATCAACTACTTCCGCTGAATCGTGTATGGTAATTAAAATGAAAGTTGTTTATTTTGTCGGCGCATTAACTTGCAGGTGGAACTACGGACATAGCTGTATGTGAAGTCAACGAGGACACGTCTCTCAAAGAGCTCCATCAGCCTTCCGGTGGTGATTTCGGCGGTATACATGTCGATGAACAATTCATCAAACTGTTTATAGAAATATTTGGAGAGGACGTACTAACCGAATTCAAGGACAAACACACCAAGTTATATATGGAAATGATGACTGATTTTGAATATAAAAAGCGCTTATTTGATGGAACCAACAAATGTAAGATCAAGGTGGATCCACTTTTACTGACATTATATAGTAAGGTGAATGGTCGAGATGTGGTATCTCTTCTACAAGAATCGCCTTTACTGACCAAGAGGGTTATTTGGAAATATGGACAACTCATTTTGTGCACCGAAACTGTGAAAGACTTCTTTGATGATGTGATAGACAAGATACTTGCTGCTATTAAAATTATAACAGCAAAAGTAGACAGAATTAATAGCATTGTGTTAGTAGGAGGGTTCTCGGAATCGCCCTATCTTCGTAGCCGATTGGAAAAAGCATTTCCAGGTAAGATACCCAAAGTAGAGGATCCAGTTCTAGCGGTAATAAAAGGAGCAGTGCTAATTGGAAGGGACCCTTATGCAATTGCCTCGCGTGTTTGCGAATACACTTACGGGGTAGCAGGAACGATGAAATTCAAATCACACCACCCCAAGCAATATAGGTTTTACGTCGATGGTGTAGCAATGTGCGATAATTGCTTCTACAAGCATATTGAAATCGGTACTGAAGTCAGTGTACACGACGAACAACATGCGGTGGAACACGAGTATTTCCCTAACACCGTCGACCAAAAACATGCAATTCTAGAGGTGTATGCGAGCACCGAGAAAAACCCAGAGTATATAGACAACACTTGTCATTTGGTGGGTTTCATAAAGGTGGATATTGACCCACAGGGTGACTTTTGGTCAAAGATCTTGGTTAAGATGTTCTTTGGGGGAACTGAAATCAAAGTTGTGATAACGGACGTGAAGAATGGAATTGTTCAAAGAGGGTCGGTAGATTTCTGGGGTTAGAGTAAATTTGCCACACGTGGCAATGAGTAAGACTTATTTTCAATAACATTTGAGATATTGTGTTAAATGGCAGGCGCTTTGTGTCAAGACTGGCAACAAATGGTATGGACTTTGAAACAAAAACGAAAATGAACGTCATGCCAAAGAACACACCAGGTATCGTAAGCTAGACGTGTTTGTTTATCGGCCACTGTCAAACATTGCGTGGGTTGTGAAGAAACTATCGCTGTTTTTAAAATGATAATTGTTTTAATGTATATTTTACTAACAAAAATATACTGATTTATATTTAGTTTTATTCAGGAAGCTCGCAAAATCTCCATGAATCTACAGAAACTAAAACGTATACATATTCATCGTAAGTTATATTGTAATATTCAGAACATGTGACTTGTAATACATCAACATAAACACAGATCATTATAACATATATATTTGAGTAACCTAATTAGATATACAAGTACAACCCTGGACAGTGTTCATATGTGTTAGTGTAAAGTGTTTTGTCTAATAGACATATTGTACGAATACATATGATTTTATATACCGGGGCCTCGTTCTATTTGAACTAAAATATTATCCAAGCATTTAAAAGCATTATTTTTTCCTTTAACGTTTTTTATTTGATGCTGTATGCCACTGCGCTTAGTGTTTAGCAATTGTCAATTAATGTATTTACCATTGTAACATTTAATTTTAAAGGCATTCACAACTGTATATCTATACTATTTAGAAATATAGTATAATACAGTACACAAATTGGAACTCAAGACTAAGTCTAAGTATTTCGAAATTAAGTAAGACATTTCTGGAACGGCCCAAGGATTTTTATTATGCGTAATAAATGTTTGTTTCAGGCTACCAGACCTACCCATAAAAATGCCCCGACCCTAGAACATGTAATTGACTTTGTCAGATATTTTTTGTTTTATTTATTTTTTCCAATAGTTAAATGTCTTTTTGGATAAATGATTGTTTTGTTTTGATAGCATCCACTTCAAGACAATGTTTAATGCTATTACCAACATGTTTTGAATATTCAGTCAGTTTAGAAACTTCATGTTGACCATTTACCAAATAAAAAATAATAAAATAAATCCCTACCTACTTACCCTTTTTTGGGGGGGTTGGGGGGGGGGGGCGCAAATAATCTGAAACAAATATAATTTTACGCCTTATTATTATCGCTGTTGTTTTTATTAAATGCTTTCTCTGTGAAATGCATATCTAAGTCGCGTGTCGTCTCGTACGTCATTTTCAACTGAACGTCAATGATATTCACATGAATTGGATATGTTAAAATTGTATGTAATTAGTTACCAAATTGGTACTCACATTCACTGATTCATAGTTGTGTCTAAATTACGCAAGATAAAGATTATGTTAAATGATTATTTTAGTTTAAACCAAGCTCGATACTGTCGAAAGCCCGAGGCTTATTGGATACTTTCAAGTCCTTTTTATGGGTACAACCAGTGAATGGTGTTTTTGAGAAAAATTATTGATCGAACTCACGACCTCCTGATTAAGGAATAACCAGATGCTTTACAATAGTTTGGTTCTAATGAATACGGTCTCCTGTGTTTCTATTGTTCAAACAATGTGTTTAAATGGTATGAATATTTTACTGCATTGCCTATTTAATCAGCATGTGTAGTCTGCATTTAAAACTTTAAAATTAAATGATGAATACCAATATGTTGGTTTTATATTACATGTAATGTAACAAACTATATTTACTGTTGGAAAAGCAACAACAACGTGTAGTAATTGTAATTAAAATTTACAGCACTTTATAGTAGTTGCTGTAATCGGTTCATTTGTAGATCTGAGTCCGTGTGTACACTCCACATAATACACTTCGTGCAAACAAATGTGGTTAAACTGCCGTTATAATTTCGATACTAAATCTCAATATATGACAACCACTTGGTGCTTTTATCTGTAACTCATACTCACAGTGACCTACAATTCTACGCCGTGTAAGACGGTTAACCAGTTTAATTCTTTTAACAATATGCATTTTGATTGTGTAATATGCATTTGTTATTCGAGGTCACCGCATCACCATTGTATAAAATATATCAGGAGTTAAATATTCATAAATATTAAACTGACTGTTGGTTAAAACTTGTTGATCCATAACAAAATTTATGTATATAATAACTATATAGAATAGACCCGCACAATCGCGGAAATGCCTAAACATTGCTACTGCAAAATATGATTCTCATAATGTCCTACTATTAAGATCATGTATGCACTAACTGCATTTTGCGAATAACTAAATCATTTTTCATCAATGGCAGTATCTGGTACACGATATCTGGGATAACGTTTCTTACATTTTGCCATTTTTGCAGCATACAACTTTGGGTATATCCTAACAAACGGAAACTATGTTTATAATGCTTTTAGTTCTTTCCCAAAATAGTTCAAGTCCTTGGCTTTAAATTTACAAACATGTATTACTGTCCAGAGAGAAAGGTCTCAAATAGCGGATATAATAATGTAATGGCGACTCAAAATACGCCATCATTACTCACATTTTTCAACCAAACTATTGTACTGGAAACAATCTCGGACGAAACATAAGTACATGTAGTATATTTAAAAATGACGAATCTTCCAGGGACGACTTGGCCCATCAACCCAAGCAATTAAAATGTAATCGTTTAGGCATAACGAAGTTATGTAGCAGAACAAAATACAAGTATCTGACTTTAAATTGAGACCTTAACCGTTGACAGACAACATGGTCATGTACACGACACATCGTCTTGTTATGGAGAATAATAATATGAAGTTATATTAAAATCCTTCTATGCATTACGAAGTTATGGAGCAGAAACGAAATACAAGTATTTGATTTTTTGACCTTGAATTGTGACCTGGGTCTTTGACGGACAAGCATGGGTTAAGTATGAAACACATCGTCTGGTCATGGAAAATAATAATCTGAAGACATCGAAATCCTTTCAGGCATTACGAATTTCCGGAGCGGAAACGAAATACGTGTATTTGACATAGACCTTGAATTGTGACCTTGACCTCTGACGGACAAGTATGGGTCATGTACGCGGCACATCGGCTGGTGTGAAGATATATTAAAATCCTTCCTGGTATTACGAAGTTATGGAGCATAAACGAAATATTCGACGTATGTACGGACGTACGGACCAACACGTGCGTTTTCTATGAAGTCCCCACTTTTTGACATTGTACTTTTAAACATGTATCTAAAAAGCATTTTACTGACAAAATAGTGTTGTTGTTTTTTGAAGTGACTTAATTTTCGCTCCGCTTACTTAATGTTCAATTGTCTATGTTGGATTGCATGATTTGTAATTGAATTGAAATGTTGAATGGAAAAAATGCATAATGTCTAAACGACGGTCGATAAATGTAAATTAAATACAGAAAAATTGGTTTGACAAATGTATTGAGTTTAAGCATAATGTGTTGGTAAATACGAGGGATGATCCACAGTCTAGACTTATAAGCTAGATTTGAAATAAGTTATTGAAATATTTAAGATGAAGTATGTTTAATGTCACCCAAATATCTCTGGAATAAACAATCCTTTGAATAAAGAATATACGAATCGTACTATGACCAGTAAAGTTATAAATAGCACAAATGAAATAACGGTTACATAATATTCATCGAAATTGATCAGATATAATTGATTGATTTAAAATATATTATTCGCTTATGTACTTTGTTCCTAGTAACCAGGCAAGTCTCGACTTTTGTTTGAAATACTGAATCATAAAGAGGATATGGGCAAGATTTATTTTTGCTTTGACGTTGATTCGCATTTGTGTAAAAACGAGCTGTTCATTGATGATCTGAAGCGCGCACGGGTAAAGATGACATTATTTACTGTGAATACAAAAATGCAATTTATTAAATTGAACATAGACGAGATGAACTACAGATCAAACTATTCGTCGACAATTATTTCCCAAGCAGTTAATCTTTTTCATAGATGCCTACAAAAATCTAAAGACAAACATTACTGAAACTAATTGATGATCATTCATCACACGCAAATACTTAATATAAACTACGAACAGATAGTAAAATGCAGTTGTGTCAACTGTGTTTAATGTTATCATGTGTATTCAAAATATACATAAAAAAGGGCATCTGAGATGACATAAATTAGTCATTAGACGTTTGCTGTGTAATTGACTGTCGTTCAAAGAGAAACGTAGACTTCTGAAACATATATGAACAAGAGGCACAGGATAACTAGATGCTCCAGAAGCCCCAGGGCTACATTTTAGACCAGAAGCATCACTTCAACAATTTTGACAGGAACATATAAGGCAAGGCTACATACCAAATATTAAAAGCTTAGGTCTTCTTTTTATTTTAGTTGTTTTGGACAATACGTTTTTTTCATATTTAAAGTCCAAATTAGAGATAAAAACCTAGGTCCGGGGAGGCAGAATGGGCATTATTTTAACAATTTCGGTACAGTTAGTTCGATAGTTTATTTCTAATAGTTTAGGCATTATGCCCATGGATATACATTGCATCTATCAAATAATGTTATATAAGGCAATGCTTCATACCAGACATCAAAAGCCCAACATCGGAAGACAATAAGATATTTAGTGTTTTTCCTATTAAAGTCTAAATAAAAACAAAAGCTGTATCGGGACAACGCGCTCGACTATTCATACCCCGAACACATGTTTGAAGTTTCAATTGAATATCTGTAGAAGTTACACAGATATGTACTTTCACTTTAACCTGAATATTTCTTAATTGAATATCTGAAGTACCGGTAGATATACAGATAAGAACTTGTTGCATGTAAACCTTAACCTGAATTACAAAAGCGGGCATAATTCTGCTAAATTAAAGGTCAGATTTATGGATCTTGGTCAGTGACCTTACATAATTACCCCGAAGACATATTTGAATATCTGTAGTAGTTACAGAGATATGTACGTGCACGCAAACAATAACTTGAATATTTTTAAATACACATAGGGTCATAATTCAGCTATATTGCAGATCGCAGTTATGGACCTTGGCCAGTGACCTTATATAATGACCCTAAAGACACGTGTGAAGTTTTAACTCAATATATATAGTAGAAATGGAGATTCGAACTTGTGTCACGTCAACTTTAACCTACATTTTATAAGTACCAAAAAGACCATCATTCTGCTAAATTGCAGGTCAGAGTTATGGGCATTGGTTTGTGACTTTACATAATGACCCGAAGGTTCAATTGAATATCTGTAGTAGTTACAGAGATATTTACTTGCACGCACGCCTTAACCCAATTTTTCTCAGCACAAAAAGGGGCATAATTCTGATAAAATGCTGGTCACAGTCATTGGCCTTGGCCAGTGACCTTATACGAGGGGCAGTCGTAAAGTTCCCGGACTCCTTTTAATTTTCGTGTATCTTACGTCCAACAACGATAAAATTGTATACGATTCATTATTAGACTATTTGTAACGTGTATACAAACAATCATTTAAATTATATTTAAGTGACTTATATATTTAAACTGTTATATCAACATACTAAACGTTGTACGGAGCACTTTGACAAATTATCATTCCGATTATTATTTGACCGTGTTAATATATTGGCAGAATCTTTATTTGCACACCAAATGTTGCCATATTTTACATGACGTCATACTAACGTCAAATGCAAACACTGTGACAAATTCAGTGCAAAATAACAAAATTTAAGTAAATGACTAAAGAAAATTTCAAGGCACCTAAAACTGTCAAACGACAAAATAATGACGTCAATTTAGCGCACGGAGCAACGTCCAGTAATCAAGTTTTGTGTGAAGGAGGCAGTACACCTACAGAATCGTGGATATATTATTTTGAAGAAAGGAGAGGCTTTTAATTGTTACAGACAAATTGTGTTTGAGTGTCACCAGCGTTTCAGTGAAGGGGGCGGGAGTATACATCCGATGATTCACGAACCTGGCGAACGACGACGGAGCAGCCTTACAGAGATTCTGTCTTGAATGCTGTTTGAGAGTGAGGAGGATCTTAAGTATGCAGTTTGATCAACTCTGCGCTCATATCCTCAGCAATTCTATTTTATACACATATAGTAAGTGGGTACATCATCTTAGGAAGTGTGTCGGAAATATTTTGAGAAACTCTGACGGTCCATGATGACAAAGTTCAGAAATTATCACGCTTTTTAATGACGTCAAAGTGCTCCATACACGTGTGATATGTTGTTGTTGTTAAATGTTTGTGTTCCATGTATAATGATACAAAAGGATGAACATTACAGCTTTTGATCAGAAAGAATTCTTCTTTCAGACCATATAAATCGTATCTACCTATGATTACAATCGTGACTTTTATGCGAGTAGTCCGGGAAGTTTACGACTGCCCCTCGTACATGTATAATGACTGACGACGTGTGTGAAGTTTTAACTGAATATCTGTAGTAGATATAGGGATATGAACTTGTTGCACGCGAACCTTAACCAGAGCTTTACGCCGACGACGACGCCAACGAACGGGTGAGTAGAATAGCTCGGACTATCAATGTAAAAGTTGACACCAATCCAACAAGAGATCACTGAACATATGTTTATTTAGATTATTATATATTTTTTAACGTTTCTCATGCAAAGTTCTATCAAACGTATCTCTATTGTTTTAAACTTAATGCCATTACTAAATACGACATTTAAAGCTTCAAAACAGTCCTATATTTATTTCATAAACTCTATTTTCTTTCTTAAACAACACCGACTAAATCCAAAAGGACGGTAACATATTGGATAAATAACCACGCCTTAAAACACTGTTTACAGAACATGAATGTTTTAAGCGGGCATCTCCGTCAAAAAATGAAATCCCGGCTTTCTGAAAGGCTAATCATATTAAATATTATAACTACCTATAAATCTGATATAAAGTAGGTTATTTACACGTCTATACTTGCACAAATGCATTGGATCTCAACGGTTGCTTTATATGACTCGAGATACAAGTGATACTAGGTAAGTGTCTTTGAATTACAATTAACACATTAGTGATGAATTCTACAAAGCTACAGATTGTGATGCAATAGTTGTTTTGCGTATAGTATAGTAAACCAGATAAGATCAATAACACAGAATTGTGCTGGTGATTTCAAATTGTGTTCATTAAATTTCAATTTTCCAACGTCAGCTATCACAAACACTTCATAAAACATTGAACCTTAACACAAAATTGTGTTAATGATTGGTTAATTAATTGTTAATTTTGTAATTTAAGACATCAATAAAATAATTGATATTGCATTAAAAAATAATATATTAAAATATGTTTGTGCACAGTGTGACATAGGGTATAAAACAAAGTCGTTATAATTAGAGTTAAATAGAAACTCTTTAATGTTAATGTAGTTCTTATTATGCAAAGAATATTCTCAAAAGACATGTACTATAAAGTTAAATTTTAAAGCAATAAGAGAAAAAGTCAATACCACTTTGCGAGTTTATAATTATCAAGACATTATGTGAATATAAATTAATACAAGCATACACGATTTGGGTCTAAATGAATCAATAGACTAAATAATCAACAAGTAGATCATTAAGTAGATCATCTACATACAGATAGTGTTTCACATTCTTTTGGTAAGGAATTAACATACCGGTATATATCTAACCTAACAATACACTAATATGTTTGCCTAACTAAAATATCACATCAATATATTATGTTTATACATATAGTTATGATAATATTTATAGAATTATATTATATAGGTCATAATTGTACATTTTGATTTACCATAAATTATGTACTGTATTCAAAATGATAATATGCTGTCAAAACGTAGATACAGGCCCTATTTGTTTGCACTTTTGCATGCAGACCAAATTATGATGAGCTGCGTATAGCTATCACTGGAAAAGATGAGTAACGAAAGTTCGCCTCCACATCCGAAGCCGAATGCAGACAAGACTCCGAGCAATGCGAATACTCAGCAACCGGTGTGTTCTGGTTTATTTCATTTATTTGAAATTACTTTTCAAAATTTAAATACGAACACGAAAACATACAACAATTAACATATGGAGTTAAATTAGGTTGAATGTATATGCATAGTCAAAATCACACATGCATATAACTTATATAATACAATAATAAACTTACGTAAATTGTTGGCAATAAATGAACACACGTTCAGAAAGATACCCTGCTTGTTAATGTTTAGACCTCGTCTATTTATTATCTGTGTGACTCAGGTTCGACAAATTATCGCGTAGAAAAGCGTTTCTTTGTAATTCAAACATAAATTCACATTTGTAACACGGAATAAGAAATATGTAGCATTTGAATCAGAACATATGATGTTGAATTCCAGTTAGAATGTGTAATTTCAGAAACAATGCAATGTCTCGACCATTAAATATTTTCATAATTAGGTACTAAAACAGGTACTATTGTTGTTATGATCAGGCAAATTAATATTGATGCATAACAGCTGTAGCTTATAATATTTACCTATTATAACTAGCTAGAGTACAATGTATTTCCCCACTGTTAGTTACTTGTGGCTGGATCGGTTCAGATTTAAAAACAAACAAACAATACATACCAACAATTGCTGCATTATTTTGAATACATCAAACGGCAAGCCATCGACAATCGTGTACATCAACGCTGACGTCATAAGAGTCTGTGACAACTAAGTCATTGCTATAAGAGACGATTTTCCAAAGCAGGTACGACAACGCTGACGTCATAAGAGTAGGTGACATCTTAGTCTGACCTCATTGCTATAAGAGACGATTTTCCAAAGCAGGTACGACAACAATGACGCAATAAGAGTAGGTGACATCTAAGTCTGTCCAAATGTTTATAAGAGACGATTTTCCAAAGCAGGTAGGACAACAATGACGTAATAAGAGTAGGTGACATCTTAGTCTTTCCAAATGTTTATAGGAGACGATTTTCCAAAGCATGTACGACAACTATGACGCAATAGGAGCAAGTGACATCTTAGTCTGACCTCATTGCTATAAGAGACGATTTTCCAAAGCATGTACGACAACAATGACGTAATAAGAGCAGGTGACATCTTAGTCTGGCCTCATTGCTATAAGAGACGATTTTCCAAAACATGTTCGACAACAATGACGTAATAAGAGTCTGTGACATCTTAGTCTGTCCTCATTGCTATAAGAGACGCTTTTCCAAAGCATGTACGACAACAATGACGTAATAAGAGTCTGTGACATCTTAGTCTGTCCTCATTGCTATAAGAGACGTTTCTCAAAGCAGGTGCGACAACAATGACGTAATAAAAGTAGGTGACATCTTAGTGTGTCCCATTGCTATAAGAGACGATTTTCCAAAGCAGGTACGACAACGCTGACATCATGAGAGTCTGTGACAACTTAGTCTGTACTCATTGCCATAAGAGAAGATTTTCCAAAAATGTAAAACAACGCTGACGTCATGAGCGTCTGTGACAACTTAGTCTGACCAAATTGCTATACGAGACGATTTTCTAAAGCATGTACGACAACGCTGACGTCATGCGGGCCTGTGACATATTAGTCTGACCTCATTGCTATAAGAGGCGATTTTCCATAGTGTTTTATACCAAATATCATTGCAAAATACACCGTTCAGTGCTCTAAAATGTCCTGTACTTCATTTACCCACTACAGTAAATACCGGTAACTGCGACCTAATTTAAAACTGAATGATATATGGGAAACCGAAACCGGCTTCATATTTTTCCTATTTAAATCCACCCAGGTATCTGATATAAATCATGATGTCTACACGGTTGATTTGCACAAGCCAAATGACTATAACCGGGATCATATAGCTAGAGATAGATAAGACTTATACCAAGCAAATATCTTTTAACAAGTGAACTCATTGTAACGGGGTGCGTTATATGGCTAGATATAAGACTTCAACCACTGAACCAGGTAAATGTCTTTAAATATTAACAAATACATGTATATTGATTGTAATTGTTTGCTTTGACTTTTAATGTATGATTTATGTGTGTGTTATCATGAAGAAAACTTTGAAATCTATTAATGAGCGTGTCGTGGGAAAACCGGGCTTAATGCATGTGCGTAAAGTGTCGTCCCGGACTGCACAGGCTTATCCAGGACTGCACTTTCCGCTTCTATGGTATTTTTTGTTTCAAGGAAGTCTCATTTAAACATAAATCCATTGTAGGCGGAAAGTGCCGTCCTGGGCTAATC
Organism: Congeria kusceri; assembly: GCA_027627225.1. Taxonomy (NCBI): domain Eukaryota; kingdom Metazoa; phylum Mollusca; class Bivalvia; order Myida; family Dreissenidae; genus Congeria; species Congeria kusceri. The sequence goes on along the minus strand of CM051038.1, from coordinate 20,728,435 downwards.
CAGGACGACACTTTACGCACATACATTAAGCCCGGTTTTCCCACGACACGCCCCAAATCTACACCCTACCTAATGAAACATATGAACACCATGATATGCAATACATATTTTATATATAGTTTATTTTGTGGACCAACTTGCAACTGAATATAATTAAACTGCTTATTTGACAACATTAAATGGAAAGATTTATACTGAATTGAGTTTACTTACTATGAACTTTGTCAATGTTTTTTTGTGTCGCAAATGTGTGCTGCATATTGGTTATTTAAGGCAAGTTACGCGTTCCTTGCCTTAAGTAATGGATATTGAGTTATTGATAGGAAAAATAATCTAATGTTCATGCAGCTATAGATGCATGAGAATTTATGCTTAGTGGTTCGCAGAACAACTTTAGGTACCACTTCTGAAATCCGATGGTTGGAATCACTATGATTTTTACTAATTTATTATTACGCGAAAGTAAGAAGTGCCATTTTGAATATCATGAACGTTTCCCAGATGCATCCATCGTTTTGATGAAGAAGGTGATTAGTACATAATATGTTTAACACAGACTAAAAAAGTCGGGTTATTCAAAGCTTTTAGTGTAGGATCACATTTTGAGACTAAAAATCGCGGAAAAAAGTAGTCCACTATGAAGCGTTCGAAGGCATTGATAAATGGTTTAATTGGGTCACGATCCAATTAGAATCATGGACATATTATAATCCTAACATATTCCTCTCGCTTATTGTTGATGTAATTTATGGTGTTTATGTGTGGCATATTTAACAATCGATAACTTTCCATATTACCATGAATTAAAACGAACTAAACGGGTAACGAAGCGAGCCCAGAAGCCTGTTCGTCTTTTTTTTATTAAATATATTATACCATTTGGAATATATTTTTTAGGCCTTTCCCATTGGCTCATCGGTCAAATGAAAACAAGTGCTATGCTTTATTAACCAAATACACACACGTTTATTTGAACATTTTATTTACTATTGAATCATTATCAGAAAATAAATAAATAAATATGGAAACCCCTTTTTCGGCGTAGCTGTCTAATATTACGTTTGACCTTGAGTTTTTGCGATAATTTTATGCAGCGGGAAAACTGAATGCTGATAGAATTGGGCAAATTTTATAATTTTAGGGAATTCATACTTACAACAATGGTTTGATGTCTACCAAGACCTGTTGCATATTATAAGAAATTCAAATTTACATAATTGGTTTTCATAAGCGGTTAAAATAAAGGCAGAAACATATCTTCGACATACACTTTAGAACTGAACATAATAATAAACAATTTTTCTCATTGCATGTCATGAACAGAATGTAATATTCATTCACATAATGAAATAATTATTTTGTTTAGCCTACATCAGCGGCACGCGCTATAAATAGCAATTACAATGATCCCATTTATCGTTGACCGTTTCGGAGCAATACATTGACATTTGGCGGAGATAGGTACGAAATGGTCTATTCTAGCGTATTAACACACACCAGAGAAAGGGTGCATCATTCTAAAAATAACGCGCGTTATAGCTGTGATAATCAACATATAGCGTCCTGAGAATCATAAACCCGAGAATTTCAATAAATGGGGAATTTATAAACTTACTGTGCATGTTATTTTATATTTGAATTGCGGTTGCGTTTTATAAAGATTTTATACTTGCACCATTCTATCAATTATCGAGAAGATGTTATTCAATCTCTAAGCAGATTCATCTTTGTATAAATAAAATGTGATGAAAGAAGACCCGTACTACGTCGAAATGTTGTTCAAGTTACTTTTACTTCATTTGTGTTGCAAAACTAATGATACGTATAGTATATTATTTAACATAACTATGTACACTCGTCTGATATATGATAATTTTCATTCATTCCTGCAATTATTTTCTGACAATGCTAATGTGTTAACGTTGCCTGACAAATTCATGTAATAATTATAGTAACGTAAATTACTAGCATTTAGGTTATTTATCACCGGTGAAAATATGGAAGGTATGATCGGTTCATTTACGATACACATATTAATAATGTTTGAGTTTAGCTCAAATTAATTTTGGGTCCGATAAGTTTTCTTATGGTGTTTGAAAAAGCTACATTCCGAGAAGTCTCCTTATTGGGGGCCAAAAAAGCTAGGGTCCGAGAAGTTACGTAACCGATCATCTTGTCCCTCTTGTATTATGTTTCGAGTAAAACATGACATCTCAATATTAATTTCGAAGCCGATTGTCTTTTTTAAAGACATTTCTTGTTTCAATTGACATGAAATTCACCCTAATCAATTTATTATAATGTATTTAAATACCATAAATTCAATCTTAATTATCAAATCACCTCATTCTATTTGAAAGCATCACTATTTTTTGAACATCCATTTCCGAAACGCTTTTTACCGGTGTTATTTAACATGAACTTCACCTCCTACACTACGAGCTGTCGTAAGTTGTTTAATTTATGTTATCTTTATTGACAGAAGGATCAATTTGATATTGTGACACACTTTATGCAATATCACCAGTTAATCAATATTTGTGCATGTACATGCACTCGGTTAATGGCGCTGTTATATACGTATAAAACTGTCATATGCTATTTAACTTGATAGAACATGTGTGAACGTGTTAACGGTAGCTGGGGTAATGGTAAAAACAAGAGGGCCATGATGGCCCAAAGCGCTCACCTGAGAACTGGTACAGATGAAGACCATACTGTTGTGACAGATTTGAAAATTAAGGTATCTGAACAATACACAGTGGGGGTAGGATCAATTTTGATTTAAAACATCGGTTAGTGCAATGGGCTAACTAAAGTATGAGTTGGGTAGTTGATGTGCGTTTTTTTGCTAATGGTTCTCAAATCATTTTTATCGATATTCTTACCTGACCCTTTTTCATTAAGTCAGTGACAAACCTTGAAAATGCACCAATTTTGCTTATATTCGACTTCACTATTAATCTTATGGTCATAGACAAACTGTGCAAGATTGGTGAAGATTGGATGAAAAATGAAGTCTCTATCCTGAATAATGTCCATTTTTGCATAATTTTTTTCTCCAACAAAGGGCAATTACTCCAGTGTTTCTGGTCCGATCTTGCTTATAATCGACTTCAACTGTAATCTCATGGTAATAGACAAACTATGCAAGATCGGTGAAGATTGGATGAAAAATGAAGTCTCTATCCTAAATAATGTCCATTTTTGTATATTTTTTTTAATAAACAAAGAGCAATAACTCTGGTATTTAAAACACGATCTGGCCCATTTTTGGCGTCTCCTGAGATCTGATGGTTATACACAAACTGTGAAAATTTGGTTAAGATTGGATGGAAAATAAAGTCTATATGTTGGAAAAAGGCATTTTGCATGAAAAAGGGGCAATGACTCTAGTGTTACCTGTGTGATCTGACCCAGTAATATTCCCATCCATGGTTTTATGGTCATACACAAACTGTGCAAGTTTGGTTAAGATTGGATAAAAAGTGAAGTCACAAGCGTGAATACGAACCCAATTGTTGACGGCACACCCAGACGCAGGAGAGGTCCCCTATACAAATAGCTCACCTGAGCACGAAGCTAAAAACTGCAATTCAGGTTGTGAAGTGTGACATCGTAATTATACAGTATTTACAAAAACTGTAAAATAACAGGTTTTCAAAGTTAATAACTCAAAATTGCCTCCAATAGTTTCCAATTAGTATAACTACATTATTTGAAAATTCACAATCTGATTGCAGCTGATTCCCAAAACTGTGGACAAAAATCACTCACTAAAACTTACTAACCAGCTTGTCATTGACAATTCTGGAAAATGTCCAAACAGTAGATTTTGGTGTCTTTTTCGCAAACAGTTTTGGAAAACTAGTTGCAATGCGATAATTGCGATGGCTGTGCTATAAGGTAAAGTTTTTCTTTTTCTTTGATAATTTTTTTTCCAATGATGATAAATGATGTCAATGCAGGCTCTGAAGACATCAAAATTGCATGTACAAATAATTGCATGCAAGTCTTGCAACTGTTGGAAATCAAATTGCATCAATCAATTTTTATGGTCATGCGCAAACTGTGTAAGTTTGGTCAACATTGAATCAAAAATCATGTGTGCAAGCCAATCATTGATAACTTGTTTTTTTTCCAAAAATAAGGGGCAATACCTCTGGTGTTTCTGGCCCGATCATGCTTATATTCTACTTCACCTATAGTCTTACGTTCATAGACAAACTGTACACGATTGGTAAAGATTGGATGAAAAATGAAGTCTCTGTCCTGAATAATGTCCATTTTTGCAATTGTTTTTCACAAACAAACGGCAATAACTCTGGTGTTTCTGGTTCAATCTTGCTTATATTCGACTGCACCTTTAATCTTATGGTCATAGACAAACTGTGCAAGATTGGTAAAGATTGAATGAAAAATTAAGTCTCTATCCTGTGTATAATGTCCATTTTTTGCATATTTTTTCACAAACAAAGGGCAATAACTCTGGTGTTTCTGGTCCGATCTTGCTTATATTCGACTTCAACTGTAATCTCATGGTAATAGACAAACTGTGCAAGATTGGTGAAGATTGGATGAACAAGAGCTGTCAGAGGACAGCGTGCTCGACTATTCGAAGTATTTCAGTTGGTACGCATTTTGGATAGTGAAAGGGGAATACATTTGTTAAAATACAAAACTTTCAAGTGAAGCCGTGTAAAGTTTATACATTTTTGGAACAAAAACTTTAACAACAAAGTCTATATAAAAAGTGGGCTAACTCTGTCAAAATACAAAACAGAGTTATGGGAAATGTTGCCCCTGATACTAGAGTTGATGACAAAGGTTAGTTCCAAGTTTCAAGTGAATAACTTATCTAGTTTTGAATTTACAAAACTTTTGAATATAAACTTTAACCAGAAAATCTACGTGAAAAAGGGGCATAACTCTTTCAAAATACAAAACAGAGTTATGCGGAATGTTGCCCCTGACACTGGAGTTGATGACAAAGGTATATTCCAGGTTTCAAGTGAATAACTAATGTAGTTTTGAAGTTACAAGACTTTTGAATAAAAACTTTAACCAAATTCAGACGTGGACGTGGACGCCGACGCCGACGCCGGGGGTAGTAGGAAAGCTCACATATTCTTCGAATAGTCGAGCTAAAAATGTCTCTCTCTATCCTGAATAATGTCAATTTTTGTACATTTTTTAAATAAACAAAGGGCAATAACTCTGGTGTTTGAAACACTATCTGGCCCATTTTGACGTCTGTTGAGATCTGATGGTCATACACAAACTGTGAAAGTGTGGTTAAGATTGGATGGAAAATACAGTCTATAGGTTGGAATAGGGCACTTTTGCACCTTTTTGCATGAAAAAGGGGCAATAACTCTGGTGTTACTGGTGTGATCTGACCTTATAACAGTCCCATCCGAGATTTCATAGTCTTACACAAACTGTACAAGTTAGGTTAAGATTGAATAAAAGATGTAGTCGTTAACGGTCCAAATTGTTGATGGCACATTGACGACGGACAACGGACGATAGACGACGGACGACGCCGTAGAGGTTCCCTATACCAATAGCTCAACGAGCACTTCGTGCTCAGGTGAGCTAAAAAAAAAAAGCAAAACACATAGTATGCGTTAATATGCTTTGATGGACGTAAACCGTTTCACGTGTTCTATATGTTTTAACACAATCTACCACATTATTATTTTACATTACATGTTCATAACCATGCGTTAATTATGTAAATTATCCATAAGGGAAAGACCATAAATAATGTTGTAGGAACTTCAGGTCCTATCATTTTTTGTATTCGATATATATATATATATATATATATTATATATATATATAATTATGTATTTATGTCATTTATGTCATTTGTACATATACTTCATTTTGGAAATAAAATATGTTTAAAGTAAAATAACCATGTGTATCAACACTTCAAATAAATAATGTTTATTAAGTTTCTCTACTCTTAATGAAGCTTTGGTGGGATCATCTATTTTATCTCTTTACCTTGTAAAATTATGTCCCATTGCAAAACATTTTTATTTAATAATGAAGAATGTTATGTTCCAGTGTGATCCGTATCAGGATCGTTATATGTCTTTTTTACATATACAACTGATTCATTTTGTCATCAGTGACATTTTTGTTCGAATTCGCAAATCTGTAAACAGGTCTTATTAAACCGGACATTCCCGTGTTTTTTTATGATTGGGCGTGTATTGTGACTTCCTTGTTGTGTACAGCCGCTATATACCACGTTCATTCGTATACAAATGATGATATTTCGACATATCTGTGTAAGATTGCAAATCAATAAAGTTGTAAATAAATTGGTGAACCAAACGCGGATTTACGTTCGATGTTATGACTGGTGAACACCTTCTTATTACAGCTCATAGTAACAAGCAGTTCATTTTGTACCAAATGACTTTATAAGGACATTGTAGCTGTTTAAAGAATATTTTTAATATAAAATATATTGTAAATATAATCAGTTAGGAACTTCAGATATTTGTGTGCCGGTTTACAGATTTATGCATTTCTTTTTATATGCTCTATTTTTCGCTTACTAGTATCATGTCCATAAAACACATTCTGTTGTTAATTTGTAGATAATTTCTTTTTATAATAATAACAAATTTCATTATTGTCCAGGTTTTATTTGTTTCACATTTATGAACTGGATCGGGTTCAGCGGAATTGTTTGGCTCTCATTGATTTTGCATTCAGTCACCAGTACCGCATTAACGAGGTTTTAAGAAAGAAAACCTAAAACTAGTTCACATATAATCGTTCGGCGGTTGCATTATGCATTTTATCGATGCACCATTAAATTGCTGATTTATTTTGGATGATGATTCTGGGTCAAGTGTGAGGTTCGGGCGCCCGCAAACTGATTTAAACCCCCTATGCTTTGCATTGACCGTTCAAAGGCGGTTTTATTCTCCCCGAAAAATTTCCGGGGAAGCATATATAATTGACGTTTCTGTCCGTCCGTCCTTCCGTCCGTACTTTCGTCCCACTTACTTATGGGCTATTTCTCAGCAACTTAGTGTCGGAACTCAGAGAAACTTTATTGATGAAATTAGTATATAGTGTCCAATTCTTGTCCAGGCTATTTCTGAGCAACTACTGACCAGATTTCAATGAAAATGTATGGGAAGCTTTATTACTAAAAGGAGGTGTACATATATCCATGATGTTGCGCTTCAGTGATTTTTCTCGGAGTTATAAGATTTTTGAAATTAGTTCATAGTGCACAATTCTTGCCCAAGCTATTTCTCAGCAACAACTGGCCAGATTTCAATGAAACTTAATGGGAAGCTTCATTGTCTAGAAGAGGTATGCATATTACCAGGGCATTCCGCTTCAATGATTTTCACAGTGTTATGGGATATAGAAAATTTCAATTGTGTTGTCGCTATTTATGTGGAAATGCAGTATGAAAATAATTTATACTTGATGGAACGTTAAATGACTGGGATGAAATAACCATATTACTTAAATATTATTACAGTAATGATTCATCACTTTTATATATTTTACCTTTTGGACCTTTTTTACAATATTGCTTCAGCTGGTAATCGTCTGTTCATATGGTATATATGTGTCATGCTCTCATAGTTTAAATGTCAGATTTGGTCATGCAGTTCTATTGGTTTTTAGTCATTTTAATATCTCTGCACTTCTCATTTCATTTATCATTGCATCGCTTGACAAAGCGCATTGGGAGCATCCATCAGTTTTACTGATAACCTTGTTATACTTGTGTTTTCCGTTTTTTACATGTTTTTGTATTGTGCGACGTGGTTTTGGCAATTGGTCACTTGCTTGCAATATAAAAGGACCTTGTGTTGTTTATAAGACTCCTAAACTGCGGATGCAGCTGGAGTTTCACTTTATTTATATCAATATATCCCCATGGTTTTGTGTCGTAAAAAGTTATGTGCTGTTTTCAAGCTGTACATGTATATGTCAGGGAGAAATAATGTTGCTTTGTCATGTGTGCAATAATGGCTGGGCGTTGATTAAGGATCGAACATAGGCACGATGCTATTTGATTTATATTTGTTTAAAGATAACATTTCTGTCTGAAAGTTATTAAATTGCTGACACGTTAACCTGTTTTATTCAGGAAGTAGTGTATGCTGTTATATATTTGGTGCATGGAAAAGTAGATCAGTAAGTGGATCATATACGCGACAATATATAGTGTTTCACATTCTTTTGAAAATAGGCGAGAAATTGAACCTCTTTCCTAACCTTAGACTAAACATGTACCACTATATTTGCATATCAGTAACAAAAGGGTCACATCGTTATATCCCCTCATAATTTAATTGCTCTTCCAACTTCAACACCCGTACTTATATACACGTGTATGACCTTATGATATAAATGTAATGCAGTTAACATTTAATTTATAACAACACAGATAGGGAAAGGTCCAGAAGAAAACAACAGGGTGCAGCAAACAGCCGGGTGCTGCACCCAACTCAGTTCCAAACCCCCCCCCCCCCTTCTGCCCCTCTGGGTTGGTCAACACAGACATGTTGAATATCTTTCAATATAATTTTGCAATTATTGCATGGCGAATGAAATGACTATGTTTAAATACCATTTTAGAGGCATAACTAGACATGTCTCCGTAGGACACGGATGCCCCCACCGTCAGAAAAAAAAGCAACACAATTGTGGTGCATTTTTTCTGACATCAAAGGAGTTTTGTAAAATACCCAGGTGAACAAGTTCACATGCTGATTAATATGTTTATACAGTTTCATCACCCAAACAATAATACTGTTTGAGTTACGTGCGACACAAGTCCCAAAAATGTTTTCTCTAAAAAGGGTCATAACTCCGCTGAAAAAACTGCACCAAAATACCCAGGCGCACAAGTTCACATCCTGATTAATATGCTTATAAGGTTTCACCACTCTAGCAGTTATCCTTTTGAGTTATGTGCGACGGACGGGGCGGACGGACGGATGTACGGACGGATGGATGGACAGACGGACAAGGGCAAATCTATATATCTATATGCCATCCTCTTAAGTGGGGGCATAAAAACTCATACAAACATTGGATTTACCATAAACCGTGTCCACCTTTCCATTCTTTTGAGCATCACCCTGTACCCTTTCTGATTGTAGATCTTTCCGAACAGATATACCATGAAGTATGTAAAATTAAGTATCTTCTATTAAAATAAAAAATACCTTTGTATATCTATATAGAGCACTACTATGTTAGCTTTTTACATGCAGACCAAACCAAGTAGAGCTGCTTTAAGGGCTGGAAAAAGATGAGTAAGGAAAGGACATCTCCACTTCCGAAGCCGAGGGTAACCAAGACTTCGAGCAGTAGAAATGCCCAACAACCAGTAAGTTAAGGGGACTCATGCACAGATTGTTGTGTTTTGTTGAATATCAAGAAACGTCTTCACTTCAAAACTAAAGCATGTAGACTAAAGAACCAAAATCTGACAAACGAACCAAACGCGTAATATTTTTTGTTATTTCAAATTACGTTTACTTATAAACGCCAAATTTTTTCGGAAATATTTATGTGACCGAAATGTCATTTCGCTCCTTTATATATACATGTAAAGTATTTTTTCTGGAATCGGTTACGTTTTTTTTAATTATCAAATTTAGCAAATATGTAATACCGTAGATCCTTTAAGGTTATAACATTTATACTAGATTTACACATCAAAAGAGGGCTGCTCGAAATGTTTTGATATTATATACTGATATTTTTAGCATGGCAATGCCTGAAGTGAACTAAAGTACGCTGACACTTACGTCATGTTGCATAACAACTGCAAAGATAAATTAAATGAAATGATGATTTTCTTGTAGATACCAATACATATCTTGGATGAATCCCTGACTGAAGCAAGTACGAAAGAGCCAGAAAGCCAACAACGTGAGGCTGATGCTGGAGACACCGTAACTGATACAGGCAGTGATCAGAAAGATTCAAAAACTGTTGTGCCAAGTGAAAAGAAGTACAAAGTAACATACGTTTAATCTATTGATCTAAGTAAACACATACATGTAATCGTATTAAAAAAATAACGTATTAACAAATGCTTCAAAGCAATTTAAAACAATCCATTACAATTCGCGTGCTTATTCAAGTATAAACAATCTTGTGCTAGGTTTGTTTTAATTCACGAACGCCTTGAAGCTAATTACTACATGTATACCATTAATTGTGAATGATGGATTTGGATATCTAGTCATTGATGAAAGGCAGAAGATGCCTTCAGCAAATAATTATACCTAAAATAACAATTTACGTTATTCGCTATACTCATTTATTTGGTTAATAAAGATTTAAAATACGCGTATGTTAGTGTGATTTGTGTCAATTCTCCACTACTTCAAAACTTTAATATTTGTCGTTTCACTTAGCTGCCGATTTATTTTCTGGATGAGTCAATCAGAGCTCTGGCGGAACACGTCCATGATCACGCAGAGCATGTGGATGAGGTTTCTAAAGATTTTTATTCCCATTTCACCAAATGCCACAAGTTGTATAAATCACAAACGTAAATCTTTAATATTTAATCTTAATTTAAATTAGGGCTGTAGTGATGATTGCTTAAATCCATATATTTTATGCGTGTAATTTTTAATATTGTCTTCTATTTTTCTTATTTACAAAAACAATACACTGTTACGGTATGTTGCACACATCAAATTTAAACGTTGCATTAACAAATACAATTTGATAGTTTAACTGTTTATTCAAATAACCTAACGATTTGTGAATTGGTATACACGTTTCAACTTAACGTAAGCACTTAACGAGTAATACGTTGGTCAAGGGACTAAAATACTAGCATAACTAAAGAACTTAATTTCTTTTCTAGGCTGCAAATCTTCAAACATCTACAACTGGTGTCGACCACACGCAAATTAATAACCGCGGTGACTTAGATAGCTGTAAAAATGTCAATGTAAGCAGCCCCGACAGCAAGGTTGCTGAACCCTACACAGTTGGCATTAGCTTAGGACGAGATGAAAAGGGTTCTGGCAACGCGTCACTTAGTACTGGCACAGGAGACAGCATGAGTGACCAGGAAAAAACAGACAAAGGCCGCAACAGGCAACCAGATGATGACCATGGCTACATTGACTGTGGACCAGCATCTCAACTTAGAGATAAGGGGAAAAGTCCCCAACAAGTATGTGTGTAGACTTGTGTACAAAACTACAGTGTGAAAATTATAAAAATACTTCAAATACTAAAAATTAGTGTGTAAACATCATATCTTCAATTTTAAAGAAGAGCATTTACCTATACTCCATATATACCCTAGTGTTGTTTATTAGAAACTGCAACTTTAAATGTATACATTAAGATAGAAAACAATATTACTACTGATGACTCTATTTACTTTTCATTGAATTGACTAGTTTTTTAAAGATTTCACTTCAAAGCTGTTTGGTAGACATAGTTCTCAATTTCTTTAAATAGTCAAAACTACAAATGCACCAACAATGTTCGAAGTCTTAACTATTATTTACTAAATCATTACATGTTGATTTAATCGCTATTATCTTTTGTCATTTCCACCGAAGATCGATAAAAGCAACGAAGGATTTACTCGGGTTGACCAATCCCGAAAGTCTCTGAGGGAAAAAACAGAGTTTTTCAAATATCAAATTGATAAACAGGTATTCGAGCGGAAGACTTTTTGCCCCAATGACAGAAGTTTTGTTTTCATAAACAGGTCCCATATTCGCAATTAATCAGGTCTACATGAAAACGTATTCAGATTTCATCCAATCATATATAAAAGTATGTAATAGAACGTGTAGCTTTTTGTTCATGGTTAAATTTAACAGCAATTTACATCAAACTTGTCTTATCTAGTCGAATGTGGATTTTAACTTTTCAATTATTAATTACTTATTTTTGTATATTCGTGGTTTATTCCTCTGTAGTGTTTTGTCATTGGAATACCAGAAGATATGACGGACTTTTTTTTCTTTAGAATAGTCATCACACGGTGTTCCCGTTAATATTTCCCTCGATAGTTTCAATGGTTAATTATCGAGGTCATTGAGAATATTATGCTCAGAGTGAGTTTTTTTGCGACAGGTCAGTGAAGCTGTACCAGAAGAAGTTCTTCGTCCTAGAAGAAAAACATCACACTCCCAGAGTAACCCAGGAAAAACTGACAATGGCCAAAATAGGAAAACGGATGATATTGAGTCCATTGACAGTGGACCAGCATCAAAACCAACAGAATGGAGACAAAGGTCTCATACTGTACGTGTAACACCTCTTGAGTTTCTTTTAACTATCTTTTGTTTACACGTTTACAAAGTTTTAAAATAATTGTTATTTTAAATCAGTCGATAGCAACACTGTGCTTTTTAGATTGTGAAATATTATGACGATAATTCTTTCTGCGAACGAAATGTTGGTCAAAATGGTGTCAACTTGATTAACTTTGTAGATGAAGATTTTAAGTAAAGTTTTGTTTTAGGTGCTATTTCAGGATCCATACTTATTGGTTCTTTGAAATATATAAAGTACATATAATACCGCACTAGGATTTGACCTATAAATATTTTATTTTGTAATTTAGTTCAAGAAATGTCGATGAAATAATATATGCGTGTTTTGCTGCAAAGGTCGATCAAAGAGACAAAGGTGATGTTGATTTATCCCGAAGGCCGTTGAAGGAAAGACTGGAGTTTTTCAAATCTCAAATTGATAAACAGGTATGGCTTTTTTGACATTCCTCATGCCATATTTAATTTAGAACACCGTGCACTCAGAAGACTAATGTAAATTTCTTTAAAACAAAACATGCCATAAGTCTACAGTATATCTTTGTAATTTATTGTTTAATTACAGTTAGCATCTTTAATATTATTGACTCGAGAATGTGCATGATTTTATTAGTTGCGTTTTACTCTATTTGATAAATATTCAAACACATCTAACGGTAATATTAATGTTGATATGTGTGATGCCGAGATGTCAGTCATAATTTGTATATTTTGTAAACATTGTTGAGGTCTTGCTACATTTTATGTTCATGGTGTGTGTTTTTTTCGGACAGGTCAGTGACGTTGTAGATTTACAAGCATCAGATGTTGTGCAGCGTCCAAAAAGGCAAGGTGGTGGAAGTTTGCAAAAGACAGTTAATATTTTTGAAGGCAAAATTGAGGCCAGTAGCAGACAAGAACATGACAGCAAACAACAAGCCGAGGTGTTTGTACAATCCAAACGGGTTTCAACTGACAGTAAAGAAGCCAGATATGAACGTGTAGGAGACTTGCTGTGTGAAACAAAGGAAGCATATGCGGCGACTTCCAAAATATGGATGAGCGAAAGCGGGAATCACATGTCTGAGGTATTAGACAAGCATTGATTACTAAGGCTTTATGCATTGACAGTTATGCATTCGGAAATTTTTGCATACGTATTGTCGGCGTTCAATCAGCTTTGTATAACATTACGTTGTTTATAGATACTACATTTGAAGAGAAATAAATAGTGGGTTGTATTGGCATTCAGAGTCATAAGCTTATATTAAATTAATACCAGGATAGACCTTTGACACACAGACGAGATTTACCTGTTATCCAATAATCGGCTTTACTTCCTAGCACTGGAACTTCTCAGGGTCTGACGTTTTAAGAACAAAATTACAACAGAAAAAAATACATTAATTTGTGTTAATGTTACTCTATCGGTTTGTGGAAAAAAAATAGTATGAAACAACTGTAACAATGCTAATTAAAAACACGTTAACGACAGACACCTGTACTGAACAAGTAATTTGTTTGTTTGGATTTTTCGCCGTATTCAACATTATTTCAGTTATATAACGGCGGTCAGTTAACCTACTCACACTTTTCCTGGGTAAGCTGGTTTACCAGTACTGAGTGCACATACTTATGTCAGTAACTGACAACTGCCCTACTTTAATCAGAGGTAGGGGGAGAATGGCCGTAGAAATAATTTCATGACCAATCCCCGCACAAGTTATGTGACCGGGCTGGGAATCGAACCCGCGATCCTCGGATTTGTAGTCCAGCGCTCTACCAACTGAGCTAGCCGGCCCGATTTGCAAATCAGTACTTTACATTATTATTAGAAATCCCATTATTTAGAAATCCCAATCACAATTTAATTCAGATTTTTATTTCTGATGTTTGATATCTTCTTCTTCTTCTTCTTGTCGATCACTCAGATGGACACGCCGGCTCTCTGCGCAAAGGTCGCCGTGCGCCGCAGGTCCTCCAGACTGCCATAGAGCTTCCTTTGCATCGTGGTCTCCTCCGCCCAGATCTGGCGCCTGAGGCCATTGTGTAGTGGGCAGGACTGCAGCAAGTGTTCTGTTGTCATGCTATCTGTCTGACAGGGGCACTGGTCTGACTGGCCAAATCTGAACTTGGTGAAAAGGTGGTGGTTCATACGGTTGTGGCCTGTCCGCAGCCTGAATATGAGGACCTGCTCAGATCTTGAGAGCAGGTGGTATGGGTCATTTCGGTTGTATCGTGGGTGCTGTTGTAGCCACTTGGTGTGTTGCTTTGCCTTGATGATGGTCTTGGCTTCTTTGAAGGTGGTTGACCTGTCATTCTGTTCTTTTGTGGTGCCCCCCTTTGCCAGAGTGTCTGCGGCTTCATTGCCTAGTATGTTGCAGTTAGAGGGGACCCATTGCAGCACGACCGTGTGGGCTCTGCACAGGGAGGTCAAGGCAGATGACAGGTCGTTCAGTTCTTTGTCTCTGGCAGTGTCTAGGGCCTGCAGGACTGACTTTGCGTCGCTGAAGAACACAACGTTGTTGGAGGAGAGTGGACTGTGCTCAATGTGGACTGCACCTGTCTTGAGCGCTACTGCTTCAGCCTTGAAGTTGGTGGAGTAGAGGCCAGTAGCGAGGGAGATGTGTTGTTCTCTACCTCCTGGATACCTGATGTAGATTCCGGCACCACCACTTCTGACAGCCTGGTCAGCAGACCCATCAGTGTAGACATGAGTCCAGTTGTGTTGTGGGTAGGAGTTGTTGATGTGTTCCATGGAGATGGACTTCTTTTCAGCATCGCTCTGGGAGTCTTTCTTGCCAATGCCAGGAATACTGCTGTGTATCTGGGGTCTTTCAGCATCGCTCCAGCCTGGGTTTTCAAGGTACGGGGGATATCTTTGGGTTCTTGATCCAGGATATCTTGGCATTTCCTTTCCAAAACCCTCGTCTGGTGGATGAAGCTCCCTCTCTTCAGTCTTCCTTTTGTTGGTTGGCACAGTCTGTCTTTCATGGGATGATTTGGCAGTCTTTTGAACTTTGCTGCCTGGGTGAGGAGTTTGGTGTCCCTTCTGTCTTCTATGGGCTCAAGACCCGTGATGGTTTCCAGCTCTTGAATAGGGGTTGACCGCATGGCGCCAGTGATGATTCTGGCCGCCTGGTTCTGCACCTTGCTGACTCTGTCAAAGTTTGACTTGCTTGCTGTGCCCCATGCCGTCACCCCATACTCAAGGACTGGTCTAACGCTGCCCATGTACATCTTCTTGAGGATTGCTGCATCTGCCCCCCATGTTGTGCCGGTTAGCTTTTTCATGAGTGCTAACCGCAGTTTGGCTCTAGCTTCGACTTTCTCTGTCTGCTGTTTCCAAGTGAGTCGCCTGTCGAAGGTCACGCCAAGATACGTGGGGGTGTTGTCAGCTTGCAGCGTCTGTCCGCAGAGCTTGAGGTTGGCCTTCACTTCTTTTGGGGAGAGGCTAAAGATCGTGTAAGTGGTCTTCCTGTAGTTGATGGTGATGAGCCACTTCTTTGTCCAGTCCTCAAGAACTTTCAGCGCCTCTTGCATCCGGTAGTTTGCGGTTGTGATGTGTTCTTCTGAGCACCAGAGTGCAAGATCGTCCGCATAGATGGCCCCATAGACATTTCGAGGGAGGTCCTTGACGATGTCGTTGATGAAGACTAGGAACAAGGTGGGGCTGAGGACTCCGCCTTGCGGGACTCCGTCTTTCAGTGTCTTCTTCCGGCTGTACTGTCCACTTACATGGACTCTTGCTTTCCTGCTGTTCAAGTACTGGCAGATCCATTGGAACATACAACCGGCCACACCACTTTTCTGGAGCTTCAGCTTCAGCCCTTCCTTCCAGACCTTATCGAAGGCCTTCTCCATGTCAATCCAGATCGTCAGGGTGTTTTTCTTGTCCTGGAAGCCATCTTCAATCTTCTGGGCGATATACGTCACCTGGTCCTCAGTCGAACGATTTTGCCTGAATCCTGCCTGCTCTGGGGAAATAATGTTGTTCTTCTCCAAATGCCAAGTGAGCCTGGTGTTGATTAGCCGTTCCATGAGTTTGCCCACACAGCTGGTGAGACTGATGGGTCTGTAGCTGTCCACCTTTGTTCGGTCTTTGCCCTTCTTGTGGATGGGGACCATATCAGCCTCTCGCCAGATTTGTGGAACATGGCCAGTCTTCCAGCTGTTGTTGAAGATTTTCAGTAACTGTGTTTTTGCCCTTGTGCCTAAATGTAGAAGCATCTCATTGGTTATTTTGTCTGGCCCTGGGGATTTTCTTTCTTGCAAGGCTTTCATGGCGTCTGCTAGTTCATGATGGTTGAACGGCTTGTTCATGTGTTCCTCTGGCTGATATCTTATAATGACTTTGTTTCTATACTAGTAGCATGTAAACTTGAAAACTATCCTTATCGTGAGGTGATAATACATTTCTCATTTAAACATATAGGAAATGAAAACATACCTGAAAAAGTCTGATGCTGTGGTGACTGTTGCCATTCACTTCGGAACGACATACAGTGGGTGTGCCTATTCTATGCGAGACAATCCTGACAAAATATACATCCTCAATTTTAAGGAAGGCCATAGTCCGATAGTGAGTACAGCCTATTTAACGATATTTTATCTTATTAAATTGTTCTGTAATATAAATTGCTTTTAATTCTGAACACAAGTATATGAACACCATTAGTTTGAAATAAACTACATGCATCAGTGAAAACATACCGTCTTTCGTCCTGCCATTGTGTAAGTTCGAGAATATATGTCATGTTGTAAGTTCGTGCACAAATAAAATTACAACGTTTGATGTTCTTGGTTCGGAACACAGAACAACAACGAATATAGAGTTTCAATAAAATGACAGACGGATTTGTTAGGTAGAGCAAGTACAATCACCAAAGCTCTCTTATTTATATTTAATTATAGCTTTACAAATGGTCCAAGAATCACTCGCAATGAGCGGGAGTGCAGACGAAAGAACCTTTAATCTGCAATATTCACTGTCACTGCTGTCCCGTTAATTCTTGAAAGCCTTACATGTGGCATTGTCTTTAGTTTTTAACACTTCCTCGGGGACATTAATCACCTAATTTTTAAAGTCTTGTATGTAACAATTCTTCTTCAAAAACATTCAACCATTGATTTGCAGACTCCAACAGCTATACTCTATGACCAACACGGAAAAACACATTCCTTTGGTTACCAGGCTCTGGAACACTACGCGGACCTATCTTCAGCAGACGAGCGATACAGTTGGAGGTTGTTCGAACGGTTTAAAATGAAGCTCTTTACTCGAAACGAGGTAAGGCTCCTGGTTCATATACATTTACATATTCATATGCGTATTACATGTACGTGTATTATATATACTCGCATCAAAGAAAACGACATCGTAATTTGTGGTACAAATGTGTTTGATTCCAGTGTAACACTGTTCTATAACCACCCAAATACGCTTCCAGCTTTGGAAATTACATACCTGTGTTGAATGTTATGCAAAACATACAATTGTACTAATGCATCGCTTCATTTTATTACATTTTTCAGACAATAAGCAGAGACGTTCAAATTACCGACAACCATGGAAATAAAAAGTTGGCTCTTGATGTATTTGCTGATGCACTTAAGTACATGGCCGAACATATTACGAAGCAGATTTACGAACGCGTATCAGATTTTGACGGTGACCTACACTGGGTGATAACAGTTCCTGCGATATGGAGTACCATTTCCAGAACATTCATGCGGGTTGCGGCACAAAAGGTATGTGCGCGTTGATATGGTAAGCATATTTTAGCAACAATCACCCATTGCTATTAAGGATTTTGTTTGCAAAACTACATGTACCAGCAAATATGTTAATATTTTTACAAGTTCCAAACAAGAATTATAAGTACATGCCTGCTATCGATAGTTTTTATTTCCTTTAATATTTCAGACATGTTTTGAATTTATGCAGTTCTGTAATTGTAAATTCTAGTACGGCTAATCCTAACATGAGCGAAGTTATGGCTTTTTTTTTTACATATTTGATTGATATCAACTGAAATTTTATTCTTTTTAGGCTGGTATCTCAAACGAACGCTTATCTTTGGCGCTGGAACCAGAGGCTGCTGCAATATTATGCAAATGCGAATCATCGTTAGAATTACAACCAGGCAAAAGAATCATGATTGTTGACATCGGAGGTAATGTTCTGGGCATATCATTCATGACTGCTGACATCGGAGGTAATGTTCTGTGCATATCATTTCATGACTGCTGACATCGGAGGTAATGTTCTGTGCATATCATTCATGACTGCTGACATCGGAGGTAATGTTCTGTGCATATCATTCATGACTGCTGACATCGGAGGTAATGTTCTGTGCATATCATTCATGACTGTTGACATCGGAGGTAATGTTCTGTGCATATCATTCATGACTGCTGACATCGGAGGTAATGTTCTGTGCATATCATTCATGACTGCTGACATCGGAGATAATGTTCTGTGCATATCATTCATGACTGCTAACATCGGAGGTGATGTTCTGTGCATATCATTCATGACTGTTGACATCGGAGGTAATGTTCTGGGCATATCATTCATGACTGCTGACATCGGAGGTAATGTTCTGTGCATATCATTCATGACTGCTGACATCGGAGGTAATGTTCTGTGCATATCATTCATGACTGTTGACATCGGAGGTAATGTTCTGGGCATATCATTTCATGACTGCTGACATCGGAGGTAATGTTCTGTGCATATCATTCATGACTGCTGACATCGGAGGTAATGTTCTGTGCATATCATTCATGACTGTTGACATCGGAGGTAATGTTCTGGGCATATCATTCATGACTGCTGACATCGGAGGTAATGTTCTGTGCATATCATTCATGACTGCTGACATCGGAGGTAATGTTCTGTGCAAATCATTCATGACTGTTGACATCGGAGGTAATGTTCTGGGCATATCATTCATGACTGCTGACATCGGAGGTAATGTTCTGTGCATATCATTCATGACTGCTGACATCGGAGGTAATGTTCTGTGCATATCATTCATGACTGCTGACATCGGAGGTAATGTTCTGTGCATATCATTCATGACTGCTGACATCGGAGGTAATGTTCTGTGCATATCATTCATGACTGCTGACATCGGAGGTAATGTTCTGTGCATATCATTCATGACTGCTGACATCGGAGGTAATGTTCTGTGCATATCATTCATGACTGTTGACATCGGAGGTAATGTTCTGGGCATATCATTCATGACTGCTGACATCGGAGGTAATGTTCTGTGCATATCATTCATGACTGCTGACATCGGAGGTAATGTTCTGTGCATATCATTCATGACTGCTGACATCGGAGGTAATGTTATGTGCATATCATTCATGACTGTTGACATCGGAGGTAATGTTCTGTGCATATCATTCATGACTGTTGACATCGGAGGTAATGTTCTGGGCATATCATTCATGACTGCTGACATCGGAGGTAATGTTCTGTGCATATCATTCATGACTGCTGACATCGGAGGTAATGTTCTGTGCATATCATTCATGACTGCTGACATCGGAGATAATGTTCTGTGCATATCATTCATGACTGCTGACATCGGAGGTAATGTTCTGTGCATATCATTCATGACTGCTAACATCGGAGGTAATGTTCTGTGCATATCATTGTTGATGTCATGTTTGTTGACACTGGAAGTGATGTTCTGTCCACATCATTAATGATTGTTGACATCGGAAGTAATCTTCTGTGCACATCATTCATGATTGGTGATATCGGAAGTTATGTTTTGTGCTACTACTTAAACAACATTACGCTTATTGTACATTTTGTCAATTTTTAGCAATACATAAAACTTTATTATAAGACGGAGATTTTTATGTGAAAACAATAACTTATAAATCAACTACTTCCGCTGAATCGTGTATGGTAATTAAATTGAAAGTTGTTTATTTTGTCGGCGCATTAACTTGCAGGTGGAACTACGGACATAGCTGTATGTGAAGTCAACGAGGACACGTCTCTCAAAGAGCTCCATCAGCCTTCCAGTGGTGATTTCGGCGGTATAAATGTCGATGAACAATTCATCAAACTGTTTATAGAAATATTTGGAGAGGACGTACTAACCGAATTCAAGGACAAACACACCAAGTTATATATGGAAATGATGACTGATTTTGAATATAAAAAGCGCTTATTTGATGGAACCAACAAATGTAAGATCAAGGTGGATCCACTTTTACTGACAATATGTAGTAAGGTGAATGGTCGAGATGTGGTATCTCTCCTACAAGAATCGCCTTTACTGACCAGCAGGACTTTGTGGAAATATGGACAACTCATTTTGTGCACCGAAACTGTGAAAGACTTCTTTGATGTTGTGATAGAAAAGATACTTGCTGCTATTAAAATTATAACAGCAAAAGTAGACAGAATTGATAGCATTGTATTAGTAGGAGGGTCTTCGGAATCGCCCTATCTTCGTAGCCGATTGGAAAAGGCATTTCCAGGCAAGATACCCAAAGTAAAGGATCCAGTTCTAGCAGTACTAATAGGAGCAGTGCTAATTGGAAGGGACCCTTATGCAATTGCCTCGCGTGTTTGCGAATACACTTACGGGATTGCCGGGATGATGAAATTCAAATCCCACCATCCGAAGAAACTCAAAACAATTGTTAACGGGGTAGCAATGTGCAATGATTGCTTCTACAAGCATATAGAAATCGGTACTGAAGTCAGTGTACACGACGAACAACATGCTGTGGAACACGAGTATTTCCCGAGCACCATCGACCAAAAACATGCTATCCTAGAGGTGTACGCGAGCACCGAGAGAAACCCTGAGTATATCGACCACACATGTCACTTGGTGGGCTTCATAAAGGTGGATATTGACCCACGGGGGGACTTTTGGTCAAAGATCTTGGTTAAAATGTTCTTCGGGGGAACTGAAATTAAAGTTGTGATAACGGACGTGAAGAATGGAGATGTTCAGCGAGGGTCGGTCGATTTCTGCGGTTGAACGGCGCTCTACGTAAGAGGATTATTGGAGGGAGTAAATACTCCTTTAAAAGTTGTAAAGTAAATTAAGAAATGGTGGTAGCAGTAAGCATTAATATTCTAGACGGAATTCATGATTGATTTTGAAGCGACACATACTGAATTTATAACGAGTCTCTTGAAATATATTGGTGGAAATATAGGACATGTAAATATGGAAATAGTTTTGTGTATTTGCCCATAAAAATACCTCTTTACTTTTGAATTTAAGGAGTACCAGTACACATTAACTAAAAGCTTATCTACACCACGGAGTAATGTTTGACGCCCACTGCAAAGGGAAGCTATACGAGTACCGGGTATATCTTGATAGGAATAATGGTTTTGACCCTTCTTAAATGGCAGAAACTTGGGTGTCCAGACTGGTAAAAACGGATGTGGTAACTGTGAAACAAAACGCACGAGGATTGTCATTCCAAGAAAAAATTAAATGTTCAAAACTATACAGATATCATGACCAAGATATAATGTTCACACACTATAGGACACTGCCAAACGTTGCTTGGGTTTCCAATATAAGTGATTACTTTCGTAATTATTGTGTGATAATTAGTTAAAATGACTGTTTTACAAAGACAAAAATACGTTTTGATTACTCTACAGTTTTATTCAGGAAGAAGGCAATTGTTCACGAATCTACAGATTCATCATTACTAAGTTACCTTTGTACATAGAGTCCCCTATACTAATGCACTAACAGCAATAACATAGTTTTTACATAATCAGATAAACAGGTTCACTTTTATCAGTTTTTACATTGTCAACGTTATGTCTTCATACTTTATATGCATACTTTATACAGAACTTTATATTACAAAATTAATATAGATATTTCCTGTGCCATTGCTGTTGTATTGTTATTTTAAGTACTGCAAAACCATTAATAATCGTGGGGCACTAATTTTCGTGGATTTCGAGGATGGAACGATCCACGAAATTAAGTTTCCAACGAATAATTATTCGGCTAGCTATTATTTTCGGCCGATTTTGCGCTCTAAGATGTGGTTTTCTGGTACGTATACCTACATGAAGACAATGTAAATATAATGTTTATAGTAGTTAAATGAATTATAAGAGTTGTTTATGATAAATACATTACCTCAAACATGATGTGCATTTATATAATAAATGAAACAGTTTAATATCCACTTTATTGTTTGTGTGACAAGTAGCCGCTACATAATCTGCATACGGTATCCGGACAAATGCCCTCCCGATTATTTTTAGTCTGGCGGACATATGCCCTCCCGGACATTTGCCACCACGGACACATGCCCAGAGGCGGCCTAAGTGTTTTAGTGTCGTATGTGAAGCATCTAATGCACTGCATCTCGGTTGAACGTCTCAAGCGATAGACGAGTTACGAGAGGGCCAGTGTCCGGGTTGTGTATTAACAGTAGGGCATGTGTCCGGGGTGGCAAATGTCTGGAAGGGCAGATGTCCGACTGACTAACAATAATCGGAACGGCATATGTCTGGGAGGGCATGTGTCCCACATTCTCTGCATACACTCCAAACGAGGCTCCGGTGTAATATACTGTGTACCATATTGACACTTGACATATCCGATTTATCTGCCTATGCAGTAACGCTGTATATGCACTGCTATCTTCTTTCAGATAAACTAGTAAAGATCTATGTGCATTGTAAACACTCTCCATGCAAAAAGCGTAGACCACGTTTTACGACTTCGTTTTTGGGCAGACGACGGGCCCATTGTTTAATTCAAACATTTGAAGTCGGACCCTACCTCCCACAGTGACGTGCCGAGTTTATTTCATACCAAGGGTCCATTGCTTAATTGACAGGTCGATAATGGGGCCTACTTACCGCGGGGACGCTCCGTTTATGACCGTAAGGTGTTACAAACAGAAAACAACGATACGAATGACGCATTTCTAGATGTGTTTTTTTATAAATAAAATTGAAAATCCACGAATTTAAATGCCGACGAATATACATGGTTTTGCAGTAACTGGTGCTTTCTCTGTGAATGGTCTGTACATTGTTTATTATGCAATGTATTGTGACTATTGTCTTTTATGCACTGTATCTGGCAACTGTACATTTATGTTATATAAATTAAAAATATATATTACTTATAATAAAACATGTTTCCAAAAATTATTAAAGTTCTACCCACATCTACCTACATAACTATTTGCAGAGAATTACAAAGATTGTGGTTCGTGATTAAGAAATAACCATATGTTCCAATATCTACTGTGTAGCAACAACCAGGGTAAGACAAAGGATCGGAAAAAGTACAGTATAATTATTTTATGTTCATGATGTATATGCCCTTTATGCTTCAAAATAAAGCTTTGAACTTACATGATTCAAAATAAGGCTTTGAACTAAAAAAAATATCCAATATTTTTGTTGTCTAGGCACAAGATAAGGCACTGTACTATATTTGTACGTGTTTATATGCATTACACATACAAATTAAATCCATTGTTATATGTTATCACCAGTATGCTGACAGTAACAAATAAATGTGATTAACTGATTATATAAAGACAATGCTCAAAATGATCGGATGACTGACAATGAAGTCAAAGATCGAAAACTAGAAATGTGTCCACACAGATGCCCCCACCTATGCAGCCATTTCCACATGGCGTCGCTTTTTCTGTATGCATACAACTTATTTTTGCAAAAGGAGAATTGTCCTTTTATATTGTACTTTCTGTTAATGTATTATCTTATTCTCTGAAGTAATTTGAATATCACAAAATAGTTTTAGTCCTAAGGAAAAAATCAATAAAGGGTAGTAATTAAAACTGTTAGACAATTATGAATTTTGGTTCTTGTATGCTTCACTTACTCTTGCAATCTTAAATCATTCTGTGCAAAATCAACAAAATGCCTTTTATTATTTTTGAATTATGCTTAGCACACTCATGAATAAAGGGATGTAATTCACTAACTTCACAAGTCAGGTTCGTGCATGCAACACATCTGGTGATAATTTCTGCCAATTTATCCGAAAATCCCTGCACACATGACAATATTATACCCTGGAAAATTAATTGACCTTTGACCTTGATTAATGACATTGACCCTTCAGCTACAGACCTGGTTCTTGAACGCCACATGGCATCTCATAATGCTTACCACTTCTGCCAAGTTATTTGAAAAGTTTTCATGCCCGACAAAATTATGCTCCAGACAGAATCCATGGACTTAATTCTTATACTTGACCTTAGACCTTCAGTGTGACCTTGACCTTGGACCTAGTTTTTGCAGGCGACACATCATCTTACAATGGTTATCACTTCTGCCAAGTTGAAAATCCTTTGAAAATCCTGCAATAATGTACAGAGTTATTGCCAGGACAAAAATCTTAACATATATACATATACTTGAACTTAAAGTGTGACCTTGACCTTGGACCAAGGCACCTGGTTCTTGCATGCGACACCACCGCATAATGCTCATCACTTATGCCAAGTTGTTTCAAAATCCTTCCCTGCTGGACAACATTATGCTCTTGACATTGTCTATGTCTTAAATTCTTATATTTGACCTTTGAACTTTAGTGTGACCTTGACATACAAAGGGACCTGGTTCTTGCGTGCGACACACCGTCTCACCATGCTCAACACTTGTGCCAAGTGATTTGAAATTCCTTCCAATGCTAGACAAAATTATGCCCCGGACAGGGTCTATGGCTTAAATTCTTATATTTGATTCTGACCTTTATGTGACCTTTACCGGGACACACCGGCTCACCATGCTCAACACTTGTACCAAGTTATTTGAAATTCCTTCCATGCTAGACAAGATTATGCTCCGGACAAGGTCTATGGGTTAAGTTCTTATATTTGACCTTTGACCTTTAAGTGTGACCTTGACCTTGGACCTGGTTCTTGCGCGGGACACACAGCCTCACCATGCTCAACACTTATGCCTAGTTATTTGAAATTCCTTCCATACTGGACAATATTATTCTCCAGACAGGGTCTATGACTTAAATTCTTTTATTGGACTTTTGACCTTTAAGTGTGACCTTGATCTGGGACCTAGGGACCTGGTTCTTGCGCGTGACACACTGTCTCACCATGCTAAACACTTGTGCCAAGTTATTTGAAATTCCTTCCAATTCTAGAGAAAATTATGCTCTGGACAGGGTCTATTTCTTAAATTCTTATATTTGACCTTCAAGTGTGACCTTGACCTTGGACCTAGGGACCTGGTTTCTGCGCACGACACACCGTCTCACTGTGCTCAACACTTGTGCTAAGTTATTTGAAATTCTTTCCATGCTGGAAAAATTATGCTCCGGACAGGGATAGAAGGCTTAAATTCTTATATTTAACCTTTGACTTTTAAGTGTTACCTTGACTGTTCCTGCGCGCAACACACCGCCTCATTATGCTTACCATTTCTACCAAGTTATTTGAAAATCCTCCAATGCTGGACAAAGATATTGTCCGGACAGGAATCCGAACATACGCCCACGTGTACATGGCTCGGCAAGCACGTTTAATCTATATCGACGTGACCAACATACAGTAAAACAGGCCAAATCATGCACAAACAATCATGAACTCCAATATTGCATTATAATCTATGCATATAGTATTAACTGAGTTACGTTTCTATACGTGTTCATTGCCCTAATGCAGAGAGGCATGTATATGACTTCATATCACACGCTCTACATGCACAGTAACACTGAACGGTTCGGGAAAACGGCGAGCGGGATACGCAACCTCAACTGTTTTTGTTTTTCTGTTTTTTTTTTTGTATAACAGGAGGACGTACGAGGACCCGAGGCTCTAGACCAGTTATAAGGTGCCTTCATCACCCCCCGAACCTCCTTAAAACAATTACGATTGATTTTAAAAGAAAAAATTCTTAATTAGGATATGAAAATTATGTGATTACTAATTTCCTTATTTCCTTAACTGCATGCATTGCACTTCGGAAACATACCAATCAAACATGATAGATATACAATACATTATTATACAATATATGGACAAAATTGACCAAAAAAACAAAAAAATAATAATACATATATCTTAAAATGGAATCATCACGTTGATGCCCACATCTATTCCTCATCCAATTCAACCAGAGATGACAGAAATTCATCTTCTAAAAAGCAAATCGCATACAGTCAATAATATCAAATAATACATAAACATAAACAAAGCAAATAGGGCGGGTGGGTGGGAAATACGTGCGCTTTCTAGCTTGTCCGAAACCCGAATGATTTGAAATAACTTTCAAACAAGCACGAGATCTATGTGCATCAATTCTCATTGGTCATCTAAAAATAGGTACTTAAAAACTGGTTTACAAACCACTCTCATGCTTCAATGAATAATCGAACGATACCAAATATATTTATGTTTTCTTTCATTGCATTCAGACAAACATAAAATATTTAATCTCTAACTCTTATTCATATAAATGAATAACAACAAACTCACGGATGGAAGATATGGCTCGGCAAGCACGTTTAATCTATATCGAATGAAAAAGAACGGGTTTTTAGATAGGTACGTAAAATTGACTTTTTATTTATTTATTTATTTATTTTATTTTTTTTAACCTATGATTAAATACCCAATTTTAGTGTCACAGAACGTTTTACAGAATCAGTTTCCCGTACGTATCTGTCCTTCGCACTGTCCGATTTCCAACGTCCATGCTTTTTGAATAGCCTATCTGATACACCATTCAAAGCTGAGCTCGTCGCACCCCCCGCCCTAAACGAATGAAGGCCATACACGCTACTATCCATACCCGCTTTTTTAATGTTTTCTAACAAAATTTCTCTCGCTCGTGTATATGATAAAGGTTCGCCTTCTCGTAATATATACGATTTTGAGCTTCTACAATACACTAATTTTCTGAACAAATAGTCACTGGAATCTTCTTTGATATTCGCTAATTTCATATAATTTTCAAGATGGAAAACGGGACACATTTCCGTACCTGTACGTGCGACTACAACAGAAGCCCCTTTGCTCAATTGATCCGTTTTGCTGGATTTTATTTGTAATTTTGCCTGACTATCATCTATAGTGACATCAGATCTCCTAAGATGCACTAGTTCATCGAACCTCAGAAAACCAGCATAAGCTAACAAAGACATCGTCACGAATCTTTGATTCGAAAGATTACTCAAATCTGTACAACTGCTTAATAAAGTTCGTAAATCATCCGGAGAAAATGCCTGTTTGGGTTTTGAAGGTCTACCCGTATTTCTCAATAAGCCTTGTTTTGAAAATTGTACAAGATCAGATTGACACGGATCATTCAATCCAGATAAAGTATGAGCCCATGAAATGGAATAAATTGTGTTATAAATTTTTGATGCTGAAGGGGACGAAGTACTTAACTGAGATAAATATCAAGCAATATGATAATCTGATGCTGGTAAAACACTGAACCCATACTGGTTACACCATTTACGGAACGTTTTAAAATTAGAGTCGTAAGATTTAAATGTGTTGCAAGATTTCGAATCCTTCAGCAGACGTTTAATTCCAAAATGAAAAGGTATAAGTTCTTCAGGGATTATATCTGCAGGCAGCTTGTTGAATCCCAGGTTAAGCGCATCTGTCAAATTTGGAAACAAAAGAAAAAAAAATAAATATATATATATATATTCCTATGAATATATGAGTGCAAATAAAGGTTGCACATCAAATCTCCCAGGCATCTCTATATTAAAATGCATAGTTTTAACACAATTTCCATATAAAATGCTGATTCCCACCTCGAGGCCCTGGACACTCCTTCATTTCTTCTCGCATCACACTCATCAGAGCGTATAGACTGCGACGCACAACGTCGTCCCTCATTATCTCATTCATATCTCAACAAATATCCTGTCCCCGCCCCGAGGCCCTGAATCAGAACCTCAACTGATATAAATTAAGTGGCCAAAGAATCGATGCCCGGAAAGAAAAAACGTGTTCCTTATTACAATGGCAAACGATACTTTGTCAGTTTAAATTCGTATAGCCAATACTTTACTTTTAAAAGAACCCGAATCAAAGATACATTTGACACCCGTGTTATTTACTAAGATATTCTGTCCCGTGCCAAATTCCAACACTTCCTGGATAAAATCCTGCTTAACATAATTGTCTTTAAATAGCACAGGCCAAAAAGCAGCACTCTTCCAGCAAGGTACAATAAGAGTCCCATGCCCATTACATCCTAGTAAATGGGCGACAGCACGATTGACTAAATAAACAGGGGGGACCATCCAGTTGTTATCCATAGACCAATCTTGTGAAAAAGCGTCTACTGCCTCGGATTTGTATTCAAAAAATTTGGAATTAAAACGCTCTGTTTTTCTGTTGGAAAAATTGGCAAATCTGTCTATAGAATGAGGTCCCCACGAGGAATCAATAAATTCAAAAAATTGTTCTGTAACTTCCCAACAATCGGAGTCATGTATTTTACTAATATCATCAGCTATAACATTTTCAAGTCTAGGGATCCAATGAATATCCAAATCAATCTGTTTGGATTGACAAAGCATGAAAATGCTTAAAGCCAAACTCTGTAATTCTTCTTTCATGCTACCGACTTTAACTATATGTACACAGTTTTGAGAATCGGAGAACCACTTAACACGCTTATTTAGTAATAATTCTGAATATGCACGCAACGCATTAAAAACAGCCTTCAATTCTCTATAAGCCGAACTTTTTCGACTATCATCCGCTGACCAAATACCATGATAAATATTTTCTTGCATATTTAATAAATAGCAACCATGTGCTATATGACTTGCATCGGAATAAGCAATAATCTTCGATGTACTGCAAACTTGCAGATGCCTACTTTAACTTGTCAATATGGTGTTCCCAAAATATTAGTTCGAACAAAATGTTATTTTCCATAGACACACGGTACGCACAATCCCAATTAGTTGATTTTCAATTTCTGAATGTAAGTATCTTGTCATAAGCCGTGCTATATTTCCTATCACGGGTATCATCGACACAATTTTTCCCGTGCAAATTGCGAGTTTCCGAGCACGTACCGTCGGTAAACCATTAAGGATGTTTCTTAATGTCTCCTTAAAACTGTTTATTCTGCGCTGTGTTATGCTTAGAGAATAATCCTCTGAATTCCACACAAAACCAATCCATTCTATACTTTTTACCGGATTCCAAACCGATTTTTCTTCATTTGTTACAAATCCAGCGTTTGTCAAGCTATTTTTGACGAAATTCGAGTTTCTTAACGCCGAATTTAAATCTTCATTAGTGCCCCACCCATCGTCTAAGAATATCACAATTTTTATGCTATTAAAACGCCAAAATTTTACAATTTCTCGTAAACATTTAGTAAAAATGTAGGGTGCGCTGCTCAAACCGAATGGGATAACTATGTAACAGTAATATTTGCCTTTGAAACTAAATCCCAAATAATCTTGATGTTGTGGGAAAACAGAAATATGATAATATCCTTTGCTCAGGTCAAATTTAAAACAGAAGTTATCTTTCCGGAAATAATCCAGCCCCACTTTCCAGTCCTCTAATCGAACTTTTTCTTTCCAAATGTGTTTATTTACCAGCCTTAAATCTAATATTAAGCGTTGTTTACCACTTTGATTAGTCGAAACGCTCAAAGGACTGACTACTTTCGGAACAAAAGGCGTTTCTACTATATAGTTACACGATAGCATTTCTAAAATAGAAGAAGCTACAAAAGTCTCATTTTCCAAAGCAGACTTATTATTTTTAGAAATTGAATGGTTAGGTGTTGTTATAAAAGGAATTTTGTAACCATTTTTTATAATATCA
The DNA here is from genome assembly GCA_027627225.1 of Congeria kusceri. Taxonomy (NCBI): domain Eukaryota; kingdom Metazoa; phylum Mollusca; class Bivalvia; order Myida; family Dreissenidae; genus Congeria; species Congeria kusceri. The sequence continues at coordinate 20,698,280 of CM051038.1, read as the reverse complement.
AGAATTTCCTCATTGCAGTTTATGGATTTCCAATAACTTAAATGCTCTTTCAGTCTACATTTAACATTCTGTGGGTCAGGTTCAGTGTTAAAAAAATTCAGTTCATTGGCTTCAAAATAATTGATATTTGTATCAGAATCTGAATACTTATCATTTATTGGCTGCAGTGGACGGGTTTCTATTTTCTCCTGACTTCATCTGCAAGGGATCTGCTCTGTATGGCTGCCACTGGACATTGCGCAGCCATGCGCACTCCCGCCGGAAGTGACCTCTTTTCCCGCATCCGAAGCAAATATCATCTGCTCCGGGACGTCTTGCACGAAAGGGCAGGTTCCTTGAGTTGTTGAAGTTGTACCCGCGTGAGTCGACTTCCGGTGGCAAAGGAGAAGAACTGGCCCTGAGCAGGCCGTACTGTGGTCTCCCCATGGAAAAAGATTGTAAAGGGTTTACTGACTGATTAGATCTATCTAAACTTCGTGTTCTCGCATTGCTGGTTTTAAGTTTTTTCAAAGCTCTACTTTCGGCTTGTTTCAATTTTTTCTCATCTTCACTATCACTTCCACACATGGAAGGATTTTCATATTCTTGGACAGTTCCCCAGCCCCCCGGGGACGTATCGGCAATTTTTATGAGTTTATTTCTATGCTCAATCTGATTTATTATTTTATTTATCCCCTCTGAAATGTCCGTGTCAGCAATGCGAGAAATGTTTTGTAAATCGTTTTTTATTTCTTGGTTGAATTCAAATTGAACACGATGTGAATAGCTTTTCAATTTTGGTAACTTAGTAGACGAATTTTCCGTGCTCTTGTTTGAAACTAATTCTTTATGGAGATCATCTAAACGAGAATCAAAATATGATTTAAAAAATTCCAATGTTCTGTCAAGAGAGAAATTATCTGAAATCCCCGGGGGCTTACCTAAAGAAGCTGAATTCTGCGTATTCTTTGCAGCAATGCCTCTTTCCCCGCATCTTGCTTGTAAAAGAAATGACGGCAACTCCCCACCTTGGTCTGTTAAACTGTCTCCACTACTCATGTTTAAAATACGTGCGCTTTCTAGCTTGTCCGAAACCCGAATGATTTGAAATAACTTTCAAACAAGCACGAGATCTATGTGCATCAATTCTCATTGGTCATCTAAAAATAGGTACTTAAAAACTGGTTTACAAACCACTCTCATGCTTCAATGAATAATCGAACGATACCAAATATATTTATTCGCTTATGTACTTTGTTCCTAGTAACCAGGCAAGTCTCGACTTTTGTTTGAAATACTGAAGCATAAAGAGGATATGGGCAATATTTATTTTTGCTTTGACGTTGATTCGCATTTGTGTAAAAGCGAGCTGTTCATTGATGATCTGAAGCGCGCACGGGTAAAGATGCCATTATTTACTGTGAATACAAAAAGGCCATTTATTAAATTGAACATAGACGAGACGAACTACAGATCAAACTATTCGTCGACAATTATTTCCCAACCAGTTAATCGTTTTCATAGATGCCTACAAAAATCTAAAGACAAACATTACAGAAAACTAATTGATGATCATTCATCACACGCAAATACTTAATATAAACTACGAACAGATAGTAAAATGCAGTTGTGTCAACTGTGTTTAATGTTATCATGTGTATTCAAAATATACATAAAAAAGGGCATCTGAGATGACATAAATTAGTCATTAGACGTTTGCTGTGTAATTGACTGTCGTTCAAAGAGAAACGTAGACTTCTGAAACATATATGAACAAGAGGCACAGGATAACTAGATGCTCTAGAAGCCCCAGGGCTACTTTTTAGACCAGAAGCATCACTTCAACAATTTTGACAGGAACATATAAGGCAAGGCTACATACCAAATATTAAAAGCTTAGGTCTTCTTTTTATTTTAGTAGTTTTGGACAATTCGTTTTTTCATATTTAAAGTCCAAATTAGAGATAAAGTTCGAGGTCCGGGGAGGCAGAATGGGCATTATTTTAACAATTTCGGTACAGTTAGTTCGATAGTTTATTTCTAATACTTTAGGCATTATGCCCATGGATATACATTGATACACATCTATCAAATAAAGTTATATAAGGCAATGCTTCATACCAGACATCAAAAGCCCAACATCGGAAGACAATAAGATATTTAGTGTTTTTCCTATTAAAGTCTAAATAAAAACAAAAGCTGTATCGGGACAACGCGCTCGATTATTCATACCCCGAACACATGTTTGAAGTTTGAATTGAATATCTGTAGAAGTTACACAAATATGTATTTTCACTTTAACCTGAATATTTCTTAATTGAATATCTAAGTACCGGTAGATATACAGATAAGAACTTGTTGCATGTAAACCTTAACCTGAATTACAAAAGCGGGCATAATTCTGCTAAATTAAAGGTCAGATTTATGGATCTTGGTCAGTGACCTTACATAATTACCCCGAAGACATATTTGAATATCTGTAGTAGTTACAGAGATATGTACGTGCACGCAAACAATAACTTGAATATTTATAAATACACATAGGGTCATAATTCAGCTATATTGCAGATCGCAGTTATGGACCTTGGCCAGTGACCTTATATAATGACCCTAAAGACACGTGTGAAGTTTTAACTCAATATATATAGTAGAAATGGAGATTCGAACTTGTGTCACGTCTACTTTAACCTACATTTTATAAGTACCAACAAGACCATAATTCTGCTGAATTGCAGGTCAGAGTTATGGGCATTGGTTTGTGACTTTACATAATGACCCGAAGGTTCAATTGAATATCTGTAGTAGTTACAGAGATATTTACTTGCACGCACGCCTTAACCCAATTTTCTCAGCACAAAAAGGGGCATAATTCTGATAAAATGCTGGTCACAGTCATTGGCCTTGGCCAGTGACCTTATACGAGGGGCAGTCGTAAAGTTCCCGGACTCCTTTTAATTTTCGTGTATCTTACGTCCAACAATGATAAAATTGCATACGATTCATTATTAGACTATTTGTAACGTTATACAAAGAATCATTTAAATTATATTTAAGTGACTTTTATATTTAAACTGTTATATCAACATAATAAACGATGTACGGAGCACTTTGACAAATTATAATTCCGAATATTATTTGACCGTGTTAATATATTGGCAGAATCTTTATTTGCGCACCAAATGTTGCCATATTTTACATGACGTCATACTAACGTCAAATGCAAACACTGTGACAAATTCAGTGCAAAATAACAAAATTTAAGTAAATGACGAAAGAAAATTTCAAGGCACCTAAAACTGTCAAACGACAAAATAATGACGCAATTTAGCGTACGGAGCAACGTCCAGTAATCAAGTTTTGTGTGAAGGAGGCAGTACACCTACAGAATCGTGGATTATTATTTTAAAGAAAGGAGAGGCTTTTAATTGTTACAGACAAATTGTGTTTGAGTGTCACCGGCGTTTTTTGAAGGGGGCGGGAGTATACATCCGATGATTCACGAACCTGGCGAACGACGACGGAGCAGCCTTACAGAGATTCTGTCTTGAATACTGTTTGAGAGTGAGGAGGATCTTAAGTATGCAGTTTGATCAAATCTGCGCTCATATCCTCAGCAATTCTATTTTATACACATATAGTAAGTGGGTACATCATCTTAGGAAGTGTGTCGGAAATATTTTGAGAAACTCTGACGGTCCATGATGACAAAGTTCAGAAATTATCACGCTTTTTAATGACGTCAAAGTGCTCCATACACGTGTGATATGTTGTTGTTGTTAAATGTTTTTGTTCCATGTATAATGATACAAAAGGATGAAAATTACAGCTTTTGATCAGAAAGAATTCTTCTTTCAGACCATATAAATCGTATCTACCTATGATTACAATCGTGACTTTTATGCGAGTAGTCCGGGAAGTTTACGACTGCCCCTCGTACATGTATAATGACTGACGACGTGTGTGAAGTTGTAACTGAATATCTGTAGTAGATATAGGGATATGAACTTGTTGCACGCGAACCTTAACCAGAGCTTTACGCCGACGACGACGCCGACGAACGGGTGAGTAGAATAGCTCGGACGATCAATGTAAAAGTTGACACCAATCCAACAAGAGATCACTGAATATATGTTTATTTAGATTATTATATATTAACGTTTGTCATGCAAAGTTCTATCAAACGTATCTCTATTGTTTTAAACTTAATGCCATTACTAAATACGACATTTAAAGCTTCAAAACAGTCCTATATTTATTTCATAAACTCTATTTTCTTTCTTAACAACACCGACTAAATCCAAAAGGACGGTAAGATATTGAATAAATAACCACGCCTTAAAACACTGTTTACAGAACATGCATGTTTTAAGCGGGCATCTCCGTCAAAAAATGAAATCCCGGCTTTCTGAAAGGCTAATCACATTAAATATTATAACTACCTACAAATCTGATACAAAGTAGGTTATTTACACGTCTATACTTGCACAAATGCACTGGATCTAAACGGTTGCTTTATATGACCCGAGATACAAGTGATACTAGGTAAGTGTCTTTGAATTACAATTAACACATTAGTGATGAATTCTACAAAGCTACAGATTGTGACTCAATAGATTTTGCGTATAGTAAAGTAACCCAGATAAGATCATTAACACAGAATTGTGCTGGTTTTTTTCAAATTTTGTTCATTAAATTTCAATTTTCCAACGTCAGCTATCACAAACACTTCATAAAACATTAAACCTTAACACAACATTGTGTTAATGATAGGTTAATTAACTGTTAATTTTGCAATTTAAGACATCAATAAAATAATTGATATTGCATTAAAAAATAATATATTAAAATATGTTTGTGCACAGTGTGACTTATAGGGTATAAAACAAAGTCGTTATAATTAGAGTTAAATAGAAACTCTGTAATCTTAATGTAGTTCTTATTATGCAAAGAATATTCGCAAAAGACATGTACTATAAAGTTAAATAAATCAATAGGAGAAAAAGTCAATACCACTGTACGAGTTTATAATTACCATGAAATTATGTGAATATAATTTTTTTTAATACAAGCATACACGATTTGGGTTTAAATGAATCAATAAACTAAATAATCAACAAGTAGATTATTAAGTAGATTATCTACATACAGATAGTGTTTCACATTCTTTTGGTGAAGAATTAACATACCGGTATATATCTAACCTAACAATACACTAATGTGTTTGCCTAACGAAAATATCACATCAATATATTATGTTTATACATATAGTTATGATAATATGTATGGAATTATATTGTATAGGTCATAATTGAATATTTTGATTTACCATAAATTATGTACTGTATTCAATATAATAATAATATGCTGTCAAAACGTTGATACAGGCATACAACGCCCTATTTGTTTGCACTTTTGCATTATGATCAGCTGCGTATAGCTGCGTATAGCTGCGTATAGCTATCACTGGAAAAAATGAGTAACAAAAGTTCGCCTCCACATCCGAAGCCGAATGCAGACAAGACTCCGAGCAATGCGAATACTCAACAACCGGTGTGTTCTGGTTTATTCCATTTATTTGAAATTACTTTTCAAAATTCAAATACAAACACGAAAACATATAATAATTAACATATGGAGTTAAATTATGTTTAATGTGTATTCATAGTCAAAATCACACATGCATATAACTTATATAATACAATAATTAACTTACGTAAATTATTGGCAATATATGAACACGCGTTCAGAAAGATACCCTGTTTGTTAATGTTTATACCTCGTCTATTTATTATCTTTGTGACTCAGGTTCGACAAATTTTCGCGTAGAAAAGCGTGTCTTCGTAATTCAAACATAAATTCACATTTGTAACACGGAATAAGAAATATGTAGTATTTGAAATAGACCAGTTAGAATGTGTAATTTCAGAAACAATGCAATGTCTCGACCATTGAACATTTTCATAGTTAGTAACTAAAACAGCAACACAACGTTGCTATTGTTGTTATGATCAGGCAAATTAATATTGATTCATAACAGCTGTAGCTTATAATATTTACCTATTTTAACTAGCTAGAGTACAATGTATGTCCCCACTGTTAGTTACTTGTGGCTGGATCGGTTCAGATTTAACAAACAAACAATACATACCAACAGTTGCTGCATTATTTTGAATACATCAAACGACAGCCATCGACAATCGTGTACATCAACGCCATTAGAGTCTGTGACAACTAAGTCATTGCTATAAGAGACGATTTTCCAAAGCATGTACGACAACAATGACGTAATAAGAGTAGGTGACATCTCAGTCTGACCTCATTGCTATAAAGGACGATTCTCAAAGCATGTACGACAACAATGACGTAATAAGAGTAGGTGACATCTCAGTCTGACCTCATTGCTATAAGAGACGATTTTCCAAAGCATGTACGACAACGCTGACGTCATAAGAGTCTTTTCTCAATGCTTTAAGATAAGATTTTCCAAAAATGTAAAACAACGCTTACGTCATGAGCGTCTGTGACATCTAAGTCTGACTAAATTGATATAAAACAAAATTTTCTAAACCATGTACGACAAGCTGACGTCATGCGGGCCGGTGACATTTTAGTCAGACCTCACTGATATGAGAGACGATTTTCCATACTTGTTCATACCAAATATCATTGCAAAATACACCGTTCAGTCCTCTTAAATGTCCTGTACTTCATTTACCCACTACAGTAAAAACCGGTAACTGCGACCTAATTTAAAATTGAATGATATATGGTAAACCCAGGTATCTGATATAAAGCATGATGTCTCAACGGCTAATTTGCACTCTGGGTATTCAGGCGATTCTAAATCTATCTAAAGGAGCATTCCGGAGATAGTCGATGTATCACGATTGGGCTGATTTGAACAAGCCTACTACACTATAACCGGGGTCTTATCAGATAGATAAGACTTATACCAAGCAAATATTTTTAAACAAGTGAACTGATTGTAACGGAGTGCGTTATATGGCTAGAGATAAGACTTCAACCACTGAACCAGGTAAATATTTTTAAATATTAACAAATACACGTACATTGATTGTAATTATTTGCTTTGACTTTTTATTTATGATTTATGTGTGTGTTATCATGAATAAAACCTTGAAATATATAAATGTGGCGTGTCGTGGTAAAACCGGGCTTTATGCATGTGCGTAATGTGTCGTTCCGGATTAGCCTGTGCGGTCCGCACATAGGAGTGCCGTCCTGGATTACACTGTGCGGACTGCACAGGCTAATCCGGGACGACAAATGCATTAAGCCTGGTTTTCCCACGACACGCCCCAAATCTACACGCTACTTAATGGAACATATGAAGTTCAATGAACACCATGATATGCAATACATATTTTATCTACAGGTATGGTATATTTTGTGCACTAAATTATAACTGAATACAGTTAAACTGCTTATTTGAAAAGATTAAACGGTAAGATTTATACTGAATTGAGTTTACCAACTAATCAACTTTGCACATGATTTTGTGTCGCATACTGCTTATTTAAGGCCAGCAATGTGTTCCTTGCCTTAAGTAATGGATATTGAGTTGTTAATAGGAAATGCTCTAATGTTCATGCAGCTGTAGTAGCATAACAATTTATATTTTATTAAATGGAATTATACCAGCTCAAATTGATTTTTTTTTGCTTTTCCTATTGGCTCACGGGTCAAACGAAAACAAGTGGTATGCTTTATTAATTAGATGCACACACGTATACTTGAACATGTTATTTACTACTGAATCATTATCAGAAAATAAATAAATATCGAAACCCATTTTTAATTGACATGAAATTCACCCAAATCAATTTATTATAATGTATGTAAATACCATAAATTCAATCTTAAAGTTATAAAATCACTATGTTTGAAAGTATCAATATGTTTTAACATCGATTTCCAAAACGCATTTTACCGGTGTTATATAACATGAACTTCACTTCCTACACTGCAATCGGTCGTTCGTAGTGTAATTTATGTTAGCTTTATTGAGAGAAGGATCACTTTGACATTGTGCAATATCACCGATTAATCAATATTTGTGCATGTACATGAACTCGGTTAATCGCACTGTTATATACGTATATAACTGACATATGCTATTCAACTTGATAAATAGCACATTTTTGAAAGTGTTAATTGTAGTAGGGATAATGGTAAATAAAAAGAGCAAAACGCATACTAATGCGTCAACATGCTTAAATAGATGTAATGCGTTTCACGTGTTCTATATGTTTTAACACAATCTACCACATTATTATGTCACATGACATGTTCATAACAATGTGTATCGACACTTCGAATAAATAATATTTATTTAGTTTCTCTACTCTTAATGAAGCTTTGGTGGCATAATCTATTTTATCTATTTACCTCGTACAATTCTTTATTTAATAATGAAGAACGTTTTGTTCCAGTACATGTATGATCCGTATCAGGATTGTTCTGTTGTTGTATTGTCGTAGTGTAGAGGTTTGTAATACAAATGTATATAGTCAAATGACTTAAGACAACACAAGTGTGAGGTTATATATTTAATAGCATTCTAATGAAAGCTACGCTCTACAACTACTAACAATGATGTTACTCTTAGCAATGCATACACGAGACTGAAATGTGCGGGCTGTCTGCATCTATTTTATGAATAACCAGTGGGTATGTAAATTAGCTATAGTCTGTATCTATGTATCTGAATAATGGAACATCTGCCTCTTTTTATAAGAAATACATTTTCAAGATGCAAACAACTCTAGAACACATTATGTCAAATATATCACTAAAATATAAGATATATGTAATAAACAAATACACGTAATGATTTCATTAATGATAACACATGTCCACATAGGCTAAACAAAATAATGTATTATCATTAATAAACAAGAACATTCATTCATGACAAATATAATCAAACATTCTCATAGTAAATTTATTCATGTCAGCAACAACATTCCATACTGAAAACAATCAAGTTTATCAGCACTGCCACGCTTCAGGTAGATCATGTTTCAAGTGAAACTCATTCAATGCACGACTGTTATCGTTTAACACCAATAAATGCCAAGATAACACTCACAACACATTGTTATTTACAGTCAATTATTTTACCCATTCATCTCCAGAATACAATTTGTTTGGCTTGACAAGCCTTCCAGATCTTGTTGTTATGCCCGAATTTAGGCAAGTTTGGTTCCCAGGGATAGGATTTGCAGCACTGTTTGTATTTGGTGAATTTAATTGCTGTTGATCTGGTGTTTTGCTAGGCTGTGGTGAGTTCACTTGTTTAAACGTGACATTTGGGGCAAATTCCTCAATGTCAAATTTCTCATTTGTTTTCATGAGTAATTGTCGATTTCTGCGGTATATACCCCCATCAGGTGTTTGAATGTTGTATGATCTGTCATTGTGTTTAGAAATAACCTTTGCTGGTAACCATGTTTTACCAACTTGATGCCTAACACACTGATCATATGCCAGTGGTATCTGCTGTTTTGATGACCTATCATAATACTGTTTCTGCTTAGATTTCGCCATGTTGATTTTGTGTGTTACAACTGATGTGTTTACTGCCTTTGGTAACAGTTTCTCTCTTTTCACAGGAATGACAGATTGAGTGCGTCGACCTTGCAACAATTGTGTAGGCGAGAATCCTATATCTTGCAATGTAGTATTTCTGTACTCCAGAATTGCAATGTATGGATCAGACTTGGCTTCTTTTGACTTGATTAAAATGCGTTTGGCTGTTTTGACCATGACCTCAGCCAAACCATTTGACTGTGCTCTAGTGGGAGAACTAGTTTTGCATGTGAAATTCCATTTTTTTGCAAAGTCAAGAAATGATTGTGATGTATATTGACTTCCGTTATCACTGAAGAATAAATCTGGCACACCAAATCTACTGAAATGTGCACGCAGTTTCAGTATGACAGTTTGCGAGTTTGCGGTCGGTAGCCAGTCTATCTCAAAATGTCTACTGTAGGAGTCGACTATCAACAGATAATCTTTCCCATCAAAATGAAAAATATCGCTGTGGACAAATTGCCAAGGTCTTGTTGGTGTTTCATGAGACACCATGGGTTCCTTGACATTGGATGCTCTGTGTTTGCAACAGATGGGACAATTCAGTACATGGTCTGTAATTTCCCTTACCATCCCAGGCCAGAAAAATGCGTCTTTTGCCCTGCTGATTGTTTTGTCCACACCCATGTGACCAACATGGACTTTTTCAATCAATTCTGCACGTGACTGTTTGGGAATCAAAATTGTTTGTCCCCGAAATATCAAACCATCACCTGTTGACAGCTCGTCTCTGTGATTGAAAAATTCAATTATGGAGTTGTGGCAGCCCTGCCTTGTTTCCGGCCAACCCGTCTCTATAGTCTGTTTTAGTGTTTGCATTTGTGAGTCACGACTTGTGTCAACTCTCAACTGTTCCAGTCTGCTGTCTTTAAATGTCAAACATTTCAGAACCGTGTGAACATGCAAGTCAAGCCCCTCATATTCGTCAAGCGTATGACTCATTGGCTGTCTAGACAGTAGGTCGCTAATGGGAACTTGTTTCCCAGGCACATATTTGACCTCAATGTCGTATTTCTGAATCATGAGTAACATCCTCTGCAAACGAGGTGGTGCTGCAGACAGAGGTTTTTTCATGATGGCTGCAATTGGCCTGTGGTCAGAGTGAACTATGACCTTACGTCCATACACATACTGATGAAACCTTTGGCAGCCAAAAACTATTGCCAACATCTCACGTTCGATGTTTGCATATGAGCTCTGTGTAGGGGTCAATGTCTTGCTTGCAAAAGCAATTGGTTTGCCGTCTTGCAAAATGGTTGCGCCAACACCATGTTTGCTTGCATCGCATTCAAGCGTAACCTGTTTCTTATTGTCAAAGTACGCGAGTACTGGGCTTTGCGTCACTACGTCCTTCATTTTATCGAAAGCGTCAATTTGTGGCTGATCGAATACGAATTCCACGTCTTTCTTTAGTAAAGCACGTAAACTGCTTGTAATGTCAGCCAAATGTGGTGAAAACTTTTGCAGGTAATTCACCATGCCAAGAACTGTTTCAAGTTCTGCCTTTGATTTGGGGTACTGCAAAGAAGTAATGGCTTTGACCTTTCCACTGTCAACTTTAAGACCATTGTCTGTAATGACATGACCAAAGAATGGCACTTCTTTCACGTCAATCAGGACTTTCTCAGGATTGAAACGTACCCGTTTCTCGCGAGCCCTGTCCAGCAAAGTGAGTAGATTACTGTCATGCTCAGACTTTGTACTTCCCCAAATCAAAATATCGTCAACAACACATGCTACTCCTTTAAGACCTTCAAATGTTTCGTCAATGGTCCTTTGCCAAATGTCTTGACTGCAATTCAGACCAAATGGCATACGTAAGTACCTGTACCGTCCAAACGGGGTGCTGAACGTCGTAAGGTAAGAGGACTTCGTGTCCAACTTAATTGACCAATAAGCATGTGTAACATCTAAGACGCTAAAGTGCTTTGCGCCACTTAGCTTACTCGTGACGTCATCAATTGTGCGCATCGGATAATGTGGACGTCTGATAGCCTCATTAAGATGCTTCGGGTCTAGACATACCCTCAACTGACCTGTCTTAGGTTTCTCAACTACTACTAAGGAGTTAACCAGTCAGTCGGTTCATTTACCTTAGTAATGATCTGTTCTGTTTCCATACTGTCTAGTTTTGTCTTAAGTCTTATCTTGAGTGCCTCGGGGACTCTCCTAGGCGGATTTACCACAGGAACAGCATCTGGTTTCAAGTACAATTTGCATGTACCGGACATAACCCCAGTGCCTTTAAACAAGTCGCCGTATTCAGTCAAAACTGCGTCACGGTCAAGGCCGTTATTCTCAACTGAGAATGTCAACTGCACTAGTCCAAGATCTAGGCAAGATTGCATACCCAATAATGGACGTGATTTGCTATTCACAATGTAGAAATCAGTTTGAATCACCTTTGATTTATAACTGCATTTGAGATTAATTTGACCTAGTATTGGAATAGTGTTGCCTGTGTAGCTTGTAAGAGTGTGAACTGCTGGCTGTAATGGATGAGAAAATTTCATGGCTCTATATTGTGCAACTGGTAGTATGTTCACTACAGATCCTGTGTCAATTTTGAAACTTATCGCAGTATTAGAAGGACCCACCAAAAGTTCAACAAAAGCTCGATCTGGAGAACTTGTACTCACCATACCAATGTCATCATTGTAGTCTGTTTCTTCACACTTGGAGGTACACTCACTGTCACAAACACAGTTTACTGCTCTACAATGAGATGCAAAGTGATTGAGTTTGTTACACGCATGGCATGTTTTCCCATATGCGGGACAGTTTCGTTTCGCGTGTGAACGTCCGCAGTTGTTGCACGATTTGGTGCTCCGATGTGGAATGCCACGGTCACTCTTCGGTAACGCTCGTCTGGCCATCCCGGTATCCTTGACCTTCGATCCAGCGGTAGCCCCTTTGTTGGACTGCTTCCTCCGCCCTGGTTTCGCGACTGACGCGACGTCATTCGATGCCGTAGATTGCATCGACTTTAATTGCTCCCGACTGTACTCGTACGACTGAGCAATTTGCACCGCTTTATCTAATGTAAGCTTTGCACCTTCGTTTATCAGTTTTTCCCTGATTTTCGAAGAGCTCGTCCCGAAGACAATACGATCCCTGATCATCTCGTCAGTGTCTTTAAAATCACATTCCTTTGCGATCAGACGAAGCCTAGTGACGAACTGATCGATGGTGTCTGAGTCCTGTTTCTGGCTGTAGAACTTGAAACGGCTGAATATTGGATTGATTTTCGGCTGTAGATGTGAGGCGAACTTAGAAAAATAAGTGTCCAATTTCTTACTGTCTGATTCACTCAATTGCCAAGTGCTATGTATGTCTCTGCCTTTCTCACCAATCCACAACAATAAATAGCTGACCTTCTCTTCTTCCGTCTTATTCTTTAACGGACCGGAAAAGACAAAATTGACATGACGTTGGAATTTCTTGAAGGCTTCTGATGGATTTGAATCATCCCAGTTCATAACATGTGGTGCAATTCCAGCAAGCTCCATGATGATAAATGTACAGTATTAAATGTCACAAGATAAATAATTGTCCATAAATCCAGTTGAAATCACTTTTATTCTGACACCATGTTCTGTTGTTGTATTGTCGTAGTGTAGAGGTTTGTAATACAAATGTATATAGTCAAATGACTTAAGACAACACAAGTGTGAGGTTATATATTTAATAGCATTCTAATGAAAGCTACGCTCTACAACTACTAACAATGATGTTACTCTTAGCAATGCATACACGAGACTGAAATGTGCGGGCTGTCTGCATCTATTTTATGAATAACCAGTGGGTATGTAAATTAGCTATAGTCTGTATCTATGTATCTGAATAATGGAACAAGGATCGTTATATGTCTGCTTTACATATACAACTGATTCATTTTTGTCATCAGTGACATTTTTGATTTAATTCGCATATCTGTAAACAGTTCTTATTAAACCTGACACTCCCGTGTTTTTTATGAATAGGCGTGTATTTTGAAATCCTTGTTGCGTTAAGCCGCTATATATCACGTTCATACGTGTACAAATAATGATATTTCGACATATCTGTGTAAGGTTGCAAATCAATAAAGTTGTGGTGGATTAACGTTCGATTTTATGACTGGTAAACATTTTCTCATTACAGCTCATAGTAACATACAGTTCATTTTCTAGAAAATGACTTTACAAGGAAATTAATTTTATCTGTTGAGCAGTTGGAATATAAAATATATTGTAAATATAATCAGTTAGGAACTTCAGATCTTTGTGTGCCGATTTACAGATTTATGCATATCTTTTTATATGCTCTATTTTTGTCTTACTAGTATTATGTCCATGTCAACAACGATGTAATCCACATAAAACACATAATGTTGTTAATTTTGAGATAATTTCTTATAATAATAATAACAAATTTCTTCAGTGTCCAGTTTTTATTTGTTTCACATTTATGAACTGGATCGGGTTAAGCAGAATTTTACCAGTACCGCATTAAAGATGTTTTAAAAAAGGAAAACCTAAAACTAGTTCACATATAATCGTTCGGCGGTTGCATTATGCATTTTATCGATGCACCGTTAAATTACTGATTTATTTTGGATTCTGGGCCAAGTGTGAGGTTCGGGCGCCCGCAAACCGATTTAAACCCCCTATGCTTTGCATTAACCGTTCCAAGGCGGTAACCGAAGTTTTTTATGCTCCCCGAACAAAATTCGGGGGAGCATATATAATCGCCGTTTTTGTCCGTCCGCCCTTCCGTCCGTCCTTTCGTCCCACTTACTTATGGGCTATTTCTCAGCAACTAATGGTCGGAATTCAGTGAAACTTCATGGGAAGCTTCAAAACCAAGATGAGGTATGCACATTACCACGACATTCCGCTCTAATGATTTTTCTTGAAGTTATGGGACTTTGATGATTTATGAAATTAGTATATAGTGTGCAAGTTTTGTCCGGGCTATTTCTCAGCAACTACTGGTCAGATTTCAATGCAAATGTATGGGAAGCTTCATTACTAAGAGGATGTGTACATATATCCATGATGATCCAGTAATTTTTCGAGTTATGGGACTTTGAAGATTTTTGAAATTAGTTTATAGTGCACAATTCTTGCCCAGGCTATTTCTCAGCAACAACTGGCGAATTTTCAAAACAACTTAATGGGAAGCTTCATTGCCTGGAGTAGGTATGCATATTACAAGGCATTCCGCTTCAATAATTTTCACAGTGTTATGGGATACTATAAATTTCATTTGTGTTGTGGCTATTTCTGTGGAACTGCATTCATAAATTAATTTAACCTTGATGGAAAGGTAAATATCTGTGATGAAATAACCACATTACAGTAATGATTTATCACTTTGATTTATGTTACCTTTTGCGCCTTTGATTTTTTTTTAAAACTTTGCTTTATCTGGTAACCGTCTGTTCATATGGTAGTTTTGTGGAATGCTCACATACAGTTTAATGTCAGATTTAGTCATGCAGTCCTAGTGATTTTTAGTCATGTTAAAATCTCTGCTCTTCTCATTGCATTTATATGGCTTGACAAAGCCTGACAAAGCGCATTGGGGATCATCCATCAGCTTCACTGATATCCTTGTTATATTTGTGTTTCGTGTTTGTTACATATTTTTGTATTGTGCGTTGTTGTTTTGGAAATCGGTCACTTGCCTTCAATATTAAAAGCACCTTGTGTTGTTTATAAGACTCCTATCTTGCTAATGCAGCTGGAGTTTCACTTTGTTCATATTCATATATCATGATATGGTGTAGTAAAAATTTAAGGGATTTTGTCAAGCTGTGCAAGTAGATGTCAGGGAGAAATAATTTTGCTTTGTTAGGTGCGAATAATGACTGGGCGTTGATTTAGGATCGAAAATACGCCTGCACGACGATATTTGATATATATTTGTTTAACGAAAACTTTTCTGTCTGAAGGTTATGTACGTTGCTGATATGTTAACTTGTTTATTCCGGAAGTAGTGTATGCTGTTATCTAGTTTGTGCATGGTAAAGAAGATCAGTAAGTAGGTCAAAAACCCGACAACAGATAGTGTTTCACATTCCTTTAGATAGGCGAGAAATTAAACCTCTTTCTTTGCCGTAGACTATACATGTACCAATATATTTGCAGTAACAAAAGGGTTACATCGTTATATCCCCTCATAATTTACTTGCTCTTCCAACTTCAACACCCGTACTTATATACACGTGAATGTATGACCTTTTGATATAAATGTAATGTAGTTAGCATTTAATTTATAACAACAAAGATCCACAGGAAATCAACAGGGTGAAGCAAACAGCCGGGTGCTGCACCCAGCTCATTTTTGTTTCCCTCTTCTGCCCCTCTGGGTTGGTCAACACAGACATGTTGAATATCGTTAAATATAGTTTTGCAAATATGCAATGGCGAATGAAATGACTATGTTTAAATACCATTTTAGAATCATAACTAGAAATGTGTCCGTAGGACACGGATGCCCCCACCGTCAGAAAATATGCACCACATAGAGGTGCATTTTTTCTGACATCAGAGGAGTTTTGTAAAAGACCCAGGTGCACAAGTTCACATGCTGCTTAATATGTTTATAAAGTTTCATCACTCTAACAGTAATACGTTTTGAGTTACGTGCGACACAAGTCCAAAAATATCATTTTCTCTAAAAAGGGCCATAACACCGCTGATGTCGGAAAAAACTGCACAAAGTACCCAGGCGCACAAGTTCACATGCTGATTAATATGCTTATAAAGTTTCACCACTCTAGCAGTTATCCTTTTGAGTTATGTGCGACACAAACATCCGACGGACGGACGGGACGGAGGGACGGATGAACGGACGGACGGATAGACAGATGGTCAAGGGCAAATCTATATGACCCCCTCTAAAGTTGGGGCATAAAAACTGATAAAAAAATTGGATTTACCATAAACCGGGTCCAGCTTTCCACTCTTTTGAGCAGCACCCTGTACCCTTTATGATTGTAGATCTTTCCCAACAGATATACCATAAAGTATGTACCATAGTACCATTAAGTATCTTCTATTAAAATGAAAAATACCTTTTTATATCTATATAGAGAACTACTATGTTAGCTATTTACATGCAGACCGAACCAAGTAGAGCTTCTTTTATGGCTGGAAAAGGATGAGTAAGGAAAGGACATCTCCACTTCCGAAGCCGAGGGTAACCAAGACTTCGAGCAGTAGAAATGCCCAACAACCAGTAAGTTAAGGGGACTCATGCACAGATTATTGTGTTTTGCTAAATATCAAGAAATATCTTCACTTCAAAACTGAAGCATGTTGACTAAATAACCAAAATAATACAACGAAACAAACGAGTTTCTATTTTTTGTTTACTTATAAACGCCACATTATTTCGAAAATATTTCTGAGACAGGAATGTTATTTAGCTCCTTTATATATGCATGTAATGTATTTTTCTGGAATCGGTGAAGTTCTTTTTAATTATCAAATTTAGCAAATATGTAATACCGTAGATACTTTAAGGTTATAACATTTATACTAGATTTACACATCAAAAGAGGGCTGCTCGAAATGTTTTGATATTATATACTGATATTTTTAGCATGGCAATGCCTGAAGTGAACTAAAGTACGCTGACACTTACGTCATGTTGCATAAGAACTGCAAAGATAAATTAAATGAAATTATGATTTTCTTGCAGATACAAATACATATCTTGGATGAATCCCTGACTGAAGCAAGTACGAAAGGGCCAGAAAGCCAACAACGTGAGGCTGATGCTGGAGACACCGTAACTGATACAGGCAGTG
Source organism: Congeria kusceri (assembly GCA_027627225.1). NCBI lineage: Eukaryota > Metazoa > Mollusca > Bivalvia > Myida > Dreissenidae > Congeria > Congeria kusceri. Next base: position 20,680,885 of record CM051038.1, on the reverse strand, counting down.
ATCAGAAAGATTCAAAAACTGTTGTGCCCAGTGAAAAGAAGCACAAAGTAACATACGTTTAATCTATTGATCTAAGTAAACACATATTTTTTTTTTTTAAATTACGTATTCACTAATACCTCACGGCAATTTAAAACAATCCATTATAATTCGCTTGTTTATTCAAGTATAATCAATCTTGTGCTAGGTTTGTTTTAATTCACGAACGCCTTGAATCTAATTCCTACATGTATACCATTAATTGTGAATGGTGGATTTGGATATCTGGTTATTTATGAAAGGCAGTAGATGCTTTCAGCAAATAATTATACTTAAAATAACAATTTACGTTATTCGCTATATTCAATCAATTGGTTAATAAAGAAGTAAAATACGCGTATGTTAGTGTGATATGTGTCAATTCTCCATTACTTCAAATCTTTAATATTTGTCGTTTCATTTAGCTGCCGATTTATTTTCTGGATGAGTCAACCAGAGATCCGGCGGAACGCGTCCATGATCACGCAGAGCATGTGGATGAGGTTTCAAAAGATTTTCATTCATATTGCACCAAATGCCACAAGTAGTACAAACCACAAACGGAAATCTTTAATACTTTATTTTAATTTAAATTAGGGCTGTAGTGATGATTGCTTAAATCCATAAATTGTATGCGTGTAATTTTTAATTTTGTCTTCTATTTTTCTTATTTACAAAAACAATACACTGTTACGGTATTTTGCACACATAAAATTAAAATGTTGCATTAAAAAATACAATTTTATAGTTTAACTGTTTATTCAAATAACCTAACGATTTGTGAATTGGTATACACGTTTCAATTTAACGTAAGCAGTTAACAAGTAATACGTTGGTCAAGGGACTAAAATACTAGCATAACAAACGAGCTTAATTTCCATAACACGATTCTTTTCTAGGCTGCACATCTTCAAACATCTACAACTGGTGTCGACCACACGCAAATTAATAACCGCGGTGACTTAGATAGCGGTAAAAATGTCAATGTAAGCAGCCGCGACAGCACGGGTGTTGAACCCTACACAGTTGGCATTAGCGTAGGACGAGATGAAAAGGGTTCTGACAACGCGTCACTCAGTACTGGCAAAGGAGACAGCATAAGTGACCAGGAAAAAACAGACAAAGGCCGCAACAGACAACCAGATGATGACCAAGGCTACATTGACTGTGGACCCCAACAAGTGTGTAGACTTGTGTACAAAACTGCAGTGTGAAAACTATATAAATACTTCAAATACTAAAATTAGTGTGTAAACATCATATCTTCAAATTTAAAGTAGAGCATTTACCTATACTCCGTATATACCGTAGTGTTGTTGTATATTAGAAACTACAACTTTAAATGTATACATTAATATAGAAAACAATACTACTACTGATGACTCTATTTACTTTTCACTGAATTGACTCGTTTTTTAATGATTTAACTTCAAATCTGTATTGTAGACAAAGTTCTCCATTTCTTTAAATAGTCCAAACTACAAATGCACCAACAATGTTCGACGTCTTACCTATTATTTACTTAATCATTAAATGTTGATTTAATCGCTATTGTCTTTTTTATTTTCACAGACGATCGATAAAAGCAACGAAAGATATACTCGGGTTGACCAATCCCGAAAGTATCTGAGGGAAAATACTCGGAGGGAGTTTTTCAAATCTCAAATTGATAAACAGGTATTCGAGCGGACGACTTTTCCCCCCAATGAGAGAAGTTTTTATTCATAAACAGATCCCATTTTCGCAATTACACAGGCCTACATAAAAACGTATTCAGATTTCATCCAATCGTAAATGAAAGTATGTAATAGAACGTGTAGCTTTTTGTTCATAGCAATTTACATCAAACTTTTCTTATCTAGTCCAATGTGGATCTGAACTTTTCATTTATTGATTATTTATTTTTGCATGATTTGTGGTTTATTCCTCTGTATTATTTTGTCATTGAAATACCATAAGATATGACGCAGTTTTTTTTCTTCTTTAGAATAGTCATCAGACGGTATTCCCGTTAATATTTCCCTCGATAGTTTCAATGGTCAATTGTCGAGGTCATTGAGAATATTATGCTCAGAGTGAGTTTTTTTGCGACAGGTCAGTGAAGCTGTACCAGAAGAAATTTTTCGTCCTAGAACAAAAACATCACGCACCCAGACTAATCCAGGAAAAACTGACAATGGCCAAAATAGGAAATCGGATGACATTGAGTCCATTGACAGTGGACCAGCATCAAAACCAACAGAATGGAGACAAAGGCCGCAAAATGTACGTGTAACACCTCTGGAGTTTCTTTTAACTATCTTTCGTGAACACGTTTACAAAGTTTTAAAATAATTGTTATTTTGAATCAGTCGATAGCAACACTGTGCTCTTTAGATTGTGAACTATTACGACGATCATTCTTTCTGCGAACGAAATGTTGGTCAAACTGGTGTCAACTTGATTAACTTTGTATATGAAGATTTTAAGTTAAGTTTGTTGTAGGTGCTAGTTCAGGATCCATACTTATTGGTTCTTTGAATTATATGAAGTACATATAATACTGCACTAGGATTTGACCTATAAATATCTTATGTCGTAATTTAGTTCAAGAAATGTCGATGAAATAATATATGCGTGTTTTGCTACAAAGGTCGATCAAAGAGACAAAGGTGTTGTTGACTTATCCCGAAGGCCGTTGAAAAGACAGGAGTTTTTCAAATCTCAAATTGATAAACAGGTAAGGCTTTTCTGCCAGTCCTAATGCCATAATTAATTTAGAACACCATGCACTCAGAAGACTTATGTAAATTTCTTTAAAACAAAACATGCCATTAGTCTATATCTTTGTAATTTATTGTTAAATTACAGTAAGCATGTTTAATATTATTTGCATGAAAATATTTGTTGCGTTTTACTCTACTTAATAAATATTCAAACACATCTAACGGTAATATTTATGTTGATATGTGTGATGCCGAGATATCAATCATAATTTGTATATTTTGTAAAAATTAAAGAGGTCTTGCTACATTTTATGCTCATGGTGTATGTTTTGTTTCGGACAGGACAGTGACGTTGTAGATTTACAAGCATCAGATATTGTGCAGCGTCCAAAAAGGCAAGGAGGTGGAAGTTTGCGAAAGTCAGTTAATATTTTTGAAAGCAAAATTGAGGCCAGTAACAGACAAGAACATGACAGCAAACAACAAGCTGAGGTGTTTGTACAATCCAAACGGGTTTCAAATGACAATAAAGTAGCCAGATATGAACGTGAAGGAGACTTGCTGTTTGAAAGAAAGGAAGCATATGCGGCGACTTCCAAAATATGGATGAGCGAAAGCGGGAATCACATGTCTGAGGTATTAGACAAGCATTGATTACTAAGGCTTTAGGCATTGACAGTTATGCATTCGGAAATTTTTGCACACGTATTGTCGGCGTTCAATCAGCTTTGTACAACATTACGTTGTTTATAGATACTACATTTGAAGAGAAATAAATAGTGGGTTTTATTTGGCATTCAGAGTCATAAGCTTATATTAGATTAATACCAGTATATACCTTCGACACACAGCCGAGCTATACCTGTAATTAAGTCATCGGTTTTACTTCCTAGCACTGGAACTTCTCAGGGTCTTAGACAGTGAGATACGTTTTAAGAATAAAATTACAACATAAAAAAAACATTAAGATGTGTTAATGTTACTCTATCGGTTTGTGAACAAACAAGTATTTGTATGAAACAACTGTAACAATGCTAATGAAAAACACGTTAACGACAGACACCTGTACTGAACAAGTAATTAGTTTGTTTGTTTGTTTGGATTTTTCGCCGCATTCAACATTATTTCAGTCATCTAACGGCGGTCAGTTAACCTACTGACACTTTTCCTGGGTAAGCTGGTTTACCAGTACTGAGTGCACATACTTATGTCAGTAACTTACTTGAATCAGAGGTAGGGGGAGAATGGCCGTATAAATAATTTCATGACCAATCCCCAAGTTATGTGGCCGGGCTGGGAATCGAACCCGCGATCCTCGGATTTGCAGTCCAGCGCTCTACCAACTGAGCTAGCCGGCCCGATTTGCAAATCAGTACTTTACATTATTATTAGAAATCCCATTATTTAGAAATCACAATCACAACTAAATTCAGCTTTTCATTTATGATGTTTGATATCCGATAATGACTTTGTTTCTATACTAGTAGCATGTAAACTTGAAAACTATCACTATCCTGATGTGATGATAAATTTCTCATTTAAACATATAGGAAATGAAAACATACCTGAAAAAGTCTAATGCTATGGTGACTGTTGCCATTGACTTTGGAACGACATACAGTGGGTGTGCCTTTTCTATGCGAGACAATCCTGACAAAATATACATCCTCAATTTTAAGGAAGGCCTTAGTCCGAAAGTAAGTACAGCCTATTTAACAATATTTTATCTTATTAAATTGTTCTGTAATATAAATTGGTTTTAATTGTGAAACACAAGTATATAAACACCATTAGTTTGAAATAAACAACATGCATCAGTGAAAATATACCGTCTTTCGTCCTGCCATTGTGTTAGTTCGAGATTATATGTCATTGTGTAAGTTCGTGCACAAATAAAATTCCAACGTTTCATGTTCTTGGTTCGGAACACAAAACAACAACGAATAAAGAGTTTCAATAAAATGACAGACGGATTTGTTAGGTAGAGCAAGTACAATCACCAATGCTCTCTTATTTTTATTTAATGATAGCTTTACAAATGGTCCAAGAATAACTCGCAAAGAGCAGGAGTGCAGACGGAAGAACCTTTAATCTGCAATATATACTGTCACTGCTCTCCCGTTAATTCTTGAAAGCCTTACATTTGGCATTGTCTTTAGTTTTTAACACTTCCTCGGGGACATTCATCACTTAATTTTTAAAGTCTTGTATGTAACAGTTCTTCTTCAAAAACATTCAACCATTGATTTGCAGACTCCAACAGCTATACTGTATGACCAACACAGAAAGAGACATTCCTTTGGTTATCAGGCTCTGGAACACTACGCGGACCTATCTTCAGCAGGCGAGCGATACATTTGGAGGTTGTTCGAACGGTTTAAAATGAAGCTCTTCACTCGAAACGAGGCAAGGCTCCTGGTTCATATACATTTACATATTCATATACGTATTACATGTACATGTATTATATATACTCGCATCAAAGAAAGTGGCATCGTAATGTGTGGTAAAAATGTATTTGATTCCAGTGTAACACTGTTCTATAACCACCCAAATACAAAACGCTTCCAACTTTGCAAATTACATACCGGTGTTGAATGTTATGCAAAACATACAATTGTACTAATGCATCGCTTAATTTTATTACATTTTTCAGACAATAAGCAGAGACGTTCAAATTACCGACAACCATGGAAATAAAAAGTTGGCTCTTGATATATTTGCTGATGGACTTCAGTACATGGCCGAACAGATTACGAAGCAAATTTACGAACGCGTAGCAGATTTTGACGGTGACATACACTGGGTGATAACAGTTCCTGCGATATGGAGTACCATTTCCAGAACATTCATGCGGGTTGCGGCACAAAAGGTATGTGCGCGTTGATATGGTAAGCATATTTTAGCAATAATCACCTATTGCTATTAAGGATTTTGTTTGCAAAACTACATGTACCAGCAAATATGTTAATAGTTTTACAAGTTCCCAACAACAATTATAAGTACATGCCTGCTATCGATAGTTTTTGTTTCCTTTAATATTTCAGACATGTTTTGAATTTATGCAGTTCTGTAATTGTAAATTATAGTACGGCTAATCCTAACATGAGCGAAGTTATGGCTTTTTTTTTTTTTTTTACATATTTGATTGATTTCAACTGAAATTTTATTATTTTTAGGCTGGTATCTCAAACGAACGCTTATCTTTGGCGCTGGAACCAGAGGCTGCTGCAATATTATGCAAATGCGAATCAGCTTTACAATTACAACCAGGCAAAAGATTCATGATTGTTGACATCGGAGGTAATGTTCTGGGCATATCATTAATGACTGCTGACATCGGAGGTAATGTTCTGTGCATATCATTCATGACTGCTGGCATCAGAGGTTATGTTCTGTGCTTATCATTCATGACTGCTGACATCGGAGGTAATGTTCTGTGCATATCTTTCATGACTGCTAACATCGGATGTAATGTTCTGTGCATATCATTGATGATGTCATGTTTGTTGACACTGGAAGTGATGTTCTGTCCACATCATTAATGATTGTTGACATCGGAAGTTATGTTTTGTGCTACTACTTAAACAACATTACGTTTATTGTACATTTTGTCAATTTTTAGCAATACATAAAACTTTATTATAAGACGGAGATTTTTATGTGAAAACAATAACTTATAAATCAACTACTTCCGCTGAATCTTGTATGGTAATTAAAATGAATGTTGTTTATTTTGTCGGCGCATTAACTTGCAGGTGGAACTACGGACATAGCTGTATGTGAAGTCAACGAGGACACGTCTCTCAAAGAGCTCCATCAGCCTTCCGGTGGTGATTTCGGCGGTATACATGTCGATCAAAAATTCATCGAACTGTTTATAGAAATATTTGGAGAAGACGTACTAACCGAATTCAAGGACAAACACACCAAGTTATATATGGAAATGATGACTGATTTTGAATTTAAAAAGCGCAAATTTGATGGAACCAACAAATGTAAGATCAAGGTGGATCCACTTTTACTGACATTATATAGTAAGGTGAATGGTCGAGATGTGGTATCTCTTCTACAAGAATCGCCTTTACTGACCAAGAGGGTTATTTGGAAATACGGACAACTCATTTTGTGCACCGAAACTGTGAAGGACTTCTTTGATGATGTGATAGACAAGATACTTGCTGCTATTAAAATTATAACAGCAAAAGTAGACAGAATTAATAGCATTGTGTTAGTAGGAGGGTTCTCGGAATCGCCCTATCTTCGTAGCCGATTGGAAAAAGCATTTCCAGGTAAGATACCCGAAGTAGAGGATCCAGTTCTAGCGGTAATAAAAGGAGCAGTGCTAATTGGAAGGGACCCTTATGCAATTGCCTCGCGTGTTTGCGAATACACTTACGGGGTAGCAGGAACGATGAAATTCAAATCACACCACCCCAAGCAATATAGGTTTTACGTCGGTGGTATAGCAATGTGCGATAATTGCTTCTACAAGCATATTGAAATCGGTACTGAAGTCAGTGTACACGACGAACAACATGCGGTGGAACACGAGTATTTCCCTAACACCGTCGACCAAAAACATGCAATTCTAGAGGTGTATGCGAGCACCGAGAAAAACCCAGAGTATATAGACAACACTTGTCATTTGGTGGGTTTCATAAAGGTGGATATTGACCCACAGGGTGACTTTTGGTCAAAGATCTTGGTTAAGATGTTCTTTGGGGGAACTGAAATCAAAGTTGTGATAACGGACGTGAAGAATGGAATTGTTCAAAGAGGGTCGGTAGATTTCTGGGGTTAGAGTAAATTTGCCACACGTGGCAATGAGTAAGACTTATTTTCAATAACATTTGAGATATTGTGTTAAATGGCAGGCGCTTTGTGTCAAGACTGGCAACAAATGGTATGGACTTCGAAACAAAAACGAAAAAGAACGTCATGCCAAAGAACACACCAGGTATCGTAAGCTAGACGTGTTTGTTTATCGGCCACTGTCAAACATTGCGTGGGTTGTGAAGAAACTATCGCTGCTTTTAAAATGATAATTGTTTTAATGTATATTTTACTAACAAAAATGTACTGATTTATATTTAGTTTTATTCAGGAAGATACCAAAATCTCCATGAATCTACAGAAACTAAAACGTATACATATTCATCGTAAGTTATATTGTAATATTCAGAACATGTGACTTGTAATACATCAACATAAACACAGATCATTATAACATATATATTTGAGTAACCTAATTAGATATACAAGTACAACCCTGGACAGTGTTCATATTTGTTAGTGGTAAGTGTTTTGTCTAATAGACATATTGTACGAATACATAAGATTTTATATACCGGGGCCTCGTCCTATTTTAACTAAAATATTATCCAAGCATTTAAAAGCACAATTTTTTCCTTTAACGTTTTATTTGATGCTGTATGCCACTGCGCTTAGTGTTTACCAATTGTCAATTAATGTATTTACCATTGTAACATTTAATTGTAAAGGGATTCCCAACTGTATATGTATACTATTTAGAAATATAGTATAATACAGTACACAAATTGGAACTCAAGACTAAGTCAAAGTATTCCGAAATTAAGTAAGACATTTCTGCAACGGCCCAATGATTTTTATTATGCGTAAAAAAAATGTTTGTTTCAGGTTACTCGACCTACCCATAAAAATGCCCCGACCCTAGAACATGTAATTGAGTTTGTCAGATATTTTTTGTTTTATTTACTTTTTCCAATAATTAAATGTCTTTTTGGATAAATGATTATTTTGTTTTGATAGCATCCACTTCAAAACAATGTGTATGCTATTACCAACATGTTTTGAATATTCAGTCAGTTTTAGAAACTTCATATTGACCATTTACCAAATAAAATATATATATATATTTATTTTTTTTTGGGGGGGGGGGGGGCAAATAATCTGAAACAAACATAATTTTACGCCTTATTAGTATCGCTGTTGTTTTTATTAAATGCTTTCTCTGTGAAATGTATATCTAAGTCGCGTGTCGTCTCGTACGTCATTTTGAACTGTACGTCACTGATATTCACATATATTGGATATGTTAAAATTGTATGTAAATGTTACCAAATTGGTACTCAAATTCACTGATTCATAGTTGTGTCTAAATTACGCAAGATAAAGATTATGTTAAATGATTATTTTAGTTTAAACCTAGCTCGATACTGTTGAAAGCCCGAAGCTTATTGGACACTTTCAAGTCCTATTTCTGGGTACAACCAGTGAATGGTGTTTTTGAGAAACATTATTGATCGAACTCACGACCTCCTGATTAAGGAATAACCAGATGCTTTACAATAGTGTGGTTCTAATGAATACGGTCTCCTGTGTTTCTATTGTTCAAACAATGTGTTTAAATGGCATGAATATTTTACTGCATTGCCTATTTAATCAGCATGTATAGTGTGCATTTAAAACTTTGAATTAAATGAAGAATACCAATATGTTGGTGTTATATTACATGTAATGTAACAAACTATATTTACTGTTGGAAAAGCAACAACAACGTGTAGTAATTGTAATTACAACTTACAGCACTTTATAGTAGTTGCTGTAATCGGTTCATTTGTAGATCTGAGTCCGTGTGTACACTGCACATTATACACTTTGTGCAAACAAATGTGGTTAAACTGCCGTTATAATTTCGATACTAAATCTCAATATATGACAACCGCTTGGTGCTTTTATCTGTAACTCATACACAGTGACCTACATTTCTATGCCATGTCAGACGGATAAGCAGTTTAATTCTTTTAACAATATGCATTTTGATTGTGTAATATGCATTCATTATTCGAGGTCACCGCATCACCATTGTATAAAATATATAATGAGTTAAATATTCATAAACATTAAACAGAATGTTGGTTAAAACTTGTTTTCCGATCCATAACAAAATTTATGTATATAATAACTATATAGAATAAGACTCGCACAATCGCGGAAATGCCTAAACATTGCTACTGCGAAATATTATTCTCATAATGTTCAACTATTAAGATCATGTAAGCACTAACTGCATTTTGCGAATAACTAAATCATTTTTCATCAATGGCAGTATCTGGTACACGATATCTGGGATAACATTTCTTACATGTTGCCATTTATGCAGCATACAACTTTGGGAAAGATCTTAACAAACGGAAACTATGTTTATAATGCTTCGAGTTCTTTCCCAAAATATGTCAAGTCGTTGGCTTTAAATTTACGAACATGTATTACTGTCCAGATAGAAAGGTCTCGAATAGCGGATATAAAAATGTAATGACGACTCAAAATACGCCATCATTACTCACATTTTTCATCCAAAGTTTTGTACTGGAAACAATCTCGGACGAAACATAAGTACATGTAGTATATTTTAAAATGTGGAATCTTCCACGGACGACTTGGTCCATCAACCCAAGCAATTAAAATGTAATCGTTTAGGCATAACGAAGTTATGGAGCAGAACAAAATACAAGAATCTAACCTTGAATTGAGACCTTATCAGTTGACAGACAAGCATGTGTCATGTAAATGACACATCGTCTCACAATGGAGAATAATACTCTGAAGTTATTTTAAAATCTTTCTATGCATTACAAAGTTATGGAGCAGAAACGAAATACAAGTATTTGACTTTTGACCTTAAATTGTGACCTGGACCTTTGACGGCAAGCATGGGTTAAGTATGAAACACACCGTCTGGTCATGGGAAATAATAATCTGAAGACATCGAAATCCTTTCAGGCATTACGAAGTTCCGGGGCGGAAACGAAATACATGTATTTGACTTAGACCTTGAATTGTAACCTTGACCTCTGACGGACAAGTATGGGTCATGTACGCGGCACATCGGCTGGTGTGAAGTTATATTAAAATCCTTCCTGATATTACGAAGTTATGGAGCGTAAACGAAATATTCGACTTATGTACGGACGTACGGGCCAACACGTGCGTTTCCTATGAAGTCCCCACTTTTTCAAAAAGTGGGGGTATAACAAGCATTGTACCTTTAAACATGTATTTAAAAAGCATTTTGTTGTTGTTTTTTCAAATGACTTAATTTTCGCTACGCTATGTTCAATTGTCTATGTTGGATTGCATTATTTGTAATTGTATTGGAATGTTGAATGGTAAAAATGCATAATGACTAAACGACGGTCGATAAATGTAAATTAAATAGAGAAAAATTGGTTTGACAAATGTATTGAGTTTAAGCATAATGTAAATACGAGGGATGATCCACAGTCTAGACTTATAAGCTAGATTTGAAATAAGTTATTGAAATATTTAAGATGAAGTATGTTTAATGTCATCCCAATTTCTTTGGAATAAACAATCCTTTGAATAAAGAATATACGAATCGTACTATGACCAGTAAAGTTATAAATAGCACGAATGAAATAACGGTTTCATAATATTCATCGAAATTGATCAGATATAATTGATTGATTTAAAATATATTATTCGCTTATGTTCTTTGTTCCTAGTAACCAGGCAAGTCTCGACTTTTGTTTGAAATACTGAAGCATATGGAGTATATGGGCAAGATTTATTTTTGCTTTGACGTTGATTCGCATTTGTGTAAAAACGAGCTGTTCATTGATGATCTGAAGCGCGCACGGGTAAAGATGACATTATTTACTGTGAATACAAAAAGGCAATTTATTAAATTGAACATAGACGAGATGAACTACAGATCAAACTATTCGTCGACAATTATTTCCCAAGCAGTTAATAGTTTTCATAGATGCCTACACAAATCTAAAGACAAACATTAAAAGAAATCTAATTGATGATCATTCATCACACGCAAATACTTAATATAAACTACGAACAGATATTAAAATGCAGTTGTGTCAACTGTGTTCAATGTAATCATGTGTATTCAAAATATAAATAAAAAGGGGCATCTGAGATGACATAAATTAGTCATTAGACGTTTGTTGTGTAAATGACGGTCGTTCAAAGAGAAACGTAAACTTCTGAAACACATATGAGGAACCAGATGTTCTAGAAGCCCCAGGGCTACTTTTTAGACCAGAACCATCACTTCAACAGTTTTGACAGGAACATATAAGGCAAGGCTACATACTAAATATTAAAAGCTTAGGTCTTCTTTTTATTTTAGTAGTTTTGGACAGTAGTTTTTTTGTATTTAAAGTCCATAAAACATATAAAGTTCGAGCTCCGGGGAGGCCAAAGGGACATTATTTTAACAATATCGGTACAGTAATATAAGGCAATGCTTTATACCAGACATCAAAAGCCCAACATCGGAAGACAAGAAGATATTTAGTTTTTTTCCTATTAAAGTCTAAATAAAAACAAAAGCTGTATCGGGAAAACGCGCTCGACTATTAATACCCCGAAGACATGTTTGAAGTTTCAATTGAATATCTGTAGAAGTTACACAGATATGTACTTTCACTTTAACCTGAATGTTTCTAAATTGAATATCTGAAGTACCGGTAGATATACAGATAAGAACTTGTTGCATGTAAACGTTAACATGAAGTACCAAAGGGGGCATAATTCTGCTAAATTAAAGGTCAGATTTATGGATCTTGGTCAGTGACCTTACATAATTACCCCGAAGACATGTGTGAATATCTGTAGTAGTTACAGAGATATGTACTTGCACGCAAACAATAACTTGAATATTTATAAATACACACAGGGTCATTGTGAGAGACTAAGATTGGCAGAAACCACATGCCATGTGAGGAGATATGAGTGGGCTTCTTGTGTTGGTTTTCTTTGTCTGCTAAGACAATATTTATAATTAAAATGATTAAAATGACAGTTCGACCGAGCTATACCCTCTGCTAGTGTCTCTGTTGTTGTTAAAATAAACAACAGACAGGCCATTCCAAGGTGAGCATGGATGCTCCAAATATGGCAACAGTTATAATTAGATCAGATGTTTAGGGGCCATTCTTGAAATTCGATTGGTCAGGCCTAATAATTATGCATATTAATTATTTGAATTTTCTCTTGTAAGTCGCCCAACTCTTCAGTGTACCCGAAACCTTAAAATCAGTAGGTTGGTCACTCATGTGCTAGTTTAGACTCTGAAACTAGTGGGTCTGGCACAACTGTTTGTCATTCGTTTGGGGACTACAGATAGGAATATGCAGTAAGTAATATATTTTCTTTGGTATCTCATAATTTTCAGTTTTTTATGAGAGAAATAATTGTTCTTTATTGATAGTATTTCCTAATATTTTCTTAGTACATTTTTTTATACTCAGTTAAGTTTACATTTTTTGGTAAAGGGCAGGAAAACCACACATAATTTTATATGTAACTTGATTGCTTTGATATATGTGATCAGTATGAATGTATATGTATTCATAAGATATTGTTTGTATATTGACATTTATGACCTTTGTTAAATCATGTATTTTTTAATATAATGCACGCGTTTGATTGAATGATATGCTATGTTTAGGTAACATTGTTACTTTCAGATAACCGTCTTTATAGTCGTCTAATGACAACGTCTTGATAATCGTCTTGAATTCAACATCATTTAACAACCAATAACTTCGTCTTTAACACCTGTTGACGACATTCCATTAATGAAGCGAAGAATACTATTAAGACGCGTGTGTTGCCTTGTGTCTTAACCCTCCAAAGATGACCGTGACACTGAAAGCCAAGTAAAAAGGGCATAGTTAACTGCCGAGTGCAGCACAGTTATTGCATAATCTGTGAAAAGACATATTGCAAACATGGATATAAGTGCAGACGGGGAGGTGGAGTTTGCCGGCAACCGCCAAGAAGCAAGTGCAGAGGGAGCCACCTCAGACAAGGGGTCGTTGCGCAGCAAGACGAGTAGCTGCAGGAGACGCCGTGCCGAGCTAAAGCTCGAACAAGCCAGAATGCGCCAAGAGCTCGAACGCCGGCGCCTAGAGCTCGAACGCCAAGAAGTCGAGCTACGACAACAGATCGAGATCCAGGACCTGGAAGAAGCCATGGCCAACGCAGAGGTCGATGCGCGGTCTTCAGCCTCATCCGGATCCGGACCATCAACATCCAACGAAGTCGGTGCCACAGGGACGACGTTGCCACATACAGCTATGAACAGTGACATTAAAGTGGAGGAATACTTGTCAGGATTTCAAAAATTCACTAACAACTTACAGGACAACATGAACCTTCCAAAACCGGAATTATTAACATTCTCAGGAAACCCATTGGATTATTGCAAATTTCTTTGTAATTTTGAAACAAACATTGAGTGCAGAATAACAGACGATCGACTTAAGTTAGGTTATTTAATTCAATTTTGTAAGGGTGAAGCAAAACGTGCAATTGAGGATTGTGTGGTTCTTCCTCCCTTAGATGGATATTTAAGGGCTAAGGAAATTCTTCTCAACAGGTATGGTAAGCCCCACTTAGTTGCTAGGTCACATGTTGAACGTTTAAGTAATGGCCCTAACATCCGATCTAATGATGTCCAAAGCTTAATGGATCTGTCACTTGACATGGAAAAATGCGAAATAACACTGTCGACGTTGGGTTATTCATCTGATATTAATAACACGGAAAACTTGCTTAAGATTGTAAGGAGACTCCCCACACATATCAAGTCAAAATGGGTTGAGCGGGCAAGTAATTCGATAGAACAGGGAACTGAGCCGGCATTTAAAGACTTGCTCAGCTTCATTCAACAGAGGGCTCTGGTAGCTAACACAATGTATGGCAGAGATCTTGCATGTGAGTCTAAGCAGCCGATTTCTCGATCAGTGGTCAGTTCTAGGTCGCATCAGGTCAATTCTAGGGACCGTGGGAAAGCTGTTACGTTATCTACAACAGGTAGAGAGAGCCAGGCACGAGCGAGTAATGGGTTTAAACCAACGCATGCTAGGCGTTTATCATGTGTGTATTGTCAAGGGAGCCATAAATTGATCGACTGTGAGAGGTTCAAAACAATCAATGTTGATGGTAGATTAGCTGTTGTGAGAGAGAAGAGAATGTGTGAAAATTGTTTGAATTTTAAACACAATAGTAGTTTGTGTAGTAAGGGTAGTCAGTGTGAAGTAAGTAATTGTGGAGAAAAGCACCACACATTATTACACAGACCATTGACTGTAGAAAACCAGAGCCTGGTAGGCCACAGTAATTGCTGCACTGAGATTGATGTCTCCATACCTAGTAAGATAAGCCTACGCATTGTACCTGTCATTGTGCAATACGGCTTAAGGAAAGCTGAGACATATGCCTTACTAGATGAGGGTAGCGATGTAACATTGTGCAGCGATAGTCTGGTTAAGAAATTAGAGGCGAAAGGCGTTTCTCGCCAATTCACCATTACCACGGTGAACCAGTCTGCAGAGCAGCGAACTGGTGTAGAAGTGCAGCTTAAGGTAAGTTCTTTAGATGACAGGGAATGCCTTAACATTAGGAGAGCCTGGTCAGTACCGGAGCTACCTATATCGGTGGAGTCTCTCCCCAAAGAAAATGATATAGGTAAGTGGAAACACCTCGCAGGTATCAAATTACCTCAGGTAAGTTCTTTTAAGGTGGAGTTACTTATTGGAAGTGACTGCCCAGAAGCTTTCTGGGTTGAAGAAGAGCGACGGGGAAAGAGGGGCGATCCTTATGCGATACGGTCTCCCCTTGGCTGGACAATATTAGGTCCAACAGGTAAGGGCACGTCCTCCAATGGAAATGGAAATTTTCAGCGCAGTGCAAACACGCAGGAACAGATTGACAAGTTGTGGACAACTGATTTTCCTGACTGTGGCTTGGACAATAAGGTTGGAATGTCCAGAGAAGACCACCGAGCTCTATCGTCCATGGTAAGTTCCGTGGAGAAGGAAGGTAAGCACCACAAAATTGGTCTACCGTGGCGCCAAGAACAAGTAAGTTTGCCAAACAACAAGGCTTTAGCTGTTACACGTCTTGGGCAGTTAAGCCGAAAGCTATCAAGAGACCCGAACTTACATACTATGTATACTGAAACGATGAATTGCTATATTGAGAAGGGCTATGCGAAACCTGTGAAAAACACTGGTGAGATGGAACCAACAAGAGTATGGTACCTCCCACATCACCCAGTGTGCAACCCAAACAAACCAGGTAAGGTGAGGATAGTCTTTGACTGTGCGGCAAAGTACAGAGGTACATCTTTAAATGACAACCTCTTGCAAGGACCAGATCTAGTTAACAGCTTAATAGGCGTGTTGATAACATTTCGAGAGCAACCAGTAGCCTTGGTTGCCGACATTGAAGCCATGTTCCACCAGGTCAAGGTCAGTGACAAAGATAGAGATGCACTAAGATTTCTTTGATGGCCTGGTGGAGATATGAAACAGCCACCTGGTGAGTACTGTATGACTGTCCACCTGTTTGGTGCGACATCATCGCCTAGCTGTGCAGCGTACAGCTTGAGGTGCACAGCAAGAGAGAATGCTGACAGCTTCAGTCCAGCAGCCGTAGAGACGGTAGAAAGAAACTTCTATGTTGATGACCTGTTGAAGTCTGTACCAGATGTTCAGGTAGGTATAGATTTGTCTGCTGAACTGAGAGAACTATTGTCAAACGGGGGATTCAAGTTGACAAAGTGGATTTCGAACAGTAATAGGGTTCTCGACACGATCCCCGAATCTGACAGGGCAGTTAAGTGCACAAAAGTTGACCTTGATAGCGACAAACAGTTTGAACGTGCTCTTGGTTTGCACTGGTATGTAGAGAAGGACACCTTTGTATTTGATGTAGACCTGCCAGATAAATGCCACACGCGACGTGGTATATTGTCAGTAGCAAGCTCGCTATACGACCCACTTGGATTGGTGGCACCCATCACTCTCATACCAAAACTTATCCTACAGAATGCATGCCGCAAAAAGCTGCCGTGGGATGACACAATTTGTGACAAGGACGTCGAAAAGTGGTCACAGTGGTTGGAGAAACTACCTGCATTATCACATGTAAGTATTGATAGATGTTTCAAGCCGGTCGCTGTGGATGGCCCATCGAAAGTTGATCTGCACATGTTCAGCGATGCATCAGAATATGCATATGGGGCTGCGGTGTACATCAAGATATACGATGCCAACCGCAACTGCAAAATCAGCCTTGTTATGGGTAAGTCAAGATTGGCGCCAATCAAGGCGATGTCTATACCACGCCTAGAGTTGGCCGCAGCAGTTGTAGCTGTAAAGCTGTACCAGCTAGTATCACAGGAACTGGACTTCAACATTGATGAAAGGTATTTTTGGACCGATTCGATGATAGTTTTAGGCTACATCAAAAATGAAACTCGACGCTTCAAGACATTTGTAGCAAATAGGCTTGCAGCAATACATGACGTCACATCGCCTGCAGAGTGGAGATATGTTCCTTCACAAATAAACCCGGCTGATATAGCATCAAGGGGACTGTTTCCAAATGAAACAGATAAACTGGGAAGCTGGCTAAGGGGCCCAGACTTTCTACAGACAGGTAAGGTGGACTGGTCACAGAATCCACAGTATGTAGCCATTTTAGATGACGATGCTGAAACCAAGGAGGTATGTAATACACATGCCACTCAAATGAAACCTGATACCGTACTTGATAGCCTGATGATTAGGTACTCTAACTGGCATCAACTGCAGAGGTCAGTGGCATGGTTACTCAGGTTCAAATCATACCTGATGCAGAGACATTTAAGAAGAAAGCTAGCACACTGTAAAAATGGCACATTGACAGTAGGTGATCTACGGAAAGCCAGAGGCAGACCGGAAAATATTTTTTAGTGACAATGGCACAAATCTGACAGCAGGTGAAAGGGAACTGCGTGAGTCGATACAGCAGTGGAATCATAGCCACATCTCTAAGCATCTGAACCAGAAAGGTATCGCATGGCATTTCAACCCTCCATATGCAAGTCATATGGGAGGAGTTTGGGAGAGGTTGGTTCGATCCTTCAAAAATTCATTGAAGTCAGTTGTGCGTGAACAGCTTCTTTGCGACGAAGCCCTGGCAACTTTGGCCACCGAGGTCGAGAAAGTCTTGAATGACCGACCAATTACACAGGTAAGCGATGATCACCGTGACCCACAAGCACTTTCTCCGAACACACTGTTGTTGTTACGCCCCAATAGGTGTTTCCCTCCAGGTGTGTTTGATAAGACCGACAATTACTGCCGACGGTGGTGGAGGCAAGTCCAGTACTTGGCCAATATCTTCTGGAGGCGTTGGCAAAAAGAATACCTCCCAGCATTGCAGGTAAGATCGAAGTGGCAACACAGCAGACGAAATTTAGCTGTGAATGACCTTGTACTCGTGTGTGACGAGACTTCTTCACGCGGACATTGGCCTTTGGGACTTGTGCCGGAGGTAAGAAAAGGTAGAGATGGTCTTGTGCGGACATGCGAGGTTAGAGTGAACGGAACTACAAAGGTAAGGCCAGTGACACAGTTGTGCTTGTTAGAGCAAGCTGCCTAGTATTTGTCACACTAGTTATTTAGACTATGACGTCTTCTTGTAGTGTTAATGGATAGTAGAAACTTAGTTCATTTGCATTTCTTAGAGTATTCAGTTATGTATTCATTTCGTTGTGTATCTGTATGAAAGTTGTTTATGGACATATTTGGTCATAGCTTAGTCTCTAAATTATTAAAGTAAAATGAACTTATATGGTAAGTTCATTGGGTGGCGGTGTGAGAGACTAAGATTAGCAGAAACCACATGCCATGTGAGGAGATATGAGTGGGCTTCTTGTGTTGGTTTTCTTTGTCTGCTAAGACAATATTTATAATTAAAATGATTAAAATGACAGTTCGACCGAGCTATACCCTCTGCTAGTGTCTCTGATGTTGTTAAAATAAACAACAGACAGGCCATTCCAAGGTGAGCATGGATGCTCCAAATATGGCAACAGTTATAATTAGATCAGATGTTTAGGGGCCATTCTTGAAATTCGATTGGTCAGGCCTAATAATTATGCATATTAATTATTTGAATTTTCTCTTGTAAGTCGCCCAACTCTTCAGTGTACCCGAAACCTTAAAATCAGTAGGTTGATCACTCATGTGCTAGTTTAGACTCTGAAACTAGTGGGTCTGGCACAACTGTTTGTCATTCGTTTGGGGACTACAGATAGGAATATGCAGTAAGTAATATATTTTCTTTGGTATCTCATAATTGTCAGTTTTTTATGAGAGAAATAATTGTTCTTTATTGATAGTATTTCCTAATATTTTCTTAGTGCATTTTTTTATACTCAGTTAAGTTTACATTTTTTGGTAAAGGGCAGGAAAACCACACATAATTTTATATGTAACTTGATTGCTTTGATATATGTGATCAGTATGAATGTATATGTATTCATAAGATATTGTTTGTATATTGACATTTATGACCTTTGTTAAATCATGTATTTTTTAATATAATGCACGCGTTTGATTGAATGATATGCTATGTTTAGGCAATTTCTAGACAAGAGCTTAGTCAATTTCATTGGATTTCAAGGGGCAGTTTCAGTTTTGGGCTGTGAAAAGTACTTTTTTAAAACTGATTTTTATGCCCCCAAAGGAGGCATATAGTAGTCGCACCGTCTGACCGTGGGTGGGTGGGTGGGTAGGTGGGTGGGTGGATGGGTCTGTCCGTCCAAACTTCGTTTCAGCTCTGTAACTTTTTAATGCCTGGATGGATTTTAATATAACTTCAGATCATTATTTCCCATGACTAGACGATGTGTCGCGTATAACTCCCATGCTCGTCGGTCAAAGATCAAGGTCACAATTCAAGGTCAAAGGTCATGAATTTTCGTTTCCGCTACATTACTTGTAAATGCCTGGATGGATTTTAATATAACTTCAGATTATTATTCCCCATGACCAGACGATGTGTCGCGTACAACTCCCATGCTCGTCGGTCAAAGGTCAAGGTCACAATTTAAGGTCAAAGATAATGAATTTTTGTTGCCGCTCAGTTACTTCTTAACGCCTGAATGGATTTTAATATAACTTCAGATTATTAGTACAATGACTAGACAATGTGTCGCGTACAACTCCCATGATCGTCGGTCAAAGGTCAAGGTCACAATTCAAGGTCAAAGGTCATGAATTTTTGTTTCCACTTGATAGCTTCTAAATGTCTGGAGGGATTTAAATGTTACTTCAGATTATTATTCTCTATGACCAGACAATGTGTCGCATACAGCTCCCATGCTCGTCTGTCAAAGGTCAAAGTCACAATTCAAGGTCAAAGGTCAAGGATTTCTGTTTCTCCACTATAACTTCTAAACATCTGGAAGGATTTTAATATTACTTCAGATTATTATTTCCCATGACCAGGCGATGTGTCGTGTACAACTCCCATGGTTCTCGGTCAAAAGGTCAAGGTCACAATTCAAGGTCAAATGTCAAGGAATTTCTTTCTGCTCTTTATCTGCCAAAAGTCTTGAAGGATTTTAATATTACTTCAGATTATTTTCTCCCATGACCAGTTGATGTGTCGCATACCACTTACATGCTCCTCGGTCAAGGTCTAAGGGTCCAAGGTTACACTTAAAAGGTCAAATACTAGAATGAACTTTTTGTAGGAAGCATCATTTTTTTCCAGCATGTAAGGAATGTAATAACTTGGTGGGAATGAAGAGCATTATGAGGCAGTGTGTCACAACAACAAACAGTTGTGTTGCTGAAATCTCAAGATATTTGTCCAGGGCATAATATTGTACTCTGACATTGTTTTGCCTTCCTCTAACGAGCATATGCTTCGGGGGCATATGTCACATCCTGTGACAAGCCTTGTTTTCTGTTCTCTGTACATTTATTGTTTATATTTCAAGGTTTGAACAGCACATTGCATGTGAATAGTTAAACTTTTGAAGAATGTTTGTTATTGAGAAAATGTTGCTACCTGGTAGACATACCCTAGTAATATTTTGCTTAAAACGGTATCGTGATTATCAAAATAATTATATTTTGCAACCAAACCAGCAAAGCAGATAAAAAGTATTGATGGATTTCTACAATTGTTTTAACATTTTATTGTAAATGTTTTTTTTTACGTTTATATTCACTTCTAACGGCGCCCTGTGAAGGTCTGCATCATTGTTTTTTCTTGTTACTATTGAGTTGAGTGAACTTTTTTTATGACCATCAATTCCAATAATTAAAGGGTAGATGATAATACGCATCACTGTTCAGAACAAGACCGCAAGCCTGAAGATTAACACATTTAAAGGTTCACAGCCGTCGCTATTCTCTTTTCGAACATCAGCATTTACTGCCTGCAAAAAATGGAAACCCGGAGTAGAGAAATAAGGGCAAGAAAAGTAGCTAAAATATGACAATGATTATGCTAAACAAATTATCAAAGGGTAATACAGTAATTATTGTTCAAGTCTGTCTCAACAACTAGTGAGGTCTTCTGTTTTCAAGTGAGCCCTTTGGGTCATCATTGCCATCTCGTGGAAAATTTGTTTGGCATGATCATAAATTGCATAATCATTATGGTAATTTTACCATTTTATCACGTATTGTGTAAGTTTTGAGCTTTAAATGCTGTTTAGCGAAACGGTAAAATTAATACCTGGAGAAAAAAAACAAGTGGAGTTATTTTTTCCCACATGCATGACATCACTATTTCCATGGTAAAAATTCAATCCGGGTGATGTCAAGAGGAAAAATATATCTCATTCAATGCATTTTAATATATATGCTCAATTCAATTAGGTTTCATTTGAAAGCTGACTATTTTCATAGACACCTGGCTTTGATTTCAAATGATAACGATAGTTGCATTCTACTTGTTTACATTCAGAGTGAACTCTGTGGCAGCGGGCGCAATCTTGGATGTCGATCCATGACTCAAAGATTACGGTCTCGACACGGACTGTCTGTGGGAAGGTTAGTATAAATGTGTGTTAAGGCTGCAAGCTACTGCATATTAAATTTACATGTAAATTCTTACATATTGAAGGAGATAAAGTACTGTTCTTCCAATTTAATACCTATAATCTTAAAGACAAAGAAGAACTTTCGATGTACAGTTACGAAGAGTAGTAATGTAGTAATCGATGCGCAGGTATCCCTTTAACAAAAGTATATTGCCTTCTCTCGACGTGCAAAAAATGCTCACGATAAGCATAACTGCAAAACGTCCGTCATGCTAATTTACTATTTACTTAAATAATTCCGCTATAATCATCTGCAAAGTAGCTACATTTGCTCCGTATCGATGAAAAATATGGCAGTTAATTGCAACTGGGCATTAAAGACCCCGTTGTTTTGTCTTGCAGAAACACAGTTCTTCATCAGATGAAGCTGTTGGATCCAGAGGGTGTTGAAGCCAGACGTAGACATAGACTCGTTACAAGAATATATCAGAATACAACAGCGGTCCAAACTTTTTACTACACATGGATGGGTATGACAAGATCAAGCGCTTTGGACTGGCAGTACATGGTGCCATAGATGGGTGAGTTCCTCGAAGCTGTTCATTGTTCAGTACAGACAACGCAAAACCCGACAGCCAGACATGTCAGACAAACAATGAGAATGTCATACAAAAATTTCAAAACACCTTGTTCATATTTTATACTTGTTTTTACTTAGATGTCCGACAGCTGATTTGGAAGTTTTGTGTAGTCTATTAGGAGGTATGTAGTAAAGGAGGTTATTTGAGTGTTTTTCCCACAACATTTGCGATGATTTGTATTGTGACATATTTAATATTTGGTATTTATCTACTGGACGATAGTTAACTAGTAAGTTAGTAATTCACATTTATGGAAGCCTCATTTATGCAAGCCTCATATATAAACGGGACAATCATTAAAACCAACATTCCACTACCAAGCAGTTTGGTATTCAAATGATAAACTATCAACTGGAAAGTTGTTTGAAAATATCTAACTTCCGTGATGATTCGTTACGATCACACTTGTTCTCACCTTTTAGGTACTCACGGAGAGTTTTATGGTTAAAGGTTAATAGAACAAATAACGACCCAAAGAAGGTGGCATCATATTCCCTTGAGTTTGTAACAGAAGCAAAAGGTAAAAATTTATTTTGGTATTTTATTTAAATACTGCATATATAATTAAGGGCATGTTGTACAACGGTGGCAAAGAAGGGTGTTGGGGGTGTGCGTGTGTGTGCGTGTGATGGTGCGTGTGTGTGCGTTTACAGCCAAAGAAATATTTTGCGATTAAAAAGTATTCAATAATGTATTTTATGACAGTGGTTATGGTTAACTTTTCTTCCTTTTTTAATCAAAGGTAATGGTAACGAAGTATTGTATTGTTTCAGTTATGCCACAGTTTGTTGTAAGATTGTACACTCACGCACGAACGCACACGCGCGCGCGCGCACACACACACACACACGCACACACACACACACACACACA
Organism: Congeria kusceri; assembly: GCA_027627225.1. Lineage (NCBI taxonomy): Eukaryota > Metazoa > Mollusca > Bivalvia > Myida > Dreissenidae > Congeria > Congeria kusceri. The sequence continues at coordinate 20,657,783 of CM051038.1, read as the reverse complement.
CACACACACACACACACATGAAGTCAGTTTGGCTTTGTAGTGGCTTTAACAAATAGTACATATTATTATAGAAATACCGGTAAAGGACTTCTAAAAAAAACGATTAACTGGGTACATTAAATATTTGTAAAGAAATATATAATGTCAATCTATGTCAAACTAACGTTTTGGGGGTTTTACATTAGGAGCGTCAAGATGCATCCGAATGGATGTAGGCAGTGAGAATGGAGTTGTAACTAACATGCAGAAGTCGTTCCGGTGGTTTCACGAAGATGAAATGGCAGGGGAGAAAAGTGTACTGATTGGGAGTTCACCTTCAAACCAGGTTTGAAACGATGTCACATTACAATATATCTGGTAGAAGACTGCATGATGTCAACATGGTTACCATACTTATGTCTGGATACAGATGGAAACAAGAAATGTCTTTAAAAAGACAATCGGCGTTGATGTTCGCTAAGGACCGCACAATTAGAATTAATTAAAAGATCGAGATTCAACACAAGTATTAATGAAAAGATGTTATATATAGTTTCTTCATTTATACAATAGTAGATATGGTACGTAACTATGTCACTAACTGAGGATTTATTGTCATTTTCGACATTTTATTTTTCTGTGCTTAGATATTAAACACAGATGATTATTTTTCATTAACTTGAAACAACATAAAACAATCTAAATCCTCTAATAGTTATAAATAAAAATCTGGGGTCTGAGAACGTAAGTAAATTTGGGGACCGGTTTAACTTGTGGCTGATTTCACTTGCTTTCGAGCATGTCTTACGAGTAAGTCAGAACAGTAGGCTAAACAAAATGATTATTTCATTCTGTGAATGAATACATGTATTACATTCTGTTCATGATATAAATGACAAAATGTGTTCAAAATTAGGATCGGTTTTAGAGTGAATGTTGAATATATGTTTATATTAACAGTTTATGTAAACAATTATGTAAATTGTAATCCCTAAAATTATGCAACCGTTATTGATAGACATTAAGCCATTGTTTTAAGTTTGCATTTCCTAAAATTTTCCCGGGCCAAACAAATTTCCCAATAAAATAATGGTATTTAATTTTTCCGCTGCATAATTAATTTATTGCGCCGAGCTTCTGGCTTTTCATTGGTACACATTTTCAATAATCTGGAAAAGTGATCTTAGACAGCTACGCCAACAAAAAAATCACAGTGACCTTGATCTACTCGACTAATGAATTCAGCATCTAACTTCACAAAAAATGTTATCAGCCATGTTTAAGAAATAGGTCATTTATAAGGGCAGGGCTGCCTATTCCCTTTAGTTGTTTCTCTAGTTGTTTCTAGAATATACTGTTTACATGGACATTTTCCAGCAAATTCGTACATATGTGCGTTTCAATCCTACCAGGATTAATAGAAGGTAGTATAAAACTGCAATTGATGAATAATACATAATGTGTATTGCAGCATGGCAAGAAATTCTTGGTGAATTGGAAAGTAGAGGAATATTTTCCACCGCAAATAACCTTCACGTGTAAGTTTGTAAACAAGTGTTGTGAAGTTACAGTCCTTTGGTCACGTCGTTTTTGCAGCTTTGCCTTAATGTACCGTTTTTTATTGGCGCCGCGCTCATGCGGCGTCTATATGCGATGAGTCTAACTGGAAGCTTATGGAAGGAGCATCATTATATTGTATTTACAAATACTTGCTTGAAATACCTGAAACAAATAGAGAGATACTTTCTTGCATTATTTACCTTAAATTATGTTTTCATTTATAAATCAATTATTTCCGCCAGCGTATGAAAACAAAAAATATACAATTAATTGCTGCTCAATTACAAAACAAAGATTGGGGCCTAGTGGGTACAACACCGGAAATATTTAAACGCATGCCAGTTAGAGACTACATGCTAAACGAGCCGGATCCGGCTAGCTCAGTTGGTAGAGCGCTGGATCGTGAGTTCGAACCCCAGCCCGGCCACATAACTTGTGTGGGGATTGGTCATGAAATAATTTCTACGGCCATTCCCCCCCCCCCCCATCTACCTCTGATTCAAGTAGGGCAGTTGTCAGTTACTGGCATAGGTGTGTGTACTGGTAAACCGCTTAGATCGGCTAAGCTTGCCCAGGAAAGATTTGAGTAGGTTAACTGACCGCGGTGATATGACTGAAATACTGTTAAAAACGGCGAAAATTGCAAACAAACAAAATACATGCTAAACGTGATCATGACTAATGTATGATTATTGACTGCACAGTACACATACAACCTCTTACTTATTATCTATTTGCTGAATAATTTGATATTTGTTTGAGTTATGTTTACCTACGTAAAATTTATATTTGATATCTATATCATAGTTGACCCATAACTTTGTTTTATGCATACTATCATATCTTCATTTGTATACTAACGAGCATACTAGTATTGTCCATTGTATTATTCAATAAACTAAACTACATGTATAATACATTTCTGTGAATGCGTCTTAATGATTTTCAGAGAATGTGTAAGATATTGCTTCACACCAATAATACAACATGAGCTGAATATGGTCCGACAAGAATGGAACGATCATCAAATCAGACACCAGAACGGAGATGAAGTCCATGGCAAGCCAGAAATCCTCTATCGCCATCCAGAATTATACGGTATTATAATCAATATTATAATCACGACCGATTATTATTAATTTAATGGTCAAGCTGTTGTTTCAGTGAATTTTCTACTGGTCATCTGTTAATTAACGTAATGGATTATATAAAACACACGGCACAATGCACGGGATGCGATGATTATGAACTGTGTGATGCTGATTATATATAATTTTCAATTTTACTTATTATTGAGGGCACATAGAAGACACGATTAGAATATACGATTCAAGCTTTTATTCATTTATTTATTCTTAAAAAAATTATAAATAATACAAAATCCGATATAGGTACAAGGAAAAAAGTTGGTTCTGCTGGTGTTCTGACCTACGATAATATATAAATAATCAAACATGATATCATTATCGCTACTAAAAGCCATTTTATTATTTGAGCTATCCGAGTAACTGATAGATATTAAATGAAAAATAGACAAAATAGTATTTTTGCATTTTTTTAGTAAAGGGACTGGATTTGCATTCGTAATGTAACATTGCACGTTATATTATATGTTATTATTTTGTTCTTTTTGCACCTAAAGGCACAAGGGACTATAGATTTCCGGTAGAAATGGAAGACGTGGCGACCTTTCGCTCGTTTTGCAAAACACCGACGTTAACTGGTGTTGAGGAGCCCCTCCAAACAACCCTATTTGGGTTGCTTGAATCCACAGGAAGAACGCCACCTGAAACTGTAGAAGAAGCAAAAGACCTTCTCGAGTGGTTTACAAACTATTTTCAATAAGGCATTGGACACGCATGCATTGGTTCAATAGTGAACTTCTTTATTAAAAAAGAAGCTGTATTATAAAATGTGCAAACGTCGTCTGATCTGTCTTTTCCCCAGCATCTGATACAGGTCAAGCATAAAAATTATTTTCCTGAATATGACCACATAATGCGCATATGAAAGATTCAGTGGTAAATGATGCTAAATGATAGGTAACAAAACAATATCGAGTCTGCCTTTTAGTGCAAGGTTTTGATGAAAGATGACATTTTCATATATTTTAAATCAGTACGTACTCTTTTAGTGCCACATGACCGATTGCCAGGGAGTTTGTTTTTGGAGATTCTGTTTAAAGTGTTGAAATATGCTAAGGCTAAACAAAATTAATGAATTGTTTCTCAGGTAGCGCCGCAACGTATTGTTATAACCCGCTACGAATTTGATTAAATGCAAAAAAATATTAACTATTTTTCGACGATCACGCGCCGGGTTTTAAACAATTCTGCGTTTTTTACATAGTGGAAGAAAAGTAATCCGGTAGAGGTAGATTTCGTTAGATTTATGTAGATTTTAGTATTTCCAGTAACATTATTCCTGTGTGATCATAGAATCTGGTATTTCTATTTCCACGGTAATTGTTTATCTTTCGATTGTCCTGATTAATTGTCAACATCAAACATATTTTTGATGTTTTTTTTTTTAAGAAAAGAAGAAGTTATTAAAATGATTTCATTTGGAAACACTCGAGTAATACGACTTTTTATCATAAATCTAATGACTTTGTGTCATCTTGCAACCATCGGTAGACATTTGACGGCCAATGTATACACTTTCGTCTGCTTAGGTTAAAATGTAGGAAAACTCATAATGTTATTTCGTAATATTTGAAAACAAAATTAACAATTTTTAAATAATTTATGTTTGTTTGTACACGAACAGCCAACTATTTTTAAAACAAAAGTTTTACCGCGAGATAACCGATGACGAAATGTTTCAATTTGGCTGCCTGTTGCAAAAAAGGCAATTTTTTAACAACGAATAATGTGTTTTCTAACTAAATTTCAGTCGTTCCTTTCGTGAACAGGTTCAATTAATTTGATATTATTGAAAGAAAAAAGTTAGGATTTTTTTTTTCTGCTCAAAATAATTGTTTAACCAAGAGAATCGGATATACACAAATTTTGAAATAATGTGTTGATATAGTTTATTGTTGATTTCAATTTTTTTTTCTAGATGCTTTAGCTTGTTAAAAAGCATTCCATATTTTTGAAGAAATTCTGTGTTAATAAGTTCTATGTACTTGTTTTGATATGTCATTACATAGTGCCAATAGAAAAGAGCAGGATAAAAATATTCTTGAATAAAAAAATCCGTCCACCTTCCTGATTTTTTAGAAAAAGTGCCCGAGAAGCAATTCATAAATTTTGTTTTGCCTTAAAATGCTGCAAATGTTACCATATAACGATTTAATTATCAGCACCTTGATGATGGTTGGCCGTTTTAAACTAGATTTCCTCTTACATATTTCTAGACATAGGTACATAATTATATTTTGTTTCAACTTAATATTAGTTTAAACTTAGTGGGATATTATGTAATTTTCTCAAAACCATAAGTATTTCTTTACACCTTTTTTCACCAAAGGAGCAGTGTTATGTACCTTTTGGGAACAAGGGGGCAGTATTATGTACCTTTTGGAAACAAGGGGGCAGTGTTATGTACCTTTTGGCAACAATGGGGCAGTGTTATGTACCTTTTGGCGACAAGGGGGCAGTGTCATGTACCTTTTGGCAACAAGGGGGCGGTGTTATATACCTTTTGGCAACAAGGGGCCAGTCTTATGTACCTTTTGGCAACAAGGGGCCAGTGTTATGTGCCTTTTTGCGACAAGGGGCAGTGGTATGTACCTTTTGACGCCAAATCGGCCATGCTATTTATCTTTTGACGCCATGAGCACCAAGAGATCAGTGTTGTGTACCATTTAACTTGAATTTTCCGCATATTGACCTTTACGCCATTTGCACAGACTTGTCCATAAGAAACACACCTTATTAAGACAAGCCTAGTAAGTACTAGAATTGTCACATGAGTGACGGATATACCCCCACAATAGGGCCTTGTTACAAAACTATGGCATCCATTCAAAAGAAATGGACAGAGAGAGAATGCTTTAATTTTTGAATGGTCAACAGAGTATTTGGAAAAATTTAATTTCAATAGGAGCCATAACTCTGTCAACATTTTGTGGATTGTAACCAAAGTTGAACTTGATCTGTATTATATGATGTTACACCTATGTACCAAACATACTTTAAATAAGTGAAGCCTTTTATGAGTTATTGTCCATGTTTTTCGGGAATTTAAGTAAAAAAGGGGCCATAATTGTGTCAAAATTCAGTGGTTTGTAACCAAAGTCAAACTTGACCTGTATTTTATGATGCTACATGTGTACCAATAATTATTTAAATACAGGTATGTCGAGCCATTGTTGAGTTATCGTCAACACACCATGTTTTTAGGGAATTTAAGTCCAATAAAGGGCCATAACTCTGTCAAAATTGTGTGGTTTGTAAACAAAGTCAAACTTGACCCGTATTTTATGATGCTACACATGTATACCAAGAATTATTTGAATATGTCGTGCCATTCTTGAGTTGTCGTCCGGAAATCATGTTTTTAAGGAATTTTAAGTCAAAAAGGGGCCGTAACTCTGTCAAAATTTAGTGGTTGTAACCAACGTCAAACTTGACCTGTATTCTATGTTACACATGTGTACCAAAAATTATTTGAATATGTCAAGACTTTCTTGACTAATCATCCGGAAACCATGTTTTTAGGGAATTTTCAGTCAAAATGGGGCCATAACTCTGTCAAAATTTAGTGGTTTGTAACCAACATCAAACTTGACCTGTATTCTATGATGTTACACATGTGTACCAAAAATTATTTGAATATGTCAAGCCGTTCTTGAGTTATCATCCGGAAACCAACAGACCGACAGACCAAGAAGCTTATTGCTTTATATCCCACGCTAAACTTTGTTTGTGGGGGTATAAAAACAAGCTTAGCAATAAAGAACAATGTATATAAATTAAATGTTATATTTCTTTTAAAACAATAAAACACTTTTCATACTAACGGATTAAACTATTTAAAATAACCTTAAAACAAACTTAAACTAACATTGAACAAGACGTGCCACAAATGCCTATAAGAGGAACGCAACATAATGTCAGATAAATCAGTTCCTGAAAATTTACAATAATGGTATTTTATTTTTTACCACAAGGTAGATGAATAGGTTCGTCTTGATTTCTGTTCTATTTGCATTCAAAAAAAAAGAATGACCCACACGAATTACTCAAGGGTTAAAAAAACAAACAAAATGTGGGTGAAATAATTTACAGCTAATCATAGTTTAATACACTGGTATAGTGCCATAGACATAAACTGATAACACAAAAGCAACAAACACTAAGACATTTACTAGATCAACAAAGTAACTCACCATTTATGTTGCATTTTCTATACTATTTGTATGATAGCAAAAAACATCAGTTGCTTTAAGTTTATAATTATGGCGGTTATAATTGTATGTCAAAACGGTATGGCTTCGTTCTTTCATTACAGATAAATGCCTTTTAAAATAAGGTCTATGAGTGAACAGCACTTGTGAATATTCCTTTGTACAAGTGTCTGTGTATATATTTTAGCACAGTATTTAAATTAAATATACAAATCCATTCACTTTATGTCAAATCATCATGGGCATTGATAAAAAATGGCCATATGATAAACAATCTAAATCATAAACACAATACTATAATGGCGACATGGTCCTACTCTGGCGCCTATTTTGGCAAACCTAGAAATTGACAATGCTAGTAATGTAAAAATCTGTATTCCCTAAGCTCTAAAACAAACCAAAAACAACATTGAAACAAAACTTTTACAATACTTATGTTAAATCTGATACATGATCCCTGACAGTATTGGGAAGTGAATAATTTATCCTATATGCAATCCCAAGCGAGGTCTAGATATAAGCTATCTACATATGAAGTTTTATTAAAATATCTCAATGTCTTCTCAAGCTATTGAGCAGAAACTGTTTGTCTATTTTTAGTAATGGTGACCTTGACCACACCCACCCTATATGCAATCCCAAGCAAGGTCTAGATATAATATATCTACATATGAAGTTTCATTAAAATATCTCAATGTCTCCTTAAGCTATTGAGCAGAAACTGTTTGTCTATTTTTAGTAATGGTGACCTTGACCACATCCACCCTATATGCAATCCCAAGCAAGCTCTAGATATAATATATCTATGTATGAAGTTTCATTAAAAGATCACAATGTGTTCTCAAGCTATTGATCGGAAACAGATTTTTATTTTTAGTAACGGTGACTTCGACCTCGACCCCACCCACCCTATATGCAATCCCAAACGAGGTCTCGATATAAGGTATCTATGTATAAAGTTTCATTAATATATCTCAATGTGTTCTCAAGTTATTGAGCGGAAAACGTTTCTCTATTTTTAGTAACGGTGACCTTGACATTGACCCCACCCACCCCATACGCAATCCAAAGTGAGGTCCAAAATAAGGTATCTATGTATGAACTTTAATTAAAATATCTCAATTCGTTCTCAAGTTATTGAGGGGAAACCATTTTTCTATTTTTAGTAACAGTGACTTTGACCCCACCCACCCCGTACACAATCCCGAGCGAGGTCTCAATATATGGTATCTATGCATTAAGTTTAATTAAAATATCATTATGCGTTCTCGCCCCCAATACGCCTGCCTGAGCGCCCATCCACCCGCACGCCCAATGACATACCCCAATCTAATAACCAAAATGTTTCTTTAAAAATCATTAACCAGAGCATCTTAGTACAGTGAACGCCTCTTGGTAATGAAGCTTCCCATAAAGTTTGAAGATTGGCTAGTAGTTGCTGAGAAACAGTCCAGACAAGAATCGCGCACTATACACTAATTTCAGCAACCTTCAAAGTCCCATAACTGCAAGTAAAATCACTGAAAGGGAACATCCTTGTACTGTGCACACTTAATTTTGATAATGAAGCATTTCATACAGTTTCATTGTATTCTGGCCAGTAGTTGCAGAGAAATAGCCCGGACAAGAATTTTTCACTATATTCTAATTTCAGAAACCTTCAAAGTCCCACAACTCTTAGAAAAATCATTGAAGCAGAACATCCTTCAGTGCAAATCTCCTTTTGGTAATAAAGCTTCCCATAAAGTTTAATTGAAATCTGGCCAGTCGTTGTGTAAAAATAGATTGGACAAAAATTGTGCACTAAATACTTATTTCAGAAGTCCCATAACTCTAAGAAAAATCATTGAAGCAGAACGTCCTGATTCAGTGCACACCTCCTCTGGGTAATGAAGCTTCCTATAAAGTTTCATTTAATTCTGGCCAGTATTTGTGTTTAAATAGACGGGACAAGTATTTTGCACTACATGCTTATTTCAGAAGTCCCATAACTCTGAGAAAAATCATTGAAGCGGAACGCCCTGGTTCAGTACACATCTCCTCTTGGTAATAAAGCTTCTATAAAGTTTCATTGAACTCAGACCAGTAGTTGCGTAGAAATAGACCAGACAAGAATTGTGCACTAAATGCTTATTTCAGAAATCTTTAAATTCCCATAAATCTGAGAAAAATCATTGAAGTGGAACATCATGGTACAGGGCACACCCCTTTTGGTAATGAAGCTTCACATGAAGTTTAATTGACTTCTGGTCAGTAGTTGCTGAGAAGTACTCCAGACAAGAAAACGGGATGGACGGAGGGACGGACGGATGGACGGACAAAGCGGCAACTATATGCTCCCCCGAAAATGTTTCGGGGAACATAACAAATGATAGTCATGCAACTATACCATCCAATACACATATTTTATGTAAGTATGACATGCTGAACCAATGTCACCAGTAATGATGTGCTATGTACAAGCAGATACACTATTTGAGAAAATAAGTCCACTTAAAAAGGTAAATAACCTTTCATCTAACTGTTTAATTTTACATGCCAAGAAATGCTTTTCACCACATGATCCTTACACTTTCAAAAAGCCACATGATTCCTTAAGACAGCATATCATGATTTCACTAAATTTCTCTGGATCCTCAATGCCTCTTGGAATCCATATCTCCAAACTGCAGGTTGACACATGTGGCAAGCGTCCCTGTTCAGTGAAGAACTTTATTTCAATTTTTTGGGGAAATCCTAGGTGTGGTATAATGACCCCGAAGACAAAAGAGGCTTTCAGGACAATGCTTCAAATAGTTAATTTATGTTTTCTGGTACTTATGATGTAATCAAATGCAATAACAATTGTCATTATTTTTCTTACAATCTTCATATGACGGTAGCTTACTCTACATTTACCGAAAAGGTAATCTCTAATCAATAGTGACGTTTATATGAGTATGTGAACTCATCTTTTATATCAACCTCTCTATAACAGATATATGAACGACACGTCTGTCCGTCTGACTTTGTCTGGTGTAAGCATTTTCTGACTAATGAGCTAATAATGCTACCTTCAATGTCCTGGAGGAAAATCTCCCATGAGTATATAGATTGCTCCTCCCCGGTCCTATTGTTCGAACCCTCAGGGGACCTGTCGTACGCACACAATCCTTCAAACGTATTCTTGTCCAGCGCCACAGGAGCAGCGCATAACAGTGGTTTAAACTTAGCAGCATTCTCTTTCACCTTTTGAAAGAGTGTTCCAAGGGAGTCCATTCCTCTTGTGAACTGCTGGATTTCAGCAGATGTCCTGAAAGAACATAAAGTTTTTAATTAACTTCACTGACTATGCCCCTGGCATGTCAACTACCGGTATTTATTATTGAAAGACTCAGCAATTCTATCAAATCTTGTAATTGTGATACTTTTAACAAAATGTTGTCTCAAATCTTTGATTGTTCCTGAACGTGAAATAGTTTTAAATGTTTTGATTAGTAATGTAACTGAGTATAAAAATGCACTAATGTCAAAACTAAATGAACGTCCCTAGTAACATTAATGAGGACATAGGGTGGTTTTACCTGTATAAAAGGAACTGCTTTTGTATAAGCACTGCATAATCCTCTTTATTTTGCAGGGTCAAACGGTAAATGTTAATAATACCGTTTTCAATTAGGCTGTCCCCATGAATGCTGAGAAATCTCTCCCTATCACATTTCAATTAGGCTGTCCCCATGAATGCTGAGAAATCTCTCCCTATCACATTTCAATTAGGCTGTCCCCATGAATGCTGAGAAATCTCTCCCTATCACATTTCAATTAGGCTGTCCCCATGAATGCTGAGAAATCTCTCCCTATCACATTTCAATTAGGCTGTCCCCATGAATGCTGAGAAATCTCTCCCTATCACGTTTCGATTAGGCTGTCCCCATGAATGCTGAGAAATCTCTCCCTATCACATTTCGATTAGGCTGTCCCCATGAATGCTGAGAAATCTCTCCCTATCACATTTCAATTAGGCTGTCCCCATGAATGCTGAGAAGTCTCTCCCTATCACATTTCAATTAGGCTGTCCCCATGAATGCTGAGAAATCTCTCCCTATCACATTTCAATTAGGCTGTCCCCATGAATGCTGAGAAATCTCTCCATATCACATTTCAATTAGGCTGTCCCCATGAATGCTGAGAAATCTCTCCCTATCACATTCTGTGTTGAGACCACGTAGCTAGATGAAACAATGACTGGTTTAACTTTTTAATACTGATTTTTGCAAGTAAAAAGGGTAGTATATTGAGATGTATATATGTATCCAAAAGACATTACTGAAAATTAAATTGCATTATTGTATTGTATATTTATTCATTTGCATGCAAGTCATTCCTAAAAGCAACGATATATTTTCCTTATTGAGTCAAAATGGACTGTTGCTGTTTGTTTTGACTTAGGTGCTTTTTAAGGATCTCTCTTTCAGAATTTAATTACTAAACATTCATAGATTTAATCCTTATACAATTGACTATTGATAAACACTGTAATTTTGTAAGACGGAAGCACCGTAGTGTTGAAATAACTGATAAAGATTTGACCCTTACTTCTTGAATAATACTTTGAGCATCCATAGGTAGAACTCGCCAGGCGTCATCTTCAAAGGCTGAATTATTGGTGTCTGTCATGAAGTCATACAACCTTCTCATTCAGACGAAGACTGCTTGGGCCGTCGTTGGCAATAGACATTGCCAGCAATTGTCCAGCTAAGAAGTAATGGTTATTATGGAGGCGCACAACATTGTGGTTGAAATACCGCGAGCCTTCTGGACCATCAAACAAATCAGATGAATAGAGTTCCTGAATGGGAAGTCTGAAATAATAGATTAAGGCAAGTTTGAAATAATAGATCAACCTTCTATTACAGTTATCTGTTGTTTTTTTTAAAGATGCAGGAAAGATATAATGAGGTCTGTATTGTAGAATGAAAATGCCACTATTTGTTGAAATGCAATAAAATAATTAGAAAATGCAACAAGATATATCACCAAATTCAACATATAAACATTGTTTTGTTTTGGGCTTTAAATGTGTTGTATCAAAACATTTCTTCCATCTGATTTTGAAAGAACTTAGAAATGTGTCCATAAGACACGGATGCCCCTACCTATGCAGTGTTGTCTGTTATGAAAAGTGGTCTATATACATATAAATTATTTTGCAAAAAGTGAGTATTGTTGAAATAGGGATCAGCGGATCAATGAATGTTTCAAAGATGCATTAACACAACTTCCATGCAGGACGAAATTATGCCGCCCCGGACAGGGTGCATGGCTATTAATTCATATATTTGACTTTTGACCTTCAAGTGTGACCTTGACCTTAGAGCTAGAAACCTGGTTCTTGTGTGCCAAACACTGTCACATCATGCTTGACACCTCTGTCAAGTTATATGAAAACCCTTCTATAATGGACGAAATTATGCCCCAGACAAGAATGCAAACATGTATGTTCATATGTACATACATACATACGTACTTACACAAGGAAAGGACCAATACTATATGCCCCTCATCATAAATGGTGGGGGGGGGGGGGGAGGGGCATAAAAATAAAAATCCCTGGCAGTAAGTTACACACATTGAAAATGTAAACAAACTTGTTTACAAATTTATACAAAATCTGTCACATGACAATGTTAGTTTTCACTATATTTCTGAAACACATTGGTGTTCATATTTTAGATTTATACATATTCAGGTCAATGTAAAACATTGCCAAATTATTGTTTGAAAATATACATATAAACAAAACTGACCTCATTACACCAGTCCTGATGAATAAGGAAAATTGTATGAAAAAGGTATGAATAAGGAATTTTGTTTTGGTGCAAGACTGAACGAGTGATATTCAAATATCTTTTTACATAATTATACTGTATGCTTGCTAAAATATCTTTCACATTTTTCAAGCTGCACAGGTGGAATGAAAAATACACAGATGCTTGCTGATTCTCCCTCATAATAAGACACATACAACAAGAGGGCCAATATGGAGCGGAACTATTTTCGAACTCAGCCGAGATATCATAAAAAGGAATAATCTGAGCAAGTTTCATGTTCATTGGGCAAAAAATGTGACTTCTAGAGTGTTCACAAGATTTTTCTTCAATTTGATCTAGTTACCTAGTTTTTGACCCCACATGACCATGTTTCTGAGATATCATGGACAAAAGTTCTGAGCAAGTTTCATGATGATTGGACGATAAATTGGAAGATAAATGTGGCCTCTAGAGTGTTCACAAGGTAACTGTTGACTATGAACGACTAATGACGGACAAAAGGCTGTCACAAAAGTTCACCATGAGCACGTCGTGCTCAGGTGAGCTATAAAGTGAGTACAATAGCTTCTTTGATGAGTTTTGTTAAAACAAGAGGGCCAAGATGGACCTCGGTCGCTCACCTGAGTATATAGCATCATAATGGCTTTTAACAAAAAGATTGTTTAAGATTTTAATATAGCCATATAAGGAAAACTGTCCAGCCCTCTGGCGGCCATTATTTTTAACGAATCAAAATGATTTGAATGAATTTGGTAGAGGGTCACCCAAGGAGCATTTATGTGAAAACTATTTTCAAATCCAGCCAGTGGTTTCTGACAAGAAGATTTTTTAAGTTTTCCAGTTTTTAAGCTTTTGGTTGCCATGGCAACCAGAGTTTTCAATATATTTTAATAAATTGAAGAAATTTGGTAAAGGACCATCCCAGGAACATTCCTGCCAAGTTTGGTTAAAATCCGCCTAGTGGTTTCAGAGAAGAAGTTGTTTGAAGTAAAATGTTGACGACGGACGCCGGACACAGACTGACCACAATAGCTCACCCTTGAGCACTTCGTGCTCAAGTGAGCTAAAAAAAACTTTATCTTTTGCAGGAAAGAAATGCTAAATAAGAGAGATAACAGCAATGTGACAAATCACACATAAGAAATTGTACATAATTACTCTCCTGAAAATATCATTTATACATTTCCCTTCCTTGAAATTAATATATATTTATTTCATGCTATGCAGTGAATGAGTGGAGAATACCAGTGAAAGATAACTTCATAACAACCAAATAAGTAACATATCTTTAAATTATTTCAAAAATCAAAGCAGTGCTTTCTGACACGAAGATTTTAAAAGTTTCAATACAGACATACATGGAAAAATGGCCCTGCCCCCTGGCGGCCATGTTTTTAAACACGAACCATTTGAGCAATTCTGGTAGAGAACCATCCAAAGACTTCTGTGAAATTATTTGAAAATCTAGCCAGCGGTTTACGAGTTGAGTATTGAAACTAAAGAATACTGCCATGAGATATGACCTGGTCTGGTCATTCCAGCAGCAGATGGATGCTGATCTGGTGTTGATGCTGATCTGTCCCGACGCTGAAGAAAAACAATTAGCAAAATGGCATCAGCATCTACACTCAGAATATCAGTCCAAGGGGGTCCAAGAAAAGAAAATGTCTGTTGAATGCTAAAATCGAAGTTTGTACTATAAAATACAACAATTCTAGTGTAGGTTGTCAAGATCACTGCCAATTCCCACGGGATTTGCGCATGAAATAATGAATATTTATCTAAGATATTGTGAATATTCTTTATCAATATTTGTAATATTAAAAAACTGTGTGTCGACGTTTTTGTTCTATCTCTTCATATAAGTAGAACTACCCCACTCACCATGCCATAGACTGATATTGTGACTTTACTATCTTCATGTTACATCATTGCAGTTATTTTTTTGTTTTCTATGCAAATTATATAGAACACTCTGCTTCTTAATTTTTTTTTTCCAAATACAATGCAAGCTAAGGGCCTTTTTGTACTATATATATGCTTTGTATATTTGTATGCTTTCCTTTTTCATTTTGCGTATGTCTTTCACGTACTTGTTATTACTATGCAGATCTTCAGCAAATGGAGGCAATAAAGATATATATAAAGATATATATATCACTGAAAGTGATTTATACCTTTGAAGCACAACATTGTTATAAGCGACAGCTGAAGAGTCTCCTATTTCTGAGCTAATCAAAATAACAAAATACATACGGAATATTATGCTAGTCAGTTGATCTAAGAAAAAGGATTAGTCGAGTGGCTTGTGTGATGACGTATCACACGAGAGGCGGAGCCTCGAGTGTGATACGAAATAACGCAAGCCAAAAGACTAATAGTAATACATACTCTTGGAACAATTGACTAGCGTAATATTCCTTTTATTATATACCACGATAAACTTCAAATGTGCATTTACCATATTTTATTTCATTAAAAACTACAATACTGACTAATCATTGTAGGTATAGATTATATTTGTTACCATAACTCTATGATGACGTCATT
Organism: Congeria kusceri; assembly: GCA_027627225.1. Taxonomy (NCBI): domain Eukaryota; kingdom Metazoa; phylum Mollusca; class Bivalvia; order Myida; family Dreissenidae; genus Congeria; species Congeria kusceri. The sequence continues at coordinate 20,642,528 of CM051038.1, read as the reverse complement.
AAAAAAGTAGTCCGGCTAGTATGGTAATACGGGATCGGAAAAATAGCGAGTAGCATAATACGGGATTTTGTTTCTGACGACATGTATTTCACCAATTGATACAGCATGTATTTTGTTTAAGATTTTTAACACGTATATAATAAATGATTGCTATATCATCTGTAGCAATGACACCACATAAGCATATAATGTACACTGAATTGAAAAGTGGAATCGCTGCAGCATTTTTAAAGCAAAAAGGCCATGATGATCTATCTCTCGCTTTAGACCCCACATGAACCTGTTTCAACCCTGAACCAGATTTCATAGAAACAAACATTTCCACAAAGTTTCATTAAGATTTGACTAACTAGATGCCTGTCAGCAACATGTTGAGCCCGTTGTCAACAATGCAATGTTTTTATTGTAATTATTTAACAAGAGCACCGTCCACCTTGTAATTGAAGGTTTTTCAAAAATTAAAACTTGTGACAAGGTTTTGGGGTGGACACAGCAAAGATTCATACTTTGACGCAAACATTTTGGGGTGGACACAGCAAAGATTCATACTTTGACGAAAACAAAACAATGTAACAAAGTTTCATCGAGATAAGAGCATAAATATGGTTGCTAGATTGGTAACAAAACATTTCTTCTGTTTGACATAGTGGATCAATGTGACACAAATTCCAAATTGACCTAATTTTGATACATACATTCCAAAAAACTTTCTTAAAAGGGACTTATAAACAGATTTTAATATTTTAATATTAATATTTCATATTTTATATATAATATTTTTTATATAATGATTTGACCTAATGAGCTCCAGTGTATAGCAAACAAAAAACGTTGTATCCATTTGTGCAAACAGGGGACCTGTGAAAAAATATTCTGATGCCTAAACCACTCAGCCACTTCCGTTAGTGTACTAGTAATGAGAATTGTTGCTTTATGTAAGTGATTCACATGTTTTCAACAAACACTACAAATTATTCAATCATTTGACATTACAAATGCTTTACAATGTTATCCATTTCAACTAATAGCTACTTATTATGGAAATGATATTGCAAGTTAATGTCTATGTCAGTAGTGCTATCTCGTTCATTTATATACCCTATTCTTTTATTTTTGAATCTGTAACAAAAGGTTTGGAAATTAAAGATTCGTTAATCTGTGAACAGGTCCTTTTAAGATAAAATTTAAACTGTGCACTCTTGATTTTGGCCTCGAGATGATGGAGACAAACATTCTAAGCATTAATTAACAAAAACAAATAGGTCACAAATGTGTTACATTTACACTATTCATTTTGTTAAATGCAAAATATTCATTTATATTTTTAAAGTAATTCATTAATTTAATTATACATAAGGCCAAAAAAAAGAGTTCCATTTCTGGTCTTCTGCCCCAAAAAATAAGGGTCGGTAGGTAGGGATTTTTTTGTATTGTATTATATTTTTTTATGATGGGAGAATGGTTTGTGTTGTATACAGTAACAGTCTTTTTTCAGTCTTGATTATTTTTGGACCAAAAATATGTAGGGTCGGCAGCAAAACTAAAGGGTCAGTCGGGAGACCAGAAATGGGACTTTTTTTGGGGGGGCCTAATATACTTCAATAATTATTAATTCGCACATACCAAAGACAAGTTACGCCATGGAAGTCGCAATTGGACAGTTGGAGTGTCTGCTGACACAAAGTGGTAATTTTCTGAAGAACCGCTTGACTGGACTGTTGGAGCTGGGTTGTCACTTCTGTGGATGGATGTGAAGGTTGGGTTGTAACACCTGATGAGACCTGAAAATAATGGTTATTATACATGATGCTGTATTTGACATGCCTTGGCTCCAGGTAAAAAAAAAAGACTAAATAACTTACCAATAAACTAAATATTTGTATATTATTGATGTTTAAACAGCTTTAATTTGAGAACAAAGAGTACTGAAGTTTTTAGCAAAAAACCAGCATGACTGCTTCATATAGTGGAGGAAAGGACCTCACCATGCTGGTGATCATAAGATCTGGTAAACTTGGTAGACTTTCATTGCTGTCGGGCTGTTGATCGTCTGTACTAGTTGGCAATGATCCATTAACCTTAAACAATCAATAGGAATGGCTGATTGCATAAATTCCTAACGAACATCACTGTTATAATGCTGCATCTTAAATTGGTAGAGCAGATATATATGATCTAAGTCGATAGTCAATGAAAGAAATGTTTACTACCAATGCGCTCACAACCATTTTAACCATGTAAATATGATAATTACTACAACATTATCATATTTCAACCATCTTATATGAAAAACACCATAACAATTTCATATAGTGTTTGTACTCATTTAACTTTACATCATATCAGTTCTTTCAAAAATAACAGATCATTATTTTTTAGTTCTATCTGACTGTTGGTAACATATTTTGGTCACATTTATGCATTTTATATGAAAGATTTCCTGTTGTCGAATTTCAGACCTCGTTTATCATTTCAAATATTAAGTCATATTTTTACCTAGAGCTTTATCAATAAACCAAGTGTTAATCTCTAACAATATATATTAAGAAAAATACCAAGTGAGCAAACAAGCGGCATATTTGTTATTTTGATCAACACCATTAGCAAGATATACAGAACAATGAATAAATTGATGTAATTTACGCTGTTTGATAATTGATTGACCAATCAAATGTGTACTTATCATGACTTTAAAGTCGTAACACTCAAGCTTTCTGTAATCATCCTTTTTTTTAGTTTACTTTAATCAGTATCATAAATGACATGCTCCTTTTTCTTATATACAGGTGAAGCAAAACTAAACTATTCAGGAATGTGCTTATTAGCAATAAACGTATCATATATTATACATAGATGCAACAAACTATCATACATGTAAAACGTCATTGCTTTCCATAAATATGACTTTATTGTTAATGATTTATATTACTTACATTTTCTGTGTGAAGGTACAATCTGATGGGGAATGAAGCTTGTTTTAATAGATACTTGGAGAAAGTAAATTCCCCACCCATTGTCGGTACAGGTTCACCTGTAAAGTTCCCGACAAAATACGATACATCATTAATACTTAAGTCTTGCCACTTGCTATATCCATTCGGAAAGTAACAGTCGCATATCAAGTTCACAAGTTCAATGTAGGAGCAATCTTTCCTAACATCCAAATCTGTTGTCCACCGCCCTTGCTAGCCGGTACAACTTTGAACGAACCTGTTACTGTGGCTTTATGTTTCCATCCGATATACAATCGCCTTGTTGGCTTTCAGTTCTATGTAGGTTGCGTTTCTCATTGCGGACTGTCCTTTTTTTCCTTTTAGGTTGTGAAAGTTCCACATACTTGTCGACTACTCGGGATTGTGGATTTCCTGAAATTACATATAAACCAATTAAATATTTTTTTTTTTTTTTTTCATTCATTCACTACAAACATTTATTTGAATAGTTTGATCAGACCTTTTGAAAAGAGGCATAGTTATCCTTGTTTGCCAAAAGATTCATGCTTCCTTTAAGTAATAGTTGTAGCACCCTTTGACCGAAATATGTTAGCTATTTAACGAGCCCGCATGGCGAGATTAAATTTATTAACATATTGAGGTCAAAGGTTGCTACAAATGTTTGATATCATATTTACCAATCACATCGCAACGTTCTATGATGCGATTCCAATGGGCAGTTCCTTGACGTCACGTGATGTGTGACATGCTTGGCATGAGTCAAGCATGCGTGTAGTTTCGAAATTTAGCACCGTCGAACGTGGAGGTTTACAGTGCAATAAGTATCATGCGTATAAATGATCAAAACGCTGACAGCGTAGAAAGACTGTTGGCGACAAAAGAAACTAAAAGCATGTGAATTATGAGTGCATTTTTGCTAAAAAGGAAACATTGTTTGAATGACGTTCATTTCCCCACCTTTATTAAACTTGATAATATGGCTTTTTATTCAATAGTATAAGACATCATAATAAAAATTAACATGTAAGTAACAAACAAATATTTTTCAAGCTAATTATCTAATGTCAATGGAATTATATACATGCCAGTTAACAAGTCAACAGTTTACAATGTACAACGCGCCATGCAAAATAACCGATGGAGCGTGGTAGTTAGAAGCAGCATCGATTGTTAGTGATTCGTATCCTACTAAGTCAAAAGTAGGTTATACGATGCGTGCTTTCGATTTTCCATACTACAGTTTAAAATTAATACATTGCAGTAATTTGTTGTCAAACTATTTAGAATAAGAATCGGTAACAAGGAGTAACACTTTGACAACGAATCAAAAATAACCGATGTAGCGAATTAGTCTAGTGATCTTATTCCAGGACACCCATGTGAATATTTTGGTTACATACAAGTAAATGGCGAAAATAGGGGTATCATTTGTTTGACGTTAAAATTTTAACAAATTGACTTTTTTTAGAAACTGTAATTGTAATAAATCACATGATATACACATAATTATACACATATCATATATATATTGTCTTAAATAATTAAAACGTAAGAAAATGGGCGTGAAACTTTGCTGTTTTGACGAAGGACTCTTCAGGTTTCGATTTACTGACCTGTAGCCTGCAAAGAAAAGAAGTAGTTTTCCGCAATACCTGTTTTGGAAATTCCCCTCTTAAAAGACCATTGGCTTCCGCCAACACTCTAAAATCGATATTTCAATATACTGCACGCTAGTTATAGCATGGTAAGCTTGCATATTTGGCTCCGCCCACCAGTTTCTGTTCTTATATCACAGTTATTGAATACCGCAAAACAAAGAAAACTCTAAAGTATGGTATAAACTGAATTGTACCTACAGGTATGCATTCTTGAATATATGGATTACCACAGCTTTTCTATTATTATTCATTTTATGCCTACCTCTCAAAAAGTTGCGGCAAGCCTGTTTTATTTTCAGGCGAAGCCCAATTATGTGAAGGCCGACTTTTTGAAAATCATCTTCAGTCATCAACTCTACTTGCTCAATACTGATCTGGAAAAGAATATCCAAGCTTCACAAAACTGCACTTTGCAAAGTCAAAAGTAATCCATTATAAAATTCAAATCAATAAACAAAATGATATAGGCCTTATGTCCAGAAAATATCATCTCAAAATATTATAATCACCTGACCATTTTTTTTCATAACAGTTCATGAGTTCATGAACTGAGTTCATTAATTCATGAACTGCCGGTCATGAACAGTCCCATGTACAGAAAATGGCTGGTTCATGACCTCCTGTTCATGAACCAAAGTTCATTAACTATACAGGAACTAATTCTTGAATAAAAGTTCATGAACTGGTTTTGGAGACTGTTACTGAACCGTTCTGGAACCTTTTAAAAAGTTGTGACAAACTACATCAGTTTAACATTTCTTACAACGTGCCTTAATTAATTTAAGCCATTTGGATGATGATAATGATGAATAATTATGAATACTGATGAATAATGATGAACAATGATGATGATGATGGCAATTATAGCAGTCCATGTTGAAATTCTGTATACCAATATAAAAACTATTTATTGAATTGATACATGTCAAAATATATTAAAATCTGAAATATTTGTGTACAGAAAATGTGTAACATTTTTTACAAATATCAAGAAACTATTAAATCTACGTACCAGTATTCTTCCATTTTCCCTCCCATGATATTTTTTAAATAGACCAATCAGAAACACTGTATTGAAACACTGTAAGTAAACTTCCTGAGGTTAATTCATGTATGTTTGTATGCATAATGATTCTGAACTCATATATATAAATCAAACTTTGCTGATAAATCTGGTTCAGCATGCAATAAAAGACTATTGTTTCCTAATCTACTACATGTAGTTGCATAACTGTAAGTAAACATGAAGAATTTTGGTTTGAACATTTGAGTCAAGGATTGTACATTCATAAATTGTTCAAGAATTACAAGTTCATGAAGTGGTAAGCACTGGTCTAGTTCATGAACTGTCAGTCACAGGGGTGTGGAAATCCTATGCCCGGCTTGTCAGATGTGGGTAATTTTACTGTCGGACAAAAAAATGGATTTTTCCTGTCTACTTGTCAATGGACAAGTACATTTTTAGGGTGTAAAAATGATGTTTTAGTTGCACGATAATGATCATATTATTATATCCTAATACATTTGAATGACAAATTGTGTGTTATTTATAATTAAATGAAAAAAATATATCAGGAAGGCCTGGAATAAAAACTCTTATTTTTGTTTGGACAAGTGACTGTTGTTTGCGGACAAGTGAAGTTTTGCAATGAATTTGTCCAGGGACAAGTTAACAATTTTGACATTTCCACACCCCCGAGTAATAATTTATGAACTTTCAGTTACAGTTCATGAACACTGAGTTGATGACCCACAAGTTCATGAAAAGCTCAATAACATTTTATTAGTTCTTGAACAGTTCATGAATGACAAGTTCATGAACAGTTCAAGAACATTTTACATGTTCTTGAACTGTTCATGAACTCATGAACTACTTTTCACAGGGGGGTTTAGTGGTTTATTCATATATACATTAGACAAACAGTCCATGAGTATACATGAAACAGTAAAATACATGTAATATAAATACAGTGATTGTCAGTTTATAATTAATTCTGGATTAAATTTGATATCAATAAATTTAAAAAAAAACTGCTATGTTAATAAAAATAGCGATTTTGCAAGATAATTTTAAAGGTATCTTTGAATAAATGCTTCCTGAATATACATAGATAACTTTCTATTGATAATTTCATTGTCAGATTGCATTAATTCTGCAAATTTTGGTACATTTGGTAGTTTCCATTAAAACATCTTAATATGCAATTTTCTTATATAATTATATAGTGAACATTCTAACAATAAATGGAACTCGTCCTCTAGTACATTGCAGCACTTAATGACATTTTCTTTTTTGAATAGGTATAGATTTAGGTTTATGCCACAGACCTGATTCAACTTCTAGTCTGTGTGAAGAAACTCTCAATTTACAAAGAGTAAATCTAAATTTATTAATATTGACACGCGTTAAAAAAGGTTTCATATGATTTACTACATAAACATCATCACTATGTTTCTATCTGATTGAGGAAAAATCAAGGTTTTATTTCCTAAAATATTTTGCCCAGGCACAGCAACCATACAGAACCATTCAAAACAAGGCTTTGACAGTATTGCAAGCAATACAGGAGTCCCATAGTGGTGAAAACCCCTACTTGTTAACATTGTGCAATCCTTTCATATTGCCCTTCATCTGAAGATGTATAAAGTTTCATAATCCCATCCAATTTGTCATTGCAATATTAAGTTGATTTTTTTCTATTATTAGTAACATTGACCAGACATTTGACCTCTGGTGAAACAAAACTCATATTGCCCTTTTTGTGTATACCAAATTTCATGAACAAATCTTATGTACTTTTCAAGTAATTGCAGTACTAAGCGTAATTCAATTTTTAGTAACAGCTACCTGACCTTTGAAAAATGAAATGCCATGCATTATCCTCACATTGCCGTTCTTTTGTATACCAAGTTTATGTATATCGAAGTATTTTCAATACTTTCTGATTTATCGCAGGATCCAGTTTTGGCGAACAAACGGACAGACGGAGGGCAAACCTATAGTCCCCTCTGGCGAAACACTGGTAGGGGACTAATAAAAGATATGAATTCACATTTTGAGAAAAACAATGAACTCTTATTCACTACCTTTTGAGCTGTAAAAGCAGGACATACTCCCCACAACCAGCTTTGCTTCAGGATTTCACTGATGCTTGAATCTGAAAAATATTTAATATAGGCCTAGAAGTTTTTCAACAGAACCATAAGATCTACCAGTACTACAGGTAACTAACAAAGCAGAACAGATAAAGCTCTTATCTAATCTGTTTATTTCAAACCAAATTCTCTAACACCATTTAATCAATAAATTAATTTACTGAGAGACAAACTGAATGTATATACAAAATACTAAAAGCACCAAACATATTGCATAAAGCTTGGTCAATTTTACAAATATAGTGAAAATAATGTGTGTTCAATCCAAGATAAATATTACAAGTGACCTGTAGCTCTTTGACCGCATCATTCATGCATGACATTAATATGGTAGGGGCATTTGTGTGTTACAGTTTTATTCGATATGAGCATTTCCAACAAACAAGTAATGTTACATTATTTCAAGTACTCAATTAAATCACTCCGAACTCAAATTTCTTTGCAAAATGATAGAGTAATACTCAATTGCTCTGACTACAAATTAAAGTGAGTTATAAACCTGAAGATGAACAGATATAAACACACAAACAAATTATTTGTATTGCCCTCCAACAGATAAATAACACAGTCGGCAGTTTGGTGTTAATATATTTTTTTTTCAGTATTGAGAATCAAAACATTCTTTTAAAGTAATAACATCAAAGTTGACCATACAAGTTCCTCACCAAAAAATAATCAATAATGGATATATAGAGGCCAATTTTTTTTTAACAAAAGTTGTAAAGAGACCCTAGCCTTTCTGTTTCATTACATGTAAAAGCGTGAAACTGCTTACAACTATGAAACATAAATGATACCCTATGACAAAATGGACTTTTAAATTGTTTCCAAACATCAAATGCAATAACATTTTGGTTCTATATGTCAAGTACAGCAAGTCACTCCTGTCTCTGAACTTGGTTGATATAATATACCATACTTTTAGATATCTTCACACAGAAGTGTCACTCAGTTTAAACACTTGAAAGCACACATCTGAGATTCGAACATGTACTGAAACTCAAAATATCATTGTGAAGAGGCCTATAATATATACAATTGTCAAAATATCATGGTGAAGCAGTCTATATCCAATCACCTAAGGCACTGACATTTAGGTTATTAATCCCCTTCTGCTAGGTTCCCACTATCGTGCGATCCGTCACGAATGCCACGATTGGCCACACGTAGCTGATCGTGGTATTTCTCTGACATTTCAGGCTTGGATATGATGTGATGCGAGTCCATATGTTGTGATACGATGTTTTGCGCTCTGTTGCGATCTGGTTACGATTTGTCAAATATAGGTGTCACGATCTATCACGGTCTAATCTCCAGTTTAGATACGATTACATAAGTTCTGTTGCGATTGTTTCCATCGAGTCCACGATTGGGTCTCGATCTGACACGATCATCACGATCGGGCTCCCCGAAGTAGGATGTTCTATTACGTACAGATTAGGTCCGCTTATCACGAATCAATGCACCCTGTTATGATAGGATACGACTGTGGTTGTGATGTCTTTCACGATCATGATTGATAGAGATCACGATTTGAGCTATGACTGGACCCGAATGATATAGCCTGACTGACTATTTACTTCATTGTTTCTTGAGATCGCAACACATCTTAACAGAGCGTGGTGTTTTTTCTTGTCTACCATCGATCCCGATCACCGCGATTTGGATGTACGGTTAGATACGACTTGTCATGCTTTGTTACGATGCAATAAGATCTGATACGATGATTCTGATAGACAATTGATCGCAGTTTATCGTGTTAATCGCAGAGAATTTTTAAACCAATCAAAATCTTTCTACGATTAACATGATTGCCACGACTGACTTCAAGATCTGATAAGATCTGATAGGATCACCACGACTGGTCCACGATTAAGGCCACGATTTAAATCGTGACGCGAATCGTGATAGTGGGAACCTAGCATTAGTCACTGACATAAGGTATGTGTAGTAAATGCATAGTGTGGACATGTTAAATCACTCAAAGATATTTACTAATGCCTATCGGCACATAATTGAGTTACTTTTGTTATCTTTCAAAGTTTGGAAACCAAATAAAGTGTATCTTTTACCGGTAATATAGCAGAATTCCATCATAGTGGTGGTTCCAACAAATGAAATTGAAATATAGCAGTAGTGTGTATCAACACCTATTGTAGTCTTCACATTAGTTTTTGGAAGGACTCGCCTTCATACAATTTCAACTTGCCTGAATCCACCTGAATTTGTCCGAAATGTGGAAATATCTAGACACCACCTTATTAGTTCAAATGATGGTGATGTTTATGTTTTCATCTGCAAAGAAAATAATGTGATTTTGATATTGCTGGGCATTGTATTTACATGGATCTTTTGATTTCATAATTTTGCATCCTTCTTGTACTTGCCCATTCGGGCGGACAGGTCAACATTTTAACTTGCCCGAACATGTTTTTACTTGTTCAGGGCTTTGGGAAAATGGAGTTATTTCGAAAACTGCTATTGAGTGTTTAATCTCGTTGTGTAACAACTTCTGCATCAGAGCATTAATAATACAGTTTTGCCTCTATTGCATATAGATGAAGCATGAGTTAATTTTTGTTATCATTTCTTTCACATGTAAAGGTAAATTAATTTAAAATTAAACACACTATTATGTGAAGTTGGAATAAGACGTCAAATATAGAATAAACTGTTTTATTATAGCAATGTTTTATATGCAGTTTACCATTTGTAATTTCAGAATTTTGCAGAGTAATTAGTGCAATAGACACCTGCATATATAACTGCATCAGTAAAATTTTACCACAAAACTGTATACTTGTATGCATTTACAAAATTTTCACAAAAAAATTGAAATGTGTCCATGCGTGCATGAACACAGTTTATAAATACAGCAAAAATGATCAAAGACACAATCAGTTTTAATGAAAAAGTCATGGAAAATTGCTATTTAAACCAAAAGGATTAACAGAATATAACAAATGTACATAAACAACATGAACTGCTCAGTTTTATGTGAAAAAATAACAAAAATCACGTCCATTCTATGTTTGATGTCTCATTCTAACTTCACATAATACAGTGTTAATTATTATTCTTAAAGAAAGCAAACTTTGACATGTTTAACGTAACAGTTTATTGTTTTACTTAAGATGCAATAATGGATTTACCTTGTTCAGAGTGTAGAAAACTAAATTTCTTTTATTTTTTGTTTAATCTGTCATGCAAACATAAAAAACCAAATGGGCTTGATTGAGTGAAACACAAGAGCTTGATTGAGTGAAACATATGGGCTTGATTGAGTGAAACACGTGGGCTTGATTGAGTGAAACACATGGACTTGATTGAGTGAAACACATGGACTTGATTGAGTGAAACACAAGAGCTTGATTGAGTGAAACATATGGGCTTGATTGAGTGAAACACATGGGCTTGATTGAGTGAAATACATGGGCTTGGTTGAGTGAAACACATGGACTTGATTGAGTGAAACACATGGGCTTGATTGAGTGAGACACATGGGCTTGGTTGAGTGAAACACATGGGCTTGATTGAGTGAAACACATGGGCTTGATTGAGTGAAACACATGGGCTTCATTGAGTGAAACACAAGAGCTTGGTTGAGTGAAACACATGGACTTGATTGAGTGAAACACATGGACTTGATTGAGTGAAACACGTGGGCTTGATTGAGTGAAACACATGGACTTGATTGAGTGAAACACGTGGGCTTGATTGAGTGAAACACATGGACTTGATTGAGTGAAACACATGGACTTGATTGAGTGAAACACGTGGGCTTGATTGAGTGAAACACATTTGCTTGATTGAGTGAAACACGTGGGCTTGATTGAGTGAAACACATGGACTTGATTGAGTGAAACACGTGGGCTTGATTGAGTGAAACACATGGACTTGATTGAGTGAAACACATGGACTTGATTGAGTGAAACACGTGGGCTTGATTGAGTGAAACACATTTGCTTGATTGAGTGAAACACGTGGGCTTGATTGAGTGAAACACATGGGCTTGATTGAGTGAAACACATGGGCTTGATTGAGTGAAACACATGGGCTTGACTGAGTGAAACATGAGGGGTCTATATCAAACTATAACTGATTGAGATACTAAATAATTGTTACATCCATAAACAAGATATATTATAATATACCTATTATAAAGAAAATATCAACCAACTTATACTTGCAGTTGCAAGCTATTTTAACAATATTGTATTAACGTACTTGCTTTTTATTGAATAATTCTACTTTACACTGAATTTTTAAGTATTACTACATGAACATTGTAATAAACTGGGTCTATAAACCCTGCCTTAGCCTAGTTTCTTCATTTCTATATGTAATGATATGCAAATCATACAGATAATGTAAAACAACACTGAACCAGTTACAGATCTGGATATATAATTATTATTGTTCAAAGATATTGCTTTTATTGTAAATAACACCTTTATGTGCACAGCCATTTGCACATTGATCTTTCAAACCTTTAAATGTTTTATGGCAAGTTTCACCAAACTTCCACCCAGATCTCTAAGTAAGAAAGACTCCAACACAGTTGCAGCATATGCTGCATATCAGGTTTAGAAAAAAATATAATGCACATAAAAACATGTGTTCCCACCATTAAACTCTTGTTCCAGTTAGGCTATTTCTTCCAATCCCTACTTCTCTTTATTAATATAAAGTAGGCACCATTTAGCAAGGAAATCATAATTATACCCTACCTCATATTTATTGTCAAGTATACATATTTATATATAAAGGAATATATTATTATACATTTCTTTAATGTAAATTATGTATACATTCTTAATGTTATGTTTTACACAGTATTCATTATTCAGTTTAATTAATACTGAAATTTGCAGTTAAGGGGAACCAACCCATTTAAAATAATTTACTAGATTTATTCTGCAGGGTTATTTCTCAGAATATTGAGTTCTATACACACTACGGGGTTATTTTATGAATATTGTCAATTTTAAAACATAGATTTTTATAATTAGCACTGTACCCACACTGCCAAGTTTTCTCATTCTATAATGTAACCTACCTTTTATATTATAGAAAACTGTTTTTATATTCACACAAAGATTTGTATGTTAAACAGTGTGCTTGGTAGTTGCAACATTACAAATCCCAGCTATATGACCCTCCGGTACACATTTGTTCAAAGTATTCAGGAAGAACTAACTTAAATGGTACAGGGAAAATGTTCAAGTAACATCATACTGTACAGTAGGGTTGGAACATTGAACAATATGGCAAAAAAACTGTACTGCAATAGATCTATATTGCAAAAAGAAAAACCCAATATTGCAATATATTGAAATACATATATGAAGATTTTGCACACTGTCATGTAGAATAATTAATAAACTAAGACAAATATGAAGATTTTGCACACTTTCATGTAGAATAATTAATAAACAAACACACAACAATTTTTCATTAGATGCATTGCATAAGATCTTCCTTACCCAGGACCATATTTGTGCATTGTATGATACAGTAAGAATAATGACTTTATGTAAATGTTTTCTCTTTTTGTAATTTATCATGAATTATTATAGTACAAAAATGTTGCTGTCCTACGGTACGGCACAGCCTGCCAGTGCCACTGGAAGGCCTTTTAAAGTAAATGGTCCATCGCCTAAACTGACATTAAAACAACTATTCATAGTCATAGAAATCTACTTACAGTTAGGCCTATGGGACATATCCCTTTATAACACAAAACCACATCAATCAGTCAAAAATAAAAGTCACTGAGAAAGGATCTAACGTCTACACTTCCACGAACACCATTTTAAGATTAAGCAGTTAATAATGGTGGATTTATAACTAAGGGAAGTTACTAACGTGGGCTTAACATGATCTCAAAAAAGAGAAGCACTGTCAAAACTGACCAGAAATTCAAGTTTTACACATGAGTTTTAAAATCATAGGAAATTAACTCATCCATCATTTATGCCAAAGGCCAGCCAAGAGAATTTTCTATGATTTTAAACACGATTTTGTATACATCAATGTAATGAGTTTGTTGAAACATGACAACATAAAACTATACACTACAGCAAAGAACGCAGAGATGAACAAACTTTCCGTTAACAATACTCTTTTTTATATCAATTAGTATTATTGTTTAATTTATCAATAAGAATTAATGTTTACCTTCATAATCAGATCCCGGTTCCGACATTTTGGAACTTGCCACATGGTGGGAAAAATCTTCTATGCGCATGGACAACGGAAGGCGATACTACGATAATGAAAACGCGACAGTACGATGATGATAACGCGACAGTACGATGATGGTAATGCGACAGTACGATGGTGAAAACGCGACAGTACGATGATGAAAACGCGACAGTACGATGATGATAATGCGACAGTACGATGATGATAACGCGACAGTACGATGATGATAACGCGACAGTACGATGATGATAACGCGACAGTACGATAATGAAAACGCGATAACACGACAGTACGATGATGATAACACGACAGTACGATAATGAAAACGCGATAACACGACAGAACGACATTACGATGGTGAAAATGCGACAGTACGATGGTGATAACACGAAATTATATCGCATTATCATCATCGTACTGTCGTAGTATCGCGTTTTCGTTATCGTAATGTCGCGTTATCATCATCGTGTTGTCGCGTTTTCGTTATCGTAGTATCGTGATTTCGCGTTTTCATCATCGTACTATCGAGTATCGCGTTTAAGATGAACCCATTCATAGGCGATGGCCCTAACGGGATTCCGTATTATTTTGAATACATCAAACGGCAAGCCATCGACAATCGTGTACATCAACGCTGACGTCATAAGAGTCTGTGACAACTAAGTCATTGCTATAAGAGACGATTTTCCAAAGCAGGTACGACAACAATGACGTAATAAGAGTAGGTGACATCTTAGTCTGACCTCATTCCTATAAGAGACGATTCTCAAAGCATGTACGACAACGCTGACGTCATAAGAGTCTGTGACATCTTAGTCTGATCAAATGTTTATAAGAGACGATTTTCCAAAGCATGCACGACAACGCTGACATCATGAGAGTCTGTCCTCATTGCTATAAGAGATTTTCCAAAAATGTAAAACAACGCTGACGTCATGAGCGTCTGTGACATCTAAGTCTGACCAAATTGATATAAGAGAAAATTTTCTAAACCATGTACGACAACGCCGACGTCATGCGGGCCGGTGACATTTTAGTCAAACGATACTGCTATAAGAGACGATTTTCCATAGTTGTTTATACCAAATATCATTGCAAAATACACCGTTCAGTCATCTACAATGTCCTGTACTTCATTTACCCACTACAGTAAAAACCGGTTACTGCGACCTAATTTAAAACTGAATGATATATGGTAAACCCAAACCGGCTTCATATTTGTACTTCCTGTTTAAATCCACCCAGGTATCTGATATAAAGCATGATGTCTCAACGGCTAATTTGCACTCTGGGTACACAGGCGATTCTCAATCTATCTAAAGGAGCATTCCGGAGTTAGTCGATGTATCACGATTGGGCTGATTTGCACAAGCCTACTGACTATAACCGGGATCATGTGGCCAGAGATAGATAAGACTCAAACCAAGCAAATACTTTTAAACAAGTGAACTGATTGTAACGGAGTGCGTTATATGGCTAGAGATAAGACTTCAACCACTGAACCAGGTAAATATTTTTAAATAATAACAAATACACGTACTTTGATTGTAATTGTTTGCTTTGACTTTTTATTTATGATTTATGTGTGTATTATCATGAATAAAACCTTGAAATATATGAATGTGGCGTGTCGTGGGGAAACCGGGCTTTATGCCTGTGCGTAATGTGTCGTTCCGGATTAGCCTGTGCAGTCCGCACATAAAGTGCCGTCCTGGATTATACTGTGCGGACTGCACAGGCTAATCCGGGACGACACATGCATTAAGGCTGGTTTTCCCACGACACGCCCCAAATCTACACGCTGCTTAATGGAACATATGAAGTTCAATGAACACCATGATATGCAATACATATTTTATCTACAGGTATAGTATATTTTGTGCACTAAATTATAACTGAATACAGTTAAACTGCTTATTTGACAAGATTAAACGGTAAGATTTATACTGAATTGAGTTTACTAACTAATCAACTTTGCACATGATTTTGTGTCGCATACTGCTTATTTAAGGCAAGCAATGTGTTCCTTGCCTTAAGTAATGGATATTGAGTTGTTAATAGGAAATGCTCTAATGTTAATGCATCTGTAGTAGCATAACAATTTATATTTATTAAATGGAATTATACCAGCTCAAATAGATTTTTTTTTGCTTTGCCTATTGGCTCACGGGTCAAACGAAAACAAGTGGTATGCTTTATTAATTACATGCACACACGTAAAGTTGAACATGTTATTTACTACTGAATCATTATCAGAAAATAAATAAATATCGAAACCCATTTTTAATTGACATGAAATTCACCCAAATCAATTTATTATGATGTATGTAAATACCATAAATTCAATCTTAAAGTTATAAAATGACTATGTTTGAAAGTATCAATATGTTTTAACATCGATTTCCAAAACGCAGTTTACCAGTGTTATTTAACATGAACTTCACTTCCTACACTGCAATCGGTCGTTAGTAGTGTAATTTATGTTAGCTTTATTGAGAGAAGGATCACTTTGACATTGTGCAATATCACCGATTAATCAATATTTGTGCATGTACATGAACTCGGTTAATCGCACTGTTATATACGTATATAACTGACATATGCTATTTAACTTGATAAATAGCAAATTTTTTTAAAGTGTTAATTATAGTAGGGATAATGGTAAATAAAAAGAGCAAAACGCATACTAATGCGTCAACATGCTTAAATAGATGTAATGCGTTTCACGTGTTCTATATGTTTTAACACAATCTACCACATTATTATGTCACATGACATGTTCATAACAATGTGTATCGACACTTCGAATAAATAATGTTTATTTAGTTTCTCGACTCTTAATGAAGCGTTGGTGGCATACTCTATTTTATCTATTTACCTCGTACAATTCTTTATTTAATAATGAAGAACGTTTTGTTCCAGTACATGTATGATCCGTATCAGGATCGTTATATGTCTGCTTTACATATACAACTGATTCATTTTTGTCATCAGTGACATTTTTGTTTTAAATCGCATATCTGTAAACAGGTCTTATTAAACCTGACACTCCCGTGTTTTTTATGAATAGGCGTGTATTTTGAAATCCTTGTTGTGTTAAGCCGCTATATATCACGTTCATACGTATACAAATAATGATATTTCGACATATCTGTGTAAGGTTGCAAATCAATAAAGTTGTAAATAAATTGGTGGATTAACGTTCGATTTTATGAC
This sequence comes from Congeria kusceri, assembly GCA_027627225.1. Taxonomy (NCBI): domain Eukaryota; kingdom Metazoa; phylum Mollusca; class Bivalvia; order Myida; family Dreissenidae; genus Congeria; species Congeria kusceri. The sequence goes on along the minus strand of CM051038.1, from coordinate 20,625,337 downwards.
TGGTAAACATTTTCTCATTACAGCTCATAGTAACATACAGTTCATTTTCTAGAAAATGACTTTACAAGGAAATTAATTTTATCTGTTGAGCAGTTGAAATATAAAATATATTGTAAATATAGTCAGTTAGGAACTTCAGATCTTTGTGTGCCGATTTACAGATTTATGCATATCTTTTTATATGCTCTATTTTTGTCTTACTAGTATTATGTCCATGTCAACAACGATGTAATCCACATAAAGCACATAATGTTGTTAATTTTGAGATAATTTCTTATAATAATAATAACAAATTTCTTCAGTGTCCAGTTTTTATTTGTTTCACATTTATGAACTGGATCGGGTTAAGCAGAATTTTACCAGTACCGCATTAAAGATGTTTTAAAAAGGAAAACCTAAAACTAGTTCACATATAATCGTTCGGCGGTTGCACTATGCATTTTATCGATGCACCGTTAAATTATTGATTTATTTTGGACTCTGGGCCAAGTGTGAGGTTCGGGCGCCCGCAAACCGATTTAAACCCCCTGTGCTTTGCATTAACCGTTCCAAGGCGGTAACCGATGTTTTTTATGCTCCCCGAACAAAATATATAATCGCCGTTTTTGTCTGTCCGCCCTTCCGTCCGTCCTTTCGTCCCACTTACTTATGGGCTATTTCTCAGCAACTAATGGTCGGAATTCAGTGAAACTTCATGGGAAGCTTTAATACCAGGATGAGGTATGCACATTACGACGACATTCCGCTCTAATGATTTTTCTTGAAGTTATGGGACTTTGATGATTTATGAAATTAGTATATAGTGTGCAAGTTTTGTCCGGGCTATTTCTCAGCAACTACTGGTCAGATTTCAATGAAAATGTATGGGAAGCTTCATTACTAAGAGGAGGTGTACATATATCCATGATGATCCAGTGATTTTTATCGGAGTTATGGGACTTTGAAGATTTTTGAAATTAGTTTATAGTGCACAATTCTTGCCCAGGCTATTTCTCAGCAACAACTGGCGAATTTTCAATACAACTTAATGGGAAGCTTCATTGCCTATAGGAGGTATGCATATTACAAGGCATTCCGCTTCAATGATTTTCACAGTGTTATGGGATATTATAAATTTCATTTGTGTTGTGGCTATTTCTGTGGGACTGCATTCATAAATTAATTTAACCTTGATGGAAAGGTAAATATCTGTGATGAAATAACCACATTACAGTAATGATTTATCACTTTGATTTATGTTACCTTTTGCGCCTTTGATTTTTTTTTAAAACTTTGCTTTATCTGGTAACCGTCTGTTCATACGGTAGTTTTGTGGAATGCTCACATACAGTTTAATGTCAGATTTAGTCATGCAGTCCTAGTGATTTTTAGTCATGTTAAAATCTCTGCTCTTCTCATTGCATTTATATGGCTTGACAAAGCTTGACAAAGCGCATTGGGGATCATCCATCAGCTTCACTGATATCCTTGTTATATTTGTGTTTCGTGTTTGTTACATATTTTTGTATTGTGCGTTGTTGTTTTGGAAATCGGTCACTTGCCTTCAATATTAAAAGCCCCTTGTGTTGTTTATAAGACTCCTATCTTGCTAATGCAGCTGGAGTTTCGCTTTGTTCATATTCATATATCATGGTATTGTGTAGTAAAAATTTAAGTGATTTTGTCAAGCTGTGCAAGTAGATGTCAGGGAGAAATAATTTTGCTTTGTTAGGTGCGTAATAATGACTGGGCGTTGATTTAGGATCGAAAATACGCCTGCACGATGATATTTGATATATATTTGTTTAACGAAAACATTTCTGTCTGAAGGTTATGTAAATTACTGATATGTTAACTTGTTTATTCCGGAAGTAGTGTATGCTGTTATATGGTTTGTGCATGGTAAAGAAGATCAGTAGGTAGATCATAAACCCGACAACAGATAGAGTTTCACATTCGTTTAGATAGGCGAGAAATTAAACCTCTTTCTTTGCCGTAGACTATACATGTACCAATATATTTGCAGTAACAAAAGGGTTACATCGTTATATCCCCTCATAATTTACTTGCTCTTCCAACTTCAACACCCGTACTTATATACACGTGTATGTATGACCTTATGATATAAATGTAATGTAGTTAGCATTTAATTTATAACAACAAAGATCCACAGGAAAACAACAGGGTGAAGCAAACAGCCGGGTGCTGCACCCAGCTCATTTTTGTTTTCCTCTTCTGCCCCTCTGGGTTGGTCAACACAGACATGTTGAATATCGTTAAATATAGTTTTGCAAATATGCAATGGCGAATGAAATTACTATGTTTAAATACCATTTTAGAGGCATAACTAGAAATGTGTCCGTAGGACACGGATGCCCCCACCGTCAGAAAATATGCACCAAATAGAGGTGCATTTTTTCTGACATCAGAGGAGTTTTGTAAAAGACCCAGGTGCACAAGTTCACATGCTGCTTAATATGTTTATAAAGTTTCATCACTCTAACAATAATACGTTTTGAGTTACGTGCGACACAAGTCCAAAAATATCATTTTCTCTAAAAAGGGCCATAACTCCGCTGATGTCGGAAAAAATGCACAAAGTACCCAGGCGCACAAGTTCACATGCAGATTAATATGCTTATAAAGTTTCACCACTCTAGCAGTTATCCTTTTGAGTTATGTGCGACACAAAAATCCGACGGACGGACGGGACGGAGGGACGGATGTACGGACGGACGGATGGACAGATGGTCAAGGGCAAATCTATATGCCCCCCTCTAAAGTTGGGGCATAGAAACTGATAAAAAAATTGGATTTACCATAAACCGGGTCCAGCTTTCCACCCTTTTGAGCAGCACCCTGTACCCTTTCTGATTGTAGATCTTTCCCAACAGATATACCATAAAGTATGTACCGTAGTACCATTAAGTATCTTCTATTAAAATAAAAATACCTTTTTATATCTATATAGAGAACTACTATGTTAGCTATTTACATGCAGACCGAACCAAGTAGAGCTGCTTTTAGGGCTGGAAAAGGATGAGTAAGGAAAGGACATCTCCACTTCCGAAGCCGAGGGTGACCAAGACTTCGGGCAGTAGAAATGCCCAACAACCAGTAAGTTAAGGGGACTCATGCACAGATTGTTGTGTTTTGCTAAATATCAAGAAACATCTTCACTTCAAAACTAAAGCATGTTGACTAAATAACCAAAATAATACAACGAAACAAACGCGTTTCTATTTTTTGTTTACTTATAAACGCCACATTATTTCGAAAATATTTCTGAGACAGGAATGTTATTTAGCTCCTTTATATATGCATGTAATGTATTTTTCTGGAATCGGTGATGTTCTTTTTAATTATCAAATTTAGCAAATATGTAATACCGTAGATACTTTAAGGTTATAACATTTATACTAGATTTACACATCAAAAGAGGGCTGCTCGAAATGTTTTGATATTATATACTGATATTTTTAGCATGGCAATGCCTGAAGTGAATTAAAGTACGCTGACACTTACGTCATGTTGCATAAGAACTGCAAAAATAAATAAAATGAAATTGTGATTTTCTTGCAGATACAAATACATATCTCGGATGAATCCCTGACTGAAGCAAGTACGAAAGAGCCAGAAAGCCAACAACGTGAGGCTGATGCTGGAGACACCGTAACTGATACAGGCAGTGATCAGAAAGATTCAAAAACTGTTGTGCCCAGTGAAAAGAAGCACAAAGTAACATACGTTTAATCTATTGATCTAAGTAAACACATATTTATTAAAAAAATAACGTATTCACTAATACCTCACGGCAATTTAAAACAATCCATTACAATTCGCTTGTTTATTCAAGTATAATCAATCTTGTGCTAGGTTTGTTTTAATTCACGAACGCCTTGAAGCTAATTACTACATGTATACCATTAATTGTGAATGGTGGATTTGGATATCTGGTTATTTATAAAAGGCAGTAGATGCTTTCAGCAAATAATTATACTTAAAATAACAATTTACGTTATTCGCTATATTCAATCAATTGGTTAATAAAGAAGTAAAATACGCGTATGTTAGTGTGATGTGTCAATTCTCCATTACTTCAAATCTTTAATATTTGTCGTTTCATTAAGCTGCCGATTTATTTTCTGGATGAGTCAACCAGAGATCCGGCGGAACGCGTCCATGATCACGCAGAGCATGTGGATGAGGTTTCAAAAGATTTTCATTCATATTGCACCAAATGCCACAAGTAGTACAAACCACAAACGGAAATCTTTAATACTTTATTTTAGTTTAAATTAGGGTTGTAGTGATGATTGCTTAAATCCATAAATTGTATGCGTGTAATTTTTAATTTTGTCTTCTATTTTTCTTATTTACAACAACAATACACTGTTACGGTATTTTGCACACATAAAATTAAAATGTTGCATTAAAAAATACAATTTTATAGTTTAACTGTTTATTCAAATAACCTAACGATTTGTGAATTGGTATACACGTTTCAATTTAACGTAAGCACTTAACAAGTAATACGTTGGTCAAGGGACTAAAATACTAGCATAAAAAACGAACTTAATTGCCATAACACGATTATTTTCTAGGCTGCACATTTTCAAACATCTACAACTGGTGTCGACCACACGCAAATTAATAACCGCGGTGACTTAGATAGCGGTAAAAATGTCAATGTAAGCAGCCCCGACAGCAAGGGTGCTGAACCCTACACAGATGGCATTAGCGTAGGACGAGATGAAAAGGGTTCTGACAACGCGCCACTTAGTATTGGCACAGGAGACAGCCTAAGTGACCAGAAAAAAACAGACAAAGGCCGCAACAGTCAACCAGACTATGACCAAGGCTGCATTGACTGTGGACCAGCACCTCAACTTAGGAAAAGTCCCCAACAAGTGTGTAGACTTGTGTACAAAACTGCAGTGTCAAAACTATATAAATACTTCAAATACTAAAATTAGTATGTAAACATCATATCTTCAATTGTAAAGAAGAGCATTTACCTATACTCCGTATATACCGTAGTGTTGTTGTATATTAGAAACTGCAACTTTAAATGTATACATTAAGATAGAAACAATACTACTACTGGTGACTCTATTTACTTTTCACTGAATTGACTCGTTTTTTAATGATTTGACTTCTAATCTGTTTTGTAGACAAAGTTCTCCATTTCTTTAAATAGTCAAAACTACAAATGCACCAACAATGTTCGACGTCTTACCTATTATTTACTTAATCATTAAATGTTGATTTAATCGCTATTGTCTTTTGTTATTTCCACAGAAAATCGATAAAAGCAACGAAGGATATACTCGGGTTGACCAATCCCGAAAGTCTCTGAGGGAAAAAACAGAGTTTTTCAAATCTCAAATTGATAAACAGGTATTAGAGCGGACGACTTTCCCCCCCCCCCCCATGAGAGAAGTTTTTATTCATAAACAGGTCCCATTTTCGCAATTACACAGGCCTACATGAAACCGTATTCAGATTTCATCCAATCATAAATGAAAGTATGTAATAGAACGTGTAGCTTTTTGTTCATAGCAATTTACATCAAACTTTTCTTATCTAGTCCAATGTGGATTTGAACTTTATATTTATTGATTATTTATTTTTGCATGATTTGTGGTTTATTCCTCTGTATTATTTTGTCATTGAAATACCATAAGATATGACGGAGTTTTTTTTTTCTTTAGAATAGTCATCACACGGTATTCCCGTTAATATTTCCCTCGATAGTTTCAATGGTCAATTATCGAGGTCATTGAGAATATTATGCTCAGAGTGTGTTTTTTTTGCGACAGGTCAGTGAAGCTGTACCAGAAGAAGTTTTTCGTCCTAGAACAAAAACATCACGCACCCAGACTAATCCAGGAAAAACTGACAATGGCCAAAATAGGAAATCGGATGACATTGAGTCCATTGACAGTGGACCAGTATCAAAACCAACAGAATGGAGACAAAGGCCGCAAACTGTACGTGTAACACCTCTGGAGTTTCTTTTAACTATCTTTCGTTAACACGTTTACAAAGTTTTAAAATAATTGTTATTTTGAATCAGTCGATATCAACACTGTGCTTTTTAGATTGTGAACTATTACGACAATAATTCTTTCTGCGAACGAAATGTTGGTCAAACTGGTGTCAACTTGATTAACTTTGTATATGGAGATTTTAAGTAAAGTTTTGTTTTAGGTGCTATTTCAGGATCCATACTTATTGGTTCTTTGAATTATATGAAGTACATATAATACCGCACTAGGATTTGACCTATAACTATCTTATGTCGTAATTTAGTTCAAGAAATGTCGATGAAATAATATATGCGTGTTTTGCTACAAAGGTCGATCAAAGTGACACAGGTGTTGTTGACTTATCCCGAAGGCCGTTGAAGGAAAGACAGGAGTTTTTCAAATCTCAAATTGATAAACAGGTAAGGCTTTTCTGCCAGTCCTAATGCCATAATTAATTTAGAACACCATGCACTCAGAAGACTTATGTAAATTTCTTTAAAACAAAACATGCCATTAGTCTATATCTTTGTAATTTATTGTTAAATTACAGTAAGCATGTTTAATATTATTTGCATGAAAATATTAGTTGCGTTTTACTCTACTTAATAAATATTCAAACACATCTAACGGTAATATTTATGTTGATATGTGTGATGCCGAGATATCAATCATAATTTGTATATTTTGTAAAAATTATTGAGGTCTTGCTACATTTTATGTTCATGGTGTATGTTTTGTTTCGGACAGGACAGTGACGTTGTAGATTTACAAGCATCAGGTATTGTGCAGCGTCCAAAAAGGCAAGGAGGTGGAAGTTTGCGAAAGTCAGTTAATATTTTTGAAAGCAAAATTGAGGCCAGTAACAGACAAGAACATGACAGCAAACAACAAGCCGAGGTGTTTGTACAATCCAAACGGGTTTCAACTGACAGTAAAGTAGCCAGATATCAACGTGAAGGAGACTTGCTGTTTGAAACAAAGGAAGCATATGCGGCGACTTCCAAAATATGGATGAGCGAAAGCGGGAATCACATGTCTGAGGTATTAGACAAGCATTGATTACTAAGGCTTTATGCATTGACAGTTATGCATTCGGAAATTTTTGCATACGTATTGTCGGCGTTCAATCTGCTTTGTATAACATTACGTTGTTTATAGATACTACATTTGAAGAGAAATAAATAGTGGGTTTTATTTGGCATTCAGAGTCATAAGCTTATATTAAATTAATACCAGTATAGACCTTCGACACACAGCCGAGCTATACCTGTAATTAAGTCATCGGTTTTACTTCCTAGCACTGGAACTTCTCAGGGTCTTAGACAGTGAGATACGTTCTAAGAATAAAATTACAACATAAAAAAACATTAAGATGTGTTAATGTTACTCTATCGGTTTGTGAACAAACAAATATTTGTATGAAACAACAGTAACAATGCTCATGAAAAACACGTTAACGACAGACACCTGTACTGAACAAGTAATTTGTTTGTTTGTTTGTTTGATTTTTTCGCCGTATTCAACATTATTTCAGTCATCTAACGGCGGTCAGTTAACCTACTAACACTTTTCCAGGGTAAGCTGGTTTACCGGTACTGAGTGCACATACTTATGTCAGTAACTTACTTGAATCAGAGGTAGGGGGAGAATGGCCTTAGAAATAATTTCATGACCAATCCCCAAGTTAAGTGGCCGGGCTGGGAATCGAACCCGCGATCCTCGGATTTGCAGTCCAGCGCTCTACCAACTGAGCTAGCCGGCCCGATTTGCAAATCAGTACTTTACATTATTATTAGAAATCCCATTATTTAGAAATCACAATCACAATTAAATTCAGCTTTTCATTTCTGATGTTTGATATCCGATAATGACTTTGTTTCTATACTAGTAGCATGTAAACTTGAAAACTATCATTATCCTGATGTGATGATAAATTTCTCATTTAAATATATAGGAAATGAAAACATACCTGAAAAAGTCTAATGCTATGGTGACTGTTGCCATTGACTTCGGAACGACATACAGTGGGTGTGCCTATTCTATGCGAGACAATCCTGGCAAAATATACATCCTCAATTTTAAGGAAGGCCTTAGTCCGAAAGTGAGTACAGCCTATTTAACGATATTTTATTTTATTAAATTGTTCTGTAATATAAATTGGTTTTTATTGTGAAACGCAAGTATATAAATACCATTAGTTTGAAATAAACTACATGCATCAGTGAAAATATACCGTCTTTCGTCCTGCCATTGTGTTAGCTCGAGATTATATGTCATTGTGTAAGTTCGTGCACAAATAAAATTCCAACGTTTCATGTTCTTGGTTCGGAACACAAAACAACAACGAATATAGAGTTTCAATAAAATGACAGACGGATTTGTTAGGTAGAGCAAGTACAATCACCAAAGCTCTCTTATTTATATTTAATTATAGCTTTACAAATGGTCCAATAATCACTCGCAATGAGCGGGAGAACCTTTAATCTGCAATATTCACTGTCCCTGCTCTCCCGTTAATTCTTGAAAGCCTTACATGTGGCATTCTCTTTAGTTTTTAACACTTCCTCGGGGACTTTCATCACTTAACTTTTAAAGTCTTGTATGTAACAGTTCTTCTTCAAAAACATTCAACCATTGAGTTGCAGACTCCAACAGCTATACTGTATGACCAACACAGAAAGAGACATTCCTTTGGTTATCAGGCTCTGGAACACTACGCGGACCTATCTTCAGCAGACGAGCGATACCTTTGGAGGTTGTTCGAACGGTTTAAAATGAAGCTCTTCACTCGAAACGAGGCAAGGCTCCTGGTTCATATACATTTACATATTCATATACGTATTACATGTACATGTATTATATATGCTCGCATCAAAGAAAGTGACATCGTAATTTGTGGTAAAAATGTATTTCATTCCAGTGTAACACTGTTCTATAACCACCCAAATACGCTTCCAACTTTGGAAATTACATACCTGTGTTGAATGTTATGCAAAACATACAATTTTACTAAAGCATCGCTTAATTTTATTACATTTTTCAGACAATAAGCAGAGACGTTCAAATTACCGACAACCATGGAAATAAAAAGTTGGCTCTTGATATATTTGCTGATGCACTTAGGTACATGGCCGAACATAGTACGAAGCAAATTTACGAACGCGTACCAGATGTTGACGGTGACATACACTGGGTGATAACAGTTCCTGCGATATGGAGTACCATTTCCAGAACATTCATGCGGGTTGCGGCACAAAAGGTATGTGCGCGTTGATATGGTAAGCATATTTTAGCAACAATCACCCATTGCTATTAAGGATTTTGTTTGCAAAACTACATGTACCAGCAAATATGTTAATATTTTTACAAGTTCCCAACAACAATTATAAGTACATGCCTGCTATCGATTGTTTTTGTTTGCTTTAATATTTCAGACATGTTTTTAATTTATGCAGTTCTGTAATTGTAAATTCTAGTACGGCTAATCCTAACATGAGCGAAGTTATGGCTTTTTTTTTTTACATATTTGATTGATATCAACTGAAATTTTATTCTTTTTAGGCTGGTATCTCAAACGAACGCTTATCTTTGGCGCTGGAACCAGAGGCTGCTGCAATATTATGCAAATGCGAATCATCGTTAGAATTACAACCAGGCAAAAGATTCATGATTGTTGACATCGGAGGTAATGTTCTGGGCATATCATTAATGACTGCTGACATCGGAGGTAATGTTCTGTGCATATCATTCATGACTGCTGGCATCAGAGATTATGTTCTGTGCTTATCATTCATGACTGCTGACATCGGAGGTAATGTTCTGTGCATATCATTCATGACTGCTAACATCGGATGTAATGTTCTGTGCATATCATTGATGATGTCATGTTTGTTGACACTGGAAGTGATGTTCTGTCCACATCATTAATGATTGTTGACATCGGAAGTTATGTTTTGTGCTACTACTTAAACAACATTACGTTTATTGTACATTTTGTCAATTTTTAGCAATACATAAAACTTTATTATAAGACGGAGATTTTTATGTGAAAACAATAACTTATAAATCAACTACTTCCGCTGAATCTTGTATGGTAATTAAAATGAATGTTGTTTATTTTGTCGGCGCATTAACTTGCAGGTGGAACTACGGACATAGCTGTATGTGAAGTCAACGAGGACACGTCTCTCAAAGAGCTCCATCAGCCTTCCGGTGGTGATTTCGGCGGTATACATGTCGATCAAAAATTCATCGAACTGTTTATAGAAATATTTGGAGAAGACGTACTAACCGAATTCAAGGACAAACACACCAAGTTATATATGGAAATGATGACTGATTTTGAATTTAAAAAGCGCAAATTTGATGGAACCAACAAATGTAAGATCAAGGTGGATCCACTTTTACTGACATTATATAGTAAGGTGAATGGTCGAGATGTGGTATCTCTTCTACAAGAATCGCCTTTACTGACCAAGAGGGTTATTTGGAAATACGGACAACTCATTTTGTGCACCGAAACTGTGAAGGACTTCTTTGATGATGTGATAGACAAGATACTTGCTGCTATTAAAATTATAACAGCAAAAGTAGACAGAATTAATAGCATTGTGTTAGTAGGAGGGTTCTCGGAATCGCCCTATCTTCGTAGCCGATTGGAAAAAGCATTTCCAGGTAAGATACCCGAAGTAGAGGATCCAGTTCTAGCGGTAATAAAAGGAGCAGTGCTAATTGGAAGGGACCCTTATGCAATTGCCTCGCGTGTTTGCGAATACACTTACGGGGTAGCAGGAACGATGAAATTCAAATCACACCACCCCAAGCAATATAGGTTTTACGTCGGTGGTATAGCAATGTGCGATAATTGCTTCTACAAGCATATTGAAATCGGTACTGAAGTCAGTGTACACGACGAACAACATGCGGTGGAACACGAGTATTTCCCTAACACCGTCGACCAAAAACATGCAATTCTAGAGGTGTATGCGAGCACCGAGAAAAACCCAGAGTATATAGACAACACTTGTCATTTGGTGGGTTTCATAAAGGTGGATATTGACCCACAGGGTGACTTTTGGTCAAAGATCTTGGTTAAGATGTTCTTTGGGGGAACTGAAATCAAAGTTGTGATAACGGACGTGAAGAATGGAATTGTTCAAAGAGGGTCGGTAGATTTCTGGGGTTAGAGTAAATTTGCCACACGTGGCAATGAGTAAGACTTATTTTCAATAACATTTGAGATATTGTGTTAAATGGCAGGCGCTTTGTGTCAAGACTGGCAACAAATGGTATGGACTTCGAAACAAAAACGAAAAAGAACGTCATGCCAAAGAACACACCAGGTATCGTAAGCTAGACGTGTTTGTTTATCGGCCACTGTCAAACATTGCGTGGGTTGTGAAGAAACTATCGCTGCTTTTAAAATGATAATTGTTTTAATGTATATTTTACTAACAAAAATGTACTGATTTATATTTAGTTTTATTCAGGAAGATACCAAAATCTCCATGAATCTACAGAAACTAAAACGTATACATATTCATCGTAAGTTATATTGTAATATTCAGAACATGTGACTTGTAATACATCAACATAAACACAGATCATTATAACATATATATTTGAGTAACCTAATTAGATATACAAGTACAACCCTGGACAGTGTTCATATTTGTTAGTGGTAAGTGTTTTGTCTAATAGACATATTGTACGAATACATAAGATTTTATATAGCGGGGCCTCGTCCTATTTTAACTAAAATATTATCCAAGCATTTAAAAGCACAATTTTTTCCTTTAACGTTTTATTTGATGCTGTATGCCACTGCGCTTAGTGTTTACCAATTGTCAATTAATGTATTTACCATTGTAACATTTAATTTTAAAGGGATTCACAACTGTATATGTATACTATTTAGAAATATAGTATAATACAGTACACAAATTGGAACTCAAGACTAAGTCAAAGTATTTCGAAATTAAGTAAGACATTTCTACAACGGCCCAATGATTTTTATTATGCGTAAAAAAAATGTTTGTTTCAGGTTACTCGACCAACCCATAAAAATGCCCCGACCCTAGAACATGTAATTGAGTTTGTCAGATATTTTTTGTTTTATTTACTTTTTCCAATAATTAAATGTCTTTTTGGATAAATGATTATTTTTTTTTGATAGCATCCACTTCAAAACAATGTGTATGCTATTACCAACATGTTTTGAATATTCAGTCAGTTTTAGAAACTTCATATTGACCATTTACCAAATAAAATATATATATATATTTTTTTTTTGGGGGGGGGGGCAAATAATCTGAAACAAATATAATTTTACGCCTTATTAGTATTGCTGTTGTTTTTATTAAATGCTTTCTCTGTGAAATGTATATCTAAGTCGCGTGTCGTCTCGTACGTCATTTTGAACTGTACGTCACTGATATTCACATATATTGGATATGTTAAAATTGTATGTAAATGTTACCAAATTGGTACTCAAATTCACTGATTCATAGTTGTGTCTAAATTACGCAAGATAAAGATTATGTTAAATGATCATTTTAGTTTAAACCTAGCTCGATACTGTTGAAAGCCCGAGGCTTATTGGACACTTTCAAGTCCTATTTCTGGGTACAACCAGTGAATGGTGTTTTTGAGAAACATTATTGATCGAACTCACGACCTCCTGATTAAGGAATAACCAGATGCTTTACAATAGTGTGGTTCTAATGAATACGGTCTCCTGTGTTTCTATTGTTCAAACAATGTGTTTAAATGGCATGAATATTTTACTGCATTGCCTATTTAATCAGCATGTATAGTCTGCATTTAAAACTTTGAATTAAATGAAGAATACCAATATGTTGGTGTTATATTACATGTAATGTAACAAACTATATTTACTGTTGGAAAAGCAACAACAACGTGTAGTAATTGTAATTACAACTTACAGCACTTTATAGTAGTTGCTGTAATCGGTTCATTTGTAGATCTGAGTCCGTGTGTACACTGCACATTATACACTTTGTGCAAACAAATGTGGTTAAACTGCCGTTATAATTTCGATACTAAATCTCAATATATGACAACCGCTTGGTGCTTTTATCTGTAACTCATACACAGTGACCTACATTTCTATGCCATGTCAGACGGATAAGCAGTTTAATTCTTTTAACAATATGCATTTTGATTGTGTAATATGCATTCATTATTCGAGGTCACCGCATCACCATTGTATAAAATATATAATGAGTTAAATATTCATAAACATTAAACAGAATGTTGGTTAAAACTTGTTTTCCGATCCATAACAAAATTTATGTATATAATAACTATATAGAATAAGACTCGCACAATCGCGGAAATGCCTAAACATTGCTACTGCGAAATATTATTCTCATAATGTTCAACTATTAAGATCATGTAAGCACTAACTGCATTTTGCGAATAACTAAATCATTTTTCATCAATGGCAGTATCTGGTACATGATATCTGGGATAACATTTCTTACATGTTGCCATTTATGCAGCATACAACTTTGGGAAAGATCTTAACAAACGGAAACTATGTTTATAATGCTTCGAGTTCTTTCCCAAAATATGTCAAGTCGTTGGCTTTAAATTTACGAACATGTATTACTGTCCAGAGAGAAAGGTCTCGAATAGCGGATATAAAAATGTAATGACGACTCAAAATACGCCATCATTACTCACATTTTTCATCCAAAGTTTTGTACTGGAAACAATCTCGGACGAAACATAAGTACATGTAGTATATTTTAAAATGTGGAATCTTCCACGGACGACTTGGTCCATCAACCCAAGCAATTAAAATGTAATCGTTTAGGCATAACGAAGTTATGGAGCAGAACAAAATACAAGAATCTAACCTTGAATTGAGACCTTAACATTTGACAGACAAGCATGTGTCATGTAAATGACACATCGTCTCACAATGGAGAATAATACTCTGAAGTTATTTTAAAATCTTTCTATGCATTACAAAGTTATGGAGCAGAAACGAAATACAAGTATTTGACTTTTGACCTTAAATTGTGACCTGGACCTTTGACGGCAAGCATGGGTTAAGTATGAAACACACCGTCTGGTCATGGGAAATAATAATCTGAAGACATCGAAATCCTTTCAGGCATTACGAAGTTCCGGGGCGGAAACGAAATACATGTATTTGACTTAGACCTTGAATTGTAACCTTGACCTCTGACGGACAAGTATGGGTCATGTACGCGGCACATCGGCTGGTGTGAAGTTATATTAAAATCCTTCCTGATATTACGAAGTTATGGAGCGTAAACGAAATATTCGACTTATGTACGGACGTACGGACCAACACGTGCGTTTCCTATGAAGTCCCCACTTTTTCAAAAAGTGGGGGTATAACAAGCATTGTACCTTTAAACATGTATTTAAAATGCATTTTGTTGTTGTTTTTTCAAATGACTTAATTTTCGCTACGCTATGTTCAATTGTCTATGTTGGATTGCATTATTTGTAATTGTATTGGAATGTTGAATGGTAAAAATGCATAATGACTAAACGACGGTCGATAAATGTAAATTAAATAGAGAAAAATTGGTTTGACAAATGTATTGAGTTTAAGCATAATGTAAATACGAGGGATGATCCACAGTCTAGACTTATAAGCTAGATTTGAAATAAGTTATTGAAATATTTAAGATGAAGTATGTTTAATGTCATCCCAATTTCTTTGGAATAAACAATCCTTTGAATAAAGAATATACGAATCGTACTATGACCAGTAAAGTTATAAATAGCACGAATGAAATAACGGTTTCATAATATTCATCGAAATTGATCAGATATAATTGATTGATTTAAAATATATTATTCGCTTATGTTCTTTGTTCCTAGTAACCAGGCAAGTCTCGACTTTTGTTTGAAATACTGAAGCATATGGAGGATATGGGCAAGATTTATTTTTGCTTTGACGTTGATTCGCATTTGTGTAAAAACGAGCTGTTCATTGATGATCTGAAGCGCGCACGGGTAAAGATGACATTATTTACTGTGAATACAAAAAGGCAATTTATTAAATTGAACATAGACGAGATGAACTACAGATCAAACTATTCGTCGACAATTATTTCCCAAGCAGTTAATCGTTTTCATAGATGCCTACACAAATCTAAAGACAAACATTAAAAGAAATCTAATTGATGATCATTCATCACACGCAAATACTTAATATAAACTACGAACAGATATTAAAATGCAGTTGTGTCAACTGTGTTCAATGTAATCATGTGTATTCAAAATATAAATAAAAAGGGGCATCTGAGATGACATAAATTAGTCATTAGACGTTTGTTGTGTAAATGACGGTCGTTCAAAGAGAAACGTAAACTTCTGAAACACATATGAGGAACCAGATGTTCTAGAAGCCCCAGGGCTACTTTTTAGACCAGAACCATCACTTCAACAGTTTTGACAGGAACATATAAGGCAAGGCTACATACTAAATATTAAAAGCTTAGGTCTTCTTTTTATTTTAGTAGTTTTGGACAGTAGTTTTTTTGTATTTAAAGTCCATAAAACATATAAAGTTCGAGCTCCGGGGAGGCCAAAGGGACATTATTTTAACAATATCGGTACAGTAATATAAGGCAATGCTTTATACCAGACATCAAAAGCCCAACATCGGAAGACAAGAAGATATTTAGTTTTTTTCCTATTAAAGTCTAAATAAAAACAAAAGCTGTATCGGGAAAACGCGCTCGACTATTAATACCCCGAAGACATGTTTGAAGTTTCAATTGAATATCTGTAGAAGTTACACAGATATGTACTTTCACTTTAACCTGAATGTTTCTAAATTGAATATCTGAAGTACCGGTAGATATACAGATAAGAACTTGTTGCATGTAAACGTTAACATGAAGTACCAAAGGGGGCATAATTCTGCTAAATTAAAGGTCAGATTTATGGATCTTGGTCAGTGACCTTACATAATTACCCCGAAGACATGTGTGAATATCTGTAGTAGTTACAGAGATATGTACTTGCACGCAAACAATAACTTGAATATTTATAAATACACAAAGGGTCATTGTGAGAGATTAAGATTGGCAGAAACCACATGCCATGTGAGGTGATATGAGTGGGCTTCTTGTGTTGGTTTTCTTTGTCTGCTAAGACAATATTTATAATTAAAATGATTAAAATGACAGTTCGACCGAGCTATACCCTCTGCTAGTGTCTCTGTTGTTGTTAAAATAAACAACAGACAGGCCATTCCAAGGTGAGCATGGATGCTCCAAATATGGCAACAGTTATAATTAGATCAGATGTTTAGGGGCCATTCTTGAAATTCGATTGGTCAGGCCTAATAATTATGCATATTAATTATTTGAATTTTCTCTTGTAAGTCGCCCAACTCTTCAGTGTACCCGAAACCTTAAAATCAGTAGGTTGGTCACTCATGTGCTAGTTTAGACTCTGAAACTAGTGGGTCTGGCACAACTGTTTGTCATTCGTTTGGGGACTACAGATAGGAATATGCAGTAAGTAATATATTTTCTTTGGTATCTCATAATTGTCAGTTTTTTATGAGAGAAATAATTGTTCTTTATTGATAGTATTTCCTAATATTTTCTTAGTACATTTTTTGATACTCAGTTAAGTTTACATTTTTTGGTAAAGGGCAGGAAAACCACACATAATTTTATATGTAACTTGATTGCTTTGATATATGTGATCAGTATGAATGTATATGTATTCATAAGATATTGTTTGTATATTGACATTTATGACCTTTGTTAAATCATGTATTTTTTAATATAATGCACGCGTTTGATTGAATGATATGCTATGTTTAGGTAACATTGTTACTTTCAGATAACCGTCTTTATAGTCGTCTAATGACAACGTCTTGATAATCGTCTTGAATTCAACATCATTTAACAACCAATAACTTCGTCTTTAACACCTGTTGACGACATTCCATTAATGAAGCGAAGAATACTATTAAGACGCGTGTGTTGCCTTGTGTCTTAACCCTCCAAAGATGACCGTGACACTGAAAGCCAAGTAAAAAGGGCATAGTTAACTGCCGAGTGCAGCACAGTTATTGCATAATCTGTGAAAAGACATATTGCAAACATGGATATAAGTGCAGACGGGGAGGTGGAGTTTGCCGGCAACCGCCAAGAAGCAAGTGCAGAGGGAGCCACCTCAGACAAGGGGTCGTTGCGCAGCAAGACGAGTAGCTGCAGGAGACGCCGTGCCGAGCTAAAGCTCGAACAAGCCAGAAGGCGCCAAGAGCTCGAACGCCGGCGCCTAGAGCTCGAACGCCAAGAAGTCGAGCTACGACAACAGATCGAGATCCAGGACCTGGAAGAAGCCATGGCCAACGCAGAGGTCGATGCGCGGTCTTCAGCCTCATCCGGATCCGGACCATCAACATCCAACGAAGTCGGTGCCACAGGGACGACGTTGCCACATACAGCTATGAACAGTGACATTAAAGTGGAGGAATACTTGTCAGGATTTCAAAAATTCACTAACAACTTACAGGACAACATGAACCTTCCAAAACCGGAATTATTAACATTCTCAGGAAACCCATTGGATTATTGCAAATTTCTTTGTAATTTTGAAACAAACATTGAGTGCAGAATAACAGACGATCGACTTAAGTTAGGTTATTTAATTCAATTTTGTAAGGGTGAAGCAGAACGTGCAATTGAGGATTGTGTGGTTCTTCCTCCCTTAGATGGATATTTAAGGGCTAAGGAAATTCTTCTCAACAGGTATGGTAAGCCCCACTTAGTTGCTAGGTCACATGTTGAACGTTTAATTAATGGCCCTAACATCCGATCTAATGATGTCCAAAGCTTAATGGATCTGTCACTTGACATGGAAAAATGCGAAATAACACTGTCGACGTTGGGTTATTCATCTGATATTAATAACACGGAAAACTTGCTTAAGATTGTAAGGAGACTCCCCACACATATCAAGTCAAAATGGGTTGAGCGGGCAAGTAATTCGATAGAACAGGGAACTGAGCCGGCATTTAAAGACTTGCTCAGCTTCATTCAACAGAGGGCTCTGGTAGCTAACACAATGTATGGCAGAGATCTTGCATGTGAGTCTAAGCAGCCGATTTCTCGATCAGTGGTCAGTTCTAGGTCGCATCAGGTCAATTCTAGGGACCGTGGGAAAGCTGTTACGTTATCTACAACAGGTAGAGAGAGCCAGGCACGAGCGAGTAATGGGTTTAAACCAACGCATGCTAGGCGTTTATCATGTGTGTATTGTCAAGGGAGCCATAAATTGATCGACTGTGAGAGGTTCAAAACAATCAATGTTGATGGTAGATTAGCTGTTGTGAGAGAGAAGAGAATGTGTGAAAATTGTTTGAATTTTAAACACAATAGTAGTTTGTGTAGTAAGGGTAGTCAGTGTGAAGTAAGTAATTGTGGAGAAAAGCACCACACATTATTACACAGACCATTGACTGTAGAAAACCAGAGCCTGGTAGGCCACAGTAATTGCTGCACTGAGATTGATGTCTCCATACCTAGTAAGATAAGCCTACGCATTGTACCTGTCATTGTGCAATACGGCTTAAGGAAAGCTGAGACATATGCCTTACTAGATGAGGGTAGCGATGTAACATTGTGCAGCGATAGTCTGGTTAAGAAATTAGAGGCGAAAGGCGTTTCTCGCCAATTCACCATTACCACGGTGAACCAGTCTGCAGAGCAGCGAACTGGTGTAGAAGTGCAGCTTAAGGTAAGTTCTTTAGATGACAGGGAATGCCTTAACATTAGGAGAGCCTGGTCAGTACCGGAGCTACCTATATCGGTGGAGTCTCTCCCCAAAGAAAATGATATAGGTAAGTGGAAACACCTCGCAGGTATCAAATTACCTCAGGTAAGTTCTTTTAAGGTGGAGTTACTTATTGGAAGTGACTGCCCAGAAGCTTTCTGGGTTGAAGAAGAGCGACGGGGAAAGAGGGGCGATCCTTATGCGATACGGTCTCCCCTTGGCTGGACAATATTAGGTCCAACAGGTAAGGGCACGTCCTCCAATGGAAATGTAAATTTTCAGCGCAGTGCAAACACGCAGGAACAGATTGACAAGTTGTGGACAACTGATTTTCCTGACTGTGGCTTGGACAATAAGGTTGGAATGTCCAGAGAAGACCACCGAGCTCTATCGTCCATGGTAAGTTCCGTGGAGAAGGAAGGTAAGCACCACAAAATTGCTCTACCGTGGCGCCAAGAACAAGTAAGTTTGCCAAACAACAAGGCTTTAGCTGTTACACGTCTTGGGCAGTTAAGCCGAAAGCTATCAAGAGACCCGAACTTACATACTATGTATACTGAAACGATGAATTGCTATATTGAGAAGGGCTATGCGAAACCTGTGAAAAGCACTGGTGAGATGGAACCAACAAGAGTATGGTACCTCCCACATCACCCAGTGTGCAACCCAAACAAACCAGCTAAGGTGAGGATAGTCTTTGACTGTGCGGCAAAGTACAGAGGTACATCTTTAAATGACAACCTCTTGCAAGGACCAGATCTAGTTAACAGCTTAATAGGCGTGTTGATAAGATTTCGAGAGCAACCAGTAGCCTTGGTTGCCGACATTGAAGCCATGTTCCACCAGGTCAAGGTCAGTGACAAAGATAGAGATGCACTAAGATTTCTTTGGTGGCCTGGTGGAGATATGAAACAGCCACCTGGTGAGTACTGTATGACTGTCCACCTGTTTGGTGCGACATCATCGCATAGCTGTGCAGCGTACAGCTTGAGGTGCACAGCAAGAGAGAATGCTGACAGCTTCAGTCCAGCAGCCGTAGAGACGGTAGAAAGAAACTTCTGTGTTGATGACCTGTTGAAGTCTGTACCAGATGTTCAGGTAGGTATAGATTTGTCTGCTGAACTGAGAGAACTATTGTCAAACGGGGGATTCAAGTTGACAAAGTGGATTTCGAACAGTAATAGGGTTCTCGACACGATCCCCGAATCTGACAGGGCAGTTAAGTGCACAAAAGTTGACCTTGATAGCGACAAACAGTTTGAACGTGCTCTTGGTTTGCACTGGTATGTAGAGAAGGACACCTTTGTATTTGATGTAGACCTGCCAGATAAATGCCACACGCGACGTGGTATATTGTCAGTAGCAAGCTCGCTATACGACCCACTTGGATTGGTGGCACCCATCACTCTCATCCCAAAACTTATCCTACAGAATGCATGCCGCAAAAAGCTGCCGTGGGATGACACAATTTGTGACAAGGACGTCGAAAAGTGGTCACAGTGGTTGGAGAAACTACCTGCATTATCACATGTAAGTATTGATAGATGTTTCAAGCCGGTCGCTGTGGATGGCCCATCGAAAGTTGAACTGCACATGTTCAGCGATGCATCAGAATATGCATATGGGGCTGCGGTGTACATCAAGATATACGATGCCAACCGCAACTGCAAAATCAGCCTTGTTATGGGTAAGTCAAGATTGGCGCCAATCAAGGCGATGTCTATACCACGCCTAGAGTTGGCCGCAGCAGTTGTAGCTGTAAAGCTGTACCAGCTAGTATCACAGGAACTGGACTTCAACATTGATGAAAGGTATTTTTGGACCGATTCGATGATAGTTTTAGGCTACATCAAAAATGAAACTCGACGCTTCAAGACATTTGTAGCAAATAGGCTTGCAGCAATACATGACGTCACATCGCCTGCAGAGTGTAGATATGTTCCTTCACAAATAAACCCGGCTGATATAGCATCAAGGGGACTGTTTCCAAATGAAACAGATAAACTGGGAAGCTGGCTAAGGGGCCCAGACTTTCTACAGACAGGTAAGGTGGACTGGTCACAGAATCCACAGTATGTAGCCATTTTAGATGACGATGCTGAAACCAAGGAGGTATGTAATACACATGCCACTCAAATGAAACCTGATACCGTACTTGATAGCCTGATGATTAGGTACTCTAACTGGCATCAACTGCAGAGGTCAGTGGCATGGTTACTCAGGTTCAAATCATACCTGATGCAGAGACATTTAAGAAGAAAGCTAGCACACTGTAAAAATGGCACATTGACATTAGGTGATCTACGGAAAGCCAGAGGCAGACCGGAAAATATTTTTTAGTGACAATGGCACAAATCTGACAGCAGGTGAAAGGGAACTGCGTGAGTCGATACAGCAGTGGAATCATAGCCACATCTCTAAGCATCTGAACCAGAAAGGTATCGCATGGCATTTCAACCCTCCATATGCAAGTCATATGGGAGGAGTTTGGGAGAGGTTGGTTCGATCCTTCAAAAATTCATTGAAGTCAGTTGTGCGTGAACAGCTTCTTTGCGACGAAGCCCTGGCAACTTTGGCCACCGAGGTCGAGAAAGTCTTGAATGACCGACCAATTACACAGGTAAGCGATGATCACCGTGACCCACAAGCACTTTCTCCGAACACACTGTTGTTGTTACGCCCCAATAGGTGTTTCCCTCCAGGTGTGTTTGATAAGACCGACAATTACTGCCGACGGTGGTGGAGGCAAGTCCAGTACATGGCCAATATCTTCTGGAGGCGTTGGCAAAAAGAATACCTCCCAGCATTGCAGGTAAGATCGAAGTGGCAACACAGCAGACGAAATTTAGCTGTGAATGACCTTGTACTCGTGTGTGACGAGACTTCTTCACGCGGACATTGGCCTTTGGGACTTGTGCCGGAGGTAAGAAAAGGTAGAGATGGTCTTGTGCGGACATGCGAGGTTAGAGTGAACGGAACTACAAAGGTAAGGCCAGTGACACAGTTGTGCTTGTTAGAGCAAGCTGCCTAGTATTTGTCACACTAGTTATTTAGACTATGACGTCTTCTTGTAGTGTTAATGGATAGTAGAAACTTAGTTCATTTGCATTTCTTAGAGTATTCAGTTATGTATTCATTTCGTTGTGTATCTGTATGAAAGTTGTTTATGGACATATTTGGTCATAGCTTAGTCTCTAAATTATTAAAGTAAAATGAACTTATATGGTAAGTTCATTGGGTGGCGGTGTGAGAGACTAAGATTAGCAGAAACCACATGCCATGTGAGGAGATATGAGTGGGCTTCTTGTGTTGGTTTTCTTTGTCTGCTAAGACAATATTTATAATTAAAATGATTAAAATGACAGTTCGACCGAGCTATACCCTCTGCTAGTGTCTCTGTTGTTGTTAAAATAAACAACAGACAGGCCATTCCAAGGTGAGCATGGATGCTCCAAATATGGCAACAGTTATAATTAGATCAGATGTTTAGGGGCCATTCTTGAAATTCGATTGGTCAGGCCTAATAATTATGCATATTAATTATTTGAATTTTCTCTTGTAAGTCGCCCAACTCTTCAGTGTACCCGAAACCTTAAAATCAGTAGGTTGGTCACTCATGTGCTAGTTTAGACTCTGAAACTAGTGGGTCTGGCACAACTGTTTGTCATTCGTTTGGGGACTACAGATAGGAATATGCAGTAAGTAATATATTTTCTTTGGTATCTCATAATTGTCAGTTTTTTATGAGAGAAATAATTGTTCTTTATTGATAGTATTTCCTAATATTTTCTTAGTACATTTTTTGATACTCAGTTAAGTTTACATTTTTTGGTAAAGGGCAGGAAAACCACACATAATTTTATATGTAACTTGATTGCTTTGATATATGTGATCAGTATGAATGTATATGTATTCATAAGATATTGTTTGTATATTGACATTTATGACCTTTGTTAAATCATGTATTTTTTAATATAATGCACGCGTTTGATTGAATGATATGCTATGTTTAGGTAACATTGTTACTTTCAGATAACCGTCTTTATAGTCGTCTAATGACAACGTCTTGATAATCGTCTTGAATTCAACATCATTTAACAACCAATAACTTCGTCTTTAACACCTGTTGACGACATTCCATTAATGAAGCGAAGAATACTATTAAGACGCGTGTGTTGCCTTGTGTCTTAACCCCCCAAAGATGACCGTGACACTGAAAGCCAAGTAAAAAGGGCATAGTTAACTGCCGAGTGCAGCACAGTCATAATTCAGCTAAAATGCAGATCGCAGTTATGGACATTGGCCAGTGACCTCATATAATGACCCTAAAGACACGTGTGAAATTTTACCTGAATATATATAGTAGAAATAGAGATGTGAACTTGTTTCAAGCCAACTTTAACCTAAATTTTCCAAGTACAAAAATAGCACAATTTTGCTAAATTGCAGGTCACAGTTATGGGCCTTGGATTGTGACTTTACATAATGACCCGAAGTTTCAATTGAATATCTGTAGTAGTTACAGAGATATGTACTTGCACGCACGCCTTAACCCAAATTTTCTAAGCACACAAAGGGGCATAATTCTGATAAAATGCTGGTCACAGTCATTGACCTAGGCCAGTGACCTTATACATGTATAATGACTGACGACATGTGTGAAGTTTTAACTGAATATCTGTAGTAGATATAGGGATATGAACTTGTTGCACGCGAACCTTAACCAGAGCATTACGCCGACGACGACGCCGACGAACGCGTGAGTAGAATAGCTCGGACTATCAATCTCAAAGTTGACATCAATCCAACAAGAGATAACTGAACTATGTTTATTTAGATTATTATATATTAACGTTTGACATGCAAAGTTCTATCAAACGTATCTCTATTGTTTTAAACTTAAAGCCATTATTAAATACGACAATTCAAGCTTCAAAACAGTCCTATATTTATTTCATAAACTCTATTTTCTTTCTTAAACAACCCCGCCTAAGTCCAAAAAGACGGTAAGATTTTGAATAAATAACCACGCCTTAAAACACTGTTTACAGAACAGGCATGTTTTAAGCGGGCATCTCCGTCAAAAAATGAAATCCCGGCTTTCTGAAAGGCTAATCACATTAAATATTATAACTACCTATAAATCTGATATAAAGTAGGTTATTTACACGTTTATACTTGCACAAATGCATTGGATCTCAACGGTTGCTGTATATGACTCGAGATACAAGTGATACTAGGTAAGTGTCTTTGAATTACGATTAACACATTAGTGATAAATTCTACAAAGCTACAGATTGTGACTCAATAGATTTTGCGTATAGTAAAGTAACCCAGATAAGATCATTAACACAGAATTGTGCTGGTTTTTTTCAAATTTTGTTCATTAAATTTCAATTTTCCAACGTCAGCTATCACAAACACTTCATAAAACATTAAAACATTGTGTTAATGATAGGTTAATTAACTGTTAATTTTGCAATTTAAGACATCAATAAAATAATTGATATTGCATTAAAAAATAATATATTAAAATATGTTTGTGCACAGTGTGACTTATAGGGTATAAAACAAAGTCGTTATAATTAGAGTTAAATAGAAACTCTGTAATCTTAATGTAGTTCTTATTATGCAAAGAATATTCGCAAAAGACATGTACTATAAAGTTAAATAAATCAATAGGAGAAAAAGTCAATACCACTGTACGAGTTTATAATTACCATGAAATTATGTGAATGTAATTTTTTTTAATACAAGCATACACGATTTGAGTTTAAATGAATCAATAAACTAAATAATCAACAAGTAGATTATTAAGTAGATTATCTACATACAGATAGTGTTTCACATTCTTTTGGTGAAGAATTAACATACCGGTATATATCTAACCTAACAATACACTAATGTGTTTGCCTAACGAAAATATCACATCAATATATTATGTTTATACATATAGTTATGATAATATGTATGGAATTATATTGTATAGGTCATAATTGAATATTTTGATTTACCATAAATTATGTACTGTATTCAATATAATAATAATATGCTGTCAAAACGTTGATACAGGCATACAACGCCCTATTTGTTTGCACTTTTGCATTATGATCAGCTGCGTATAGCTGCGTATAGCTATCACTGGAAAAAATGAGTAACAAAAGTTCGCCTCCACATCCGAAGCCGAATGCAGACAAGACTCCGATTGATGCGAATACTCAACAACCGGTGTGGTCTGGTTTATTCCATTTATTTGAAATTACTTTTCAAAATTCAAATACAAACACGAAAACATATAATAATTAACATATGGAGTTAAATTATGTTTAATGTGTATTCATAGTCAAAATCACACATGCATATAACTTATATAATACAATAATTAACTTACGTAAATTATTGGCAATATATGAACACGCGTTCAGAAAGATACCCTGTTTGTTAATGTTTATACCTCGTCTATTTATTATCTTTGTGACTCAGGTTCGACAAATTTTCGCGTAGAAAAGCGTGTCTTCGTAATTCAAACATAAATTCACATTTGTAACACGGAATAAGAAATATGTAGTATTTGAAATAGACCAGTTAGAATGTGTAATTTCAGAAACAATGCAATGTCTCGACCATTGAACATTTTCATAGCTAGTAACTAAAACAGCAACACAACGTTGCTATTGTTGTTATGATCAGGCAAATTAATATTGATTCATAACAGCTGTAGCTTATAATATTTACCTATTTTAACTAGCTAGAGTACAATGTATGTCCCCACTGTTAGTTACTTGTGGCTGGATCGGTTCAGATTTAACAAACAAACAATACATACCAACAGTTGCTGCATTATTTTGAATACATCAAACGACAGCCATCGACAATCGTGTACATCAACGCCATTAGAGTCTGTGACAACTAAGTCATTGCTATAAGAGACGATTTTCCAAAGCATGTACGACAACAATGACGTAATAAGAGTAGGTGACATCTCAGTCTGACCTCATTGCTATAAAGGACGATTCTCAAAGCATGTACGACAACAATGACGTAATAAGAGTAGGTGACATCTCAGTCTGACCTCATTGCTATAAGAGACGATTTTCCAAAGCATGTACGACAACGCTGACGTCATAAGAGTCTTTTCTCAATGCTTTAAGAGACGATTTTCCAAAAATGTAAAACAACGCTGACGTCATGAGCGTCTGTGACATCTAAGTCTGACTAAATTGATATAAAACAAAATTTTCTAAACCATGTACGACAACGCTGACGTCATGCGGGCCGGTGACATTTTAGTCAGACCTCACTGATATGAGAGACGATTTTCCATACTTGTTCATACCAAATATCATTGCAAAATACACCGTTCAGTCCTCTTAAATGTCCTGTACTTCATTTACCCACTACAGTAAAAACCGGTAACTGCGACCTAATTTAAAATTGAATGATATATGGTAAACCCAGGTATCTGATATAAAGCATGATGTCTCAACGGCTAATGTGCACTCTGGGTATTCAGGCGATTCTAAATCTATCTAAAGGAGCATTCCGGAGATAGTCGATGTATCACGATTGGGCTGATTTGAACAAGCCTACTACACTATAACCGGGGTCTTATCAGATAGATAAGACTTATACCAAGCAAATATTTTTAAACAAGTGAACTGATTGTAACGGAGTGCGTTATATGGCTAGAGATAAGACTTCAACCACTGAACCAGGTAAATATTTTTCAATATTAACAAATACACGTACATTGATTGTAATTATTTGCTTTGACTTTTTATTTATGATTTATGTGTGTGTTATCATGAATAAAACCTTGAAATATATAAATGTGGCGTGTCGTGGGAAAACCGGGATTTATGCCTGTGCGTAATGTATCGTTCCGGATTAGCCTGTGCAGTCCGCACATAAAGTGCCGTCCTGGATTATACTGTGCGGACTGCACAGGCTAATCCGGGACGACACATGCATTAAGCCTGGTTTTCCCACGACACGCCCCAAATCTACACGCTACTTAATGGAACATATGAAGTTCAATGAACACCATGATATGCAATACATATTTTATCTACAGGTATAGTATATTTTGTGCACTAAATTATAACTGAATACAGTTAAACTGCTTATTTGACAAGATTAAACGGTAAGATTTATACTGAATTCAGTTTACTAACTAATCAACTTTGCACATGATTTTGTGTCGCATACTGCTTATTTAAGGCAAGCAATGTGTTCCTTGCCTTAAGTAATGGATATTGAGTTGTTAATAGGAAATGCTCTAATGTTCATGCAACTGTAATAGCATAACAATTTATATTTTATGAAATGGAATTATACCAGCTCAAATTGATTTTTTTTTTGCTTTTCCTATTGGCTCACGGGTCAAACGAAAACAAGTGGTATGCTTTATTAATTAGATGCACACACGTATATTTGAACATGTTATTTACTATTGAATCATTATCAGAAAATAAATAAATATCGAAACCCATTTTTAATTGACATGAAATTCACCCAAATCAATTTATTATAATGTATGTAAATACCATAAATTCAATCTTAAAGTTATAAAATCACTATGTTTGAAAGTATCAATATGTTTTAACATCGATTTCCAAAACGCATTTTACCGGTGTTATTTAACATGAACTTCACTTCCTACACTGCAATCGGTCGTTAGTAGTGTAATTTATGTTAGCTTTATTGAGAGAAGGATCACTTTGACATTGTGCAATATCACCGATTAATCAATATTTGTGCATGTACATGAACTCGGTTAATCGCACTGTTATATACGTATATAACTGACATATGCTATTCAACTTGATAAATAGCACATTTTTTAAAGTGTTAATTGTAGTAGGGATAATGGTAAATAAAAAGAGCAAAACGCATACTAATGCGTCAACATGCTTAAATAGATGTAATGCGTTTCACGTGTTCTATATGTTTTAACACAATCTACCACATTATTATGTCACATGACATGTTCATAACAATGTGTATCGACACTTCGAATAAATAATGTTTATTTAGTTTCTCTACTCTTAATGAAGCTTTGGTGGCATAATCTATTTTATCTATTTACCTCGTACAATTCTTTATTTAATAATGAAGAACGGTTTGTTCCAGTACATGTATGATCCGTATCAGGATCGTTATATGTCTGCTTTACATATACAACTGATTCATTTTTGTCATCAGTGACATTTTTGTTTTAATTCGCATATCTGCAAACAGGTCTTATTAAACCTGACACTCCCGTGTTTTTTATGATTAGGCGTGTATTTTGACTTCCCTGTTGTGTTAAGCCGCTATATATCACGTTCATACGTATACAAATAATGATATTTCGACATATCTGTGTAAGATTGCAAATCAATAAAGTTGTAAATAAATTGGTGGATTTACGTTCGATTTTATGACTGGTAAACATGTTCTCATTACAGCTCATAGTAACATACAGTTCATTTCGTAGAAAATGACTTTACAAGGAAATTAATTTTATCTGTTGAGCAGTTGAAATATGAAATATATTGTAAATATAATCAGTTAGGAACTTCAGATATTTGTGTGCCGATTTGCAGATTTATGCATAACTTTTTATATGCTCTATTTTTGTCTTACTAGTATTATGTCCATGTCAACAACGATGTAATCCACATAAAACACATAATGTTGTTAATTTTGAGATAATTTCTTATAATAATAATAACAAATTTTTTCAGTGTCCAGTTTTTATTTGTTTCACATTTATGAACTGGATCGGGTTAAGCAGAATTTTACCAGTACCGCATTAAAGATGTTTTAAAAAGGAAAACCTAAAACTAGTTCACATATAATCGTTCGGCGCTTGCATTATGCATTTTATCGATGCACCGTGAAATTACTGATTTATTTTGGATTCTGGGCCAAGTGTGAGGTTCGGGCGCCCGCAAATCGATTTAAACCCCCTATGCTTTGCATTAACCGTTCCAAGGCGGTAACCGAAGTTTTTTATGCTCCCCGAACAAAATTCGGGGGAGCATATATAATTGCCGTTTTTGTCCGTCCGCCCTTCCGTCCGTCCTTTCGTCCCACTTACTTATGGGCTATTTCTCAGCAACTAATGGTCGGAATTCAGTGAAACTTCATGGGAAGCTTCAAAACCAAGATGAGGTATGCACATTACCACGACATTCCGCTCTAATGATTTTTCTTGAAGTTATGGGACTTTGATGATTTCTGAAATTAGTATATAGTGTGCAAGTTTCGTCCGGGCTATTTCTCAGCAACTACTGGTCAGATTTCAATGAAAATGTATGGGAAGCTTCATTACTAAGAGGATGTTTACATATATCCATGATGATCCAGTGATTTTTCTCGGAGTTATGAGACTTTGAAGATTTTTGAAATTAGTTTATAGTGCACAATTCTTGCCCAGGCTATTTCTCAGCAACAACTGGCGAATTTTCGGTACAACTTAATGGGAAGCTTCATTGCCTAGAGGAGGTATGCATATTACAAGGCATTCCGCTTCAATGATTTTCACAGTGTTATGGGATATTATAAATTTAATTTGTGTTGTGGCTATTTCTGTGGAACTGCATTCATAAATTAATTTAACCTTGATGGAAAGGTAAATAGCTGTGATGAAATAATCACATTACAGTAATGATTTATCACTTTGATTTATGTTACCTTTTGCGCCTTTTATTTTTTTTTAAACTTTGCTTTATCTGGTAACCGTCTGTTCATATGGTAGTCTTGTGGAATGCTCACATACAGTTTAATGTCAGATTTAGTCATGCAGTCCTAGTGATTTTTAGTCATGTTAAAATCTCTGCTCTTCTCATTGCATTTATATGGCTTGACAAAGCTTGATAAAGCGCATTGGGGAGCATCCATCAGCTTCACTGATATCCTTGTTATATTTGTGTTTCGTGTTTGTTACATATTTTTGTATTGTGCGTTGTTGTTTTGGAAATCGGTCACTTGCCTTCAATATTAAAAGCACCTTGTGTTGTTTATAAGACTCCTATCTTGCTAATGCAGCTGGAGTTTCACTTTGTTCATATTCATATATCATGGTATTGTGTAGTAAAAATTTAAGTGATTTTGTCAAGCTGTGCAAGTAGATGTCAGGGAGAAATAATTTTGCTTTGTTAGGTGCGTAATAATGACTGGGCGTTGATTTAGGATCGAAAATACGCCTGCACGATGATATTTGATATATATTTGTTTAACGAAAACATTTCTGTCTGAAGGTTATGTAAATTGCTGATATGTTAACTTGTCCGGAAGTAGTGTATGCTGTTATCTAGTTTGTGCATGGTAAAGAAGATCAGTAAGTAGGTCAAAAACCCGACAACAGATAGTGTTTCACATTTCTTTAGATAGGCGAGAAATTAAACCTCTTTCCTTGCCGTAGACTATACATGTACCAATATATTTGCAGTAACAAAAGGGTTACATCGTTATATCCCCTCATAATTTACTTGCTCTTCCAACTTCAACACCAGTACTTATATACACGTGTATGTATGACCTTTTGATATAAATGTAATGTAGTTAGCATTTAATTTATAACAACAAAGATCCACAGGAAAACAACAGGGTGAAGCAAACAGCCGGGTTCTGCACCCAGCTCATTTTTGTTTCCCTCTTCTGCCCCTCTGGGTTGGTCAACACAGACATGTTGAATATCGTTAAATATAGTTTTGCAAATATGCAATGGCGAATGAAATGACTATGTTTAAATACCATTTTAGAGGCATAACTAGAAATGTGTCCGTAGGACACGGATGCCCCCACCGTCAGAAAAAAATGCACCAAATAGAGGTGCATTTTTTCTGACATCAGAGGAGTTTTGTAAAAGACACAGGTGCACAAGTTCACATGCTGCTTAATATGTTTATAAAGTTTCATCACTCTGACAGTAATACGTTTTGAGTTACGTGCGACACAAGTCCAAAAATATCATTTTCTCTAAAAAAGGGCCATAACTCCGCTGATGTCGGAAAAAACTGCACAAAGTACCCAGGCGCACAAGTTCACATGCTGATTAATATGCTTATAAAGTTCTCCACTCTAGCAGTTATCCTTTTGAGTTATGTGCGACACAAAAATCCGACGGACGGACGGGACGGAGGGACGGATGTATGGACGGACGGATGGACAGATGGTCAAGGGCAAATCTATATGCCCCCCTCTAAAGTTGGGGCATAAAAACTGATAAAAAAATTGGATTTACCATAAACCGTGTCCAGCTTTCCGCCCTTGTGAGCAGCACCCTGTACCCTTTCTGATTGTAGATCTTTCCCAACAGATATACCATAAAGTATGTACCGTAGTACCATTAAGTATCTTCTATCAAAATAAAAAATACCTTTTTATATCTATATAGAGAACTACTATGTTAGCTATTTACATGCAGACCGAACCAAGTAGAGCTGCTTTTAGGGCTGGAAAAGGATGAGTAAGGAAAGGACATCTCCACTTCCGAAGCCGAGGGTAACCAAGACTTCGAGCAGTAGAAATGCCCAACAACCAGTAAGTTAAGGGAACTCATGCACAGATTGTTGTGTTTTGTTAAATATCAAGAAATATCTTCACTTCAAAACTAAAGCATATAGACTAAATAACCAAAATATTACAACGAAACAAACGCGTTTCTATTTTTTGCTATTTCAAATTATGTTTACTTATAAACGTCACATTATTTCGAAAATATTTCGGAGACAGGAATGTTATTTCGCTCCTTTATATATGCATGTAAAGTATTTTTTCTGGAATCGGTGAAGTTTTTTTTAATTATCAAATTTAGCAAATATGTAATACCGTAGATCCTTTAAGGTTATAACATTTATACTAGATTTACACATCAAAAGAGGGCTGCTCGAAATGTTTTGACATTATATACTGATATATTTAGCATGGCAATGTCTGAAGTGAACTATAGTACGCTGACACTAACGTCATGTTGCATAAGAACTGCAAAGATAAATTAAATGAAATGATGATTTTCTTGCAGATACAAATACATATCTTGGATGAATCCCTGACTGAGGCAAGTACGAAAGAGCCAGAAAGCCAACAACGTGAGGCTGATGCTGGAGAGACCTTAACTGATACAGGCAGTGATCAGAAAGATTCAAAAACTGTTGTGCCAAGTGACACGAAGCACAAAGTAACATACGTTTAATCTATTGATCTAAGTAAACACATAAATGTACTCATATTAAAAAAATAACGTATTCACTAATACTTCAAGGCAATTTAAAACAATCCATTACAATTCGCGTGCTTATTCAAGTATAAACAATCTTGTGCTAGGTTTGTTTTAATTCACGAACGCCTTGAAGCTAATTACTACATGTATACCATTAATTGTGAATGATGGATTTGGATATCTGGTTATTTATGAAAGGATTTACACATCAAAAGAGGGCTGCTCGAAATGTTTTGACATTATATACTGATATATTTAGCATGGCAATGTCTGAAGTGAACTATAGTACGCTGACACTAACGTCATGTTGCATAAGAACTGCAAAGATAAATTAAATGAAATGATGATTTTCTTGCAGATACAAATACATATCTTGGATGAATCCCTGACTGAGGCAAGTACGAAAGAGCCAGAAAGCCAACAACGTGAGGCTGATGCTGGAGAGACCTTAACTGATACAGGCAGTGATCAGAAAGATTCAAAAACTGTTGTGCCAAGTGAAACGAAGCACAAAGTAACATACGTTTAATCTATTGATCTAAGTAAACACATAAATGTACTCATAGTAAAAAAATAACGTATTCACTAATACTTCAAGGCAATTTAAAACAATCCATTACAATTCGCGTGCTTATTCAAGTATAAACAATCTTGTGCTAGGTTTGTTTTAATTCACGAACGCCTTGAAGCTAATTACTACATGTATACCATTAATTGTGAATGATGGATTTGGATATCTGGTTATTTATGAAAGGATTTACACATCAAAAGAGGGCTGCTCGAAATGTTTTGACATTATATACTGATATATTTAGCATGGCAATGTCTGAAGTGAACTATAGTACGCTGACACTAACGTCATGTTGCATAAGAACTGCAAAGATAAATTAAATGAAATGATGATTTTCTTGCAGATACAAATACATATCTTGGATGAATCCCTGACTGAGGCAAGTACGAAAGAGCCAGAAAGCCAACAACGTGAGGCTGATGCTGGAGAGACCTTAACTGATACAGGCAGTGATCAGAAAGATTCAAAAACTGTTGTGCCAAGTGAAACGAAGCACAAAGTAACATACGTTTAATCTATTGATCTAAGTAAACACATAAATGTACTCATAGTAAAAAAATAACGTATTCACTAATACTTCAAGGCAATTTAAAACAATCCATGATGATTGCTTAAATCCATAAAATGTATGCGTGTAATTTTTAATATTGTCTTCTATTTTTCTTATTTACAAAAACAATACACTGTTACGGTATTTTGCACACATAAAATTTAAATGTTGCATAATTTTATTTTTTTGTTAGTTTAACTGTTTATTCAAATAACCTAACGATTTGTGAATTGGTATACACGTTTCAATTTAACGTAAGCACTTGACGAGTAATACGCTGGTCAAGGGACTAAAATACTAGCATAACAAACGAACTTAATTTCCATAACACGATTATTTTCTAGGCTGCACATCTTCAAACATCTACAACTGGTGTCGACCACACGCAAATTAATAACCGCGGTGACTTAGATAGCGGTACAAATGTCAATGTAAGCAGCCCCGATAGCAAGGGTGCTGAACCCTACACATTTGGCATTAGCGTAGGACGAGATGAAAAGGTTTCTGACAACGCGTCACTTAGTATTGGCACAGGAGACAGCATAAGTGACCAGAAAAAAACAGACAAAGGCCGCAACAGTCAACCAGATTATGACCAAGGCTACATTGACTATGGACCAGCACCTCAACTTAGGAAAAGTCCCCAACAAGTGTGTAGACTTGTGTACAAAACTGCAGTGTCAAAACTATATAAATACTTCAAATACTAAAATTAGTATGTAAACATCATATCTTCAATTGTAAAGAAGAGCATTTACCTATACTCCGTATATACCGTAGTGTTGTTGTATATTAGAAACTGCAACTTTAAATGTATACATTAAGATAGAAAACAATACTACTACTGGTGACTCTATTTACTTTTCACTGAATTGAAAATGATAATTTTCATGAAAATTTTAATGATTTGACTTCAAATCTGTTTTGTACACAAAGTTCTCCATTTCTTTAAATAGTCAAAACTACAAATGCACCAACAATGTTCGACGTCTTACCTATTATTTACTTAATCATTAAATGTTGATTTAATCGCTATTGCCTTTTCTTATTTCCACAGAAGATCGATAAAAGCAACGAAGGATATACTCGGGTTGACCAATCCCGAAAGTCTCTGAGGGAAAAAACAGAGTTTTTCAAATCTCAAATTGATAAACAGGTATTCGAGCGGACGACTTTTCCCCCCAATGAGAAAAGTTTTTATTCATAAACAGGTCCCATTTTCGCAATTACACAGGCTTACATGAAAACGTATTCAGATTTCATCCAATCATAAATGAAAGTATGTAATAGAACGTGTAGCTTTTTAGCAATTTACATCAAACTTTTCTTATCTAGTCCAATGTGGATTTGAACTTTTCATTTATTGATTATTTATTTTTGCATGATTTGTGGTTTATTCCTCTGTATTATTTTGTCATTGAAATACCATAAGATATGACGGAGTTTTTTTTCTTTAGAATAGTCATCACACGGTATTTCCCGTTAATATTTCCCTCGATAGTTTCAATGGTCAATTATCGAGGTCATTGAGAATATTATGCACAGAGTGAGTTTTTTTGCGACAGGTCAGTGAAGCTGTACCAGAAAAAGTTTTTCGTCCTAGAACAAAAACATCACGCACCCAGACTAATCCAGGAAAAACTGACAATGGCCAAAATAGGAAAGCGGATGACATTGAGTCCATTGACAGTGGACCAGCATCAAAACCAACAGAATGGAGACAAAGGCCGCAAAATGTACGTGTAACACCTCTGGAGTTTCTTTTAACTATCTTTCGTGAACACGTTTACAAAGTGTTAAAATAATTGTTATTTTGAATCAGTCGATAGCAACACTGTGCTCTTTAGATTGTGAACTATTACGACGATCATTCTTTCTGCGAACGAAATGTTGGTCAAACTGGTGTCAACTTGATTAACTTTGTATATGAAGATTTTAAGTAAAGTTTTGTTTTAGGTGCTATTTCAGGATCCATACTTATTGGTTCTTTGAATTATATGAAGTACATATAATACCGCACTAGGATTTGACCTATAAATATCTTATGTCGTAATTTAGTTCAATGAATGTCGATGAAATAATATATGCGTGTTTTGCTACAAAGGTCGATCAAAGAGACAAAGGTGTTGTTGACTTATCCCGAAGGCCGTTGAAGGAAAGACAGGAGTTTTTCAAATCTCAAATTGATAAACAGGTAAGGCTTTTCTGACAGTCCTAATGCCATAAATAATTTAGAACACCATGCACTCAGAAGACTTAAATTTCTTTAAAACAAAACATGCCACTAATCTATATCTTTGTAATTTATTGTTTAATTACAGTAAGCATGTTTAATATTATTGACTCAAGAATTTGCATGAAAATATTAGTTGCGTTTTACTCTACTTAATAAATATTCGAACACATGTAACGGTAATATTTATGTTGATATGTGTGATTCCGAGATATCAATCATAATTTGTATATTTTGTAAAAATTATTGAGGTCTTGCTACATTTTATGTTCTTGGTGTGTGTTTTGTTTCGGACAGGCCAGTGACGTTGTAGATTTACAAGCATCAGATATTGTGCAGCGTCCAAAAAGGCAAGGAGGTGGAAGTTTGCGAAAGTCAGTTAATATTTTTGAAAGCAAAATTGAGGCCAGTAACAGACAAGAACATGACAGCAAACAACAAGCCGAGGTGTTTGTACAATCCAAACGGGTTTCAACTGACAGTAAAGTAGCCAGATATGAACGTGAAGGAGACTTGCTGTTTGAAACAAAGGAAGCATATGCGGCGACTTCCAAAATATGGATGAGCGAAAGCGGGAATCACATGTCTGAGGTATTAGACAAGCATTGATTACTAAGGCTTTATGCATTGACAGTTATGCATTCGGAAATTTTTGCATACGTATTGTCGGCGTTCAATCAGCTTTGTATAACATTACGTTGTTGATAGATACTACATTTGAAGAGAAATAAATAGTGGGCTTTATTGGCATTCAGAGTCATAAGCTTATATTAAATTAATACCAGATAGACCTTCGACACACAGCCGAGATATACCTGTAATTAAGTCATCGGTTTTACTTCCTAGCACTGGAACTTCTCAGGGTCTTAGACAGTGAGATACGTTTTAAGAATAAAATTACAACATAAAAAAAACATTAAGATGTGTTAATGTTACTCTATCGGTTTGTGAACAAACAAATATTTGTATGAAACAACTGTAACAATGCTAATGAAAAACACGTTAACGACAGACACCTGTACTGAACAAGTAATTTGTTTGTTTGTTTGTTTGGATTTTTCGCCGTATTCAACATTATTTCAGTCATCTAACGGCGGTCAGTTAACCTACTGACACTTTTCCTGGGTAAGCTGGTTTACCAGTACTGAGTGCACATACTTATGTCAGTAACTTACTTGAATCAGAGGTAGGGGGAGAATGGCCGTAGAAATAATTTCATGACCAATCCCCAAGTTATGTGGCCGGGGTGGGAATCGAACCCGCGATCCTCGGATTTGCAGTCCAGCGCTCTACCAACTGAGCTAGCCGGCCCGATTTGCAAATCAGTACTTTACATTATTATTAGAAATCCCATTATTTAGAAATCACAATCACAATTAAATTCAGCTTTGCATTTCTGATGTTTGATATCCGATAATGACTTTGTTTCTATACCAGTAGCATGTAAACTTGAAAACTATCATTATCCTGATGTGATGATAAATTTCTCATTTAAACATATAGGAAATGAAAACATACCTGAAAAAGTCTAATGCTATGGTGACTATTGCCATTGACTTCGGAACGACATACAGTGGGTGTGCCTTTTCTATGCGAGACAATCCTGACAAAATATACATCCTCAATTTTAAGGATGGCCTTAGTCCGAAAGTGAGTACAGCCTATTTAACGATATTTTATCTTATTAAATTTTTCTGTAATATAAATTGGTTTTAATTGTGAAACACAAGTATATAAACACCATTAGTTTGAAATAAACTACATGCATCAGTGAAAATATACCGTCTTTCGTCCTGCCATTGTGTTAGCTCGAGATTATATGTCATTGTGTAAGTTCGTGCACAAATAAAATTCCAACGTTTCATGTTCTTGGTTCGGAACACAAAACAACAACGAATATAGAGTTTCAATAAAATGACAGACGGATTTGTTAGGTAGAGCAAGTACAATCACCAAAGCTCTCTTATTTATATTTAATTATAGCTTTACAAATGGTCCAAGAATCACTCGCAATGAGCGGGAGTGCAGACGAAAGAACCTTTAATCTGCAATATTCACTGTCACTGCTCTCCCGTTAATTCTTGAAAGCCTTATATGTGGCATTGTCTTTAGATTTTAACACTTCCTCGGGGACTTTCATCACTTAACTTTTAAAGTCTTGTATGTAACAGTTCTTCTTCAAAAACATTCAACCATTGAGTTGCAGACTCCAACAGCTATACTGTATGACCAACACAGAAAGAGACATTCCTTTGGTTATCAGGCTCTGGAACACTACGCGGACCTATCTTCAGCAGACGAGCGATACATTTTGGTTCATATACATTTTCATATACGTATTACATGTACATGTATTATATATGCTCGCATCAAAGAAAGTGACATCGTAATTTGTGGTAAAAATGTGTTTGATTCCAGTGTAACACTGTTCTATAACCACCCAAATACGCTTCCAACTTTGGAAATTACATACCTGCGTTGAATGTTATGCAAAACATACAATTTTACTAAAGCATCGCTTAATTTTATTACATTTTTCAGACAATAAGCAGAGACGTTCAAATTACCGACAACCATGGAAATAAAAAGTTGGCTCTTGATATATTTGCTGATGCACTTAGGTACATGGCCGAACATATTACGAAGCAAATTTACGAACGCGTACCAGATTTTGACGATGACATACACTGGGTGATAACAGTTCCTGCGATATGGAGTACCATTTCCAGAACATTCATGCGGGTTGCGGCACAAAAGGTATGTGCGCGTTGATATGGTAAGCATATTTTAGCAACAATCACCCATTGCTATTAAGGATTTTGTTTGCAAAACTACATGTACCAGCAAATATGTTAATATTTTTACAAGTTCCCAACAACAATTATAAGTACATGCCTGCTATCGATTGTTTTCGTTTACTTTAATATTTCAGACATGTTTTGAATTTATTCAGTTCTGTAATTGTAAATTCTAGTACGGCTAATCCTAACATGAGCGAAGTTATGGCTTTTTTTTTTTTTACATATTTGATTGATATCAACTGAAATTTTATTCTTTTTAGGCTGGTATCTCAAACGAACGCTTATCTTTGGCGCTGGAACCAGAGGCTGCTGCAGTATTATGCAAATGCGAATCATCGTTAGAATTACAACCAGGCAAAAGATTCATGCTTGTTGACATCGGAGGTAATGTTCTGGGCATATCATTCATGACTGCTGACATCGGAGGTAATGTTCTGTGCATATCATTCATGACTGCTGACATCGGAGGTAATGTTCTGTGCATATCATTCATGACTGCTAACATCTGAGGTAATGTTCTGTGCATATCATTCATGACTGCTGACATCGGAGGTAATGTTCTGTGCATATCATTCATGACTGCTGACATCGGAGGTAATGTTCTGTGCATATCATTCATGACTGTTGACATCGGAGGTAATGTTCTGGGCATATCATTCATGACTGCTGACATCGGAGGTAATGTTCTGTGCATATCATTCATGACTGCTGACATCGGAGGTAATGTTCTGTGCATATCATTCATGACTGCTGACATCGGAGGTAATGTTCTGTGCATATCATTCATGACTGCTAACATCGGAGGTAATGTTCTGTGCATATCATTGTTGATGTCATGTTTGTTGACACTGGAAGTGATGTTCTGTCCACATCATTAATGATTGTTGACATCGGAAGTAATCTTCTGTGCACATCATTCATGATTGGTGATATCGGAAGTTATGTTTTGTGCTACTACTTAAACAACATTACGTTTATTGTACATTTTGTCAAGTTTTAGCAATACATAAAACTTTATTATAAGACGGAGATTTTTATGTGAAAACAATAACTTATAAATCAACTACTTCCGCTGAATCGTGCATGGTAATTAAAATGAAAGTTGTTTATTTTGTCGGCGCATTAACTTGCAGGTGGAACTACGGACATAGCTGTATGTGAAGTCAACGAGGACACGTCTCTCAAAGAGCTCCATCAGCCTTCCGGTGGTGATTTCGGCGGTATAAATGTCGATGAACAATTCATCGAACTGTTTATAGAAATATTTGGAGAGGACGTACTAACCGAATTCAAGGACAAACACACCAAGTTATATATGGAAATGATGACTGATTTTGAATTTAAAAAGCGCAACTTTGATGGAACCAACAAATGTAAGATCAAGGTGGATCCACTTTTACTGACATTATATAGTAAGGTGAATGGTCGAGATGTGGTATCTCTTCTACAAGAATCGCCTTTACTGACCAAGAGGGTTATTTGGAAATATGGACAACTCATTTTGTGCACCGAAACTGTGAAAGACTTCTTTGATGATGTGATAGACAAGATACTTGCTGCTATTAAAATTATAACAGCAAAAGTAGACAGAATTAATAGCATTGTGTTAGTAGGAGGGTTCTCGGAATCGCCCTATCTTCGTAGCCGATTGGAAAAAGCATTTCCAGGTAAGATACCCGAAGTAGAGGATCCAGTTCTAGCGGTAATAAAAGGAGCAGTGCTAATTGGAAGGGACCCTTATGCAATTGCCTCGCGTGTTTGCGAATACACTTACGGGGTAGCAGGAACGATGAAATTCAAATCACACCACCCCAAGCAATATAGGTTTTACGTCGATGGTGTAGCAATGTGCGATAATTGCTTCTACAAGCATATTGAAATCGGTACTGAAGTCAGTGTACACGACGAACAACATGCGGTGGAACACGAGTATTTCCCTAACACCGTCGACCAAAAACATGCAATTCTAGAGGTGTATGCGAGCACCGAGAAAAACCCAGAGTATATAGACAACACTTGTCATTTGGTGGGTTTCATAAAGGTGGATATTGACCCACAGGGTGACTTTTGGTCAAAGATCTTGGTTAAGATGTTCTTTGGGGGAACTGAAATCAAAGTTGTGATAACGGACGTGAAGAATGGAATTGTTCAAAGAGGGTCGGTAGATTTCTGGGGTTAGAGTAAATTTGCCACACGTGGCAATGAGTAAGACTTATTTTCAATAACATTTGAGATATTGTGTTAAATGGCAGGCGCTTTGTGTCAAGACTGGCAACAAATGGTATGGACTTCGAAACAAAAACGAAAAAGAACGTTATGCCAAAGAACACACCAGGTATCGTAAGCTAGACGTGTTTGTTTATCGGCCACTGTCAAACATTGCGTGGGTTGTGAAGAAACTATCGCTGCTTTTAAAATGATAATTGTTTTAATGTATATTTTACTAACAAAAATGTACTGATTTATATTTAGTTTTATTCAGGAAGATACCAAAATCTCCATGAATCTACAGAAACTAAAACGTATACATATTCATCGTAAGTTATATTGTAATATTCAGAACATGTGACTTGTAATACATCAACATAAACACAGATCATTATAACATATATATTTGAGTAACCTAATTAGATATACAAGTACAACCCTGGACAGTGTTCATATTTGTTAGTGGTAAGTGTTTTGTCTAATAGACATATTGTACGAATACATAAGATTTTATATAGCGGGGCCTCGTCCTATTTTAACTAAAATATTATCCAAGCATTTAAAAGCACAATTTTTTCCTTTAACGTTTTATTTGATGCTGTATGCCACTGCGCTTAGTGTTTACCAATTGTCAATTAATGTATTTACCATTGTAACATTTAATTTTAAAGGGATTCACAACTGTATATGTATACTATTTAGAAATATAGTATAATACAGTACACAAATTGGAACTCAAGACTAAGTCAAAGTATTTCGAAATTAAGTAAGACATTTCTACAACGGCCCAATGATTTTTATTATGCGTAAAAAAAATGTTTGTTTCAGGTTACTCGACCAACCCATAAAAATGCCCCGACCCTAGAACATGTAATTGAGTTTGTCAGATATTTTTTTTTTTATTTACTTTTTCCAATAATTAAATGTCTTTTTGGATAAATGATTATTTTTTTTTTGATAGCATCCACTTCAAAACAATGTGTATGCTATTACCAACATGTTTTGAATATTCAGTCAGTTTTAGAAACTTCATATTGACCATTTACCAAATAAAATATATATATTTGTTTTTTTTTGGGGGGGGGGGCAAATAATCTGAAACAAATATAATTTTACGCCTTATTAGTATCGCTGTTGTTTTTATTAAATGCTTTCTCTGTGAAATGTATATCTAAGTCGCGTGTCGTCTCGTACGTCATTTTGAACTGTACGTCACTGATATTCACATATATTGGATATGTTAAAATTGTATGTAAATGTTACCAAATTGGTACTCAAATTCACTGATTCATAGTTGTGTCTAAATTACGCAAGATAAAGATTATGTTAAATGATTATTTTAGTTTAAACCTAGCTCGATACTGTTGAAAGCCCGAGGCTTATTGGACACTTTCAAGTCCTATTTCTGGGTACAACCAGTGAATGGTGTTTTTGAGAAACATTATTGATCGAACTCACGACCTCCTGATTAAGGAATAACCAGATGCTTTACAATAGTGTGGTTCTAATGAATACGGTCTCCTGTGTTTCTATTGTTCAAACAATGTGTTTAAATGGCATGAATATTTTACTGCATTGCCTATTTAATCAGCATGTATAGTCTGCATTTAAAACTTTGAATTAAATGAAGAATACCAATATGTTGGTGTTATATTACATGTAATGTAACAAACTATATTTACTGTTGGAAAAGCAACAACAACGTGTAGTAATTGTAATTACAACTTACAGCACTTTATAGTAGTTGCTGTAATCGGTTCATTTGTAGATCTGAGTCCGTGTGTACACTCCACATTATACACTTTGTGCAAACAAATGTGGTTAAACTGCCGTTATAATTTCGATACTAAATCTCAATATATGACAACCGCTTGGTGCTTTTATCTGTAACTCATACACAGTGACCTACATTTCTATGCCATGTCAGACGGATAAGCAGTTTAATTCTTTTAACAATATGCATTTTGATTGTGTAATATGCATTCATTATTCGAGGTCACCGCATCACCATTGTATAAAATATATAATGAGTTAAATATTCATAAACATTAAACAGAATGTTGGTTAAAACTTGTTTTCCGATCCATAACAAAATTTATGTATATAATAACTATATAGAATAAGACTCGCACAATCGCGGAAATGCCTAAACATTGCTACTGCGAAATATTATTCTCATAATGTTCAACTATTAAGATCATGTAAGCACTAACTGCATTTTGCGAATAACTAAATCATTTTTCATCAATGGCAGTATCTGGTACATGATATCTGGGATAACATTTCTTACATGTTGCCATTTATGCAGCATACAACTTTGGGAAAGATCTTAACAAACGGAAACTATGTTTATAATGCTTCGAGTTCTTTCCCAAAATATGTCAAGTCGTTGGCTTTAAATTTACGAACATGTATTACTGTCCAGAGAGAAAGGTCTCGAATAGCGGATATAAAAATGTAATGACGACTCAAAATACGCCATCATTACTCACATTTTTCATCCAAAGTTTTGTACTGGAAACAATCTCGGACGAAACATAAGTACATGTAGTATATTTTAAAATGTGGAATCTTCCACGGACGACTTGGTCCATCAACCCAAGCAATTAAAATGTAATCGTTTAGGCATAACGAAGTTATGGAGCAGAACAAAATACAAGAATCTAACCTTGAATTGAGACCTTAACATTTGACAGACAAGCATGTGTCATGTAAATGACACATCGTCTCACAATGGAGAATAATACTCTGAAGTTATTTTAAAATCTTTCTATGCATTACAAAGTTATGGAGCAGAAACGAAATACAAGTATTTGACTTTTGACCTTAAATTGTGACCTGGACCTTTGACGGCAATCATGGGTTAAGTATGAAACACACCGTCTGGTCATGGGAAATAATAATCTGAAGACATCGAAATCCTTTCAGGCATTACGAAGTTCCGGGGCGGAAACGAAATACATGTATTTGACTTAGACCTTGAATTGTAACCTTGACCTCTGACGGACAAGTATGGGTCATGTACACATCGGCTGGTGTGAAGTTATATTAAAATCCTTCCTGATATTACGAAGTTATGGAGCGTAAACGAAATATTCGACTTATGTACGGACGTACGGACCAACACGTGCGTTTCCTATGAAGTCCCCACTTTTTCAAAAAGTGGGGGTATAACAAGCATTGTACCTTTAAACATGTATTTAAAATGCATTTTGTTGTTGTTTTTTCAAATGACTTAATTTTCGCTACGCTATGTTCAATTGTCTATGTTGGATTGCATTATTTGTAATTGTATTGGAATGTTGAATGGTAAAAATGCATAATGACTAAACGACGGTCGATAAATGTAAATTAAATAGAGAAAAATTGGTTTGACAAATGTATTGAGTTTAAGCATAATGTAAATACGAGGGATGATCCACAGTCTAGACTTATAAGCTAGATTTGAAATAAGTTATTGAAATATTTAAGATGAAGTATGTTTAATGTCATCCCAATTTCTTTGGAATAAACAATCCTTTGAATAAAGAATATACGAATCGTACTATGACCAGTAAAGTTATAAATAGCACGAATGAAATAACGGTTTCATAATATTCATCGAAATTGATCAGATATAATTGATTGATTTAAAATATATTATTCGCTTATGTTCTTTGTTCCTAGTAACCAGGCAAGTCTCGACT
The DNA here is from genome assembly GCA_027627225.1 of Congeria kusceri. Lineage (NCBI taxonomy): Eukaryota > Metazoa > Mollusca > Bivalvia > Myida > Dreissenidae > Congeria > Congeria kusceri. The sequence goes on along the minus strand of CM051038.1, from coordinate 20,581,260 downwards.
TTTGTTTGAAATACTGAAGCATATGGAGGATATGGGCAAGATTTATTTTTGCTTTGACGTTGATTCGCATTTGTGTAAAAACGAGCTGTTCATTGATGATCTGAAGCGCGCACGGGTAAAGATGACATTATTTACTGTGAATACAAAAAGGCAATTTATTAAATTGAACATAGACGAGATGAACTACAGATCAAACTATTCGTCGACAATTATTTCCCAAGCAGTTAATCGTTTTCATAGATGCCTACACAAATCTAAAGACAAACATTAAAAGAAATCTAATTGATGATCATTCATCACACGCAAATACTTAATATAAACTACGAACAGATATTAAAATGCAGTTGTGTCAACTGTGTTCAATGTAATCATGTGTATTCAAAATATAAATAAAAAGGGGCATCTGAGATGACATAAATTAGTCATTAGACGTTTGTTGTGTAAATGACGGTCGTTCAAAGAGAAACGTAAACTTCTGAAACACATATGAGGAACCAGATGTTCTAGAAGCCCCAGGGCTACTTTTTAGACCAGAACCATCACTTCAACAGTTTTGACAGGAACATATAAGGCAAGGCTACATACTAAATATTAAAAGCTTAGGTCTTCTTTTTATTTTAGTAGTTTTGGACAGTAGTTTTTTTGTATTTAAAGTCCATAAAACATATAAAGTTCGAGCTCCGGGGAGGCCAAAGGGACATTATTTTAACAATATCGGTACAGTAATATAAGGCAATGCTTTATACCAGACATCAAAAGCCCAACATCGGAAGACAAGAAGATATTTAGTTTTTTTCCTATTAAAGTCTAAATAAAAACAAAAGCTGTATCGGGAAAACGCGCTCGACTATTAATACCCCGAAGACATGTTTGAAGTTTCAATTGAATATCTGTAGAAGTTACACAGATATGTACTTTCACTTTAACCTGAATGTTTCTAAATTGAATATCTGAAGTACCGGTAGATATACAGATAAGAACTTGTTGCATGTAAACGTTAACATGAAGTACCAAAGGGGGCATAATTCTGCTAAATTAAAGGTCAGATTTATGGATCTTGGTCAGTGACCTTACATAATTACCCCGAAGACATGTGTGAATATCTGTAGTAGTTACAGAGATATGTGCTTGCACGCAAACAATAACTTGAATATTTATAAATACACAAAGGGTCATTGTGAGAGACTAAGATCGGCAGAAACCACATGCCATGTGAGGTGATATGAGTGGGCTTCTTGTGTTGGTTTTCTTTGTCTGCTAAGACAATATTTATAATTAAAATGATTAAAATGACAGTTCGACCGAGCTATACCCTCTGCTAGTGTCTCTGTTGTTGTTAAAATAAACAACAGACAGGCCATTCCAAGGTGAGCATGGATGCTCCAAATATGGCAACAGTTATAATTAGATCAGATGTTTAGGGGTCATTCTTGAAATTAGATTGGTCAGGCCTAATAATTATGCATATTAATTATTTGAATTTTCTCTTGTAAGTCGCCCAACTCTTCAGTGTACCCGAAACCTTAAAATCAGTAGGTTGGTCACTCATGTGCTAGTTTAGACTCTGAAACTAGTGGGTCTGGCACAACTGTTTGTCATTCGTTTGGGGACTACAGATAGGAATATGCAGTAAGTAATATATTTTCTTTGGTATCTCATAATTGTCAGTTTTTTATGAGAGAAATAATTGTTCTTTATTGATAGTATTTCCTAATATTTTCTTAGTACATTTTTTGATACTCAGTTAAGTTTACATTTTTTGGTAAAGGGCAGGAAAACCACACATAATTTTATATGTAACTTGATTGCTTTGATATATGTGATCAGTATGAATGTATATGTATTCATAAGATATTGTTTGTATATTGACATTTATGACCTTTGTTAAATCATGTATTTTTTAATATAATGCACGCGTTTGATTGAATGATATGCTATGTTTAGGTAACATTGTTACTTTCAGATAACCGTCTTTATAGTCGTCTAATGACAACGTCTTGATAATCGTCTTGAATTCAACATCATTTAACAACCAATAACTTCGTCTTTAACACCTGTTGACGACATTCCATTAATGAAGCGAAGAATACTATTAAGACGCGTGTGTTGCCTTGTGTCTTAACCCTCCAAAGATGACCGTGACACTGAAAGCCAAGTAAAAAGGGCATAGTTAACTGCCGAGTGCAGCACAGTTATTGCATAATCTGTGAAAAGACATATTGCAAACATGGATATAAGTGCAGACGGGGAGGTGGAGTTTGCCGGCAACCGCCAAGAAGCAAGTGCAGAGGGAGCCACCTCAGACAAGGGGTCGTTGCGCAGCAAGACGAGTAGCTGCAGGAGACGCCGTGCCGAGCTAAAGCTCGAACAAGCCAGAAGGCGCCAAGAGCTCGAACGCCGGCGCCTAGAGCTCGAACGCCAAGAAGTCGAGCTACGACAACAGATCGAGATCCAGGACCTGGAAGAAGCCATGGCCAACGCAGAGGTCGATGCGCGGTCTTCAGCCTCATCCGGATCCGGACCATCAACATCCAACGAAGTCGGTGCCACAGGGACGACGTTGCCACATACAGCTATGAACAGTGACATTAAAGTGGAGGAATACTTGTCAGGATTTCAAAAATTCACTAACAACTTACAGGACAACATGAACCTTCCAAAACCGGAATTATTAACATTCTCAGGAAACCCATTGGATTATTGCAAATTTCTTTGTAATTTTGAAACAAACATTGAGTGCAGAATAACAGACGATCGACTTAAGTTAGGTTATTTAATTCAATTTTGTAAGGGTGAAGCAGAACGTGCAATTGAGGATTGTGTGGTTCTTCCTCCCTTAGATGGATATTTAAGGGCTAAGGAAATTCTTCTCAACAGGTATGGTAAGCCCCACTTAGTTGCTAGGTCACATGTTGAACGTTTAATTAATGGCCCTAACATCCGATCTAATGATGTCCAAAGCTTAATGGATCTGTCACTTGACATGGAAAAATGCGAAATAACACTGTCGACGTTGGGTTATTCATCTGATATTAATAACACGGAAAACTTGCTTAAGATTGTAAGGAGACTCCCCACACATATCAAGTCAAAATGGGTTGAGCGGGCAAGTAATTCGATAGAACAGGGAACTGAGCCGGCATTTAAAGACTTGCTCAGCTTCATTCAACAGAGGGCTCTGGTAGCTAACACAATGTATGGCAGAGATCTTGCATGTGAGTCTAAGCAGCCGATTTCTCGATCAGTGGTCAGTTCTAGGTCGCATCAGGTCAATTCTAGGGACCGTGGGAAAGCTGTTACGTTATCTACAACAGGTAGAGAGAGCCAGGCACGAGCGAGTAATGGGTTTAAACCAACGTATGCTAGGCGTTTATCATGTGTGTATTGTCAAGGGAGCCATAAATTGATCGACTGTGAGAGGTTCAAAACAATCAATGTTGATGGTAGATTAGCTGTTGTGAGAGAGAAGAGAATGTGTGAAAATTGTTTGAATTTTAAACACAATAGTAGTTTGTGTAGTAAGGGTAGTCAGTGTGAAGTAAGTAATTGTGGAGAAAAGCACCACACATTATTACACAGACCATTGACTGTAGAAAACCAGAGCCTGGTAGGCCACAGTAATTGCTGCACTGAGATTGATGTCTCCATACCTAGTAAGATAAGCCTACGCATTGTACCTGTCATTGTGCAATACGGCTTAAGGAAAGCTGAGACATATGCCTTACTAGATGAGGGTAGCGATGTAACATTGTGCAGCGATAGTCTGGTTAAGAAATTAGAGGCGAAAGGCGTTTCTCGCCAATTCACCATTACCACGGTGAACCAGTCTGCAGAGCAGCGAACTGGTGTAGAAGTGCAGCTTAAGGTAAGTTCTTTAGATGACAGGGAATGCCTTAACATTAGGAGAGCCTGGTCAGTACCGGAGCTACCTATATCGGTGGAGTCTCTCCCCAAAGAAAATGATATAGGTAAGTGGAAACACCTCGCAGGTATCAAATTACCTCAGGTAAGTTCTTTTAAGGTGGAGTTACTTATTGGAAGTGACTGCCCAGAAGCTTTCTGGGTTGAAGAAGAGCGACGGGGAAAGAGGGGCGATCCTTATGCGATACGGTCTCCCCTTGGCTGGACAATATTAGGTCCAACAGGTAAGGGCACGTCCTCCAATGGAAATGGAAATTTTCAGCGCAGTGCAAACACGCAGGAACAGATTGACAAGTTGTGGACAACTGATTTTCCTGACTGTGGCTTGGACAATAAGGTTGGAATGTCCAGAGAAGACCACCGAGCTCTATCGTCCATGGTAAGTTCCGTGGAGAAGGAAGGTAAGCACCACAAAATTGCTCTACCGTGGCGCCAAGAACAAGTAAGTTTGCCAAACAACAAGGCTTTAGCTGTTACACGTCTTGGGCAGTTAAGCCGAAAGCTATCAAGAGACCCGAACTTACATACTATGTATACTGAAACGATGAATTGCTATATTGAGAAGGGCTATGCGAAACCTGTGAAAAGCACTGGTGAGATGGAACCAACAAGAGTATGGTACCTCCCACATCACCCAGTGTGCAACCCAAACAAACCAGGTAAGGTGAGGATAGTCTTTGACTGTGCGGCAAAGTACAGAGGTACATCTTTAAATGACAACCTCTTGCAAGGACCAGATCTAGTTAACAGCTTAATAGGCGTGTTGATAAGATTTCGAGAGCAACCAGTAGCCTTGGTTGCCGACATTGAAGCCATGTTCCACCAGGTCAAGGTCAGTGACAAAGATAGAGATGCACTAAGATTTCTTTGGTGGCCTGGTGGAGATATGAAACAGCCACCTGGTGAGTACTGTATGACTGTCCACCTGTTTGGTGCGACATCATCGCCTAGCTGTGCAGCGTACAGCTTGAGGTGCACAGCAAGAGAGAATGCTGACAGCTTCAGTCCAGCAGCCGTAGAGACGGTAGAAAGAAACTTCTGTGTTGATGACCTGTTGAAGTCTGTACCAGATGTTCAGGTAGGTATAGAATTGTCTGCTGAACTGAGAGAACTATTGTCAAACGGGGGATTCAAGTTGACAAAGTGGATTTCGAACAGTAATAGGGTTCTCGACACGATCCCCGAATCTGACAGGGCAGTTAAGTGCACAAAAGTTGACCTTGATAGCGACAAACAGTTTGAACGTGCTCTTGGTTTGCACTGGTATGTAGAGAAGGACACCTTTGTATTTGATGTAGACCTGCCAGATAAATGCCACACGCGACGTGGTATATTGTCAGTAGCAAGCTCGCTATACGACCCACTTGGATTGGTGGCACCCATCACTCTCATCCCAAAACTTATCCTACAGAATGCATGCCGCAAAAAGCTGCCGTGGGATGACACAATTTGTGACAAGGACGTCGAAAAGTGGTCACAGTGGTTGGAGAAACTACCTGCATTATCACATGTAAGTATTGATAGATGTTTCAAGCCGGTCGCTGTGGATGGCCCATCGAAAGTTGAACTGCACATGTTCAGCGATGCATCAGAATATGCATATGGGGCTGCGGTGTACATCAAGATATACGATGCCAACCGCAACTGCAAAATCAGCCTTGTTATGGGTAAGTCAAGATTGGCGCCAATCAAGGCGATGTCTATACCACGCCTAGAGTTGGCCGCAGCAGCTGTACCAGCTAGTATCACAGGAACTGGACTTCAACATTGATGAAAGGTATTTTTGGACCGATTCGATGATAGTTTTAGGCTACATCAAAAATGAAACTCGACGCTTCAAGACATTTGTAGCAAATAGGCTTGCAGCAATACATGACGTCACATCGCCTGCAGAGTGTAGATATGTTCCTTCACAAATAAACCCGGCTGATATAGCATCAAGGGGACTGTTTCCAAATGAAACAGATAAACTGGGAAGCTGGCTAAGGGGCCCAGACTTTCTACAGACAGGTAAGGTGGACTGGTCACAGAATCCACAGTATGTAGCCATTTTAGATGACGATGCTGAAACCAAGGAGGTATGTAATACACATGCCACTCAAATGAAACCTGATACCGTACTTGATAGCCTGATGATTAGGTACTCTAACTGGCATCAACTGCAGAGGTCAGTGGCATGGTTACTCAGGTTCAAATCATACCTGATGCAGAGACATTTAAGAAGAAAGCTAGCACACTGTAAAAATGGCACATTGACAGTAGGTGATCTACGGAAAGCCAGAGGCAGACCGGAAAATATTTTTTAGTGACAATGGCACAAATCTGACAGCAGGTGAAAGGGAACTGCGTGAGTCGATACAGCAGTGGAATCATAGCCACATCTCTAAGCATCTGAACCAGAAAGGTATCGCATGGCATTTCAACCCTCCATATGCAAGTCATATGGGAGGAGTTTGGGAGAGGTTGGTTCGATCCTTCAAAAATTCATTGAAGTCAGTTGTGCGTGAACAGCTTCTTTGCGACGAAGCCCTGGCAACTTTGGCCACCGAGGTCGAGAAAGTCTTGAATGACCGACCAATTACACAGGTAAGCGATGATCACCGTGACCCACAAGCACTTTCTCCGAACACACTGTTGTTGTTACGCCCCAATAGGTGTTTCCCTCCAGGTGTGTTTGATAAGACCGACAATTACTGCCGACGGTGGTGGAGGCAAGTCCAGTACATGGCCAATATCTTCTGGAGGCGTTGGCAAAAAGAATACCTCCCAGCATTGCAGGTAAGATCGAAGTGGCAACACAGCAGACGAAATTTAGCTGTGAATGACCTTGTACTCGTGTGTGACGAGACTTCTTCACGCGGACATTGGCCTTTGGGACTTGTGCCGGAGGTAAGAAAAGGTAGAGATGGTCTTGTGCGGACATGCGAGGTTAGAGTGAACGGAACTACAAAGGTAAGGCCAGTGACACAGTTGTGCTTGTTAGAGCAAGCTGCCTAGTATTTGTCACACTAGTTATTTAGACTATGACGTCTTCTTGTAGTGTTAATGGATAGTAGAAACTTAGTTCATTTGCATTTCTTAGAGTATTCAGTTATGTATTCATTTCGTTGTGTATCTGTATGAAAGTTGTTTATGGACATATTTGGTCATAGCTTAGTCTCTAAATTATTAAAGTAAAATGAACTTATATGGTAAGTTCATTGGGTGGCGGTGTGAGAGACTAAGATTAGCAGAAACCACATGCCATGTGAGGAGATATGAGTGGGCTTCTTGTGTTGGTTTTCTTTGTCTGCTAAGACAATATTTATAATTAAAATGATTAAAATGACAGTTCGACCGAGCTATACCCTCTGCTAGTGTCTCTGTTGTTGTTAAAATAAACAACAGACAGGCCATTCCAAGGTGAGCATGGATGCTCCAAATATGGCAACAGTTATAATTAGATCAGATGTTTAGGGGCCATTCTTGAAATTCGATTGGTCAGGCCTAATAATTATGCATATTAATTATTTGAATTTTCTCTTGTAAGTCGCCCAACTCTTCAGTGTACCCGAAACCTTAAAATCAGTAGGTTGGTCACTCATGTGCTAGTTTAGACTCTGAAACTAGTGGGTCTGGCACAACTGTTTGTCATTCGTTTGGGGACTACAGATAGGAATATGCAGTAAGTAATATATTTTCTTTGGTATCTCATAATTGTCAGTTTTTTATGAGAGAAATAATTGTTCTTTATTGATAGTATTTCCTAATATTTTCTTAGTACATTTTTTGATACTCAGTTAAGTTTACATTTTTTGGTAAAGGGCAGGAAAACCACACATAATTTTATATGTAACTTGATTGCTTTGATATATGTGATCAGTATGAATGTATATGTATTCATAAGATATTGTTTGTATATTGACATTTATGACCTTTGTTAAATCATGTATTTTTTAATATAATGCACGCGTTTGATTGAATGATATGCTATGTTTAGGTAACATTGTTACTTTCAGATAACCGTCTTTATAGTCGTCTAATGACAACGTCTTGATAATCGTCTTGAATTCAACATCATTTAACAACCAATAACTTCGTCTTTAACACCTGTTGACGACATTCCATTAATGAAGCGAAGAATACTATTAAGACGCGTGTGTTGCCTTGTGTCTTAACCCCCCAAAGATGACCGTGACACTGAAAGCCAAGTAAAAAGGGCATAGTTAACTGCCGAGTGCAGCACAGTCATAATTCAGCTAAAATGCAGATCGCAGTTATGGACATTGGCCAGTGACCTCATATAATGACCCTAAAGACACGTGTGAAATTTTACCTGAATATATATAGTAGAAATAGAGATGTGAACTTGTTTCAAGCCAACTTTAACCTAAATTTTCCAAGTACAAAAATAGCACAATTTTGCTAAATTGCAGGTCACAGTTATGGGCCTTGGATTGTGACTTTACATAATGACCCGAAGTTTCAATTGAATATCTGTAGTAGTTACAGAGATATGTACTTGCACGCACGCCTTAACCCAAATTTTCTAAGCACACAAAGGGGCATAATTCTGATAAAATGCTGGTCACAGTCATTGACCTAGGCCAGTGACCTTATACATGTATAATGACTGACGACATGTGTGAAGTTTTAACTGAATATCTGTAGTAGATATAGGGATATGAACTTGTTGCACGCGAACCTTAACCAGAGCATTACGCCGACGACGACGCCGACGAACGCGTGAGTAGAATAGCTCGGACTATCAATCTCAAAGTTGACATCAATCCAACAAGAGATAACTGAACTATGTTTATTTAGATTATTATATATTAACGTTTGACATGCAAAGTTCTATCAAACGTATCTCTATTGTTTTAAACTTAAAGCCATTATTAAATACGACAATTCAAGCTTCAAAACAGTCCTATATTTATTTCATAAACTCTATTTTCTTTCTTAAACAACCCCGCCTAAGTCCAAAAAGACGGTAAGATTTTGAATAAATAACCACGCCTTAAAACACTGTTTACAGAACATGCATGTTTTAAGCGGGCATCTCCGTCAAAAAATGAAATCCCGGCTTTCTGAAAGGCTAATCACATTAAATATTATAACTACCTATAAATCTGATATAAAGTAGGTTATTTACACGTTTATACTTGCACAAATGCATTGGATCTCAACGGTTGCTGTATATGACTCGAGATACAAGTGATACTAGGTAAGTGTCTTTGAATTACGATTAACACATTAGTGATAAATTCTACAAAGCTACAGATTGTGACTCAATAGATTTTGCGTATAGTAAAGTAACCCAGATAAGATCATTAACACAGAATTGTGCTGGTTTTTTTCAAATTGTGTTCATTAAATTTCAATTTTCCAACGTCAGCTATCACAAACACTTCATAAAACATTAAAACATTGTGTTAATGATAGGTTAATTAACTGTTAATTTTGCAATTTAAGACATCAATAAAATAATTGATATTGCATTAAAAAATAATATATTAAAATATGTTTGTGCACAGTGTGACTTATAGGGTATAAAACAAAGTCGTTATAATTAGAGTTAAATAGAAACTCTGTAATCTTAATGTAGTTCTTATTATGCAAAGAATATTCGCAAAAGACATGTACTATAAAGTTAAATAAATCAATAGGAGAAAAAGTCAATACCACTGTACGAGTTTATAATTACCATGAAATTATGTGAATATAATTTTTTTTAATACAAGCATACACGATTTGAGTTTAAATGAATCAATAAACTAAATAATCAACAAGTAGATTATTAAGTAGATTATCTACATACAGATAGTGTTTCACATTCTTTTGGTGAAGAATTAACATACCGGTATATATCTAACCTAACAATACACTAATGTGTTTGCCTAACGAAAATATCACATCAATATATTATGTTTATACATATAGTTATGATAATATGTATGGAATTATATTGTATAGGTCATAATTGAATATTTTGATTTACCATAAATTATGTACTGTATTCAATATAATAATAATATGCTGTCAAAACGTTGATACAGGCATACAACGCCCTATTTGTTTGCACTTTTGCATTATGATGAGCTGCGTATAGCTGCGTATAGCTATCACTGGAAAAAATGAGTAACAAAAGTTCGCCTCCACATCCGAAGCCGAATGCAGACAAGACTCCGATTGATGCGAATACTCAACAACCGGTGTGTTCTGGTTTATTCCATTTATTTGAAATTACTTTTCAAAATTCAAATACAAACACGAAAACATATAATAATTAACATATGGAGTTAAATTATGTTTAATGTGTATTCATAGTCAAAATCACACATGCATATAACTTATATAATACAATAATTAACTTACGTAAATTATTGGCAATATATGAACACGCGTTCAGAAAGATACCCTGTTTGTTAATGTTTATACCTCGTCTATTTATTATCTTTGTGACTCAGGTTCGACAAATTTTCGCGTAGAAAAGCGTGTCTTCGTAATTCAAACATAAATTCACATTTGTAACACGGAATAAGAAATATGTAGTATTTGAAATAGACCAGTTAGAATGTGTAATTTCAGAAACAATGCAATGTCTCGACCATTGAACATTTTCATAGCTAGTAACTAAAACAGCAACACAACGTTGCTATTGTTGTTATGATCAGGCAAATTAATATTGATTCATAACAGCTGTAGCTTATAATATTTACCTATTTTAACTAGCTAGAGTACAATGTATGTCCCCACTGTTAGTTACTTGTGGCTGGATCGGTTCAGATTTAACAAACAAACAATACATACCAACAGTTGCTGCATTATTTTGAATACATCAAACGACAGCCATCGACAATCGTGTACATCAACGCCATTAGAGTCTGTGACAACTAAGTCATTGCTATAAGAGACGATTTTCCAAAGCATGTACGACAACAATGACGTAATAAGAGTAGGTGACATCTCAGTCTGACCTCATTGCTATAAAGGACGATTCTCAAAGCATGTACGACAACAATGACGTAATAAGAGTAGGTGACATCTCAGTCTGACCTCATTGCTATAAGAGACGATTTTCCAAAGCATGTACGACAACGCTGACGTCATAAGAGTCTTTTCTCAATGCTTTAAGAGACGATTTTCCAAAAATGTAAAACAACGCTGACGTCATGAGCGTCTGTGACATCTAAGTCTGACTAAATTGATATAAAACAAAATTTTCTAAACCATGTACGACAACGCTGACGTCATGCGGGCCGGTGACATTTTAGTCAGACCTCACTGATATGAGAGACGATTTTCCATACTTGTTCATACCAAATATCATTGCAAAATACACCGTTCAGTCCTCTTAAATGTCCTGTACTTCATTTACCCACTACAGTAAAAACCGGTAACTGCGACCTAATTTAAAATTGAATGATATATGGTAAACCCAGGTATCTGATATAAAGCATGATGTCTCAACGGCTAATGTGCACTCTGGGTATTCAGGCGATTCTAAATCTATCTAAAGGAGCATTCCGGAGATAGTCGATGTATCACGATTGGGCTGATTTGAACAAGCCTACTACACTATAACCGGGGTCTTATCAGATAGATAAGACTTATACCAAGCAAATATTTTTAAACAAGTGAACTGATTGTAACGGAGTGCGTTATATGGCTAGAGATAAGACTTCAACCACTGAACCAGGTAAATATTTTTCAATATTAACAAATACACGTACATTGATTGTAATTATTTGCTTTGACTTTTTATTTATGATTTATGTGTGTGTTATCATGAATAAAACCTTGAAATATATAAATGTGGCGTGTCGTGGGAAAACCGGGATTTATGCCTGTGCGTAATGTGTCGTTCCGGATTAGCCTGTGCAGTCCGCACATAAAGTGCCGTCCTGGATTATACTGTGCGGACTGCACAGGCTAATCCGGGACGACACATGCATTAAGCCTGGTTTTCCCACGACACGCCCCAAATCTACACGCTACTTAATGGAACATATGAAGTTCAATGAACACCATGATATGCAATACATATTTTATCTACAGGTATAGTATATTTTGTGCACTAAATTATAACTGAATACAGTTAAACTGCTTATTTGACAAGATTAAACGGTAAGATTTATACTGAATTCAGTTTACTAACTAATCAACTTTGCACATGATTTTGTGTCGCATACTGCTTATTTAAGGCAAGCAATGTGTTCCTTGCCTTAAGTAATGGATATTGAGTTGTTAATAGGAAATGCTCTAATGTTCATGCAACTGTAATAGCATAACAATTTATATTTTATGAAATGGAATTATACCAGCTCAAATTGATTTTTTTTTTGCTTTTCCTATTGGCTCACGGGTCAAACGAAAACAAGTGGTATGCTTTATTAATTAGATGCACACACGTATATTTGAACATGTTATTTACTATTGAATCATTATCAGAAAATAAATAAATATCGAAACCCATTTTTAATTGACATGAAATTCACCCAAATCAATTTATTATAATGTATGTAAATACCATAAATTCAATCTTAAAGTTATAAAATCACTATGTTTGAAAGTATCAATATGTTTTAACATCGATTTCCAAAACGCATTTTACCGGTGTTATTTAACATGAACTTCACTTCCTACACTGCAATCGGTCGTTAGTAGTGTAATTTATGTTAGCTTTATTGAGAGAAGGATCACTTTGACATTGTGCAATATCACCGATTAATCAATATTTGTGCATGTACATGAACTCGGTTAATCGCACTGTTATATACGTATATAACTGACATATGCTATTCAACTTGATAAATAGCACATTTTTTAAAGTGTTAATTGTAGTAGGGATAATGGTAAATAAAAAGAGCAAAACGCATACTAATGCGTCAACATGCTTAAATAGATGTAATGCGTTTCACGTGTTCTATATGTTTTAACACAATCTACCACATTATTATGTCACATGACATGTTCATAACAATGTGTATCGACACTTCGAATAAATAATGTTTATTTAGTTTCTCTACTCTTAATGAAGCTTTGGTGGCATAATCTATTTTATCTATTTACCTCGTACAATTCTTTATTTAATAATGAAGAACGGTTTGTTCCAGTACATGTATGATCCGTATCAGGATCGTTATATGTCTGCTTTACATATACAACTGATTCATTTTTGTCATCAGTGACATTTTTGTTTTAATTCGCATATCTGCAAACAGGTCTTATTAAACCTGACACTCCCGTGTTTTTTATGATTAGGCGTGTATTTTGACTTCCCTGTTGTGTTAAGCCGCTATATATCACGTTCATACGTATACAAATAATGATATTTCGACATATCTGTGTAAGATTGCAAATCAATAAAGTTGTAAATAAATTGGTGGATTTACGTTCGATTTTATGACTGGTAAACATGTTCTCATTACAGCTCATAGTAACATACAGTTCATTTCGTAGAAAATGACTTTACAAGGAAATTAATTTTATCTGTTGAGCAGTTGAAATATGAAATATATTGTAAATATAATCAGTTAGGAACTTCAGATATTTGTGTGCCGATTTGCAGATTTATGCATAACTTTTTATATGCTCTATTTTTGTCTTACTAGTATTATGTCCATGTCAACAACGATGTAATCCACATAAAACACATAATGTTGTTAATTTTGAGATAATTTCTTATAATAATAATAACAAATTTTTTCAGTGTCCAGTTTTTATTTGTTTCACATTTATGAACTGGATCGGGTTAAGCAGAATTTTACCAGTACCGCATTAAAGATGTTTTAAAAAGGAAAACCTAAAACTAGTTCACATATAATCGTTCGGCGCTTGCATTATGCATTTTATCGATGCACCGTGAAATTACTGATTTATTTTGGATTCTGGGCCAAGTGTGAGGTTCGGGCGCCCGCAAATCGATTTAAACCCCCTATGCTTTGCATTAACCGTTCCAAGGCGGTAACCGAAGTTTTTTATGCTCCCCGAACAAAATTCGGGGGAGCATATATAATCGCCGTTTTTGTCCGTCCGCCCTTCCGTCCGTCCTTTCGTCCCACTTACTTATGGGCTATTTCTCAGCAACTAATGGTCGGAATTCAGTGAAACTTCATGGGAAGCTTCAAAACCAAGATGAGGTATGCACATTACCACGACATTCCGCTCTAATGATTTTTCTTGAAGTTATGGGACTTTGATGATTTCTGAAATTAGTATATAGTGTGCAAGTTTCGTCCGGGCTATTTTTCAGCAACTACTGGTCAGATTTCAATGAAAATGTATGGGAAGCTTCATTACTAAGAGGATGTGTACATATATCCATGATGATCCAGTGATTTTTCTCGGAGTTATGAGACTTTGAAGATTTTTGAAATTAGTTTATAGTGCACAATTCTTGCCCAGGCTATTTCTCAGCAACAACTGGCGAATTTTCGGTACAACTTAATGGGAAGCTTCATTGCCTAGAGGAGGTATGCATATTACAAGGCATTCCGCTTCAATGATTTTCACAGTGTTATGGGATATTATAAATTTAATTTGTGTTGTGGCTATTTCTGTGGAACTGCATTCATAAATTAATTTAACCTTGATGGAAAGGTAAATAGCTGTGATGAAATAATCACATTACAGTAATGATTTATCACTTTGATTTATGTTACCTTTTGCGCCTTTTATTTTTTTTTAAACTTTGCTTTATCTGGTAACCGTCTGTTCATATGGTAGTCTTGTGGAATGCTCACATACAGTTTAATGTCAGATTTAGTCATGCAGTCCTAGTGATTTTTAGTCATGTTAAAATCTCTGCTCTTCTCATTGCATTTATATGGCTTGACAAAGCTTGACAAAGCGCATTGGGGAGCATCCATCAGCTTCACTGATATCCTTGTTATATTTGTGTTTCGTGTTTGTTACATATTTTTGTATTGTGCGTTGTTGTTTTGGAAATCGGTCACTTGCCTTCAATATTAAAAGCACCTTGTGTTGTTTATAAGACTCCTATCTTGCTAATGCAGCTGGAGTTTCACTTTGTTCATATTCATATATCATGGTATTGTGTAGTAAAAATTTAAGTGATTTTGTCAAGCTGTGCAAGTAGATGTCAGGGAGAAATAATTTTGCTTTGTTAGGTGCGTAATAATGACTGGGCGTTGATTTAGGATCGAAAATACGCCTGCACGATGATATTTGATATATATTTGTTTAACGAAAACATTTCTGTCTGAAGGTTATGTAAATTGCTGATATGTTAACTTGTCTATTCCGGAAGTAGTGTATGCTGTTATCTAGTTTGTGCATGGTAAAGAAGATCAGTAAGTAGGTCAAAAACTCGACAACAGATAGTGTTTCACATTTCTTTAGATAGGCGAGAAATTAAACCTCTTTCCTTGCCGTAGACTATACATGTACCAATATATTTGCAGTAACAAAAGGGTTACATCGTTATATCCCCTCATAATTTACTTGCTCTTCCAACTTCAACACCAGTACTTATATACACGTGTATGTATGACCTTTTGATATAAATGTAATGTAGTTAGCATTTAATTTATAACAACAAAGATCCACAGGAAAACAACAGGGTGAAGCAAACAGCCGGGTTCTGCACCCAGCTCATTTTTGTTTCCCTCTTCTGCCCCTCTGGGTTGGTCAACACAGACATGTTGAATATCGTTAAATATAGTTTTGCAAATATGCAATGGCGAATGAAATGACTATGTTTAAATACCATTTTAGAGGCATAACTAGAAATGTGTCCGTAGGACACGGATGCCCCCACCGTCAGAAAAAATGCACCAAATAGAGGTGCATTTTTTCTGACATCAGAGGAGTTTTGTAAAAGACACAGGTGCACAAGTTCACATGCTGCTTAATATGTTTATAAAGTTTCATCACTCTGACAGTAATACGTTTTGAGTTACGTGCGACACAAGTCCAAAAATATCATTTTCTCTAAAAAAGGGCCATAACTCCGCTGATGTCGGAAAAAACTGCACAAAGTACCCAGGCGCACAAGTTCACATGCTGAGTAATATGCTTATAAAGTTCTCCACTCTAGCAGTTATCCTTTTGAGTTATGTGCGACACAAAAATCCGACGGACGGACGGGACGGAGGGACGGATGTATGGACGGACGGATGGACAGATGGTCAAGGGCAAATCTATATGCCCCCCTCTAAAGTTGGGGCATAAAAACTGATAAAAAAATTGGATTTACCATAAACCGTGTCCAGCTTTCCGCCCTTGTGAGCAGCACCCTGTACCCTTTCTGATTGTAGATCTTTCCCAACAGATATACCATAAAGTATGTACCGTAGTACCATTAAGTATCTTCTATCAAAATAAAAAATACCTTTTTATATCTATATAGAGAACTACTATGTTAGCTATTTACATGCAGACCGAACCAAGTAGAGCTGCTTTTAGGGCTGGAAAAGG
Source organism: Congeria kusceri (assembly GCA_027627225.1). NCBI lineage: Eukaryota > Metazoa > Mollusca > Bivalvia > Myida > Dreissenidae > Congeria > Congeria kusceri. The sequence goes on along the minus strand of CM051038.1, from coordinate 20,564,916 downwards.
ATGAGTAAGGAAAGGACATCTCCACTTCCGAAGCCGAGGGTAACCAAGACTTCGAGCAGTAGAAATGCCCAACAACCAGTAAGTTAAGGGAACTCATGCACAGATTGTTGTGTTTTGTTAAATATCAAGAAATATCTTCACTTCAAAACTAAAGCATATAGACTAAATAACCAAAATATTACAACGAAACAAACGCGTTTCTATTTTTTGTTATTTCAAATTATGTTTACTTATAAACGTCACATTATTTCGAAAATATTTCGGAGACAGGAATGTTATTTCGCTCCTTTATATATGCATGTAAAGTATTTTTTCTGGAATCGGTGAAGTTTTTTTTAATTATCAAATTTAGCAAATATGTAATACCGTAGATCCTTTAAGGTTATAACATTTATACTAGATTTACACATCAAAAGAGGGCTGCTCGAAATGTTTTGACATTATATACTGATATATTTAGCATGGCAATGTCTGAAGTGAACTATAGTACGCTGACACTAACGTCATGTTGCATAAGAACTGCAAAGATAAATTAAATGAAATGATGATTTTCTTGCAGATACAAATACATATCTTGGATGAATCCCTGACTGAGGCAAGTACGAAAGAGCCAGAAAGCCAACAACGTGAGGCTGATGCTGGAGAGACCTTAACTGATACAGGCAGTGATCAGAAAGATTCAAAAACTGTTGTGCCAAGTGACACGAAGCACAAAGTAACATACGTTTAATCTATTGATCTAAGTAAACACATAAATGTACTCATATTAAAAAAATAACGTATTCACTAATACTTCAAGGCAATTTAAAACAATCCATTACAATTCGCGTGCTTATTCAAGTATAAACAATCTTGTGCTAGGTTTGTTTTAATTCACGAACGCCTTGAAGCTAATTACTACATGTATACCATTAATTGTGAATGATGGATTTGGATATCTGGTTATTTATGAAAGGATTTACACATCAAAATAGGGCTGCTCGAAATGTTTTGACATTATATACTGATATATTTAGCATGGCAATGTCTGAAGTGAACTATAGTACGCTGACACTAACGTCATGTTGCATAAGAACTGCAAAGATAAATTAAATGAAATGATGATTTTCTTGCAGATACAAATACATATCTTGGATGAATCCCTGACTGAGGCAAGTACGAAAGAGCCAGAAAGCCAACAACGTGAGGCTGATGCTGGAGAGACCTTAACTGATACAGGCAGTGATCAGAAAGATTCAAAAACTGTTGTGCCAAGTGAAACGAAGCACAAAGTAACATACGTTTAATCTATTGATCTAAGTAAACACATAAATGTACTCATAGTAAAAAAATAACGTATTCACTAATACTTCAAGGCAATTTAAAACAGTCCATTACAATTCGCGTGCTTATTCAAGTATAAACAATCTTGTGCTAGGTTTGTTTTAATTCACGAACGCCTTGAAGCTAATTACTACATGTATACCATTAATTGTGAATGATGGATTTGGATATCTGGTTATTTATGAAAGGATTTACACATCAAAAGAGGGCTGCTCGAAATGTTTTGACATTATATACTGATATATTTAGCATGGCAATGTCTGAAGTGAACTATAGTACGCTGACACTAACGTCATGTTGCATAAGAACTGCAAAGATAAATTAAATGAAATGATGATTTTCTTGCAGATACAAATACATATCTTGGATGAATCCCTGACTGAGGCAAGTACGAAAGAGCCAGAAAGCCAACAACGTGAGGCTGATGCTGGAGAGACCTTAACTGATACAGGCAGTGATCAGAAAGATTCAAAAACTGTTGTGCCAAGTGAAACGAAGCACAAAGTAACATACGTTTAATCTATTGATCTAAGTAAACACATAAATGTACTCATAGTAAAAAAATAACGTATTCACTAATACTTCAAGGCAATTTAAAACAATCCATGATGATTGCTTAAATCCATAAAATGTATGCGTGTAATTTTTAATATTGTCTTCTATTTTTCTTATTTACAAAAACAATACACTGTTACGGTATTTTGCACACATAAAATTTAAATGTTGCATAATTTGTTTTTTTTTTTAGTTTAACTGTTTATTCAAATAACCTAACGATTTGTGAATTGGTATACACGTTTCAATTTAACGTAAGCACTTGACGAGTAATACGCTGGTCAAGGGACTAAAATACTAGCATAACAAACGAACTTAATTTCCATAACACGATTATTTTCTAGGCTGCACATCTTCAAACATCTACAACTGGTGTCGACCACACGCAAATTAATAACCGCGGTGACTTAGATAGCGGTACAAATGTCAATGTAAGCAGCCCCGATAGCAAGGGTGCTGAACCCTACACATTTGGCATTAGCGTAGGACGAGATGAAAAGGTTTCTGACAACGCGTCACTTAGTATTGGCACAGGAGACAGCATAAGTGACCAGAAAAAAACAGACAAAGGCCGCAACAGTCAACCAGATTATGACCAAGGCTACATTGACTATGGACCAGCACCTCAACTTAGGAAAAGTCCCCAACAAGTGTGTAGACTTGTGTACAAAACTGCAGTGTCAAAACTATATAAATACTTCAAATACTAAAATTAGTATGTAAACATCATATCTTCAATTGTAAAGAAGAGCATTTACCTATACTCCGTATATACCGTAGTGTTGTTGTATATTAGAAACTGCAACTTTAAATGTATACATTAAGATAGAAAACAATACTACTACTGGTGACTCTATTTACTTTTCACTGAATTGAAAATGATAATTTTCATGAAAATTTTAATGATTTGACTTCAAATCTGTTTTGTACACAAAGTTCTCCATTTCTTTAAATAGTCAAAACTACAAATGCACCAACAATGTTCGACGTCTTACCTATTATTTACTTAATCATTAAATGTTGATTTAATCGCTATTGCCTTTTCTTATTTCCACAGAAGATCGATAAAAGCAACGAAGGATATACTCGGGTTGACCAATCCCGAAAGTCTCTGAGGGAAAAAACAGAGTTTTTCAAATCTCAAATTGATAAACAGGTATTCGAGCGGACGACTTTTCCCCCCAATGAGAAAAGTTTTTATTCATAAACAGGTCCCATTTTCGCAATTACACAGGCTTACATGAAAACGTATTCAGATTTCATCCAATCATAAATGAAAGTATGTAATAGAACGTGTAGCTTTTTGTTCATAGCAATTTACATCAAACTTTTCTTATCTAGTCCAATGTGGATTTGAACTTTTCATTTATTGATTATTTATTTTTGCATGATTTGTGGTTTATTCCTCTGTATTATTTTGTCATTGAAATACCATAAGATATGACGGAGTTTTTTTTCTTTAGAATAGTCATCACACGGTATTTCCCGTTAATATTTCCCTCGATAGTTTCAATGGTCAATTATCGAGGTCATTGAGAATATTATGCACAGAGTGAGTTTTTTTGCGACAGGTCAGTGAAGCTGTACCAGAAAAAGTTTTTCGTCCTAGAACAAAAACATCACGCACCCAGACTAATCCAGGAAAAACTGACAATGGCCAAAATAGGAAAGCGGATGACATTGAGTCCATTGACAGTGGACCAGCATCAAAACCAACAGAATGGAGACAAAGGCCGCAAAATGTACGTGTAACACCTCTGGAGTTTCTTTTAACTATCTTTCGTGAACACGTTTACAAAGTGTTAAAATAATTGTTATTTTGAATCAGTCGATAGCAACACTGTGCTCTTTAGATTGTGAACTATTACGACGATCATTCTTTCTGCGAACGAAATGTTGGTCAAACTGGTGTCAACTTGATTAACTTTGTATATGAAGATTTTAAGTAAAGTTTTGTTTTAGGTGCTATTTCAGGATCCATACTTATTGGTTCTTTGAATTATATGAAGTACATATAATACCGCACTAGGATTTGACCTATAAATATCTTATGTCGTAATTTAGTTCAATGAATGTCGATGAAATAATATATGCGTGTTTTGCTACAAAGGTCGATCAAAGAGACAAAGGTGTTGTTGACTTATCCCGAAGGCCGTTGAAGGAAAGACAGGAGTTTTTCAAATCTCAAATTGATAAACAGGTAAGGCTTTTCTGACAGTCCTAATGCCATAAATAATTTAGAACACCATGCACTCAGAAGACTTAAATTTCTTTAAAACAAAACATGCCACTAATCTATATCTTTGTAATTTATTGTTTAATTACAGTAAGCATGTTTAATACTATTGACTCAAGAATTTGCATGAAAATATTAGTTGCGTTTTACTCTACTTAATAAATATTCGAACACATGTAACGGTAATATTTATGTTGATATGTGTGATTCCGAGATATCAATCATAATTTGTATATTTTGTAAAAATTATTGAGGTCTTGCTACATTTTATGTTCTTGGTGTGTGTTTTGTTTCGGACAGGCCAGTGACGTTGTAGATTTACAAGCATCAGATATTGTGCAGCGTCCAAAAAGGCAAGGAGGTGGAAGTTTGCGAAAGTCAGTTAATATTTTTGAAAGCAAAATTGAGGCCAGTAACAGACAAGAACATGACAGCAAACAACAAGCCGAGGTGTTTGTACAATCCAAACGGGTTTCAACTGACAGTAAAGTAGCCAGATATGAACGTGAAGGAGACTTGCTGTTTGAAACAAAGGAAGCATATGCGGCGACTTCCAAAATATGGATGAGCGAAAGCGGGAATCACATGTCTGAGGTATTAGACAAGCATTGATTACTAAGGCTTTATGCATTGACAGTTATGCATTCGGAAATTTTTGCATACGTATTGTCGGCGTTCAATCAGCTTTGTATAACATTACGTTGTTGATAGATACTACATTTGAAGAGAAATAAATAGTGGGCTTTATTGGCATTCAGAGTCATAAGCTTATATTAAATTAATACCAGATAGACCTTCGACACACAGCCGAGATATACCTGTAATTAAGTCATCGGTTTTACTTCCTAGCACTGGAACTTCTCAGGGTCTTAGACAGTGAGTTACGTTTTAAGAATAAAATTACAACATAAAAAAAACATTAAGATGTGTTAATGTTACTCTATCGGTTTGTGAACAAACAAATATTTGTATGAAACAACTGTAACAATGCTAATGAAAAACACGTTAACGACAGACACCTGTACTGAACAAGTAATTTGTTTGTTTGTTTGTTTGGATTTTTCGCCGTATTCAACATTATTTCAGTCATCTAACGGCGGTCAGTTAACCTACTGACACTTTTCCTGGGTAAGCTGGTTTACCTGTACTGAGTGCACATACTTATGTCAGTAACTTACTTGAATCAGAGGTAGGGGGAGAATGGCCGTAGAAATAATTTCATGACCAATCCCCAAGTTATGTGGCCGGGGTGGGAATCGAACCCGCGATCCTCGGATTTGCAGTCCAGCGCTCTACCAACTGAGCTAGCCGGCCCGATTTGCAAATCAGTACTTTACATTATTATTAGAAATCCCATTATTTAGAAATCACAATCACAATTAAATTCAGCTTTGCATTTCTGATGTTTGATATCCGATAATGACTTTGTTTCTATACCAGTAGCATGTAAACTTGAAAACTATCATTATCCTGATGTGATGATAAATTTCTCATTTAAACATATAGGAAATGAAAACATACCTGAAAAAGTCTAATGCTATGGTGACTATTGCCATTGACTTCGGAACGACATACAGTGGGTGTGCCTTTTCTATGCGAGACAATCCTGACAAAATATACATCCTCAATTTTAAGGATGGCCTTAGTCCGAAAGTGAGTACAGCCTATTTAACGATATTTTATCTTATTAAATTTTTCTGTAATATAAATTGGTTTTAATTGTGAAACACAAGTATATAAACACCATTAGTTTGAAATAAACTACATGCATCAGTGAAAATATACCGTCTTTCGTCCTGCCATTGTGTTAGCTCGAGATTATATGTCATTGTGTAAGTTCGTGCACAAATAAAATTCCAACGTTTCATGTTCTTGGTTCGGAACACAAAACAACAACGAATATAGAGTTTCAATAAAATGACAGACGGATTTGTTAGGTAGAGCAAGTACAATCACCAAAGCTCTCTTATTTATATTTAATTATAGCTTTACAAATGGTCCAAGAATCACTCGCAATGAGCGGGAGTGCAGACGAAAGAACCTTTAATCTGCAATATTCACTGTCACTGCTCTCCCGTTAATTCTTGAAAGCCTTATATGTGGCATTGTCTTTAGATTTTAACACTTCCTCGGGGACTTTCATCACTTAACTTTTAAAGTCTTGTATGTAACAGTTCTTCTTCAAAAACATTCAACCATTGAGTTGCAGACTCCAACAGCTATACTGTATGACCAACACAGAAAGAGACATTCCTTTGGTTATCAGGCTCTGGAACACTACGCGGACCTATCTTCAGCAGACGAGCGATACATTTGGAGGTTGTTCGAACGGTTTAAAATGAAGCTCTTCACTCGAAACGAGGCAAGGCTCCTGGTTCATATACATTTTCATATACGTATTACATGTACATGTATTATATATGCTCGCATCAAAGAAAGTGACATCGTAATTTGTGGTAAAAATGTGTTTGATTCCAGTGTAACACTGTTCTATAACCACCCAAATACGCTTCCAACTTTGGAAATTACATACCTGCGTTGAATGTTATGCAAAACATACAATTTTACTAAAGCATCGCTTAATTTTATTACATTTTTCAGACAATAAGCAGAGACGTTCAAATTACCGACAACCATGGAAATAAAAAGTTGGCTCTTGATATATTTGCTGATGCACTTAGGTACATGGCCGAACATATTACGAAGCAAATTTACGAACGCGTACCAGATTTTGACGATGACATACACTGGGTGATAACAGTTCCTGCGATATGGAGTACCATTTCCAGAACATTCATGCGGGTTGCGGCACAAAAGGTATGTGCGCGTTGATATGGTAAGCATATTTTAGCAACAATCACCCATTGCTATTAAGGATTTTGTTTGCAAAACTACATGTACCAGCAAATATGTTAATATTTTTACAAGTTCCCAACAACAATTATAAGTACATGCCTGCTATCGATTGTTTTCGTTTACTTTAATATTTCAGACATGTTTTGAATTTATGCAGTTCTGTAATTGTAAATTCTAGTACGGCTAATCCTAACATGAGCGAAGTTATGGCTTTTTTTTTTTTACATATTTGATTGATATCAACTGAAATTTTATTCTTTTTAGGCTGGTATCTCAAACGAACGCTTATCTTTGGCGCTGGAACCAGAGGCTGCTGCAGTATTATGCAAATGCGAATCATCGTTAGAATTACAACCAGGCAAAAGATTCATGCTTGTTGACATCGGAGGTAATGTTCTGGGCATATCATTCATGACTGCTGACATCGGAGGTAATGTTCTGTGCATATCATTCATGACTGCTGACATCGGAGGTAATGTTCTGTGCATATCATTCATGACTGCTAACATCTGAGGTAATGTTCTGTGCATATCATTCATGACTGCTGACATCGGAGGTAATGTTCTGTGCATATCATTCATGACTGCTGACATCGGAGGTAATGTTCTGTGCATATCATTCATGACTGTTGACATCGGAGGTAATGTTCTGGGCATATCATTCATGACTGCTGACATCGGAGGTAATGTTCTGTGCATATCATTCATGACTGCTGACATCGGAGGTAATGTTCTGTGCATATCATTCATGACTGCTGACATCGGAGGTAATGTTCTGTGCATATCATTCATGACTGCTAACATCGGAGGTAATGTTCTGTGCATATCATTGTTGATGTCATGTTTGTTGACACTGGAAGTGATGTTCTGTCCACATCATTAATGATTGTTGACATCGGAAGTAATCTTCTGTGCACATCATTCATGATTGGTGATATCGGAAGTTATGTTTTGTGCTACTACTTAAACAACATTACGTTTATTGTACATTTTGTCAAGTTTTAGCAATACATAAAACTTTATTATAAGACGGAGATTTTTATGTGAAAACAATAACTTATAAATCAACTACTTCCGCTGAATCGTGTATGGTAATTAAAATGAAAGTTGTTTATTTTGTCGGCGCATTAACTTGCAGGTGGAACTACGGACATAGCTGTATGTGAAGTCAACGAGGACACGTCTCTCAAAGAGCTCCATCAGCCTTCCGGTGGTGATTTCGGCGGTATAAATGTCGATGAACAATTCATCGAACTGTTTATAGAAATATTTGGAGAGGACGTACTAACCGAATTCAAGGACAAACACACCAAGTTATATATGGAAATGATGACTGATTTTGAATTTAAAAAGCGCAACTTTGATGGAACCAACAAATGTAAGATCAAGGTGGATCCACTTTTACTGACATTATATAGTAAGGTGAATGGTCGAGATGTGGTATCTCTTCTACAAGAATCGCCTTTACTGACCAAGAGGGTTATTTGGAAATATGGACAACTCATTTTGTGCACCGAAACTGTGAAAGACTTCTTTGATGATGTGATAGACAAGATACTTGCTGCTATTAAAATTATAACAGCAAAAGTAGACAGAATTAATAGCATTGTGTTAGTAGGAGGGTTCTCGGAATCGCCCTATCTTCGTAGCCGATTGGAAAAAGCATTTCCAGGTAAGATACCCGAAGTAGAGGATCCAGTTCTAGCGGTAATAAAAGGAGCAGTGCTAATTGGAAGGGACCCTTATGCAATTGCCTCGCGTGTTTGCGAATACACTTACGGGGTAGCAGGAACGATGAAATTCAAATCACACCACCCCAAGCAATATAGGTTTTACGTCGATGGTGTAGCAATGTGCGATAATTGCTTCTACAAGCATATTGAAATCGGTACTGAAGTCAGTGTACACGACGAACAACATGCGGTGGAACACGAGTATTTCCCTAACACCGTCGACCAAAAACATGCAATTCTAGAGGTGTATGCGAGCACCGAGAAAAACCCAGAGTATATAGACAACACTTGTCATTTGGTGGGTTTCATAAAGGTGGATATTGACCCACAGGGTGACTTTTGGTCAAAGATCTTGGTTAAGATGTTCTTTGGGGGAACTGAAATCAAAGTTGTGATAACGGACGTGAAGAATGGAATTGTTCAAAGAGGGTCGGTAGATTTCTGGGGTTAGAGTAAATTTGCCACACGTGGCAATGAGTAAGACTTATTTTCAATAACATTTGAGATATTGTGTTAAATGGCAGGCGCTTTGTGTCAAGACTGGCAACAAATGGTATGGACTTTGAAACAAAAACGAAAAAGAACGTCATGCCAAAGAACACACCAGGTATCGTAAGCTAGACGTGTTTGTTTATCGGCCACTGTCAAACATTGCGTGGGTTGTGAAGAAACTATCGCTGCTTTTAAAATGATAATTGTTTTAATGTATATTTTACTAACACAAATATACTGATTTATATTTAGTTTTATTGAGGAAGACAGCAAAATCTCCATGAATCTACAGAAACTAAAACGTATACATATTCATCGTAAGTTATATTGTAATATTCAGAACATGTGACTTGTAATACATCAACATAAACACAGATCATTATAACATATATATTTGAGTAACCTAATTAGATATACAAGTACAACCCTGGACAGTGTTCATATGTGTTAGTGTAAAGTGTTTTGTCTAATAGACAAAAAAATGTGGTTAAACTGCCGTTATAATTTCGATACTAAATCTCAATATATGACAACCACTTGGTGCTTTTATCTGTAACTCATACTCACAGTGACCTACAGTTCTACGCCGTGTAAGACGGTTAACCAGTTTAATTCTTTTAACAATATGCATTTTGATTGTGTAATATGCATTTGTTATTCGAGGTCACCGCATCACCATTGTATAAAATATATCAGGAGTTAAATATTCATAAACATTAAACTGAATGTTGGTTAAAACTTGTTGATCCATAACAAAATTTATGTATATAATAACTATATAGAATAGACCCGCACAATCGCGGAAATGCCTAAACATTGCTACTGCAAAATATGATTCTCATAATGTTCTACTATTAAGATCATGTATGCACTAACTGCATTTTGCGAATAACTAAATCATTTTTCATCAATGGCAGTATCTGGTACACGATATCTGGGATAACGTTTCTTACATTTTGCCATTTTTGCAGCATACAACTTTGGGTATATCCTAACAAACGGAAACTATGTTTATAATGCTTTTAGTTCTTTCCCAAAATAGTTCAAGTCCTTGGCTTTAAATTTACAAACATGTATTACTGTCCAGAGAGAAAGGTCTCAAATAGCGGATATAATAATGTAATGGCGACTCAAAATACGCCATCATTACTCACATTTTTCAACCAAACTATTGTACTGGAAACAATCTCGGACGAAACATAAGTACATGTAGTATATTTAAAAATGACGAATCTTCCAGGGACGACTTGGCCCATCAACCCAAGCAATTAAAATGTAATCGTTTAGGCATAACGAAGTTATGGAGCAGAACAAAATACAAGTATCTGACTTTGAATTGAGACCTTAACCGTTGACAGACAACATGGTCATGTACACGACACATCGTCTTATTATGGAGAATAATAATATGAAGTTATATTAAAATCCTTCTATGCATTACGAAGTTATGGAGCAGAAACGAAATACAAGTATTTGATTTTTTGACCTTGAATTGTGACCTGGGCCTTTGACGGACAAGCATGGGTTAAGTATGAAACACATCGTCTGGTCATGGAAAATAATAATCTGAAGACATCGAAATCCTTTCAGGCATTACGAATTTCCGGAGCGGAAACGAAATACGTGTATTTGACATAGACCTTGAATTGTGACCTTGACCTCTGACGGACAAGTATGGGTCATGTAAGCGGCACATCGGCTGGTGTGAAGATATATTAAAATCCTTCCTGGTATTACGAAGTTATGGAGCATAAACGAAATATTCGACGTATGTACGGACGTACGGACCAACACGTGCGTTTTCTATGAAGTCCCCACTTTTTGACATTGTACTTTTAAACATGTATCTAAAAAGCATTTTACTGACAAAATAGTGTTGTTGTTTTTTGAAGTGACTTAATTTTCGCTCCGCTTACTTAATGTTCAATTGTCTATGTTGGATTGCATGATTTGTAATTGTATTGAAATGTTGAATGGAAAAAATGCATAATGTCTAAACGACGGTCGATAAATGTAAATTAAATACAGAAAAATTGGTTTGACAAATGTATTGAGTTTAAGCATAATGTGTTGGTAAATACGAGGGATGATCCACAGTCTAGACTTATAAGCTAGATTTGAAATAAGTTATTGAAATATTTAAGATGAAGTATGTTTAATGTCACCCAAATATCTCTGGAATAAACAATCCTTTGAATAAAGAATATACGAATCGTACTATGACCAGTAAAGTTATAAATAGCACAAATGAAATAACGGTTACATAATATTCATCGAAATTGATCAGATATAATTGATTGATTAAAAATATATTATTCGCTTATGTACTTTGTTCCTAGTAACCAGGCAAGTCTCGACTTTTGTTTGAAATACTGAAGCATAAAGAGGATATGGGCAAGATTTATTTTTGCTTTGACGTTGATTCGCATTTGTGTAAAAACGAGCTGTTCATTGATGATCTGAAGCGCGCACGGGTAAAGATGACATTATTTACTGTGAATACAAAAAGGCAATTTATTAAATTGAACATAGACGAGATGAACTACAGATCAAACTATTCGTCGACAATTATTTCCCAACCAGTTAATCTTTTTCATAGATGCCTACAAAAATCTAAAGACAAACATTACAGAAAACTAATTGATGATCATTCATCACACGCAAATACTTAATATAAACTACGAACAGATAGTAAAATGCAGTTGTGTCAACTGTGTTTAATGTTATCATGTGTATTCAAGATATACATAAAAAAGGGCATCTGAGATGACATAAATTAGTCATTAGACGTTTGCTGTGTAATTGACTGTCGTTCAACGAGAAACGTAGACTTCTGAAACATATATGAACAAGAGGCACAGGATAACTAGATGCTCTAAAAGCCCCAGGGCTACTTTTTAGACCAGAAGCATCACTTCAACAATTTTGACATGAACATACAAGGCAAGGCTACATACCAAATATTAAAAGCTTAGGTCTTCTTTTTATTTTAGTTGTTTTGGACTATACGTTTTTTTCATATTTAAAGTCCAAACTAGAGATAAAAACCTAGGTCCGGGGAGGCAGAATGGGCATTATTTTAACAATTTCGGTACAGTTAGTTCGATAGTTTATTTCTAATACTTTAGGCATTATGCCCATGGATATACATTGATACACATCTATCAAATAAAGTTATATAAGGCAATGCTTCATACCAGACATCAAAAGCCCAACATCGGAAGACAATAAGATATTTAGTGTTTTTCCTATTAAAGTCTAAATAAAAACAAAAGCTGTATCGGGACAACGCGCTCGACTATTCATACCCCGAACACATGTTTGAAGTTTCAATTGAATATCTGTAGAAGTTACACAGATATGTTCTTTCACTTTAACCTGAATATTTCTTAATTGAATATCTGAAGTACCGGTAGATATACAGATAAGAACTTGTTGCATGTAAACCTTAACCTGAATTACAAAAGCGGGCATAATTCTGCTAAATTAAAGGTCAGATTTATGGATCTTGGTCAGTGACCTTATATAATTACCCCGAAGACATATTTGAATATCTGTAGTAGTTACAGAGATATGTACGTGCACGCAAACAATAACTTGAATATTTATAAATACACATAGGGTCATAATTCAGCTATATTGCAGATCGCAGTTATGGACCTTGGCCAGTGACCTTATATAATGACCCTAAAGACACGTGTGAAGTTTTAACTCAATATATATAGTAGAAATGGAGATTCGAACTTGTGTCACGTCAACTTTAACCTACATTTTATAAGTACCAAAAAGACCATCATTCTGCTAAATTGCAGGTCAGAGTTATGGGCATTGGTTTGTGACTTTACATAATGACCCGAAGGTTCAATTGAATATCTGTAGTAGTTACAGAGATATTTACTTGCACGCACGCCTTAACCCAATTTTTCTCAGCACAAAAAGGGGCATAATTCTGATAAAATGCTGGTCACAGTCATTGGCCTTGGCCAGTGACCTTATACGAGGGGCAGTCGTAAAGTTCCCGGACTCCTTTTAATTTTCGTGTATCTTACGTCCAACAACGATAAAATTGTAAACGATTCATTATTAGACTATTTGTAACGTGTATACAAACAATCATTTAAATTATATTTAAGTGACTTTTATATTTAAACTGTTATATCAACATACTAAACGTTGTACGGAGCACTTTGACAAATTATCATTCCGATTGTTATTTGACCGTGTTAATATATTGGCAGAATCTTTATTTGCACACCAAATGTTGCCATATTTTACCTGACGTCATACTAACGTCAAATGCAAACACTGTGACAAATTCAGTGCAAAATAACAAAATTTAAGTAAATGACTAAAGAAAATTTCAAGGCACCTAAAACTGTCAAACGACAAAATAATGACGTCAATTTAGCGCACGGAGCAACGTCCAGTAATCAAGTTTTGTGTGAAGGAGGCAGTACACCTACAGAATCGTGGATATATTATTTTGAAGAAAGGAGAGGCTTTTAATTGTTACAGACAAATTGTGTTTGAGTGTCACCGGCGTTTCAGTGCAGGGGGCGGGAGTATACATCCGATGATTCACGAACCTGGCGAACGACGACGGAGCAGCCTTACAGAGATTCTGTCTTGAATGCTGTTTGAGAGTGAGGAGGATCTTAAGTATGCAGTTTGATCAACTCAGCGCTCATATCCTCAGCAATTCTATTTTATACACATATAGTAAGTGGGTACATCATCTTAGGAAGTGTGTCGGAAATATTTTGAGAAACTCTGACGGTCCATGATGACAAAGTTCAGAAATTATGACGCTTTTTAATGACGTCAAAGTGCTCCATACACGTGTGATATGTTGTTGTTGTTAAATGTTTGTGTTCCATGTATAATGATACAAAAGGATGAACATTACAGCTTTTGATCAGAAAGAATTCTTCTTTCAGACCATATAAATCGTATCTACCTATGATTACAATCGTGACTTTTATGCGAGTAGTCCGGGAAGTTTACGACTGCCCCTCGTACATGTATAATGACTGACGACGTGTGTGAAGTTTTAACTGAATATATGTAGTAGATATAGGGATATGAACTTGTTGCACGCGAACCTTAACCAGAGCTTTACGCCGACGACGACGCCAACGAACGGGTGAGTAGAATAGCTCGGACTATCAATGTAAAAGTTGACACCAATCCAACAAGAGATCACTGAACATATGTTTATTTAGATTATTATATATTAACGTTTCTCATGCAAAGTTCTATCAAACGTATCTCTATTGTTTTAAACTTAATGCCATTACTAAATACGACATTTAAAGCTTCAAAACAGTCCTATATTTATTTCATAAACTCTATTTTCTTTCTTAAACAACACCGACTAAATCCAAAAGGACGGTAACATATTGGATAAATAACCACGCCTTAAAACACTGTTTACAGAACATGAATGTTTTAAGCGGGCATCTCCGTCAAAAAATGAAATCCCGGCTTTCTGAAAGGCTAATCACATTAAATATTATAACTACCTATAAATCTGATATAAAGTAGGTTATTTACACGTCTATACTTGCACAAATGCATTGGATCTCAACGGTTGCTTTATATGACTCGAGATACAAGTGATACTAGGTAAGTGTCTTTGAATTACAATTAACACATTAGTGATGAATTCTACAAAGCTACAGATTGTGATGCAATAGTTTTTTTGCGTATAGTATAGTAAACCAGATAAGATCAATAACACAGAATTGTGCTGGTGATTTCAAATTGTGTTCATTAAATTTCAATTTTCCAACGTCAGCTATCACCAACACTTCATAAAACATTGAACCTTAACACAAAATTGTGTTAATGATTGGTTAATTAATTGTTAATTTTGTAATTTAAGACATCAATAAAATAATTGATATTGCATTAAAAAATAATATATTAAAATATGTTTGTGCACAGTGTGACATAGGGTATAAAACAAAGTCGTTATAATTAGAGTTAAATAGAAACTCTTTAATGTTAATGTAGTTCTTATTATGCAAAGAATATTCTCAAAAGACATGTACTATAAAGTTAAATTTTAAAGCAATAAGAGAAAAAGTCAATACCACTTTGCGAGTTTATAATTATCAAGACATTATGTGAATATAAATTAATACAAGCATACATGATGATATTTGGGTCTAAATGAATCAATAGACTAAATAATCAACAAGTAGATCATTAAGTAGATCATCTACATACAGATAGTGTTTCACATTCTTTTGGTAAGGAATTAACATACCGGTATATACCCAACCTAAGAATACACTAATATGTTTGCCTAACGAAAATATCACATCAATATATTATGTTTATACATATAGTTATGATAATATTTATAGAATTATATTATATAGGTCATAATTGTATATTTTGATTTACCATAAATTATGTACTGTATTCAAAATAATAATATGCTGTCAAAACGTAGATACAGGCATACAACGGCCTATTTGTTTGCACTTTTGCATGCAGACCAAATAATGATGAGCTGCGTATAGCTATCACTGGAAAAGATGAGTAACGAAAGTTCGCCTCCACATCCGAATGCAGACAAGACTCCGAGCAATGCGAATACTCAACAACCGGTGTGTTCTGGTTTATTTCATTTATTTGAAATTACTTTTCAAAATTCAAATACAAACCCGAAAACATATAACAATTAACATATGGAGTTAAGTTAGGTTGAATGTATATGCATAGTCAAAATCACACATGCATATAACTTATATAATACAATAATAAACTTACGTAAATTATTGGCAATATATGAACACACGTTCAGAAAGATACCCTGCTTGTTAATGTTTAGACCTCGTCTATTTATTATCTTTGTGACTCACGTTCGACAAATTTTCGCGTAGAAAAGCGTTTCTTTGTACTTCAAACATAAATTCACATTTGTAACACGGAATAAGAAATATGTAGCATTTGAATCAGAACATATGATGATGAATTCCAGTTAGAATGTGTAATTTTAGGAACAATGCAATGTCTCGACCATTAAACATTTTCATAATTAGGTACTAAAACAGGTACTATTGTTGTTATGATCAGGCAAATTAATATTGATGCATAGCAGCTGTAGCTTATAATATTTACCTATTATAACTAGCTAGAGTACAATGTATTTCCCCACTGTTAGTTACTTGTGGCTGGATCGGTTCAGATTTAAAAACAAACAAACAATACATACCAACAATTGCTGCATTATTTTGAATACATCAAACGGCAAGCCATCGACAATCGTGTACATCAACGCTGACGTCATAAGAGTCTGTGACAACTAAGTCATTGCTATAAGAGACGATTTTCCAAAGCAGGTACGACAACGCTGACGTCATAAGAGTAGGTGACATCTTAGTCTGACCTCATTGCTATAAGAGACGATTTTCCAAAGCAGGTACGACAACAATGACGCAATAAGAGTAGGTGACATCTAAGTCTGTCCAAATGTTTATAAGAGACGTTTTTCCAAAGCAGGTAGGAGAACAATGACATAATAACAGTAGGTGACATCTTAGTCTTTCCAAATGTTTATAGGAGACGATTTTCCAAAGCATGTACGACAACTATGACGCAATAGGAGCAGGTGACATCTTAGTCTGACCTCATTGCTATAAGAGACGATTTTCCAAAGCATGTACGACAACAATGACGTAATAAGAGCAGGTGACATCTTAGTCTGGCCTCATTGCTATAAGAGACGATTTTCCAAAACATGTTCGACAACAATGACGTAATAAGAGTCTGTGACATCTTAGTCTGTCCTCATTGCTATAAGAGACGCTTTTCCAAAGCATGTACGACAACAATGACGTTATAAGAGTCTGTGACATCTTAGTCTGTCCTCATTGCTATAAGAGACGTTTCTCAAAGCAGGTGCGACAACAATGACGTAATAAAAGTAGGTGACATCTTAGTGTGTCCCATTGCTATAAGAGACGATTTTCCAAAGCAGGTACGACAACGCTGACATCATGAGAGTCTGTGACAACTTAGTCTGTACTCATTGCTATAAGAGAAGATTTTCCAAAAATGTAAAACAACGCTGACGTCATGAGCGTCTGTGACAACTTAGTCTGACCAAATTGCTATACGAGACGATTTTCTAAAGCATGTACGACAACGCTGACGTCATGCGGGCCTGTGACATATTAGTCTGACCTCATTGCTATAAGAGGCGATTTTCCATAGTGTTTTATACCAAATATCATTGCAAAATACACCGTTCAGTGCTCTAAAATGTCCTGTACTTCATTTACCCACTACAGTAAATACCGGTAACTGCGACCTAATTTAAAACTGAATGATATATGGGAAACCGAAACCGGCTTCATATTTTTCCTGTTTAAATCCACCCAGGTATCTGATATAAATCATGATGTCTACACGGTTGATTTGCACAAGCCTACTGACGATAACCGGGATCATATAGCTAGAGATAGATAAGACATATACCAAGCAAATATCTTTTAACAAGTGAACTCATTGTAACGGGGTGCGTTATATGGCTAGATATAAGACTTCAACCACTGAACCAGGTAAATGTCTTTAAATATTAACAAATACATGTATATTGATTGTAATTGTTTGCTTTGACTTTTAATGTATGATTTATGTGTGTGTTATCATGAAGACAACTTTGAAATCTATTAATGAGCGTGTCGTGGGAAAACCGGGCTTAATGCATGTGCGTAAAGTGTCGTCCCGGACTGCACAGGCTTATCCAGGACTGCACTTTCCGCTTCTATGGTATTTTTTGTTTCAAGGAAGTCTCATTTAAACATAAATCCATTGTAGGCGGAAAGTGCCGTCCTGGGCTAATCCAGGACGACACTTTACGCACATACATTAAGCCCGGTTTTCCCATGACACGCCCCAAATCTACACCCTACCTAACGAAACATATGAACACCATGATATGCAATACATATTTTATATATAGTTTATTTTGTGGACCAAATTGCAACTGAATATAATTAAACTGCTTATTTGACAACATTAAATGGAAAGATTTATACTGAATTGAGTTTACTTACTATCAACTTTGTCAATGTTTTTTTGTGTCGCAAATGTGTGCTGCATATTGGTTATTTAAGGCAAGTTACGCGTTCCTTGCCTTAAGTAATGGATATTAAGTCGTTGATAGGAAAAATAATCTAATGTTCATGCAGCTATAGTTGCATGAGAATTTATGCTTAGTGGTTCGCAGAAAAACTTTAGGTACCACTTCTGAAATCCGATGGTTGGAATCACTATGATTTTTACTAATTTATTATTACGCGAAAATAAGAAGTGCCATTTTGAATATCATGAACGTTTCCCAGATGCATCCATCGTTTTGATGAAGAAGGTGATTAGTACATAATATGTTTAACACAGACTAAAAAAGTCGGGTTATTCAAAGCTTTTAGTGTAGGATCACATTTTGAGACTAAAAATCGCGGAAAAAAGTAGTCCACTATGAAGCGTTCGAAGGCATTGATAAATGGTTTAATTGGGTCACGATCCAATTAGAATCATGGACATATTATAATCCTAACATATTCATCTCGCTTATTGTTGATGCAAGTTATGGTGTTTATGTGTGGCATATTTAACAATCTATAACTTTCCATATTACCATGAATTAAAACGAACTAAACGGGTAACGAAGCGAGCCCAGAAGCCTGTTCGTCTTTTTTTTTATTAAATATATTATACCATTTGGAATATATTGTTTAGGCCTTTCCCATTGGCTCATCGGTCAAACGAAAACAAGTGCTATGCTTTATTAACCAGATACACACACGTTTATTTGAACATTTTATTTACTATTGAATCATTGTCAGAAAATAAATTAATAAATATGGAAACCCCTTTTTCGGCGTAGCTGTCTAATATTACGTTTGACCTTGAGTTTTTGCGATAATTTTATGCAGCGGGAAAACTGAATGCTGATAGAATTGGGCAAATTTTATAATTTTAGGGAATTCATACTTACAACAATGGTTTGATGTCTACCAAGACCTGTTGCATATTATGAGAAATTAAAATTTACATAATTGGTTTTCATAAGCGGTTAAAATAAAGGCAGAAACCCATCTTCGACATACACTTTAGAACTGAACATAATAATAAACAATTTTTCTCATTGCATGTCATGAACAGAATGTAATATTCATTCACATAATGAAATAATTATTTTGTTTAGCCTACATCAGCGGCACGCGCTATAAATAGCAATTACAATGATCCCATTTATCGTTGACCGTTTCGGAGCAATACATTGACATTTGGCGGAGATAGGTACGAAATGGTCTATTCCAGCGTATTAACACACACCAGAGAAAGGGTGCATCATTCTAAAAATAACGCGCGTTATAGCTGTGATAATCAACATATAGCGTCCTGAGAATCATAAACCCGAGAATTTCAATAAATGGGGAATTTATAAACTCACTGTGCATGTTATTTTATATTTGAATTGCGGTTGCGTTTTATAAAGATTTTATACTTGCACCATTCTATCAATTATCGAGAAGATGTTATTCAATCTCTAAGCAGATTCATCTTTGTATAAATAAAATGTGATGAAAGAAGACCTGTACTACGTCGAAATGTTGTTCAAGTTACTTTTACTTCATTTGCGTTGCAAAACTAATGATACGTATAGTATATTATTTAACATAACTATGTACACTCGTCTGATATATTATAATTTTCATTCATTCATGCAATTATTTTCTGACAATGCTAATGTGTTAACGTTGCCTGACAAATTCATGTAATAATTATAGTAACGTAAATTACTAGCATTTAGGTTATTTATCACCGGTGAAAACATGGAAGGTATGATCGGTACATTTACGATACACATATTAATAATGTCTGAGTTTAGCTCAAATTAATTTTGGGTCCGATAAGTTTTCTTATGGTGTTTGAAAAAGCTACATTCCGAGAAGTCTCCTTATTGGGGGCCAAAAAAGCTCGGGTCCGAGAAGTTACGTAACCGATCATCTTGTCCCTCTTGTATTATGTTTCGAGTAAAACATGACATCTCAATATTAATTTCGAAGCCGATTGTCTTTTTTAAAGACATTTCTTGTTTCAATTGACATGAAATTCACCCTAATCAATTAATTATAATGTATTTAAATACCATAAATTCAATCTTAATTATCAAATCACCTCATTCTATTTGAAAGCATCACTATTTTTTGAACATCGATTTCCGAAACGCTTTTTACCGGTGTTATTTAACATGAACTTCACCTCCTACACTACGAGCTGTCGTAAGTTGTTTAATTTATGTTATCTTTATTGACAGAAGGATCAATTTGATATTGTGACACACTTTATGCAATATCACCAGTTAATCAATATTTGTGCATGTACATGCACTCGGTTAATGGCGCTGTTATATACGTATAAAACTGACATATGCTATTTAACTTGATAGAACATGTGTGAACGTGTTAACGGTAGCTGGGGTAATGGTAAAAACAAGAGGGCCATGATGGCCCAAAGCGCTCACCTGAGAACTGGTACAGATGAAGACCATACTGTTGTGACACATTTGAAAATTAAGGTATCTGAACAATACACAGTGGGGGTAGGATCAATTTTGATTTAAAACATCGGTTAGTGCAATGGGCTAACTAAAGTATGAGTTGGGTAGTTGATGTGCGTTTTTTTGCTAATGGTTCTCAAATCATTTTTATCGATATTCTTACCTGACCCTTTTTCATTAAGTCAGTGACAAACCTTGAAAATGCACCAATTTTGCTTATATTCGACTTCACTATTAATCTTATGGTCATAGATAAACTGTGCAAGATTGGTGAAGATTGGATGAAAAATGAAGTCTCTATCCTGAATAATGTCCATTTTTGCATATTTTTTTTCTCCAACAAAGGGCAATTACTCCAGTGTTTCTGGTCCGATCTTGCTTATAATCGACTTCAACTGTAATCTCATGGTAATAGACAAACTATGCAAGATTGGTGAAGATTGGATGAAAAATGAAGTCTCTATCCTAAATAATGTCCATTTTGTATATTTTTTTTAATAAACAAAGGGCAATAACTCTGGTATTTAAAACACGATCTGGCCCATTTTTGGCGTCTCCTGAGATCTGATGGTTATACACAAACTGTGAAAATTTAGTTAAGATTGGATGGAAAATAAAGTCTATATGTTGGAAAAAGTCATTTTGCATGAAAAAGGGGCAATAACTCTAGTGTTACCTGTGTGATCTGACCCAGTAATATTCCCATCCATGCTTTTATGGTCATACACAAACTGTGCAAGTTTGGTTAAGATTGGATAAAAAGTGAAGTCACAAGCGTGAATACGAACCCAATTGTTGACGGCACACCCAGACGCAGGAGAGGTCCCCTATACAAATAGCTCACCTGAGCACGAAGCTAAAAACTGCAATTCAGGTTGTGAAGTGTGACATCGTAGTTTTACAGTATTTACAAAAACTGTAAAATAACAGGTTTACAAAGTTAATAACTCAAAATTGCCTCCAATAGTTTCCAATTAGTATAACTACATTATTTGAAAATTCACAATCTGATTGCAGCTGATTCCCAAAACTGTGGACAAAAATCACTCACTAAAACTTACTAACCAGCTTGTCATTGACAATTCTGGAAAATGTCCAAACAGTAGATTTTGGTGTCTTTTTCGCAAACAGTTTTGGAAAACTAGTTGCAATGCGATAATTGCGATGGCTGTGCTATAAGGTAAAGTTTTTCTTTTTCTTTGATAATTTTTTTTCCAATGATGATAAATGATGTCAATGCAGGCTCTGAAGACATCAAAATTGCATGTACAAATAATTGCATGCAAGTCTTGCAACTGTTGGAAATCAAATTGCATCAATCAATTTTTATGGTCATGCGCAAACTGTGTAAGTTTGGTCAACATTGAATCAAAAATCATGTGTGCAAGCCAATCATTGATAACTTGTTTTTTTTCCAAAAATAAGGGGCAATACCTCTGGTGTTTCTGGCCCGATCATGCTTATATTCTACTTCACCTGTAGTCTTACGTTCATAGACAAACTGTACACGATTGGTAAAGATTGGATGAAAAATGAAGTCTCTATCCTGAATAATGTCCATTTTTGCAATTGTTTTTCACAAACAAACGGCAATAACTCTGGTGTTTCTGGTTCAATCTTGCTTATATTCGACTGCACCTTTAATCTTATGGTCATAGACAAACTGTGCAAGATTGGTAAAGATTGAATGAAAAATTAAGTCTCTATCCTGTGTATAATGTCCATTTTTTGCATATTTTTTCACAAACAAAGGGCAATAACTCTGGTGTTTCTGGTCCGATCTTGCTTATATTCGACTTCAACTGTAATCTCATGGTAATAGACAAACTGTGCAAGATTGGTGAAGATTGGATGAACAAGAGCTGTCAGAGGACAGCGTGCTCGACTATTCGAAGTATTTCAGTTGGTACGCATTTTGGATAGTGAAAGGGGAATACATTTGTTAAAATACAAAACTTTCAAGTGAAGCCGTGTAAAGTTTATACATTTTTGGAACAAAAACTTTAACAACAAAGTCTATATAAAAAGTGGGCTAACTCTGTCAAAATACAAAACAGAGTTATGGGAAATGTTGCCCTTGATACTAGAGTTGATGACAAAGGTTAGTTCCAAGTTTCAAGTGAATAACTTATCTAGTTTTGAATTTACAAAACTTTTGAATATAAACTTTAACCAGAAAATCTATGTGAAAAAGGGGCATAACTCTTTCAAAATACAAAACAGAGTTATGCGGAATGTTGCCCCTGACACTGGAGTTGATGACAAAGGTATATTCCAGGTTTCAAGTGAATAACTAATGTAGTTTTGAAGTTACAAGACTTTTGAATAAAAACTTTAACCAAATTCAGACGTGGACGTGGACGCCGACGCCGACGCCGGGGGTAGTAGGAAAGCTCACATATTCTTCGAATAGTCGAGCTAAAAATGTCTCTCTCTATCCTGAATAATGTCAATTTTTGTACATTTTTTAAATAAACAAAGGGCAATAACTCTGGTGTTTGAAACACTATCTGGCCCATTTTGACGTCTGTTGAGATCTGATGGTCATACACAAACTGTGAAAGTGTGGTTAAGATTGGATGGAAAATACAGTCTATAGGTTGGAATAGGGCACTTTTGCACCTTTTTGCATGAAAAAGGGGCAATAACTCTGGTGTTACTGGTGTGATCTGACCTTATAACAGTCCCATCCGAGATTTCATAGTCTTACACAAACTGTACAAGTTAGGTTAAGATTGAATAAAAGATGTAGTCGTTAACGGTCCAAATTGTTGATGGCACATTGACGACGGACAACGGACGATAGACGACGGACGACGTCGTAGAGGTTCCCTATACCAATAGCTCAACGAGCACTTCGTGCTCAGGTGAGCTATAAAAAAAAACAGCAAAACACATAGTATGCGTTAATATGCTTTGATGGACGTAAACCGTTTCACGTGTTCTATATGTTTTAACACAATCTACCACATTATTATTTTACATTACATGTTCATAACCATGCGTTAATTATGTAAATTATCCATAAGGGAAAGACCATAAATAATGTTGTAGGAACTTCAGGTCCTATCATTTTTTGTATTCGATATATATATATATATATATTATATATATATATATAATTATGTATTTATGTCATTTATGTCATTTGTACATATACTTCATTTTGGAAATAAAATATGTTTAAAGTAAAATAACCATGTGTATCAACACTTCAAATAAATAATGTTTATTAAGTTTCTCTACTCTTAATGAAGCTTTGGTGGG
Organism: Congeria kusceri; assembly: GCA_027627225.1. Classification (NCBI taxonomy): domain Eukaryota; kingdom Metazoa; phylum Mollusca; class Bivalvia; order Myida; family Dreissenidae; genus Congeria; species Congeria kusceri. The sequence goes on along the minus strand of CM051038.1, from coordinate 20,540,871 downwards.
ATCATCTATTTTATCTATTTACCTTGTAAAATTATGTCCCATTGCAAAACATTTTTATTTAATAATGAAGAATGTTATGTTCCAGTGTGATCCGTATCAGGATCGTTATATGTCTTTTTTACATATACAACTGATTCATTTTGTCATCAGTGACATTTTTGTTCGAATTCGCAAATCTGTAAACAGGTCTTATTAAACCGGACATTCCCGTGTTTTTTTTATGATTGGGCGTGTATTGTGACTTCCTTGTTGTGTACAGCCGCTATATACCACGTTCATTCGTATACAAATGATGATATTTCGACATATCTGTGTAAGATTGCAAATCAATAAAGTTGTAAATAAATTGGTGAACCAAACGCGGATTTACGTTCGATGTTATGACTGGTGAACACCTTCTTATTACAGCTCATAGTAACAAGCAGTTCATTTTGTACCAAATGACTTTATAAGGAGATACATTGTAGCTGTTTAAAGAATATTTTTAATATAAAATATATTGTAAATATAATCAGTTAGGCACTTCAGATATTTGTGTGCCGGTTTACAGATTTATGCATTTCTTTTTATATGCTCTATTTTTCGCTTACTAGTATCATGTCCATAAAACACATTCTGTTGTTAATTTGTAGATAATTTCTTTTTATAATAATAACAAATTTCATTATTGTCCAGGTTTTATTTGTTTCACATTTATGAACTGGATCGGGTTCAGCGGAATTGTTTGGCTCTCATTGATTTTGCATTCAGTCACCAGTACCGCATTAACGAGGTTTTAAGAAAGAAAACCTAAAACTAGTTCACATATAATCGTTCGGCGGTTGCATTATGCATTTTATCGATGCACCATTAAATTGCTGATTTATTTTGGATGATGATTCTGGGTCAAGTGTGAGGTTCGGGCGCCCGCAAACTGATTTAAACCCCCGTTCAAAGGCGGTTTTATTCTCCCCGAAAAATGTCCGGGGAAGCATATATAATCGACGTTTCTGTCCGTCCGTCCTTCCGTCCGTACTTTCGTCCCACTTACTTATGGGCTATTTCTCAGCAACTTAGTGTCGGAACTCAGAGAAACTTTATTGATGAAATTAGTATATAGTGTCCAATTCTTGTCCAGGCTATTTCTGAGCAACTACTGACCAGATTTCAATGAAAATGAATGGGAAGCTTCATTACTAAAAGGAGGTGTACATATATCCATGATGTTGCGCTTCAGTGATTTTTCTCGGAGTTATAAGATTTTTGAAATTAGTTCATAGTGCACAATTCTTGCCCAAGCTAATTCTCAGCAACAACTGGCCAGATTTCAATGAAACTTAATGGGAAGCTTCATTGTCTAGAAGAGGTATGCATATTACCAGGGCATTCCGCTTCAATGATTTTCACAGTGTTATGGGATATAGAAAATTTCAATTGTGTTGTCGCTATTTATGTGGAAATGCAGTATGAAAATAATTTATACTTGATGGAACGTTAAATGACTGGGATGAAATAACCATATTACTGAAATATTATTACAGTAATGATTCATCACTTTTATATATTTTACCTTTTGGACCTTTTTTACAATATTGCTTCAGCTGGTAATCGTCTGTTCATATGGTATATATGTGTCATGCTCTCATAGTTTAAATGTCAGATTTGGTCATGCAGTTCTATTGGTTTTTAGTCATTTTAATATCTCTGCACTTCTCATTTCATTTATCATTGCATCGCTTGACAAAGCGCATTGGGAGCATCCATCAGTTTTACTGATAACCTTGTTATATTTGTGTTTTCCGTTTTTTACATGTTTTTGTATTGTGCGACGTGGTTTTGGCAATTGGTCACTTGCTTGCAATATAAAAGGACCTTGTGTTGTTTATGAGACTCCTAAACTGCTGATGCAGATGGAGTTTCACTTTATTTATATCAATATATCATGGTTTTGTGTCGTAAAAAGTTATGTGCTTTTTTCAAGCTGTACATGTAAATGTCAGGGAGAAATAATGTTGCTTTGTCATGTGTGCAATAATGGCTGGGCGTTGATTAAGGATCGAACATAGGCACGATGCTATTTGATTTATATTTGTTTAAAGATAACATTTCTGTCTGAAGGTTATTAAATTGCTGACATGTTAACCTGTTTTTATTCAGGAAGTAGTGTATGCTGTTATATATTTGGTGCATGGAAAAGTAGATCAGTAAGTGGATCATATACGCGACAATATATAGTGTTTCACATTCTTTTGAAAATAGGCGAGAAATTAAACCTCTTTCCTAACCTTAGACTAAACATGTACCACTATATTTGCATATCAGTAACAAAAGGGTCACATCGTTATATCCCCTCATAATTTAATTGCTCTTCCAACTTCAACACCCGTACTTATATACACGTGTATGACCTTATGATATAAATGTAATGCAGTTAACATTTAATTTATAACAACACAGATAGGGATAGGTCCAGAAGAAAACAACAGGGTGCAGCAAACAGCCGGGTGCTGCACCCAACTCAGTTCCCCCACCCTTCTGCCCCTCTGGGTTGGTCAACACAGACATGTTGAATATCTTTCAATATAATTTTGCAAATATTGCATGGCGAATGAAATGACTATGTTTAAATACCATTTTAGAGGCATAACTAGACATGTGTCCGTAGGACACGGATGCCCCCACCGTCAGAAAAAAAAGCAATAAAATAGTGGTGCATTTTTTCTGACATCAAAGGAGTTTTCTAAAATACCCAGGTGCACAAGTTCACATGCTGATTAATATGTTTATGCAGTTTTATCACCCTAACAATAATACTTTTTGAGTTACGTGCGACACAAGTCCCAAAATTTTTTTCTCTAAAAAGGGTCATAACTCCGCTGAAAAAACTGCACCAAAATACCCAGGCGCACAAGTTCACATCCTGATTAATATGCTTATAAGGTTTCACCACTCTAGCAGTTATCCTTTTGAGTTATGTGCGACGGACGGGGCGGACGGACGGATGTACGGACGGATGGATGGACAGACGGACAAGGGCAAATCTATATATCTATATGCCATCCTCTTAAGTGGGGGCATAAAAACTCATACAAACATTGGATTTACCATAAACCGTGTCCACCTTTCCATTCTTTTGAGCAGCACCCTGTACCCTTTCTGACTGTAGATCTTTCCGAACAGATATACCACGAAGTATGTAAAATTAAGTATCTTCTATTAAAATAAAAAATACCTTTGTATATCTATATCGAGCACTACTATGTTAGCTTTTTACATGCAGACCAAACCAAGTAGAGCTCCTTTAAGGGCTGGAAAAAGATGAGTAAGGAAAGGACATCTCCACTTCCGAAGCCGAGGGTAACCAAGACTTCAAGCAGTAGAAATGCCCAACAACCAGTAAGTTAAGGGGACTCATGCACAGATTGTTGTGTTTTGTTGAATATCAAGAAATGTCTTCACTTCAAAACTAAAGCATGTAGACTAAAGAACCAAAATCTTACAAACGAAACAAACGCGTTATATTTTTTGTTATTTCAAATTACGTTTACTTATAAACGCCAAATTTTTTCGGAAATATTTATGTGACCGGAATGTCATTTCGCTCCTTTATATATGCATGTAATGTATTTTTTCTGGAATCGGTTACGTTTTTTTTAATTATCAAATTTAGCAAATATGTAATACCGTAGATCCTTTAAGGTTACAACATTTATACTAGATTTACACATCAAAAGAGGGCTGCTCGAAATGTTTTGATATTATATACTGATATTTTTAGCATGGCAATGCCTGAATTGAACTATAGTAATACGCTGACACTAACGTCATGTTGCATAACAACTGCAAAGATAAATTAAATGAAATGATGATTTTCTTGTAGATGCCAATACATATCTTGGATGAATCCCTGACTGAAGCAAGTACGAAAGGGCCAGAAAGCCAACAACGTGAGGCTGATGCTGGAGACACCGTAACTGATACAGGCAGTGATCAGAAAGATTCAAAAAGTGTTGTGCCTAGTGAAAAGAAGTACAAAGTAACATACGTTTAATCTATTGATCTAAGTAAACACATACATGTAATCGTATTAAAAAAATAACGTATTAACAAATGCTTCAAAGCAATTTAAATCAATCCATTACAATTCGCGTGCTTATTCAAGTATAAACAATCTTGTGCTAGGTTTGTTTTAATTCACGAACGCATTGAAGCTAATTACTACATGTATACCATTAATTGTGAATGATGGATTTGGATATCTAGTTATTTATGAAAGGCAGAAGATGCCTTCAGCAAATAATTATACCTAAAATAACAATTTACGTTATTCGCTATACTCATTTATTTGGTTAATAAAGATTTAAAATACGCGTATGTTAGTGTGATATGTGTCAATTCTCCACTACTTCCAAACTTTAATATTTGTCGTTTCATTTAGCTGCCCATTTATTTTCTGGATGAGTCAATCAGAGCTCTGGCGGAACACGTCCATGATCACGCAGAGCATGTGGATGAGGTTTCAAAAGATTTTTAATCCCATTTCACCAAATGCCACAAGTTGTATACATCACAAACGAAAATCTTTAATATTTAATCTTAATTTAAATTAGGGCTGTAGTGATGATTGCTTAAATCCATATATTTTATGCGTGTAATTTTTAATATTGTCTTTTATTTTTCTTATTTACAAAAACAATACACTGTTACGGTATGTTGCACACATAAAATTTAAACGTTGCATTAACAAATACAATTTGATAGTTTAACTGTTTATTCAAATAACCTAACGATTTGTGAATTGGTATACACGTTTCAACTTAACGTAAGCACTTAACGAGTAATACGTTGGTCAAGGGACTAAAATACTAGCATAACAAACGAGCTTAATTTCCATAACACGATTCTTTTCTAGGCTGCACATCTTCAAACATCTACAACTGGTGTCGACCACACGCAAATTAATAACCGCGGTGACTTAGATAGCGGTAAAAATGTCAATGTAAGCAGCCGCGACAGCAAGGGTGCTGAACCCTACACAGTTGGCGTTAGCTTAGGACGAGATGAAAAGGGTTCTGACAACGCGTCACTTAGTATTGGCACAGGAGACAGCATAAGTGGCCAGGAAAAAACAGACAAAGGCCGCATCAGTCAACCAGATGATGACCAAGGCTACATTGACTGTGAACCAGCACCTCAACTTAGGAAAAGTCCCCAACAAGTGTGTAGACTTGTGTACAAAACTGCAGTGTGAACATTATAAAAATACTTCAAATACTAAAATTAGTGTGTAAACATCATATCTTCAATTTTAAAGAAGATCATTTACCTATACTCCATATATACCCTAGTGTTGTTGTATATTAGAAACTGCAACTTTAAATGTATACATTAAGATAGAAAACAATACTACTACTGGTGACTCTATTTACTTTTCACTGAATTGACTCGTTTTTTAATGATTTGACTTCAAATCTGTTTTGTAGACAAAGTTCTCCATTTCTATAAATAGTCAAAACTACAAATGCACCAACAATGTTCGACGTCTTACCTATTATTTACTTAATCATTAAATGTTGATTTAATCGCTATTGCCTTTTGTTATTTCCACAGAAAATCGATAAAAGCAACGAAGGATGTACTCGGGTTGACCAATCCCGAAAGTCTCTGGGGGAAAAAACAGAGTTTTTCAAATCTCAAATTGATAAACAGGTATTCGAGCGGACGACTTTTCCCCCCAATGAGAGAAGTTTTTATTCATAAACAGGTCCCATTTTCGCAATTACACAGGCTTACATGAAAACGTATTCAGATTTCATCCAATCATAAATGAAAGTATGTAATAGAACGTGTAGCTTTTTGTTCATAGCAATTTACATCAACCCTTTCTTATCTAGTCCAATGTGGATTTGAACTTTTCATTTATTGATTATTTATTTTTGCATGATTTGTGGTTTATTCCTCTGTATTATTTTGTCATAGAAATACCATAAAATATGACGGAGTTTTTTTTTCTTTAGAATAGTCATCACACGGTATTCCCGTTAATATTTCCCTCGATAGTTTCAATTGTCAATTATCGAGGTCATTGAGAATATTATGCTCACAGTGAGTTTTATTGCGACAGGTCAGTGAAGCTGTACCAGAAGAAGTTTTTCGTCCTAGAACAAAAACTTCACGCACCCAGACTAATCCAGGAAAAACTGACAATGGCCAAAATAGGAAAACGGATGACATTGAGTCTATTGTCAGTGGACCAGCATCAAAACCAACAGAATGGAGACAAAGGCCGCAAACTGTACGTGTAACACCTCTGGAGTTTCTTTTAACTATCTTTCGTGAACACGTTTACAAAGTGTTAAAATAATTGTTATTTTGAATCAGTCGATAGCAACATTGTGCTTTTTAGATTGTGAACTATTACGACGATCATTCTTTCTGCGAACGAAATGTTGGTCAAACTGGTGTCAACTTGATTAACTTTGTATATGAAGATTTTAAGTTAAGTTTTGTTTTAGGTGCTATTTCAGGATCCATACTTATTGGTTCTTTGAATTATATGAAGTACATATAATACCGCACTAGGATTTGACCTATAAATATCTTATGTCGTAATTTAGTTCAAGAAATGTCGATGTAATAATATATGCGTGTTTTGCTACAAAGGTCGATCAAAGAGACAAAGGTGTTGTTGACTTATCCCGAAGGCCGTTGAAGGAAAGACAGGAGTTTTTCAAATCTCAAATTGATAAACAGGTAAGGCTTTTCTGACAGTCCTAATGCCATAATTAATTTAGAACACCCTGCACTCAGAAGACTTATGTAAATTTCTTTAAAACAAAACATGCCATTAGTCTATATCTTTGTAATTTATTGTTTAATTACAGTCAGCATGTTTAATATTATTGACTCAAGAATTTGCATGAAAATATTAGTTGCGTTTTACTCTACTTAATAAATATTCGAACACATGTAACGGTAATATTTATGTTGATATGCGTGATGCCCATATATCAATCATAATTTGTATATTTTGTGAAAATTATTGAAGTCTTGCTACATTTTATGTTCATTGTGTGTGTTTTGTTTCGGACAGGCCAGTGACGTTGTAGATTTACAAGCATCAGATGTTGTGCACCGTCCAAAAAGGCAAGGAGGTGGAAGTTTGCGAAAGTCAGTTAATATTTTTGAAAGCAAAATTGAGGCCAGTAACAGACAAGAACATGACAGCAAACAACAAGCCGATGTGTTTGTACAATCCAAACGGGTTTCAACTGACAGTAAAGTAGCCAGATATGAACGTGAAGGAGACTTGCTGTTTGAAACAAAGGAAGCATATGCGGCGACTTCCAAAATATGGATTAGCGAAAGCGGGAATCACATGTCTGAGGTATTAGACAAGCATTGATTACTAGTGCTTTATGCATTGACAGTTATGCATTCGGAAATTTTTGCATACGTGTTGTCGGCATTTAATCAGCTTTGTATAACATTACGTTGTTTATAGATATTCCATTTGAAGAGAAATAAATAGTGGGTTGCATTGGCATTCAGAGTCATAAGCTTATATTAAATTAAAGTTGTATCAAACAACTGTAACAATGCTAATGAAAAACACATTAACTACAGACACCTGTACTGAACAAGTAATGTGTTTGTTTGTTTTTTGGATTTTTCGCCGTATTCAACTTTATTTCAGTCATATAACGGCGCTCAATTAACCTACTCACACTTTTCCTGTGTAAGCTGGTTTACCAGTACTGAGTGCACATACTTATGTCAGTAACTGACAACTGCCCTACTTGAATCAGAGGTAGGGGGAGAATGGCCGAAGAAATAATTTCATGACCAATCCACACACAAGTTATGTGACCAACCCGGGAATCGAACCCACGATCCTCGGATTTGTAGTCCAGCGCTCTACCAACTGAGCTAGCCGGCCCGATTTGCAAATCAGTACTTTACATTATTATTAGAAATCCATTATTTAGAAATCCGAATCACAATTTAATTCAGATTTTTATTTCTGATGCTTGATATCCGATAATTACTTTGTTTCTATACTAGTAGCATGTAAACTTGAAAACTATCCTTATCGTGATGTGATGCTAAATTTCTCATTTAAACATATAGGAAATGAAAACATTCCGGAAAAAGTCTAATGCTATGGTGACTGTTGCCATTGACTTCGGAACGACATACAGTACGTGTGCCTTTTCTATGCGAGACAATCCTGGCAAAATATATATCCTCAATTTTAAGGAAGGCCTTAGTCCGAAAGTGAGTACAGCCTATTTAACGATATTTTATCTTATTAAATTGTTCTGTAATATAAATTGCTTTTTATTCTGAAACACAAGTATATAAACACCATTAGTTTGAAATAAACTACATGCATCAGTGAAAATATACCGTCTTTCGTCCTGCCATTGTGTAAGTTCGAGATTATATGTCATTGTGTAAGTTTGTGCACAAATAAAATTCCAACGTTTCATGTTCTTGGTTCGGAACACAAAACAACAACGAATATAGAGTTTCAATAAAATGACAGACGGATTTGTTAGGTAGAGCAAGTACAATCACCAAAGCTCTCTTATTTTTATTTAATTATAGCTTTACAAACGGTCCAAGAATCACTCGCAATGAGCGGGAGTGCAGACGAAAGAACCTTTAATCTGCAATATTCGCTGTCACTGCTCTCCCGTTAATTCTTGAATGCCTTACATGTGGCATTGTCTTTAGTTTTTAACACTTCCTCGGGGACATTCATCACTTAATTGTTAAAGTCTTGTATGTAACAGATCTTCTTCAATAACATTCAACCATTGATTTGCAGACTCCAACAGCTATACTTTATGACCAACACAGAAAGAGACATTCCTTTGGTTATCAGGCTCTGGAACACTACGCGGACCTATCTTCAGCAGGCGAGCGATACATTTGGAGGTTGTTCGAACGGTTTAAAATGAAGCTCTTTACTCGAAACGAGGCAAGGCTCCTGGTTCATATACATTTACATATTAATATACGTATTACATGTACATGTATTATATATACTCGCATCAAAGAAAGTTACATCGTAATTTGTGGTAAAAATGTATTTGATTCTAGTGTAACACTATTCTATAACCACCCAAATACGCTTCCAACTTTGGAAATTACATACCTGTGTTGAATGTTATGCAAAACATACAATTTACTAATGCATCGCTTAATTTTATTACATTTTTCAGACAATAAGCAGAGACGTTCAAATTACCGACAACCATGGAAATAAAAAGTTGGCTCTTGATATATTTGCTGATGCACTTCAGTACATTGCCGAACATATTACGAAGCAAATTTACGAACGCGTACCAGATTTTGACGGTGACATACACTGGGTGATACCAGTTCCTGCGATATGGAGTACCATTTCCAGAACATTCATGCGGGTTGCGGCACAAAAGGTATGTGCGCGTTGATATGGTAAGCATATTTTAGCAATAATCACCTATTGCTATTAAGGATTTTGTTTGCAAAACTACATGTACCAGCAAATATGTTAATAGTTTTACAAGTTCCCAACAACAATTATAAGTACATGCCTGCTATCGATAGTTTTTGTTTCCTTTAATATTTCTGACATGTTTTGAATTTATGCAGTTCTGTAATTGTAAATTCTAGTACGGCTAATCCTAACATGAGCGAAGTTATGGCTTTTTTTTTTTTTACATATTTGATTGATTTCAACTGAAATTTTATTATTTTTAGGCTGGTATCTCAAACGAACGCTTATCTTTGGCGCTGGAACCAGAGGCTGCTGCAATATTATGCAAATGCGAATCAGCTTTACAATTACAACCAGGCAAAAGATTCATGATTGTTGACATCGGAGGTAATGTTCTGGGCATATCATTAATGACTGCTGACATCGGAGGTAATGTTCTGTGCATATCATTCATGACTGCTGGCATCAGAGGTTATGTTCTGTGCTTATCATTCATGGCTGCTGACATCGGAGGTAATGTTCTGTGCATATCATTCATGACTGCTAACATTGGATGTAATGTTCTGTGCATATCATTGATGATGTCATGTTTGTTGACACTGGAAGTGATGTTCTGTCCACATCATTAATGATTGTTGACATCGGAAGTTATGTTTTGTGCTACTACTTAAACAACATTACGTTTATTGTACATTTTGTCAATTTTTAGCAATACATAAAACTTTATTATAAGACGGAGATTTTTATGTGAAAACAAAAACTTATAAATTAACTACTTCCACTGAATCGTGTACTGTTATTAAAATGAAAGTTGTTTATTTTGTCGGCGCATTAACTTGCAGGTGGAACTACGGACATAGCTGTATGTGAAGTCAACGAGGACACGTCTCTCAAAGAGCTCTATCAGCCTTCCGGTGGTGATTTCGGCGGTATACATGTCGATGAACAATTCATCGAACTGTTTATAGAAATATTTGGAGAGGACGTACTAACCGAATTCAAGGACAAGCACACCAAGTTATATATGGAAATGATGACTGATTTTCAATTTAAAAAGCGCAGATTTGATGGAACCAACAAATGCAACATCAAGGTGGATCCACTTTTACTGACATTATCTAGTAAGGTAAATGGTCGAGATGTGGTATCTCTTCTACAAGAATCGCCTTTACTGACCAAGAGGGTTATGTGGAAATACGGACAACTCATTTTGTGCACCGAAACTGTGAAAGACTTCTTTGATGATGTGATAGACAAGATACTTTCTGCTATTAAAATTATAACAGCAAAAGTAGACAGAATTAATAGCATTGTGTTAGTAGGAGGGTTCTCGGAATCGCCCTATCTTCGTAGACGATTGGAAAAAGCATTTCCAGGTAAGATACCCAAAGTAGAGGATCCAGTTCTAGCGGTAATAAAAGGAGCAGTGCTAATTGGAAGGGACCCTTATGCAATTGCCTCGCGTGTTTGCGAATACACTTACGGGGTAGCAGGAACGATGAAATTCAAATCACACCACCCCAAGAAGTATAGGTTTTACGTCGGTGGTATAGCAATGTGCGATAATTGCTTCTACAAGCATATTGAAATCGGTACTGAAGTCAGTGTACACGACGAACAACATGCGGTGGAACACGAGTATTTCCCTAACACCGTCGACCAAAAACATGCAATTCTAGAGGTGTATGCGAGCACCGAGAGAAACCCAGAGTATGTAGACGACACTTGTCATCTGGTGGGTTTCATAAAGGTGGATATTGACCCACAGGGTGACTTTTGGTCAAAGATCTTGGTTAAGATGTTCTTTGGGGGAACTGAAATCAAAGTTGTGATAACGGACGTGAAGAATGGAAATTTTCAAAGAGGGTCGGTAGATTTCTGGGGTTAGAGTAAATTGCCACTCGTGACAATGAGTAAAGACTTATTTTGAATAACATTTGAGATACTGTGTTAAATGGCAGGCGCTTTGCGTCAAGACTGGCAACAAATGGTATGGACTTTGAAACAAAAACAACAAAGTCATGCCAGAGAACACACCAGGTATCGTAAGCTAGACGTGTTTGTTTATCGACCACTGTCAAACATTGCGTGGTTTGTGAAGAAACTATCGCTGCTTTTAAAATGATAATTGTATATTTTTACTAACAAAACTATACTGATTTATATTTAGTTTTATTCAGGAAGATAGCAAAATCTCCATGAATCTACAGAAACTAAAACGTATACATATTCATCCTAAGTTATATTGTAATATTCAGAACATGTGACTTTTAATACATCAACATAAACACAGATCATATAACATATATATTTGAGTACCCTAATCAGATATACAAGTACAACCCTAGACAGTGTTCATATGTGTTAGTGTTTTGTCTAATAGACATATTGTACGTATTACTAAAATATTATCCAAGCATTTAAAAGCACCATCTTTTCCTTTAACGTTTTATTTGATGCTGTATACCACTGCGCTTAGTGTTTAACAATTGTCAATTAATTTATTTACCATTGTAACATTTAATTTTAAAGGGATTCACAACTGTATATGTATACTATTTAGAAATATAGTATAATACAGTACACAAATTGGAACTCAAGACTAAGTGAAAGTATTTCGAAATTAAGTAAGACATTTCTGCAACGGCCCAATGATTTTTTATTATGCGTAAAAAATGTTTGTTTCAGGTTACCAGACCTATTATATTTTTTGTTTTATTTACTTTTTCCAATAATTAAATGTCTTTTTGGATAAATGATTGTTTTGTTTTGATAGCTCCACTTCAAAACAATGTTTAATGCTATTACCAAAATGTTTTGATATTCAGTCAGTTTTAGAAACTTCATGTTGACCATTTACCAAATGAAAAATAATAAAATAAATCCCTACCTACTTACCCTTTTTTTTGGGGGGGGGGGGGGGCAAATAATCTGAAACCAATATAATTTTACGCCTTATTAGTATCGCTGTTGTTTTTATTAAATGCTTTCTCTGTGAAATTTATATACATAAGTCGCGTGTCGTCTCGTACGTCATTTGCAACTGAACGTCAATGATATCCACATGAATTGGATATGTTAAAATTGTATGCAAATAGTTACCACATTCACTGATTCATAGTTGTGTCTAAATTAAGCAAGATAAAGATTATGTTTAATGATTATGTTTATGATTATGATTATGATTATGATTATGATTTTGTTTATGATTATGTTTATGTTTTAATGATTATGTTTAAAGATTATGTTTAATGATTAGTTTAGTTTAAACCTAGCTCGATACTGTCGAAAGCCCGAGGCTTATTGGACACTTTCAGTCCTTTTTCTGGGTACAACCAGTTAATGGTGTTTTTGAGAAAAATTATTGATCGAACTCACGACCTCCTGATTAAGGAATAACCAGATGCTTTACAATAGTGTGGTTCTAATGAATACGGTCTCCGGTGTTTCTATTGTTTAAACAATATGTTTCAATGGTATGAATACTTTACTGCATTGCCTATTTAATCAGCATGTGTAGTCTGCATTTAAAACTTTAAATTAAATGATGAATACCAATATGTTGGTTTTATATTAAATGTAATGTAACAAACTATATTTACTGTTGGAAAAGCAACAACAACGTATAGTAATTGTACTTAAAATTTACAGCACTTTATAGAAGTTGTTGTAATCGGTTCATTTGTAGATCTGAGTCCGTGTGTACACTCTACATTATACACTTCGTGCAAACAAATGTGGTTAAACTGCCGTTATAATTTCGATACTAAATCTCAATATATGACAACCACTTGGTGCTTTTATCTGTAACTCATACTCACAGTGACCTACATTTCTTCGCCATGTAAGACGGTTAAGCAGTTTAATTCTTTTAACAATATGCATTTTGATTGTGTAATATGCATTTGTTATTCGAGGTCACCGCATCACCATTGTATAAAATATTTGATGAGTTAAATATTCATAAACATTAAACAGAATGTTGGTTAAAACTTTTTGATCCATAACAAAATTTATGTATATAATAACTATATAGAATAGACCCGCACAATCTCGGAAATGCCTAAACATTGCTACTGCAAAATATTATTCTCATAGTGTTCTACTATTAAGATCATGTATGCACTAACTGCATTTTGCGAATAACTAAATCATTTTTCATCAATGGCAGTATCTGGTACACGATATCTGGGATAAAATTTCTCACATTTTGCCATTTTTGCAGCATACAACTTTGGGAATATCTTCACAAACGGAAACTCTGTTTATAATGCTTTTACTTCTTTCCCAAAAAAGTTCAAGTCGTTGGCTTTAAATTTACAAACATGGATTACTTTCCAGAGAGAAAGGTCTCGAATAGCGGATATACAAATGTAATGACGACTCAATATACGCCATCATTACTCACATTTTTAACCAAACTATTGTACTGGAAACAATCTCGGACGAAACATAAGTACATCTAATATATTTAAAAATGACGAATCTTCCAGGGACGACTTGGCCCATCAACCCAAGCAATTAAAATGTAATCGTTTAGACATAACGAAGTAATGGAGCAGAACAAAATACAAGTATCTGACCTTGAATTGAGACTTTAACCTTTGACAGACAAGCATGGTCATGTACACGAAACATCGTCTCATTATGGAGAATTATAATCTGAAGTTATATTAAAATCCTTGTATGCATTACGAAGTTATGGAGCAGAAACGAAATACAAGTATTTTATTTTTTGACCTTGAATTGTGACCTGGACCTTTGACGGACAAGCATGGGTTATGTATGAAACACATCGTCTGGTCATGGAAAATAATAATCTGAAGATATCGAAATCCTTTCAGGCATTACGAATTTCCGGAGCGGAAACGAAATACGTGTATTTGACTTAGACCTTGAATTGTGACCTTGACCTCTGACGGACAAGTATGAGTCATGTACGCGGCACATCGGCTGGTGTGAAGTTATATTAAAATCCTTCCTGGTATTACGAAGTTATGGAGCATAAACGAAATATTCGACGTATGTACGGACGTACGGACCAACACGTGCGTTTTCTATTAAGTCCCCACTTTTTGACATTGTACTTTTAAACATGTATTTAAAAAGCATTTTACTGACAAAATAGTGTTGTTGTTTTTTGAAGTGACTTAATTTTCGCTCCGCTTATTTAATGTTCAATTGTCTATGTTGGATTGCTTGATTTGTAATTGTATTGAAATGTTGAATGAAATAAATGCATAATGTCTAAACGACGGTCGATAAATGTAAATTAAATAGAGAACAATTGGTTTGACAAATGTATTGAGTTTAAGCATAATGTGTTGGTAAATACGAGGGATGATCCACAGTCTAGCCTTATAAGCTAGATTTGAAATAAGTTATTGAAATATTTAAGATGAAGTATGTTTAATGTCACCCCAATATCTCTGGAATAAACAATCCTTTTTATAAAGAATATACGAATCGTACTATGACCAGTAAAGTTATAAATAGCACAATTGAAATAACGGTTACATAATATTCATCGAAATTGATCAGATATAATTGATTGATTAAAAATATATTATTCGCTTATGTTCTTTGTTCCTAGTAACCAGGCAAGTCTCGACTTTTGTTTGAAATACTGAAGCATATGGAGGATATGGGCAAGATTTATTTTTGCTTTGACGTTGATTCGCATTTGTGTAAAAACGAGCTGTTCATTGATGATCTGAAGCGCGCACGGGTAAAGATGACATTATTTACTGTGAATACAAAAAGGCCATTTATTAAATTGAACATAGACGAGATGACCTACAGATCAAACTATTCGTCGACAATTATTTCCCAACCAGTTAATCGTTTTCATAGATGCCTACACAAATCTAAAGACAAACATTACAGAAAACTAATTGATGATCATTCATCACACGCAAATACTTAATATAAACTACGAACAGATAGTAAA
Source organism: Congeria kusceri (assembly GCA_027627225.1). Lineage (NCBI taxonomy): Eukaryota > Metazoa > Mollusca > Bivalvia > Myida > Dreissenidae > Congeria > Congeria kusceri. Next base: position 20,525,455 of record CM051038.1, on the reverse strand, counting down.
ATGCAGTTGTGTCAACTGTGTTTAATGCTATCATGTGTATTCAAAATATACATAAAAAAGGGCATCTGAGATGACATAAATTAGTCATTAGACGTTTGCTGTGTAATTGACTGTCGTTCAAAGAGAAACGAAGACTTCTGAAACATATATGAACAAGAGGCACAGGATAACTAGATGCTCTAGAAGCCCCAGGGCTACTTTTTAGACCAGAAGCATCACTTCAACAATTTTGACAGGAACATATAAGGCAAGGCTACATACCAAATATTAAAAGCTTAGGTCTTCTTTTTATTTTAGTAGTTTTGGACAATACGTTTTTTCATATTTAAAGTCCAAATTAGAGATAAAGTTCGAGGTCCGGGGAGGCAGAATGGGCATTATTTTAACAATTTCGGCACAGTTAGTTCGATAGTTTATTTCTAATACTTTAGGCATTATGCCCATGGATATACATTGATACACATCTATCAAATAAAGTTATATAAGGCAATGCTTCATACCAGACATCAAAAGCCCAACATCGGAAGACAATAAGATATTTAGTGTTTTTCCTATTAAAGTCTAAATAAAAACAAAAGCTGTATCGGGACAACGCGCTCGACTATTCATACCCCGAACACATGTTTGAAGTTTGAATTGAATATCTGTAGAAGTTACACAGATATGTACTTTCACTTTAACCTGAATATTTCTTAATTGAATATCTGAAGTACCGGTAGATATACAGATAAGAACTTGTTGCATGTAAACCTTAACCTGAATTACAAAAGCGGGCATAATTCTGCTAAATTAAAGGTCAGATTTATGGATCTTGGTCAGTGACCTTACATAATTACCCCGAAGACATATTTGAATATCTGTAGTAGTTACAGAGATATGTACGTGCACGCAAACAATAATTTGAATATTTATAAATACACATAGGGTCATAATTCAGCTATATTGCAGATCGCAGTTATGGACCTTGGCCAGTGACCTTATATATATAATGACCCTAAAGACACGTGTGAAGTTTTAACTCAATATATATAGTAGAAATGGAGATTCGAACTTGTGTCACGTCTACTTTAACCTACATTTTATAAGTACCAACAAGACCATAATTCTGCTAAATTGCAGGTCAGAGTTATGGGCATTGGTTTGTGACTTTACATAATGACCCGAAGGTTCAATTGAATATCTGTAGTAGTTACAGAGATATTTACTTGCACGCACGCCTTAACCCAATTTTTCTCAGCACAAAAAGGGGCATAAGTCTGATAAAATGCTGGTCACAGTCATTGGCCTTGGCCAGTGACCTTATACGAGGGGCAGTCGTAAAGTTCCCGGACTCCTTTTAATTTTCGTGTATCTTACGTCCAACAATGATAAAATTGTATACGATTCATTATTAGACTATTTGTAACGTTATACAAAGAATCATTTAAATTATATTTAAGTGACTTTTATATTTAAACTGTTATATCAACATAATAAACGATGTACGGAGCACTTTAACAAATTATCATTCCGAATATTATTTGACCGTGTTAATATATTGGCAGAATCTTTATTTGCGCACCAAATGTTGCCATATTTTGCATGACGTCATACTAACGTCAAATGCAAACACTGTGACAAATTCAGTGCAAAATAACAAAATTTAAGTAAATGACGAAAGAAAATTTCAAGGCACCTAAAACTGTCAAACGACAAAATAATGACGTCAATTTAGCGTACGGAGCAACGTCCAGTAATCAAGTTTTGTGTGAAGGAGGCAGTACACCTACAGAATCGTGGATATATTATTTTAAAGAAAGGAGAGGTTTTTAATTGTTACAGACAAATTGTGTTTGAGTGTCACCGGCGTTTTAGTGAAGGGGGCGGGAGTATACATCCGATGATTCACGAACCTGGCGAACGACGACGGAGCAGCCTTACAGAGATTCTGTCTTGAATACTGTTTGAGAGTGAGGAGGATCTTAAGTATGCAGTTTGATCAACTCTGCGCTCATATCCTCAGCAATTCTATTTTATACACATATAGTAAGTGGGTACATCATCTTAGGAAGTGTGTTGGTAATATTTTGAGAAACTCTGACGGTCCATGATGACAAAGTTCAGAAATTATCACGCTTTTTAATGACGTCAAATTGCTCCATACACGTGTGATATGTTGTTGTTGTTAAATGTTTTTGTTCCATGTATAATGATACAAAAGGATGAAAATTACAGCTTTTGATCAGAAAGAATTCTTCTTTCAGACCATATAAATCGTATCTACCTATGATTACAATCGTGACTTTTATGCGAGTAGTCCGGGAAGTTTACGACTGCCCCTCGTACATGTATAATGACTGACGACGTGTGTGAAGTTTTAACTGAATATCTGTAGTAGATATAGGGATATGAACTTGTTGCACGCGAACCTTAACCAGAGCTTTACGCCGACGACGACGCCGACGAACGGGTGAGTAGAATAGCTCGGACTATCAATGTAAAAGTTGACACCAATCCAACAAGAGATCACTGAATATATGTTTATTTAGATTATTATATATTAACGTTTGTCATGCAAAGTTCTATCAAACGTATCTCTATTGTTTTAAACTTAATGCCATTACTAAATACGACATTTAAAGCTTCAAAACAGTCCTATATTTATTTCATAAACTCTATTTTCTTTCTTAACAACACCGACTAAATCCAAAAGGACGGTAAGATATTGGATAAATAACCACGCCTTAAAACACTGTTTACAGAACATGAATGTTTTAAGCGGGCATCTCCGTCAAAAAATGAAATCCCGGCTTTCTGAAAGGCTAATCACATTAAATATTATAACTACCTACAAATCTGATATAAAGTAGGTTATTTACACGTCTATACTTGCACAAATGCATTGGATCGAAACGGTTGCTTTATATGACTCGAGATACAAGTGATACTAGGTAAGTGTCTTTGAATTACAATTAACACATTAGTGATGAATTCTACAAAGCTACAGATTGTGATGCAATAGTTTTTTTTGCGTATAGTATAGTAAACCGGATAAGATTATTAACACAGAATTGTGCTGGTGATTTCAAATTTTGTTCATTAAATTTCAATTTTCCAACGTCAGCTATCACAAACACTTCATAAAACATTGAACCTTAACACAAACTTGTGTTAATGATTGGTTAATTAATTGTTAATTTTGTAATTTAAGACATCAATAAAATAATTGATATTGCATTAAAAAATAATATATTAAAGTATGTTTGTGCACAGTGTGACTTATAGGGTATAAAACAAAGTCGTTATAATTAGAGTTAAATAGAAACTCTTTAATGTTAATGTAGTTCTTATTATGCAAAGAATATTCTCAAAAGACATGTAATATAAAGTTAAATTTTAAAGCAATAAGAGAAAAAGTCAATACCACTGTACGAGTTTATAATTACCAAGAAAGTATGTGAATATAAATTAATACAAGCATACACGATTTGGGTCTAAATGAATCAATAAACTAAATAATCAACAAGTAGATTATTAAGTAGATCATCTACATACAGATAGTGTTTCACATTCTTTTGGTGAGGAATTAACATACCGGTATATATCTAACCTAACAATACACTAATGTGTTTGCCTAACGAAAATATCACATCAATATATTATGTTTATACATATAGTTATGATAATATTTATGGAATTATATTATATAGGTCATAATTGTATATTTTGATTTACCATAAAGTATGTACTGTATTCAAAATAGTAATATGCTGTCAAAACGTAGATACAGGCATACAACGCCCTAGTTGTTTGCACTTTTGCATGCAGACCACATTATGATGAGCTGCGTATAGCTGTGTATAGCTAGCTATCACTGGACAAGATGAGTAACAAAAGGTCGCCTCCACATCCGAAGCCGAAGGCAGACAAGACTCCGAGCAATGCGAATACTCAACAACCGGTGTGTTCCGGTTTATTCCATTTATTTGAAATTATTTTTCAAAATTCAAATACAAACACGAAAACATATAATAATTAACATATGGAGTTAAATTATGTTTAATGTGCATTCATAGTCAAAATCACACACGCATATAACTTATATAATACAATAATTAACTTACGTAAATTATTGGCAATATATGAACACACGTTCAGAAAGATACCCTGCTTGTTAATGTTTAGACCTCGTCTATTTATTATCTTTGTGACTCAGGTTCGACAAATTTTCGCGTAGAAAAGCGTGTCTTCGTAATTCAAACATAAATTCACATTTGTAACACGGAGTAAGAAATATGTAGTATTTGAATTAGACCATATGACGATGAATTCCAGTTAGAATGTGTAATTTCAGAAACAATGCAATGTCTCGACCATTGAACATTTTCATAATTAGTAACTAAAACAGCAACACAACGTTGCTCCATATAACAGATAAAGCAAATCAGGCAAATTAATATTGATGCATAACAGCTGTAGCTTATAATATTGATCTATTATAACTAGCTAGAGTACAATGTATGTCCCCATTGTTAGTTACTTGTGGCTGGATCGGTTCAGATTTAAAAACAAGTCAACAATACATACCAACAGTTGCTGCATTATTTTACGGAATCCCGTTAGGGCCATCGCCTATGAATGGGTTCATCTTAAACGCGATACTCGATAGTACGATGATGAAAACGCGAAATCACGATACTACGATAACGAAAACGCGACAACACGATGATGATAACGCGACATTACGATAACGAAAACGCGATACTACGACAGTACGATGATGATAATGCGATATAATTTCGTGTTATCACCATCGTACTGTCGCATTTTCACCATCGTAATGTCGTTCTGTCGTGTTCTCGCGTTTTCATTATCGTACTGTCGCGTTATCATCATCGTACTGTCGTGTTATCGCGTTTTCATTATCGTACTGTCGCGTTATCATCATCGTACTGTCGCGTTATCATCATCGTACTGTCGCGTTATCACCATCGTACTGTCGCGTTATCAGTATCGCACTGTCGCAATATCACTATCGTACTGTCGCCTTCCGGTGTGCATGCGCATGCTTACAATAAAATGATCTTACAGAATAGCTGTTAAAATGGATGAGTTTATAAAAAATCTTTTTGAGAGAGGCTATACCTACAAGGAAATGATTTTCTTATTGAAAACGGATATTGGGGTAGATATAAGGTGAGTTTATTAAAGATAATTTGTAAGATTTATTGCGTGTTTGTTAGGATAGTTAACCGTTTGGTTATTGTTTACAGTTAAAATTGGCCGTTTTAACTAAACCGCATGTCTTGACGTTGTTGGTTTTTCCACGCACTTGTACGTTTTATACTTTTCATGTTTCAAGCATAGGTAAAATGGTTATGTATAGATATATTAGTGGACAAGATATTTAATGAGTTGTTTAATGTTTCAAATGGGTAAACTTGTAAGTAAAATGTGCTGCTCATGACATAATTATGTTGTCGTATGAAATTATAAATCAGTATGTTCGAGAGGTTCTCTTCTTCACTATGGGTTTTTTCAGCTATCGTCAACTTAAAAGACATTTGCAGAGACTGAATTTAAGGAGACGAGGCGTGTGGGATGTTGAACAGGTTCAAAATGCAATACAGGTATTTTACAGTATTTTTCATTCATTCTTTCAAAATTGAAAATAAAATTTCCGTAAAGGGTGGTTAACTGCCGTATTTTGAAGCATATACGTGAAAACATGATCTCACACCGATCCCCGTCATTCCATCAAATTGATCGGATCTCAACGTCACTTAGCATCGATAGGGTTATTTGTACATGTATAAGCGATATACTTAAACTCCAAAGCTAGTTGAAGTGCCTCTAGCAATAGATGATTAATGGTTGTTCACAGAATATAATGATTACTTATATGTGTTTGTTCTTCCGTGGCTCGTAAAACGCGATGGCAACTTTGTCTTATAGACAATACACATGTTCTTACGTGATAGTTATTACAATTTCTAGACAAGAGCTTAGTCAATTCCATTGGATTTCAAGGGGCAGTTTCCGTTTTGGGCTGTGAAAAGTACTTTTTTAAAACTGATTTTTATGCCCCCAAAGGAGGCATATAGTAGTCGCACCGTCTGACCGTGGGTGGGTGGGTGGGTGGGTAGGTGGGTGGGTGGATGGGTCTGTCCGTCCAAACTTCGTTTCAGCTCTGTAACTTTTTAATGCCTGGATGGATTTTAATATAACTTCAGATCATTATTTCCCATGACTAGACGATGTGTCGCGTACAACTCCCATGCTCGTCGGTCAAAGGTCAAGGTCACAATTCAAGGTCAAATGTCATGAATTTTCGTTTCCGCTACATTACTTGTAAATGCCTGGATGGATTTTAATATAACTTCAGATTATTATTCCCCATGACCAGACGATGTGTCGCGTACAACTCCCATGCTCGTCGGTCAAAGGTCAAGGTCACAATTTAAGGTCAAAGATAATGAATTTTTGTTGCCGCTCAGTTACTTCTTAACGCCTGAATGGATTTTAATATAACTTCAGATTATTAGTACAATGACTAGACAATGTGTCGCGTACAACTCCCATGATCGTCGGTCAAAGGTCAAGGTCACAATTCAAGGTCAAAGGTCATGAATTTTTGTTTCCACTTGATAGCTTCTAAATGTCTGGAGGGATTTAAATGTTACTTCAGATTATTATTCTCTATGACCAGACAATGTGTCGCATACAGCTCCCATGCTCGTCTGTCAAAGGTCAAAGTCACAATTCAAGGTCTTTTCTCCACTATAACTTCAAAACATCTGGAAGGATTTTAATATTACTTCAGATTATTATTTCCCATGGCCAGGCGATGTGTCGTGTACAACTCCCATGGTTCTCGGTCAAAAGGTCAAGGTCACAATTCAAGGTCAAATGTCAAGGAATTTCTTTCTGCTCTTTATCTGCCAAAAGTCTTGAAGGATTTTAATATTACTTCAGATTATTTTCCCCCATGACCAGTTGATGTGTCGCATACCACTTACATGCTCCTCGGTCAAGGTCTAAGGGTCCAAGGTTACACTTAAAAGGTCAAATACTAGAATGAACTTTTTGTAGGAAGCATCATTTTTTTCCAGCATGTAAGGAATGTAATAACTTGGTGGGAATGAAGAGCATTATGAGGCAGTGTGTCACAACAACAAACAGTTGTGTTGCTGAAATCTCAAGATATTTGTCCAGGGCATAATATTGTACTCTGACATTGTTTTGCCTTCCTCTAACGAGCATATGCTTCGGGGGCATATGTCACATCCTGTGACAAGCCTTGTTTTCTGTTCTCTGTACATTTATTGTTTATATTTCAAGGTTTGAAAAGCACATTGCATGTGAATAGTTAAACTTTTGAAGAATGTTTGTTATTGAGAAAATGTTGCTACCTGGTAGACATACCCTAGTAATATTTAATGGTCAAGCTGTTGTTTCAGTGAATTTTCTACTGGTCATCTGTTAATTAACGTAATGGATCATATAAAACACATGGCACAATGCACGGGATGCGATGATTATGAACTGTGTGATGCTGATTATATAATTTTCAATTTTACTTATTATTGAGGGCACATAGAAGACACGATTAGAATATACGATTCAAGCTTTTATTCATTTATTTATTCTTAAAAAAATTATAAATAATACAAAATCCGATATAGGTACAAGGAAAAAAGTTGGTTCTGCTGGTGTTCTGACCTACGATAATATATAAATAATCAAACATGATATCATTATCGCTACTAAAAGCCATTTTATTATTTGAGCTATCCGAGTAACTGATAGATATTAAATGAAAAATAGACAAAATAGTATGTTTGCATTTTTTTAGTAAAGGGACTGGATTTGCATTCGTAACATTGCACGTTATATTATATATGTTATTATTTTGTTCTTTTTGCACCTCAAGGCACAAGGGACTATAGATTTCCGGTAGAAATGGAAGACGTGGCGACCTTTCGCTCGTTTTGCAAAACACCGACGTTAACTGGTGTTGAGGAGCCCCTCCAAACAACCCTATTTGGGTTGCTTGAATCCACAGGAAGAACGCCACCTGAAACTGTAGAAGAAGAAAAAGACCTTCTTGAGTGGTTTACAAACTATTTTCAATAAGGCATTGGACACGCATGCATTGGTTCAATAGTGCACTTCTTTATTAAAAAAGAAACTGTATTATAAAATGTGCAAACGTCGTCTGATCTGTCTTTTCCCCAGCATCTGATACAGGTCAAGCATAAAAATTATTTTCCTGAATATGACCACATAATGCGCATATGAAAGATTCAGTGGTAGATGATGCTAAATGATAGGTAACAAAACAATATCGAGTCTGCCTTTTAGTGCAAGGTTTTGATGAAAGATGACATTTTCATATATTTTAAATCAGTACGTACTCTTTTAGTGCCACATGACCGATTGCCAGGGAGTTTGTTTTTGGAGAATCTGTTTAAAGTGTTGAAATATGCTAAGGCTAAACAAAATTAATGAATTGTTTCTCAGGCAGCGCCGCAACGTATTGTTATAACCCGCTACGAATTTGATTAAATGCAAAAAAATATTAACTATTTTTCGACGATCACGCGCCGGGTTTTAAACAATTCTGCGTTTTTTACATAGTGGAAGAAAAGTAATCCGGTAGAGGTAGATTTCGTTAGATTTATGTAGATTTTAGTATTTCCAGTAACATTATTCCTGTGTGATCATAGAATCTGGTATTTCTATTTCCACGGTAATTGTTTATCTTTCGATTGTCCTGATTAATTGTCAACATCAAACATATTTTTGATGTTTTTTTTTTAAGAAAAGAAGAAGTTATTAAAATAATTTCATTTGGAAACACTCGAGTAATACGACTTTTTATCATAAATCTAATTACTTTGTGTCATCTTGCAACCATCGGTAGACATTTGACGGCCAATGTATACACTTTCGTCTGCTTAGGTTAAAATGTAGGAAAACTCATAATGTTATTTCGTAATATTTGAAAACAAAATTAACAATTTTTAAATAATTTATGTTTGTTTGTACACGAACAGCCAACTATTTTTAAAACAAAAGTTTTACCGCGAGATAACCGATGACGAAATGTTTCAATTTGGCTGCCTGTTGCAAAAAAGGCAATTTTTTAACAACGAATAATGTGTTTTCTAACTAAATTTCAGTCGTTCCTTTCGTGAACAGGTTCAATTAATTTGATATTATTGAAAGAAAAAAGTTAGGATGTTTTTTTTTCTGCTCAAAATAATTGTTTAACCAAGAGAATCGGATATACACAAATTTTGAAATAATGTGTTGATATAGTTTATTGTTGATTTCAATTTTTTTTTCTAGATGCTTTAGCTTGTTAAAAAGCATTCCATATTTTTGAAGAAATTCTGTGTTAATAAGTTCTATGTACTTGTTTTGATATGTCATTACATAGTGCCAATAGAAAAGAGCAGGATAAAAATATTCTTGAATAAAAAAATCCGTCCACCTTCCTGATTTTTTAGAAAAAGTGCCCGAGAAGCAATTCATAAATTTTGTTTTGCCTTAAAATGCTGCAAATGTTACCATATAACGATTTAATTATCAGCACCTTGATGATGGTTGGCCGTTTTAAACTAGATTTCCTCTTACATATTTCTAGACATAGGTACATAATTATATTTTGTTTCAACTTAATATTAGTTTAAACTTAGTGGGATATTATGTAATTTTCTCAAAATCATAAGTATTTCTTTACACCTTTTTTCACCAAAGGAGCAGTGTTATGTACCTTTTGGGAACAAGGGGGCAGTGTTATGTACCTTTTGGAAACAAGGGGGCAGTGTTATGTACCTTTTGGCAACAATGGGGCAGTGTTATGTACCTTTTGGCGACAAGGGGGCAGTGTCATGTACCTTTGGCAACAAGGGGGCGGTGTTATATACCTTTTGGCAACAAGGGGCCAGTGTTATGTACCTTTTGGTAACAAGGGGCCAGTGTTATGTGCCTTTTTGCGACAAGGGGCAGTGGTATGTACCTTTTGACGCCAAATCGGCCATGCTATTTATCTTTTGACGCCATGAGCACCAAGAGATCAGTGTTGTGTACCATTTAACTTGAATTTTCCACATATTGACCTTTACGCCATTTGCACAGACTTGTCCATATTTTAACAGAGTAACCACTGGTTAAAAACAACAATGGCATCATACGTTATACACTTTATTGACAATAAGAAACACACCTTATTAAGACAAGCCTAGTAAGTACTAGAATTGTCACATGAGTGACGGATATACCCCCACAATAGGGCCTTGTTACAAAACTATGGCATCCATTCAAAAGAAATGGACAGAGAGAGAATGCTTTAATTTTTGAATGGTCAACAGAGTATTTGGAAAAATTTAATTTCAATAGGAGCCATAACTCTGTCAACATTTTGTGGATTGTAACCAAAGTTGAACTTGATCTGTATTATATGATGTTACACCTATGTACCAAACATACTTTAAATATGTGAAGCCTTCTATGAGTTATTGTCCATGTTTTTCGGGAATTTAAGTAAAAAAGGGGCCATAATTGTGTCAAAATTTAGTGGTTTGTAACCAAAGTCAAACTTGACCTGTATTTTATGATGCTACATGTGTACCAATAATTATTTAAATACAGGTATGTTGAGCCATTGTTGAGTTATCGTCAACACACCATGTTTTTAGGGAATTTAAGTCCAATAAAGGGCCATAACTCTGTCAAAATTGTGTGGTTTGTAAACAAAGTCAAACTTGACCCGTATTTTATGATGCTACACATGTATACCAAGAATTATTTGAATATGTCGTGCCATTCTTGAGTTATCGTCCGAAAATCATGTTTTTAAGGAATTTTAAGTCAAAAAGGGGCCGTAACTCTGTCAAAATTTAGTGGTTGTAACCAACGTCAAACTTGACCTGTATTCTATGTTACACATGTGTACCAAAAATTATTTGAATATGTCAAGACTTTCTTGACTAATCATCCGGAAACCATGTTTTTAGGGAATTTTCAGTCAAAATGGGGCCATAACTCTGTCAAAATTTAGTGGTTTGTAACCAACATCAAATTTGACCTGTATTCTATGATGTTACACATGTGTACCAAAAATTATTTGAATATGTCAAGCCGTTCTTGAGTTATCATCCGGAAACCAACAGACCGACAGACCAAGAAGCTTATTGCTTTATATCCCACGCTAAACTTTGTTTGTGGGGGTATAAAAACAAGCTTAGCAATAAAGAACAATGTATATAAATTAAATGTTATATTTCTTTTAAAACAATAAAACACTTTTCATACTAACGGATTAAACTATTTAAAATAACCTTAAAACAAACTTAAACTAACATTGAACAAGACGTGCCACAAATGCCTATAAGAGGAACGCAACATAATGTCAGATAAATCAGTTCCTGAAAATTTACAATAATGGTATTTTATTTTTTACCACAAGGTAGATGAATAGGTTCGTCTTGATTTCTGTTCTATTTGCATTCAAAAAAAAAGAATCACCCACACGAATTACTCAAGGGTTAAAAAAACAAACAAAATGTGGGTGAAATAATTTACAGCTAATCATAGCTTAATACACTGGTATAGTGCCATAGACATAAACTGATAACACAAAAGCAACAAACACTAAGACATTTACTAGATCAACAATGTAAACTCACCATTTATGTTGCATTTTCTATACTATTTGTATGATAGCAAAAAACATCAGTTGCTTGAAGTTTATAATTATGGCGGTTATAATTGTATGTCAAAACGGTATGGCTTCGTTCTTTCATTACAGATAAATGCCTTTTAAAATAAGGTCTATGAGTGAACAGCACTTGTGAATATTCCTTTGTACAAGTGTCTGTGTATATATTTTAGCACAGTATTTAAATTAAATATACAAATCCATTCACTTTATGTCAAATCATCATGGGCATTGATAAAAAATGGCCATATGATAAACAATCTAAATCATAAACACAATACTATAATGGCGACATGGTCCTACTCTGGCGCCTATTTTGGCAAACCTAGAAATTGACAATGCTAGTAATGTAAAAATCTGTATTCCCTAAGCTCTGAAACAAACCAAAAACAACATTGAAACAAAACTTTTACAATACTTATGTTAAATCTGATACATGATCCCTGACAGTATTGGGAAGTGAATAATTTATCCTATATGCAATCCCAAGCGAGGTCTAGATATAAGCTATCTACATATGAAGTTTTATTAAAATATCTCAATGTCTTCTCAAGCTATTGAGCAGAAACTGTTTGTCTATTTTTAGTAATGGTGACCTTGACCACACCCACCCTATATGCAATCCCAAGCAAGGTCTAGATATAATATATCTACATATGAAGTTTCATTAAAATATCTCAATGTCTCCTTAAGCTATTGAGCAGAAACTGTTTGTCTATTTTTAGTAATGGTGACCTTGACCACATCCACCCTATATGCAATCCCAAGCAAGCTCTAGATATAATATATCTATGTATGAAGTTTCATTAAAAGATCACAATGTGTTCTCAAGCTATTGAGCGGAAACAGATTTTTATTTTTAGTAACGGTGACTTCGACCTCGACCCCACCCACCCTATATGCAATCCCAAACGAGGTCTCGATATAAGGTATCTATGTATAAAGTTTCATTAATATATCTCAATGTGTTCTCAAGTTATTGAGCGGAAAACGTTTCTCTATTTTTAGTAACGGTGACCTTGACATTGACCCCACCCACCCCATACGCAATCCAAAGTGAGGTCCTAATATAAGGTATCTATGTATGAACTTTAATTAAAATATCTCAATTCGTTCTCAAGTTATTGAGGGGAAACCATTTTTCTATTTTTTGTAACAGTGACTTTGACCCCACCCACCCCGTACACAATCCCGAGCGAGGTCTCAATATATGGTATCTATGCATTAAGTTTAATTAAAATATCATTATGCGTTCTCGCCCCCAATACGCCTGCCTGAGCGCCCATCCACCCGCACGCCCAATGACATACCCCAATCTAATAACCAAAATGTTTCTTTAAAAATCATTAACCAGAGCATCTTAGTACAGTGAACGCCTCTTGGTAATGAAGCTTCCCATAAAGTTTGAAGATTGGCTAGTAGTTGCTGAGAAACAGTCCAGACAAGAATCGCGCACTATACACTAATTTCAGCAACCTTCAAAGTCCCATAACTGCAAGTAAAATCACTGAAAGGGAACATCCTTGTACTGTGCACACTTAATTTTGATAATGAAGCATTTCATACAGTTTCATTGTATTCTGGCCAGTAGTTGCAGAGAAATAGCCCGGACAAGAATTTTTCACTATATTCTAATTTCAGAAACCTTCAAAGTCCCACAACTCTTAGAAAAATCATTGAAGCAGAACATCCTTCAGTGCAAATCTCCTTTTGGTAATAAAGCTTCCCATAAAGTTTAATTGAAATCTGGCCAGTCGTTGTGTAAAAATAGATTGGACAAAAATTGTGCACTAAATACTTATTTCAGAAGTCCCATAACTCTAAGAAAAATCATTGAAGCAGAACGTCCTGATTCAGTGCACACCTCCTCTGGGTAATGAAGCTTCCTATAAAGTTTCATTTAATTCTGGCCAGTATTTGTGTTTAAATAGACGGGACAAGTATTTTGCACTACATGCTTATTTCAGAAGTCCCATAACTCTGAGAAAAATCATTGAAGCGGAACGCCCTGGTTCAGTACACATCTCCTCTTGGTAATAAAGCTTTCTATAAAGTTTCATTGAACTCAGACCAGTAGTTGCGTAGAAATAGACCAGACAAGAATTGTGCACTAAATGCTTATTTCAGAAATCTTTAAATTCCCATAAATCTGAGAAAAATCATTGAAGTGGAACATCATGGTAAAGGGCACACCCCTTTTGGTAATGAAGCTTCACATGAAGTTTAATTGACTTCTGGTCAGTAGTTGCTGAGAAGTACTCCAGACAAGAAAACGGGATGGACGGAGGGACGGACGGATGGACGGACAAAGCGGCAACTATATGCTCCCCCGAAAATTTTTCGGGGAGCATAACAAATGATAGTCATGCAACTATACCATCCAATACACATATTTTATGTAAGTATGACATGATGAACCAATGTCACCAGTAATGATGTGCTATGTACAAGCAGATACACTATTTGAGAAAATAAGTCCACTTAAAAAGGTAAATAACCTTTCATCTAACTGCTTAATTTTACATGCCAAGAAATGCTTTTTACCACATGATCCTTACACTTTCAAAAAGCCACATGATTCCTTAAGACAGCATATCATGATTTCACTAAATTTCTCTGGATCCTCAATGCCTCTTGGAATCCATATCTCCAAACTGCAGGTTGACACATGTGGCAAGCGTCCCTGTTCAGTGAAGAACTTTATTTCAATTTTTTGGGGAAATCCTAGGTGTGGTATAATGACCCCGAAGACAAAAGAGGCTTTCAGGACAATGCTTCAAATAGTTAATTTATGTTTTCTGGTACTTATGATGTAATCAAATGCAATAACAATTGTCATTATTTTTCTTACAATCTTCATATGACGGTAGCTTACTCTACATTTACCGAAAAGGTAATCTCTAATCAATAGTGACGTTTATATGAGTATGTGAACTCATCTTTTATATCAACCTCTCTATAACAGATATATGAACGACACGTCTGTCCGTCTGACTTTGTCTGGTGTAAGCATTTTCTGACTAATGAGCTAATAATGCTACCTTCAATGTCCTGGAGGAAAATCTCCCATGAGTATATAGATTGCTCCTCCCCGGTCCTATTGTTCGAACCCTCAGGGGACCTGTCGTACGCACACAATCCTTCAAACGTATTCTTGTCCAGCGCCACAGGAGCAGCGCATAACAGTGGTTTAAACTTAGCAGCATTCTCTTTCACCTTTTGAAAGAGTGTTCCAAGGGAGTCCATTCCTCTTGTGAACTGCTGGATTTCAGCAGATGTCCTGAAAGAACATAAAGTTTTTTATTAACTTCACTGACTATGCCCCTGGCATGTCAACTACCGGTATTTATTATTGAAAGACTCAGCAATTCTATCAAATCTTGTAATTGTGATACTTTTAACAAACTGTTGTCTCAAATCTTTGATTGTTCCTGAACGTGAAATAGTTTTAAATGTTTTGATTAGTAATGTAACTGAGTATAAAAATGCACTAATGTCAAAACTAAATGAACGTCCCTAGTAACATTAATGAGGACATAGGGTGGTTTTACCTGTATAAAAGGAACTGCTTTTGTATAAGCACTGCATAATCCTCTTTATTTTGCAGGGTCAAACGGTAAATGTTAATAATACCGTTTTCAATTAGGCTGTCCCCATGAATGCTGAGAAATCTCTCCCTATCACATTTCAATTAGGCTGTCCCCATGAATGCTGAGAAATCTCTCCCTATCACATTTCAATAAGGCTGGTCAATCTTTGATTGTTCCTGAACGTGAAATAGTTTTAAATGTTTTGATTAGTAATGTAACTGAGTATAAAAATGCACTAATGTCAAAACTAAATGAACGTCCCTAGTAACATTAATGAGGACATAGGGTGGTTTTACCTGTATAAAAGGAACTGCTTTTGTATAAGCACTGCATAATCCTCTTTATTTTGCAGGGTCAAACGGTAAATGTTAATAATACCGTTTTCAATTAGGCTGTCCCCATGAATGCTGAGAAATCTCTCCCTATCACATTTCAATTAGGCTGTCCCCATGAATGCTGAGAAATCTCTCCCTATCACATTTCAATAAGGCTGGTCAAACGGTAAATGTTAATAATACCGTTTTCAATTAGGCTGTCCCCATGAATGCTGAGAAATCTCTCCCTATCACATTTCAATTAGGCTGTCCCCATGAATGCTGAGAAATCTCTCCCTATCACATTTCAATAAGGCTGTCCCCATGAATGCTGAGAAATCTCTCCCTATCACATTTCAATTAGGCTGTCCCCATGAATGCTGAGAAATCTCTCCCTATCACATTTCAATTAGGCTGTCCCCATGAATGCTGAGAAATCTCTCCCTATCACATTTCAATTAGGCTGTCCCCATGAATGCTGAGAAATCTCTCCCTATCACATTTCGATTAGGCTGTCCCCATGAATGCTGAGAAATCTCTCCCTATCACATTTCAATTAGGCTGTCCCCATGAATGCTGAGAAGTCTCTCCCTATCACATTTCAATTAGGCTGTCCCCATGAATGCTGAGAAATCTCTCCCTATCACATTTCAATTAGGCTGTCCCCATGAATGCTGAGAAATCTCTCCCTATCACATTTCAATTAGGCTGTCCCCATGAATGCTGAGAAATCTCTCCCTATCACATTTCAATTAGGCTGTCCCCATGAATGCTGAGAAATCTCTCCCTATCACATTTCAATTAGGCTGTCCCCATGAATGCTGAGAAATCTCTCCCTATCACATTTCAATTAGGCTGTCCCCATGAATGCTGAGAAATCTCTCCCTATCACATTTCAATTAGGCTGTCCCCATGAATGCTGAGAAATCTCTCCCTATCACATTCTGTGTTGAGACCACGTAGCTAGATGAAACAATGACTGGTTTAACTTTTTAATACTGATTTTTGCAAGTAAAAAGGGTAGTATATTGAGATGTATATATGTATCCAAAAGACATTACTGAAAATTAAATTGCATTATTGTATTGTATATTTATTCATTTGCATGCAAGTCATTCCTAAAAGCAACGATATATTTTCCTTATTGAGTCAAAATGGACTGTTTGCTGTTTGTTTTGACTTAGGTGCTTTTTAAGGATCTCTCTTTCAGAATTTAATTACTAAACATTCATAGATTTAATCCTTATACAATTGACTATTGATAAACACTGTAATTTTGTAAGACGGAAGCACCGTAGTGTTGAAATAGCTGATAAAGATTTGACCCTTACTTCTTGAATAATACTTTGAGCATCCATAGGTAGAACTCGCCAGGCGTCATCTTCAAAGGCTGAATTATTGGTGTCTGTCATGAAGTCATACAACTTCTCATTCAGACGAAGACTGCTTGGGACGTCGTTGGCAATAGACATTGCCAGCAATTGTCCTACTAAGAAGTAATGGTTATTATGGAGGCGCACAACATTGTGGTTGAAATACCGCGAGCCTTCTGGACCATCAAACAAATCAGATGAATAGAGTTCCTGAATGGCAAGTCTGAAATAATAGATTAAGGCAAGTTTGAAATAATAGATCAACCTTCTATTACAGTTATCTGTTGTTTTTTTTAAAGATGCAGGAAAGATATAATGAGGTCTGTATTGTAGAATGAAAATGCCACTATTTGTTGAAATGCAATAAAATAATTAGAAAATGCAACAAGATATATCACCAAATTCAACATATAAACATTGTTTTGTTTTGGGCTTTAAATGTGTTGTATCAAAACATTTCTTCCATCTGATTTTGACAGAACTTAGAAATGTGTCCATAAGACACGGATGCCCCTACCTATGCAGTGTTGTCTGTTATGAAAAGTGGTCTATATACATATAAATTCTTTTGCAAAAAGTGAGTATTGTTGAAATAGGGATCAGCGGATCAATAAATGTTTCAAAGATGCATTAACACAGCTTCCATGCAGGACGAAATTATGCCGCCCCGGACAGGGTGCATGGCTATTA
Organism: Congeria kusceri; assembly: GCA_027627225.1. NCBI lineage: Eukaryota > Metazoa > Mollusca > Bivalvia > Myida > Dreissenidae > Congeria > Congeria kusceri. The sequence continues at coordinate 20,507,781 of CM051038.1, read as the reverse complement.
AGTCATATATTTGACTTTTGACCTTCAAGTGTGACCTTGACCTTAGAGCTAGAAACCTGGTTCTTGTGTGCCAAACACTGTCACATCATGCTTGACACCTCTGTCAAGTTATATGAAAACCCTTCTATAATGGACGAAATTATGCCCCAGGCAAGAATGCAAACATGTATGTTCATATGTACATACATACATACGTACTTACACAAGGAAAGGACCAATACTATATGCCCCTCATCATAAATGGTGGGGGGGGAAGGCATAAAAATAAAAATCCCTGGCAGTAAGTTACACACATTGAAAATGTAAACAAACTTGTTTACAAATTTATACAAAATCTGTCACATGACAATGTTAGTTTTCACTATATTTCTGAAACACATTGGTGTTCATATTTTAGATTTATACATATTCAGGTCAATGTAAAACATTGCCAAATTATTGTTTGAAAATATACATATAAACAAAACTGACCTCATTACACCAGTCCTGATGAATAAGGAAAATTGTATGAAAAAGGTATGAATAAGGAATTTTGTTTTGGTGCAAGACTGAACGAGTGATATTCAAATATCTTTTTACATAATTATACTGTATGCTTGCTAAAATATCTTTCACATTTTTCAAGCTGCACAGGTGGAATGAAAAATACACAGATGCTTGCTGATTCTCCCTCATAATAAGACACATACAACAAGAGGGCCAATATGGAGCGGAACTATTTTCGAACTCAGCCGAGATATCATAAAAAGGAATAATCTGAGCAAGTTTCATGTTCATTGGGCAAAAAATGTGACTTCTAGAGTGTTCACAAGATTTTTCTTCAATTTGATCTAGTTACCTAGTTTTTGACCCCACATGACCATGTTTCTGAGATATCATGGACAAATGTTCTGAGCAAGTTTCATGAAGATCGGGCAATAAATGTGGCCTCTAGAGAGTTCACAAGGTTAATGCTGACGACGCACGATTCACGACACACGACGGACAAAAGGTGATCACAAAGCCTCACCATGAGCACATTGCGCTCCGGTGAGCTAAAAAGCATACGACAAGCCTAAAAAATTCCCTTCTGGGACCACCGTAATCTTCACCTATTTTCCCGCTGAATTTAATATACAACTTTGAATTAGGTGCAAATCCGGGCCTTGTCATAGCTTTTAATGTACTTTGTAATACATTTGATCTTGACACAATAATGGTTGATCTTGTATGTGTGTGTAACACGTCATTATGGAAGTTCTTTATAATTTCTTCTGTAGATTGTTCATCACAGCTTGTGCTAAAGCAAAGTTAGACATCATCACTGACAGTGTTTTTTTTTTCAACATACACAAATAAGGTTTCAGGCATGATAAAAATCTGACATTGGTGAAAACGCATTCAATTTTTGCAGCGTAAAATTTAGTCCGATATATTTTTTTTCAACAAGCGTGTTAACTTTTGCATGGTATATTAAATGTGAACCACATTTTGAAATCAGATGCTTTGCAATTAATCAATCGGAATTAGGCCTTCATCAGTAAAGGGACTATGTCACCGAAAAGGGCCTCAAGGGGGCAGTTTCCTTAAAAAAATCCCAAAGGTTTGTGTCCATTATTTCCGAATTATTATTTGTTTAATGAAATGGATTTTACTGGTAATATGATTGAAATGTTTAAGTTAAAACATAAATTTTCTCACCAATCGCTGTGTCCGGCAGTACTTAGAATGCTTGCCTCTACTGCACGAGCAATATCTTCATCCTCGCTATCACATACATCAATAACTTGTAGGGGGCTAAAATGAAACAATGGCATGTCATTAAGACAATTTGGTAAAATCTGACTTCTAGAGAGTTTACAAGCTTTTTATTCAATTTGACCTAGTGACCTAGTTTTTGACCCCACATGACCCAGTTTTGAACTCGTCCGAGATATCATTAAAACAAATGTTGTGAGCAAGTTTCATGAAGATTAGGCAATACAGCCTCTAGAGGTTTCACAAGTTTTTTAATGTTTTCAATATAGCCATATAAGGAAAACTGCCCGACACCTGGCGGTCATGTTTTAACGAAGGGGAACCATTTTCGAACTCGACTGAGATATCATGTTCCGAGGAAGTTTCATGTTGATTTCGTAAAAATTTGACTTCTAGAGTGCTCACAAGCTTTTTCTATAGCCATGACAGGAAAACTGCCCGCCCCCTGGCTGCCATGTTTTTCATCGGAGTGAAACCATTTTTGAACTCGGCCAAGATATCATTAGAACAAATGTTCTGAGCAAATTTCATGTTGATTGGGAAAAAATGTGACTTCTAGAGTTTTGGAAGCTTTTCCTCAATTTGATTTAGAGACCCCGTTTTTGATCCCAAATGACCCAGTTTCAAAATTGTCCGAAATATCATTAATAGATAAATGTGGCCTCTAGAGTGTTCACAAGGTAAATGTTGACTATGAACGACTAATGACGGACAAAAGGCTGTCACAAAAGTTCACCATGAGCACGTCGTGCTCAGGTGAGCTATAAAGTGAGTACAATAGCTTCTTTGATGAGTTTTGTTAAAACAAGAGGGCCAAGATGGACCTCGGTCGCTCACCTGAGTATATAGCATCATAATGGCTTTTAACAAAAAGATTGTTTAAGATTTTAATATAGCCATATAAGGAAAACTGTCCCGCCCTCTGGCGGCCATTATTTTTAACGAATCAAAATGATTTGAATGGATTTGGTAGAGGGTCAACCAAGGAGCATTTATGTGAAAACTATTTTCAAATCCAGCCAGTGGTTTCTGACAAGAAGATTTTTTAAGTTTTCCAGTTTTTAAGCTTTTGGTTGCCATGGCAACCAGAGTTTTCAATATATTTTAATAAATTGAAGAAATTTGGTAAAGGACCATCCCAGGAACATTCCTGCCAAGTTGGTTAAAATCCGCCTAGTGGTTTCAGAGAAGAAGTTGTTTGAAGTAAAATGTTGACGACGGACGCCGGACACAGACTGACCACAATAGCTCACCCTTGAGCACTTCGTGCTCAAGTGAGCTAAAAAAACTTTATCTTTTGCAGGAAAGAAATGCTAAATAAGAGAGATAACAGCAATGTGACAAATCACACATAAGAAATTGTACATAATTACTCTCCTGAAAATATCATTTATACATTTCCCTTCCTTGAAATTAATATATATTTATTTCATGCTATGCAGTGAATGAGTGTAGAATACCAGTGAAAGATTACTTCATAACAACCAAATAAGTAACATATCTTTAAATTATTTCAAAAATCAAAGCAGTGCTTTCTGACACGAAGATTTTCAAAGTTTCAATACAGACATACATGGAAAAATGGCCCTGCCCCATGGCGGCCATGTTTTTAAACAAGAACCATTTGAGCAATTCTGGTAGAGAACCATCCAAAGACTTCTGTGAAATTATTTGAAAATCTAGCCAGCGGTTTACGAGTTGAGTATTGAAACTAAAGAATACTACCATGAGATATGACTTGGTCTGGTCATTCCAGCAGCAGATGGATGCTGATCTGGTGTTGATGCTGATCTGTCCCGACGCTGAAGAAAAACAATTAGCAAAATGGCATCAGCATCTACACTCAGAATATCAGTCCAAGGGGATCCAAGAAAAGAAAATGTCTGTTGAATGCTAAAATCGAAGTTTGTACTATAAAATAAAACAATTCTAGTGTAGGTTGTCAAGATCACTGCCAATTCCCACGGGATTTGTGCATGAAATAATGAATATTTATCTAAGATATTGTGAATATTCTTTATCAATATTTGTAATATTAAAAAACTGTGTGTCTAAGTTTTTCTTCTATCTCTTCATATAAGTAGAACTACCCCACTCACCATGCCATAGACTGATATTGTGACTTTACTATCTTCATGTTACATCATTGCAGTTATTTTTTTGTTTTCTATGCAAATTATATAGAACACTCTGCTTCTTAATTTTTTTTTTTCCAAATACAATGCAAGCTAAGGGCCTTTTTGTACTATATTATATGCTTTGTATATTTGTATGCTTTCCTTTTTCATTTTGCGTATGTCTTTCACGTACTTGTTATTACTATGCAGATCTTCAGCAAATGGAGGCAATAAAGATATATATAAAGATATATATATCACTGAAAGTGATTTATACCTTTGAAGCACAACATTGTTATAAGCGACAGCTGAAGAGTCTCCTATTTCTGAGCTAATCAAAATAACAAAATACATACGGAATATTATGCTAGTCAGTTGTTCTAAGAAAAAGGATTAGTCGAGTGGCTTGTGTGATGACGTATCACACGAGAGGCGGAGCCTCGAGTGTGATACGAAATAACGCAAGCCAAAAGACTAATACATACTCTTGGAACAATTGACTAGCGTAATATTCCTTTTATTATATACCACGATAAACTTCAAATGTGCATTTACCATATTTTATTTCATTAAAAGCTACAATACTGACTAATCATTGTAGGTATAGATTATATTTGTTTACATAACTCTATGATGACATCATTAAAAAAGTAGTCCGGCTAGTATGGTAATACGGGATCGGAAAAATAGCGAGTAGCATAATACGGGATTTTGTTTCTGACGACATGTATTTCACCGATTGATACAGCATGTATTTTGTTTAAGATTTTTAACACGTATATAATAAATGATTGTTATATCACCTGTAGCAATGACACCACATAAGCATATAATGTACACTGAATTGAAAAGTGGAATCGCTGCAGCATTTTTAAAGCAAAAAGGCCATGATGATCTATCTCTCGCTTTAGACCCCACATGAACCTGTTTCAACCCTGAACCAGATTTCATAGAAACAAACATTTCCACAAAGTTTCATTAAGATTTGACTAACTAGATGCCTGTCAGCAACATGTTGAGCCCGTTGTCAACAATGCAATTTTTTTTATTGTAATTATTTAACAAGAGCACCGTCCACCTTGTAATTGAAGGTTTTTCAAAAATTAAAACTTGTGACAAGGTTTTGGGGTGGACACAGCAAAGATTCATACTTTGACGCAAACATTTTGGGGTGGACACAGCAAAGATTCATACTTTGACGAAAACAAAACAATGTAACAAAGTTTCATCGAGATAAGAGCATAAATATGGTTGCTAGATTGGTAACAAAACATTTCTTCTGTTTGACATAGTGGATCAATGTGACACAAATTCCAAATTGACCTAATTTTGATACATACATTCCAAAAAAATTTTTTAAAAGGGACTTATAAACAGATTTTAATATTAATATTTCATATTTTATATATAATATTTTTTATATAATGATTTGACCTAATGAGCTCCAGTGTATAGCAAACAAACAAACAAAAAACGTTGTATCCATTTGTGCAAACAGGGGACCTGTGAAAAAATATTCTTATGCCTAAACCACTCAGCCACTTCCGTTAGTGTACTAGTAATGAGAATTGTTGCTTTATGTAAGTGATTCACATGTTTTCAACAAACACTACAAATTATTCAATCATTTGACATTACAAATGCTTTACAATGTTATCCATTTCAACTAATAGCTACTTATTATGGAAATGATATTGCAAGTTAATGTCTATGTCAGTAGTGCTATCTCGTTCATTTATATGCCCTATTCTTTTATTTTTGAATCTGTAACAACAGGTTTGGAAATTAAAGATTCGTTAATCTGTGAACAGGTCCTTTTAAGATAAAATTTAAACTGTGCACTCTTGATTTTGGCCTCGAGATGATGGAGACAAACATTCTAAGCATTAATTAACAAAAACAAATAGGTCACAAATGTGTTACATTTACACTATTCATTTTGTTAAATGCAAAATATTAATTTATATTTTTAAAGTAATTAATTAATTTAATTATACATAAGGCCAAAAAAAAAAAGTTCCATTTCTGGTCTTCTGCCCCCAAAAATAAGGGTCGGTAGGTAGGGATTTTTTTGTATTGTATTATATTTTTTTATGATGGGAGAATGGTTTGTGTTGTATACGGTAACAGTCTTTTTTCAGTCTTGATTATTTTTGGACCAAAAATATGTAGGGTCGGCAGCAAAACTAAAGGGTCAGTCGGGAGACCAGAAATGGGACTTTTTTGGGGGGGGCCTAATATACTTCAATAATTATTAATTGGCACATACCAAAGACAAGTTACGCCATGGAAGTCGCAATTGGACAGTTGGAGTGTCTGCTGACACAAAGTGGTAATTTTCTGAAGAACCGCTTGACTGGACTGTTGGAGCTGGGTTGTCACTTCTGTGGATGGATGTGAAGGTTGGGTTGTAACACCTGATGAGACCTGAAAATAATGGTTATTATACATGATGCTGTATTTGACATGCCTTGGCTCCAGGTAAAAAAAAAAGACTAAATAACTTACCAATAAACTAAATATTTGTATATTATTGATGTGTAAACAGCTTTAATTTGAGAACAAAGAGTACTGAAGTTTTTAGCAAAAAACCAGCATGACTGCTTCATATAGTGGAGGAAAGGACCTCACCATGCTGGTGATCATAAGATCTGGTAAACTTGGTAGACTTTCATTGCTGTCGGGCTGTTGATCGTCTGTACTAGTTGGCAATGATCCACTAACCTTAAACAATCAATAGGAATGGCTGATTGCATAAATTCCTAACGAACATCACTGTTATAATGCTGCATCTTAAATTGGTAGAGCAGATATATATGATCTAAGTCGATAGTCAATGAAAGAAATGTTTACTACCAATGCGCTCACAACCATTTTAACCATGTAAATATGATAATTACTACAACATTATCATATTTCAACCATCTTATATGAAAAACACCATAACAGTTTCATATAGTGTTTGTACTATTTAACTTTACATCATATCAGTTCTTTCAAAAATAACAGATCATTATTTTTTAGTTCTATCTGACTGTTGGTAACATATTTTGGTCACATTTATGCATTTTATATGAAAGATTTCCTGTTGTCGAATTTCAGACCTCGTTTATCATTTCAAATATTAAGTCATATTTTTACCTAGAGCTTTATCAATAAACCAAGTGTTAATCTCTAACAATATATATTAAGAAAAATACCAAGTGAGCAAACAAGCGGCATATTTGTTATTTTGATCAACACCATTAGCAAGATATACAGAACAATGAATAAATTGATGTAATTTACGCTGTTTGATAATTGATTGACCAATCAAATGTGTACTTATCATGACTTTAAAGTCGTAACACTCAAGCTTTCTGTAATCATCCTTTTTTTTAGTTTACTTTAATCAGTATCATAAATGACATGCTCCTTTTTCTTATATACAGGTGAAGCAAAACTAAACTATTCAGGAATGTGCTTATTAGCAATAAACGTATCATATATTATACATAGATGCAACAAACTATCATACATGTAAAACGTCATTGCTTTCCATAAATATGACTTTATTGTTAATGATTTATATTACTTACATTTTCTGTGTGAAGGTACAATCTGATGGGGAATGAAGCTTGTTTTAATAGATACTTGGAGAAAGTAAATTCCCCACCCATTGTCGGTACAGGTTCACCTGTAAAGTTCCCGACAAAATACGATACATCATTAATACTTAAGTCTTGCCACTTGCTATATCCATTCGGAAAGTAACAGTCGCATATCAAGTTCACAAGTTCAATGTAGGAGCAATCTTTCCTAACATCCAAATCTGTTGTCCACCGCCCTTGCTAGCCGGTACAACTTTGAACGAACCTGTTACTGTGGCTTTATGTTTCCATCCGATATACAATCGCCTTGTTGGCTTTTCAGTTCTATGTAGGTTGCGTTTCTCATTGCGGACTGTCCTTTTTTTCCTTTTAGGTTGTGAAAGTTCCACATACTTGTCGACTACTCGGGATTGTGGATTTCCTGAAATTACATATAAACCAATTAAATATTTTTTTATTTTTTTTTCATTCATTCACTACAAACATTTATTGGAATAGTTTGATCAGACCTTTTGAAAAGAGGCATAGTTATCCTAGTTTGCCAAAAGATTCATGCTTCCTTTAAGTAATAGTTGTAGCACCCTTTGACCGAAATATGTTAGCTATTTAACGAGCCTGCATGGCGAGATTAAATTTATTAACATATTGAGGTCAAAGGTTGCTACAAATGTTTGATATCATATTTACCAATCACATCGCAACGTTCTATGATGCGATTCCAATGGGCAGTTCCTTGACGTCACGTGATGTGTGACATGCTTGGCATGAGTCAAGCATGAGTGTAGTTTCGAAATTTAGCACCGTCGAACGTGGAGGTTTACAGTGCAATAAGTATCATGCGTATAAATGATCAAAACGCTGACAGCGTAGAAAGACTGTTGGCGACAAAAGAAACTAAAAGCATGTGAATTATGAGTGCATTTTTGCTAAAAAGGAAACATTGTTTGAATGACGTTCATTTCCCCACCTTTATTAAACTTGATAATATGGCTTTTTATTCAATAGTATAAGACATCATAATAAAAATTAACATGTAAGTAACAAACAAATATTTTTCAAGCTAATTATCTAATGTCAATGGAATTATATACATGCCAGTTAACAAGTCAACAGTTTACAATGTACAACGCGCCATGCAAAATAACCGATGGAGCGTGGTAGTTAGAAGCAGCATCGATTGTTAGTGATTCGTATCCTACTGAGTCAAAAGTAGGTTATACGATGCGTGCTTTCGATTTTCCATACTACAGTTTAAAATTAATACATTGCAGTAATTTGTTGTCAAACTATTTAGAATAAGAATCGGTAACAAGGAGTAACACTTTGACAACGAATCGAAAATAACCAATGTAGCGAATTAGTCTAGTGATCTTATTCCAGGACACCCATGTGAATATTTTGGTTACATACAAGTAAATAGCGAAAATAGGGGTATCATTTGTTTGACGTTAAAATTTTAACAAATTGACTTTTTTTAGAAACTGTAATTGTAATAAATCACATGATATACACATAATTATACACATATCATATATATATATTATCTTAAATAATTAAAACGTAAGAAAATGGGCGTGAAACTTTGCTGTTTTGACGAAGGACTCTTCAGGTTTCGATTTACTGACCTGTAGCCTGCAAAGAAAAGAAGTAGTTTTCCGCAATACCTGTTTTGGAAATTCCCCTCTTAAAAGACCATTGGCTTCCGCCAACACTCTAAAAACGATATTTCAATATACTGCACGCTAGTTATAGCATGGTAAGCTTGCATATTTGGCTCCGCCCACCAGTTTCTGTTCTTATATCACAGTTATTGAATACCGCAAAACAAAGAAAACTCTCAAGTATGGTATAAACTGAATTGTACCTACAGGTATGCATTCTTGAATATATGGATTACCACAGCTTTTCTATTATTATTCATTTTATGCCTACCTCTCAAAAAGTTGCGGCAAGCCTGTTTTATTTTCAGGCGAAGCCCAATTATGTGAAGGCCGACTTTTTGAAAATCATCGTCAGTCATCAACTCTACTTGCTCAATACTGATCTGGAAAAGAATATCCAAGCTTCACAAAACTGCACTTTGCAAAGTCAAAAGTAATCCATTATAAAATTCAAATCAATAAACAAAATGATATAGGCCTTATGTCCAGAAAATATCATCTCAAAATATTATAATCACCTGACCATTTTTTTTCATAATAGTTCATGAGTTCATGAACTGAGTTCATTAATTCATGAACTGCCGGTCATGAACAGCCCCATGTACAGCAAATGGCTGGTTCATGACCTCCTGTTCATGAACCAAAGTTCATTAACTATACAGGAACTAATTCTTGAATAAAAGTTCATGAACTGGTTTTGGAGACTGTTACTGAACTGTTCTGGAACCTTTTAAAAAGTTGTGACAAACTACATGTACCAGTATGCTCTTGAACATTTTAAGAACGATCAGTTTAACATTTCTTACAACGTGCCTTAATTAATTTAAGCCATTTGGATGATGATAATGATGAATAATTATGAATACTGATAAATAATGATGAACAATGATGATGATGATAGCAATTATAGCAGTCCATGTTGAAATTCTGTATACCAATATAAAAACTATTTATTGAATTGATACATGTCAAAATATATTAAAATCTGAAATATTTGTGTACAGAAAATGTGTAACATTTTTTACAAATATCAAGAAACTATTAAATCTACGTACCAGTAATCTTCCATTTTCCCTCCCATGATATTTTTTAAATAGACCAATCAGAAACACTGTATTGAAACACTGTAAGTAAACTTCCTGAGGTTAATTCATGTATGTTTGTATGCATAATGATTCTGAACTCATATATATAAATCAAACTTTGCTGATGACTCTGGTGCAGCATGCAATAAAAGACTATTGTTTCCTAATCTACTACATGTAGTTGCATAACTGTAAGTAAACATGAAGAATTTTGGTTTGAACATTTGAGTCAAGGATTGTACATTCATAAATTGTTCAAGAATTACAAGTTCATGAAGTGGTAAGCACTGGTCTAGTTCATGAACTGTCAGTCACAGGGGTGTGGAAATCCTATGCCTGGCTTGTCAGATGTGGGTAATTTTACTGTCGGACAAAAAAATGGATTTTTCCTGTCTACTTGTCAATGGACAAGTACATTTTTAGGGTGTAAAAATGATGTTTTAGTTGGACGATAATGATCATATTATTATATCCTAATACATTTGAATGACAAATTGTGTGTTATTTATAATTAAATGAAAAAAATATATCAGGAAGGCCTGGAATAAAAACTCTTATTTTTGTTTGGACAAGTGACTGTTGTTTGCGGACAAGTGAAGTTTTGCAATGAATTTGTCCAGGGACAAGTTAACAATTTTGACATTTCCACACCCCCGAGTAATAATGTATGAACTTTCAGTTACAGTTCATGAACACTGAGTTGATGACCCACAAGTTCATGAAAAGCTCAATAATCATGAACTACTTTTCACAGGGGGGTTTAGTGGTTTATTCATATATACATTAGACAAACAGTCCATGAGTATACATGAAACAGTAAAATACATGTAATATAAATACAGTGATTGTCAGTTTATAATTAATTCTGGATTAAATTTGATATCAATAAATTTAAAAAAAAACTGCTATGTTAATAAAAATAGCGATTTTGCAAGATAATTTTAAAGGTATCTTTGAATAAATGCTTCCTGAATATACATAGATAACTTTCTATTGATAATTTCATTGTCAGATTGCATTAATTCTGCAAATTTTGGTACATTTGGTAGTTTCCATTAAAACATCTTAATATGCAATTTTCTTATATAATTATATAGTGAACATTCTAACAATAAATGGAACTCGTCCTCTAGTACATTGCAGCACTTAATGACATTTTCTTTTTTGAATAGGTATAGATTTAGGTTTATGCCACAGACCTGATTCAACTTCTAGTCTGTGTGAAGAAACTCTCAATTTACAAAGAGTAAATCTAAATTTATTAATATTGACACGCGTTAAAAAAGGTTTCATATGATTTACTACATAAACATCATCACTATGTTTCTATCTGATTGAGGAAAAATCAAGGTTTTATTTCCTAAAATATTTTGCCCAGGCACAGCAACCATACAGAACCATTCAAAACAAGGCTTTGACAGTATTGCAAGCAATACAGGAGTCCCATAGTGGTGAAAACCCCTACTTGTTAACATTGTGCAATCCTTTCATATTGCCCTTCATCTGAAGATGTATAAAGTTTCATAATCCCATCCAATTTGTCACTGCAATATTAAGTTGATTTTTTTCTATTATTAGTAACATTGACCAGACATTTGACCTCTGGTGAAACAAAACTCATATTGCCCTTTTTGTGTATACCAAATTTCATGAACAAATCTTATGTACTTTTCAAGTAATTGCAGTACTAAGCGTAATTCAATTTTTAGTAACAGCTACCTGACCTTTGAAAAATGAAATGCCATGCATTATCCTCACATTGCCGTTCTTTTGTATACCAAGTTTATGTATATCGAAGTATTTTCAATACTTTCTGATTTATCGCAGGATCCAGTTTTGGCGAACAAACGGACAGACGGAGGGCAAACCTATAGTCCCCTCTGGCGAAACACTGGTAGGGGACTAATAAAAGATATGAATTCACATTTTGAGAAAAACAATGAACTCTTATTCACTACCTTTTGAGCTGTAAAAGCAGGACATACTCCCCACAACCAGCTTTGCTTCAGGATTTCACTGATGCTTGAATCTGAAAAATATTTAATATAGGCCTAGAAGTTTTTCAACAGAACCATAAGATCTACCAGTACTACAGGTAACTAACAAAGCAGAACAGATAAAGCTCTTATCTAATCTGTTTATTTCAAACCAAATTCTCTAACACCATTTAATCAATAAATTAATTTACTGAGAGACAAACTGAATGTATATACAAAATACTAAAAGCACCAAACATATTGCATAAAGCTTGGTCAATTTTACAAATATAGTGAAAATAATGTGTGTTCAATCCAAGCTAAATATGACAAGTGACCTGTAGCTCTTTGACAGCATCATTCATGCATGACAGTAATATGGTAGGGGCATTTGTGTGTTACAGTTTTATTCGATATGAGCATTTCCAACAAACAAGTAATGTTACATTATTTCAAGTACTCAATTAAATCACTCCGAACTCAAATTTCTTTGCAAAATGATATATAGAGTAATACTCAATTGCTCTGACTACAAATTAAAGTGAGTTATAAACCTGAAGATGAACAGATATAAACACACAAACAAATTATTTGTATTGCCCTCCAACAGATAAATAACACAGTCGGCAGTTTGGTGTTAATATATTTTTTTTTCAGTATTGAGAATCAAAACATTCTTTTAAAGTAATAACATCAAAGTTGACCATACAAGTTCCTCACCAAAAAATAATCAATAATGGATATATAGAGAGGCCAATTTTTTTTTAACAAAAGTTGTAAAGAGACCCTAGCCTTTCTGTTTCATTACATGTAAAAGCGTGAAACTGCTTACAACTATGAAACATAAATGATACCCTATGACAAAATGGACTTTTAAATTGTTTCCAAACATCAAATGCAATAACATTTTGGTTCTATATGTCAAGTACAGCAAGTCACTCCTGTCTCTGAACTTGGTTGATATAATATACCATACTTTTAGATATCTTCACACAGAAGTGTCACTCAGTTTAAACACTTGAAAGCACACATCTGAGATTCGAACATGTACTGAAACTCAAAATATCATTGTGAAGAGGCCTATAATATATACAATTGTCAAAATATCATGGTGAAGCAGTCTATATCCAATCACCTAAGGCACTGACATTTAGGTTATTAATCCCCTTCTGCTAGGTTCCCACTATCGTGCGATCCGTCACGAATGCCACGATTGGCCACACGTAGCTGATCGTGGTATTTCTCTGACATTTCAGGCTTGGATATGATGTGATGTGAGTCCATACGTTGTGATACGATGTTTTGCGCTCTGTTGCGATCTGGTTACGATTTGTCAATTATAGGTGTCACGATCTATCACGGTCTAATCTCCAGTTTAGATACGATTACATAAGTTCTGTTGCGATTGTTTCCATCGAGTCCACGATTGGGTCTCGATCTGACACGATCATCACGATCGGGCTCCCCGAAGTAGGATGTTCTATTACGTACAGATTAGGTCCGCTTATCACGAATCAATGCACCCTGTTATGATAGGATACGACTGTGGTTGTGATGTCTTTCACGATCATGATTGATAGAGATCACGATTTGAGCTATGACTGGACCCGAATGATATAGCCTGACTGACTATTTACTTCATTGTTTCTTGAGATCGCAACACATCTTAACAGAGCGTGGTGTTTTTTCTTGTCTACCATCGATCCCGATCACCGCGATTTGGATGTACGGTTAGATACGACTTGTCATGCTTTGTTACGATGCAATAAGATCTGATACGATGATTCTGATAGACAATTGATCGCAGTTTATCGTGTTAATCGCAGAGAATTTTTAAACCATTCAAAATCTTTCTATGATTAACATGATTGCCACGACTGACTTCAAGATCTGATAAGATCTGATAGGATCACCACGACTGGTCCACGATTAAGGCCACGATTTCAATCGTGACGCGAATCGTGATAGTGGGAACCTAGCATTAGTCACTGACATAAGGTATGTGTAGTAAATGCATAGTGTGGACATGTTAAATCACTCAAAGATATTTACTAATGCCTATCGGCACATAATTGAGTAACTTTTGTTATCTTTCAAAGTTTGGAAACCAAATAAAGTGTATCTTTTACCGGTAATATAGCAGAATTCCATCATAGTGGTGGTTCCAACAAATGAAATTGAAATATAGCAGTAGTATGTATCAACACCTATTGTAGTCTTCACATTAGTTTTTGGAAGGACTCGCCTTCATACAATTTCAACTTGCCTGAATCCACCTGAATTTGTCCGAAATGTGGAAATATCTAGACACCACCTTATTAGTTCAAATGATGGTGATGTTTATGTTTTCATCTGCAAAGAAAATAATGTGATTTTGATATTGCTGGGCATTGTATTTACATGGATCGTTTGATTTCATAATTTTGCATCCTTCTTGTACTTGCCCATTCGGGCGGACAGGTCAACATTTTAACTTGCCCGAACATGTTTTTACTTGTTTAGGGCTTTGGGAAAATGGAGTTATTTCGAAGACTGCTATTGAGTGTTTAATCTCGTTGTGTAACAACTTCTGCATCAGAGCATTAATAATACAGTTTTGCCTCAATTGCATATAGATGAAGCATGAGTTAATTTTTGTTATCATTTCTTTCACATGTAAAGGTAAATTAATTTAAAATTAAACACACTATTATGTGAAGTTGGAATAAGACGTCAAATATAGAATAAACTGTTTTATTATAGCAATGTTTTATATGCAGCTTACCATTTGTAATTTCAGAATTTTGCAGAGTAATTAGTGCAATAGACACCTGCATATATAACTGCATCAGTAAAATTGTACCACAAAACTGTATACTTGTATGCATTTACAAAATTTTCACAAAAAAATTGAAATGTGTCCATGCGTGCATGAACACAGTTTATAAATACAGCAAAAATGATCAAAGACACAATCAGTTTTAATGAAAAAGTCATGGAAAATTGCTATTTAAACCAAAAGGATTAACAGAATATAACAAATGTACATAAACAACATGAACTGCTCAGTTTTATGTGAAAAAATAACAAAAATCACGTCCATTCTATGTTTGATGTCTCATTCTAACTTCACATAATACAGTGTTAATTATTATTCTTAAAGAAAGAAAACTTTGACATGTTTAACGTAACAGTTTATTGTTTTACTTAAGATGCAATAATGGATTTACCTTGTTCAGAGTGTAGAAACTAAATTTCTTTTATTTTTTGTTTAATCTGTCATGCAAACATAAAAAACCAAATGGGCTTGATTGAGTGAAACACAAGAGCTTGATTG
This sequence comes from Congeria kusceri, assembly GCA_027627225.1. NCBI lineage: Eukaryota > Metazoa > Mollusca > Bivalvia > Myida > Dreissenidae > Congeria > Congeria kusceri. The sequence goes on along the minus strand of CM051038.1, from coordinate 20,492,299 downwards.
AGTGAAACATATGGGCTTGATTGAGTGAAACACGTGGGCTTGATTGAGTGAAACACATGGACTTGATTGAGTGAAACACATGGACTTGATTGAGTGAAACACAAGAGCTTGATTGAGTGAAACATATGGGCTTGATTGAGTGAAACACATGGGCTTGATTGAGTGAAATACATGGGCTTGGTTGAGTGAAACACATGGACTTGATTGAGTGAAACACATGGGCTTGATTGACTGAGACACATGGGCTTGGTTGAGTGAAACACATGGGCTTGATTGAGTGAAACACATGGGCTTGATTGAGGGAAACACATGGGCTTCATTGAGTGAAACACAAGAGCTTGGTTGAGTGAAACACATGGACTTGATTGAGTGAAACACATGGACTTGATTGAGTGAAACACGTGGGCTTGATTGAGTGAAACACGTGGACTTGATTGAGTGAAACACGTGGGCTTGATTGAGTGAAACACATGGACTTGATTGAGTGAAACACGTGGGCTTGATTGAGTGAAACACATTTGCTTGATTGAGTGAAACACATGGACTTGATTGAGTGAAACACGTGGGCTTGATTGAGTGAAACACATGGACTTGATTGAGTGAAACACATGGACTTGATTGAGTGAAACACGTGGGCTTGATTGAGTGAAACACATTTGCTTGATTGAGTGAAACACGTGGGCTTGATTGAGTGAAACACATGGGCTTGATTGAGTGAAACACATGGGCTTGATTGAGTGAAACACATGGGCTTGACTGAGTGAAACATGAGGGGTCTATATCAAACTATAACTGATTGAGATACTAAATAATTGTTACATCCATAAACAAGATATATAATAATATACCTATTATAAAGAAAATATCAACCAACTTATACTTGCAGTTGCAAGCTATTTTAACAATATTGTATTAACGTACTTGCTTTTTATTGAATAATTCTACTTTACACTGAATTTTTAAGTATTACTACATGAACATTGTAATAAACTGGGTCTATAAACCGTGCCTTAGCCTAGTTTCTTCATTTCTATATGTAATGATATGCAAATCATACAGATAATGTAAAACAACACTGAACCAGTTACAGATCTGGATATATAATTATTATTGTTCAAAGATATTGCTTTTATTGTAAATAACACCTTTATGTGCACAGCCATTTGCACATTGATCTTTCAAACCTTTTAAATGTTTTATGGCAAGTTTCACCAAACTTCCACCCAGATCTCTAAGTAAGAAAGACTCCAACACAGTTGCAGCATATGCTGCATATCAGGTTTAGAAAAAAATATAATGCACATAAAAACATGTGTTCCCACCATTAAACTCTTGTTCCAGTTAGGCTATTTCTTCCAATCCCTACTTCTCTTTATTAATATAAAGTAGGCACCATTTAGCAAGGAAATCATAATTATACCCTACCTCATATTTATTGTCAAGTATACATATTTATATATAAAGGAATATATTATTATAAATTTCTTTAATGTAAATTATGTATACATTCTTAATGTTATGTTTTACACAGTATTCATTATTCAGTTTAATTAATACTGAAATTTGCAGTTAAGGGGAACCAACCCATTTAAAATAATTTACTAGATTTATTCTGCAGGGTTATTTCTCAGAATATTGAGTTCTATACACACTACGGGGTTATTTTATGAATATTGTCAATTTTAAAACATTGATTTTTATAATTAGCACTGTACCCACACTGCCAAGTTTTCTCATTCTATATGTAACCTACCTTTTATATTATAGAAAACTGTTTTTATATTCACACAAAGATTTGTATGTTAAACAGTGTGCTTGGTAGTTGCAACATTACAAATCCCAGCTATATGACCCTCCGGTACACATTTGTTCAAAGTATTCAGGAAGAACTAACTTAAATGGTACAGGGAAAATGTACAAGTAACATCATACTGTACAGTAGGGTTGGAACATTGAACAATATGGCAAAAAAACTGTACTGCAATAGATCTATATTGCAAAAAGAAAAACCCAATATTGCAATATATTGAAATACATATATGAAGATTTTGCACACTGTCATGTAGAATAATTAATAAACTAAGACAAATATGAAGATTTTGCACACTTTCATGTAGAATAATTAATAAACAAACACACACAAAAATTTCATTACATGCATTGCATAAGATCTTCCTTACCCAGGACCATATTTGTGCATTGTATGATACAGTAAGAATAATGACTTTATGTAAATGTTTTCTCTTTTTGTAATTTATCATGAATTATTATAGTACAAAAATGTTGCTGTCCTACGGTACGGCACAGCCTGCCAGTGCCACTGGAAGGCCTTTTAAAGTAAATGGTCCATCGCCTAAACTGACATTAAAACAACTATTCATAGTCATAGAAATCTACTTACAGTTAGGCCTATGGGACATATCCCTTTATAACACAAAACCACATCAATCAGTCAAAAATAAAAGTCACTGAGAAAGGATCTAACGTCTACACTTCCACGAACACCATTTTAAGATTAAGCAGTTAATAATGGTGGATTTATAACTAAGGGAAGTTACTAACGTGGGCTTAAAATGATCTCAAAAAAGAGAAGCACTGTCAAAACTGACCAGAAATTCAAGTTTTACACATGAGTTTTAAAATCATAGGAAATTAACTCATCCATCGTTTATGCCAAAGGCCAGCCAAGAGAATTTTCTATGATTTTAAACACGATTTTGTATACATCAATGTAATGAGTTTGTTGAAACATGACAACATAAAACTATACACTACAGCAAAGAACGCAGAGATGAACAAACTTTCCGTTAACAATACTCTTTTTTATATCAATTAGTATTATTGTTTAATTTATCAATAAGAATTAATGTTTACCTTCATAATCAGATCCCGGTTCCGACATTTTGGAACTTGCCACATGGTGGGAAAAATCTTCTATACGCATGGACAACGGAAGGCGATACTACGATAATGAAAACGCGACAGTACGATGATGATAACGCGACAGTACGATATGGTAATGCGACAGTACGATGGTGAAAACGCGACAGTACGATGATGAAAACGCGACAGTACGATGATGATAATGCGACAGTACGATGATGATAACGCGACAGTACGATGATGATAACGCGACACGCGACAGTACGATGATGATAACGCGACAGTACGATGATGATAACGCGACAGTACGATAATGAAAACGCGATAACACGACAGTACGATGATGATAACGCGACAGTACGATAATGAAAACGCGATAACACGACAGAACGACATTACGATGGTGAAAATGCGACAGTACGATGGTGATAACACGAAATTATATCGCATTATCATCATCGTACTGTCGTAGTATCGCGTTTTCGTTATCGTAATGTCGCGTTATCATCATCGTGTTGTCGCGTTTTCGTTATCGTAGTATCGTGATTTCGCGTTTTCATCATCGTACTATCGAGTATCGCGTTTAAGATGAACCCATTCATAGGCGATGGCCCTAACGGGATTCCGTATTATTTTGAATACATCAAACGGCAAGCCATCGACAATCGTGTACATCAACGCTGACGTCATAAGAGTCTGTGACAACTAAGTCATTGCTATAAGAGACGATTTTCCAAAGCAGGTACGACAACAATGACGTAATAAGAGTAGGTGACATCTTAGTCTGACCTCATTCCTATAAGAGACGATTCTCAAAGCATGTACGACAACGCTGACGTCATAAGAGTCTGTGACATCTTAGTCTGATCAAATGTTTATAAGAGACGATTTTCCAAAGCATGCACGACAACGCTGACATCATGAGAGTCTGTCCTCATTGCTATAGAGATTTTCCAAAAATGTAAAACAACGCTGACGTCATGAGCGTCTGTGACATCTAAGTCTGACCAAATTGATATAAGAGAAAATTTTCTAAACCATGTACGACAAAGCTGACGTCATGCGGGCCGGTGACATTTTAGTCAGACCTCACTGCTATAAGAGACGATTTTCCATAGTTGTTTATACCAAATATCATTGCAAAATACACCGTTCAGTCATCTAAAATGTCCTGTACTTCATTTACCCACTACAGTAAAAACCGGTTACTGCGACCTAATTTAAAACTGAATGATATATGGTAAACCCAAACCGGCTTCATATTTGTACTTCCTGTTTAAATCCACCCAGGTATCTGATATAAAGCATGATGTCTCAACGGCTAATTTGCGCTCTGGGTACACAGGCGATTCTCAATCTATCTAAAGGAGCATTCCGGAGTTAGTCGATGTATCACGATTGGGCTGATTTGCACAAGCCTACTGACTATAACCGGGATCATGTGGCCAGAGATAGATAAGACTTATACCAAGCAAATATTTTTAAACAAGTGAACTGATTGTAACGGAGTGTGTTATATGGCTAGAGATAAGACTTCAACCACTGAACCAGGTAAATATTTTTAAATAATAACAAATACACGTACTTTGATTGTAATTGTTTGCTTTGACTTTTTATTTATGATTTATGTGTGTATTATCATGAATAAAACCTTGAAATATATGAATGTGGCGTGTCGTGGGGAAACCGGGCTTTATGCCTGTGCGTAATGTGTCGCTCCGGATTAGCCTGTGCAGTCCGCACATAAAGTGCCGTCCTGGATTATACTGTGCGGACTGCACAGGCTAATCCGGGACGACACATGCATTAAGGCTGGTTTTCCCACGACACGCCCCAAATCTACACGCTGCTTAATGGAACATATGAAGTTCAATGAACACCATGATATGCAATACATATTTTATCTACAGGTATAGTATATTTTGTGCACTAAATTATAACTGAATACAGTTAAACTGCTTATTTGACAAGATTAAACGGTAAGATTTATACTGAATTGAGTTTACTAACTAATCAACTTTGCACATGATTTTGTGTCGCATACTGCTTATTTAAGGCAAGCAATGTGTTCCTTGCCTTAAGTAATGGATATTGAGTTGTTAATAGGAAATGCTCTAATGTTCATGCATCTGTAGTAGCATAACAATTTATATTTTATTAAATGGAATTATACCAGCTCAAATTGATTTTTTTTTGCTTTTCCCATTGGCTCACGGGTCAAACGAAAACAAGTGGTATGCTTTATTAATTAGATGCACACACGTCTATTTGAACATGTTATTTACTATTGAATCATTATCAGAAAATAAATAAATATCGAAACCCATTTTTAATTGACATGAAATTCACCCAAATCAATTTATTATGATGTATGTAAATACCATAAATTCAATCTTAAAGTTATAAAATCACTATGTTTGAAAGTATCAATATGTTTTAACATCGATTTCCAAAACGCAGTTTACCAGTGTTATTTAACATGAACTTCACTTCCTACACTGCAATCGGTCGTTAGTAGTGTAATTTATGTTAGCTTTATTGAGAGAAGGATCACTTTGACATTGTGCAATATCACCGATTAATCAATATTTGTGCATGTACATGAACTCGGTTAATCGCACTGTTATATACGTATATAACTGACATATGCTATTTAACTTGATAAATAGCACATTTTTTAAAGTGTTAATTATAGTAGGGATAATGGTAAATAAAAAGAGCAAAACGCATAATAATGCGTCAACATGCTTAAATAGATGTAATGCGTTTCACGTGTTCTATATGTTTTAACACAATCTACCACATTATTATGTCACATGACATGTTCATAACAATGTGTATCGACACTTCGAATAAATAATGTTTATTTAGTTTCTCGACTCTTAATGAAGCGTTGGTGGCATAATCTATTTTATCTATTTACCTCGTACAATTCTTTATTTAATAATGAAGAACGTTTTGTTCCAGTACATGTATGATCCGTATCAGGATCGTTATATGTCTGCTTTACATATACAACTGATTCATTTTTGTCATCAGTGACATTTTTGTTTTAAATCGCATATCTGTAAACAGGTCTTATTAAACCTGACACTCCCGTGTTTTTTATGAATAGGCGTGTATTTTGAAATCCTTGTTGTGTTAAGCTGCTATATATCACGTTCATACGTATACAAATAATGATATTTCGACATATCTGTGTAAGGTTGCAAATCAGTAAAGTTGTAAATAAATTGGTGGATTAACGTTCGATTTTATGACTGGTAAACATTTTCTCATTACAGCTCATAGTAACATACAGTTCATTTTCTAGAAAATGACTTTACAAGGAAATTAATTTTATCTGTTGAGCAGTTGAAATATAAAATATATTGTAAATATAATCAGTTAGGAACTTCAGATCTTTGTGTGCCGATTTACAGATTTATGCATATCTTTTTATATGCTCTATTTTTGTTACTAGTATTATGTCCATGTCAACAACGATGTAATCCACATAAAGCACATAATGTTGTTAATTTTGAGATAATTTCTTATAATAATAATAACAAATTTCTTCAGTGTCCAGTTTTTATTTGTTTCACATTTATGAACTGGATCGGGTTAAGCAGAATTTTACCAGTACCGCATTAAAGATGTTTTAAAAAGGAAAACCTAAAACTAGTTCACATATAATCGTTCGGCGGTTGCACTATGCATTTTATCGATGCACCGTTAAATTATTGATTTATTTTGGACTCTGGGCCAAGTGTGAGGTTCGGGCGCCCGCAAACCGATTTAAACCCCCTGTGCTTTGCATTAACCGTTCCAAGGCGGTAACCGAAGTTTTTTATGCTCCCCGAACAAAATTCTGGGGAGCATATATAATCGCCGTTTTTGTCCGTCCGCCCTTCCGTCCGTCCTTTCGTCCCACTTACTTATGGGCTATTTCTCAGCAACTAATGGTCGGAATTCAGTGAAACTTCATGGGAAGCTTCAATACCAGGATGAGGTATGCACATTACCACGACATTCCGCTCTAATGATTTTTCTTGAAGTTATGGGACTTTGATGATTTATGAAATTAGTATATAGTGTGCAAGTTTTGTCCGGGCTATTTCTCAGCAACTACTGGTCAGATTTCAATGAAAATGTATGGGAAGCTTCATTACTAAGAGGAGGTGTACATATATCCATGATGATCCAGTGATTTTTATCGGAGTTATGGGACTTTGAAGATTTTTGAAATTAGTTTATAGTGCACAAGTCTTGCCCAGGCTATTTCTCAGCAACAACTGGCGAATTTTCAATACAATTTAATGGGAAGCTTCATTGCCTAGAGGAGGTATGCATATTACAAGGCATTCCGCTTCAATGATTTTCACAGTGTTATGGGATATTATAAATTTCATTTGTGTTGTGGCTATTTCTGTGGAACTGCATTCATAAATTAATTTAACCTTGATGGAAAGGTAAATATCTGTGATGAAATAACCACATTACAGTAATGATTTATCACTTTGATTTATGTTACCTTTTGCGCCTTTGATTTTTTTTTAAAACTTTGCTTTATCTTGTAACCGTCTGTTCATACGGTAGTTTTGTGGAATGCTCACATACAGTTTAATGTCAGATTTAGTCATGCAGTCCTAGTGATTTTTAGTCATGTTAAAATCTCTGCTCTTCTCATTGCATTTATATGGCTTGACAAAGCTTGACAAAGCGCATTTGGGATCATCCATCAGCTTCACTGATATCCTTGTTATATTTGTGTTTCGTGTTTGTTACATATTTTTGTATTGTGCGTTGTTGTGTTGGAAATCGGTCACTTGCCTTCAATATTAAAAGCACCTTGTGTTGTTTATAAGACTCCTATCTTGCTAATGCAGCTGGAGTTTCGCTTTGTTCATATTCATATATCATAGTATTGTGTAGTAAAAATTTAAGTGATTTTGTCAAGCTGTGCAAGTAGATGTCAGGGAGAAATAATTTTGCTTTGTTAGGTGCGTAATAATGACTGGGCGTTGATTTAGGATCGAAAATACGCCTGCACGACGATATTTGATATATATTTGTTTAACGAAAACATTTCTGTCTGAAGGTTATGTAAATTACTGATATGTTAACTTGTTTATTCCGGAATTAGTGTATGCTGTTAAATGGTTTGTGCATGGTAAAGAAGATCAGTAGGTAGATCATAAACCCGACAACAGATAGAGTTTCACATTCGTTTAGATAGGCGAGAAATTAAACCTCTTTCTTTGCCGTAGACTATACATGTACCAATATATTTGCAGTAACAAAAGGGTTACATCGTTATATCCCCTCATAATTTACTTGCTCTTCCAACTTCAACACCCGTACTTATATACACGTGTATGTATGACCTTATGATATAAATGTAATGTAGTTAGCATTTAATTTATAACAACAAAGATCCACAGGAAAACAACAGGGTGAAGCAAACAGCCGGGTGCTGCACCCAGCTCATTTTTGTTTTCCTCTTCTGCCCCTCTGGGTTGGTCAACACAGACATGTTGAATATCGTTAAATATAGTTTTGCAAATATGCAATGGCGAATTAAATGACTATGTTTAAATACCATTTTAGAGGCATAACTAGAAATGTGTCCGTAGGACACGGATGCCCCCACCGTCAGAAAATATGCACCAAATAGAGGTGCATTTTTTCTGACATCAGAGGAGTTTTGTAAAAGACCCAGGTGCACAAGTTCACATGCTGCTTAATATGTTTAAAAAGTTTCATCACTCTAACAATAATACGTTTTGAGTTACGTGCGACACAATTCCAAAAATATCATTTTCTCTAAAAAGGGCCATAACTCCGCTGATGTCGGAAAAAAATGCACAAAGTACCCAGGCGCACAAGTTCACATGCAGATTAATATGCTTATAAAGTTTCACCACTCTAGCAGTTATCCTTTTGAGTTATGTGCGACACAAAAATCCGACGGACGGACGGGACGGAGGGACGGATGTACGGACGGACGGATAGACAGATGGTCAAGGGCAAATCTATATGCCCCCCTCTAAAGTTGGGGCATAAAAACTGATAAAAAAATTGGATTTACCATAAACCGGGTCCAGCTTTCCACCCTTTTGAGCAGCACCCTGTACCCTTTCTGATTGTAGATCTTTCCCAACAGATATACCATAAAGTATGTACCGTAGTACCATTAAGTATCTTCTATTAAAATAAAAATACCTTTTTATATCTATATAGAGAACTACTATGTTAGCTATTTACATGCAGACCGAACCAAGTAGAGCTGCTTTAAGGGCTGGAAAAGGATGAGTAAGGAAAGGACATCTCCACTTCCGAAGCCGAGGGTAACCAAGACTTCGGGCAGTAGAAATGCCCAACAACCAGTAAGTTAAGGGGACTCATGCACAGATTGTTGTGTTTTGCTAAATATCAAGAAACATCTTCACTTCAAAACTAAAGCATGTTGACTAAATAACCAAAATAATACAACGAAACAAAAGCGTTTCTATTTTTTGTTTACTTATAAACGCCACATTATTTCGAAAATATTTCTGAGACAGGAATGTTATTTAGCTCCTTTATATATGCATGTAATGTATTTTTCTGGAATCGGTGAAGTTCTTTTTAATTATCAAATTTAGCAAATATGTAATACCGTAGATACTTTAAGGTTATAACATTTATACTAGATTTACACATCAAAAGAGGGCTGCTCGAAATGTTTTGATATTATATACTGATATTTTTAGCATGGCAATGCCTGAAGTGAACTAAAGTACGCTGACACTTACGTCATGTTGCATAAGAACTGCAAAAATAAATTAAATGAAATTATGATTTTCTTGCAGATACAAATACATTCTCTGACTGAAGCAAGTACGAAAGGGCCAGAAAGCCAACAACGTGAGGCTGATGCTGGAGACACCGTAACTGATACAGGCAGTGATCAGAAAGATTCAAAAACTGTTGTGCCAAGTGAAAAGAAGCACAAAGTAACATACGTTTAATCTATTGATCTAAGTAAACACATATTTATTAAAAAAATAACGTATTCACTAATACCTCACGGCAATTTAAAACAATCCATTACAATTCGCTTGTTTATTCAAGTATAATCAATCTTGTGCTAGGTTTGTTTTAATTCACGAACGCCTTGAAGCTAATTACTACATGTATACCATTAATTGTGAATGGTGGATTTGGATATCTGGTTATTTATGAAAGGCAGTAGATGCTTTCAGCAAATAATTATACTTAAAATAACAATTTACGTTATTCGCTATATTCAATCAATTGGTTAATAAAGAAGTAAAATACGCGTATGTTAGTGTGATATGTGTCAATTCTCCATTACTTCAAATCTTTAATATTTGTCGTTTTATTTAGCTGCCGATTTATTTTCTGGATGAGTCAACCAGAGATCCGGCGGAACGCGTCCATGATCACGCAGAGCATGTGGATGAGGTTTCAAAAGATTTTCATTCATATTGCACCAAATGCCACAAGTAGTACAAACCACAAACGGAAATCTTTAATACTTTATTTTAGTTTAAATTAGGGCTGTAGTGATGATTGCTTAAATCCATAAATTGAATGCGTGTAATTTTTAATTTTGTCTTCTATTTTTCTTATTTACAAAAACAATACACTGTTACGGTATTTTGCACACATAAAATTAAAATGTTGCATTAAAAAATACAATTTTATAGTTTAACTGTTTATTCAAATAACCTAACGATTTGTGAATTGGTATACACGTTTCAATTTAACGTAAGCACTTAACAAGTAATACGTTGGTCAAGGGACTAAAATACTAGCATAACAAACGAGCTTAATTTCCATAACACGATTCTTTTATAGGCTGCACATCTTCAAACATCTACAACTGGTGCCGACCACATGCAAATTAATAACCGCGGTGACTTAGATAGCGGTAAAAATGTCAATGTAAGCAGCCGCGACAGCACGGGTGTTGAACCCTACACAGTTGGCATTAGCGTAGGACGAGATGAAAAGGGTTCTGACAACGCGTCACTCAGTACTGGCAAAGGAGACAGCATAAGTGACCAGGAAAAAACAGACAAAGGCCGCAACAGACAACCAGATGATGACCAAGGCTACATTGACTGTGGATCAGCACCTCAACTTAGGAAAAGTCCCCAACAAGTGTGTAGACTTGTGTACAAAACTGCAGTGTGAAAACTATATAAATACTTCAAATACTAAAATTAGTGTGTAAACATCATATCTTCAAATTTAAAGAAAAGCATTTACCTATACTCCGTATATACCGTAGTGTTGTTGTATATTAGAAACTGCAACTTTAAATGTATACATTAAGATAGAAAACAATACTACTACTGGTGACTCTATTTACTTTTCACTGAATTGAAAATGATAATTTTCATGAACATTTTAATGATTTGACTTCAAATCTGCTTTGTACACAAAGTTCTCCATTTCTTGAAATAGTCAAAACTACAAATGCACCAACAATGTTCGACGTCTTACCAATTTACTTAATCATTAAATGTTGATTTAATCGCTATTGTCTTTTATTTCCACAGAAAATCGACAAAAGCAACGAAGGATATACTCTGGTTGACCAATCCCGAAAGTCTCTGAGGGAAAAAACAGAGTTTTTCAAATCTCAAATTGATAAACAGGTAATCGAGCGGACGACTTTTCCCGCCCAATGAGAGAAGTTTTTATTCATAAACAGGTCCCATTTTCGCAATTACACAGGCCTACATGAAAACGTATTCAGATTTCATCCAATCATAAATGAAAGTATGTAATAGAACGTGTAGCTTTTTGTTCATAGCAATTTACATCAAACTTTTCTTATCTAGTCCAATGTGGATTTGAACTTTTCATTTATTGATTATTTATTTGTGCATGATTTGTGGTTTATTCCTCTGTATTATTTTGTGATTGAAATACCATAAGATATGAGGCAGTTTTTTTTCTTCTTTAGAATAGTCATCACACGGTATTCCCGTTAATATTTCCCTCGATAGTTTCAATGGTCAATTATCGAGGTCATTGAGAATATTATGCTCAGAGTGAGTTTTTTTGCGACAGGTCAGTGAAGCTGTACCAGAAGAAGTTTTTCGTCCTAGAACAAAAACATCACGCACCCAGACTAATCCAGGAAAAACTGACAATGGCCAAAATAGGAAAACGGATGACATTGAGTCCATTGACAGTGGGCCAGCATCAAAACCAACAGAATGGAGACAAAGGCCGCAAAATGTACGTGTAACACCTCTGGAGTTTCTTTTAACTATCTTTCGTGAACACGTTTACAAAGTTTTAAAATAATTGTTATTTTGAATCAGTCGATAGCAACATTGTGCTTTTTAGATTGTGAACTATTACGACGATCATTCTTTCTGCGAACGAAATGTTGGTCAAACTGGTGTCAACTTGATTAACTTTGTATATGAAGATTTTAAGTAAAGTTTTGTTTTAGGTACTATTTCAGGATCCATACTTATTGGTTCTTTGAATTATATGAAGTACATATAATACCGCACTAGGATTTGACCTATAAATATCTTATGTCGTAATTTAGTTCAAGAAATGTCGATGAAATAATATATGCGTGTTTTGCTACAAAGGTCGATCAAAGAGACAAAGGTGTTGCTGACTTATCCCGAAGGCCGTTGAAGGAAAGACAGGAGTTTTTCGAATCTCAAATTGATAAACAGGTAAGGCTTTTCTGACAGTTTTAATGCCATAATTAATTTAGAACACCATGCACTCAGAAGACTTATGTAAATTTCTTTAAAACAAAACATGCCATTAGTCTATATCTTTGTAATTTATTGTTTAATTACAGTAAGCATGTTTAATATTATTGACTCAAGAATTTGCATGAAAATATTAGTTGCGTTTTACTCTACTTAATAAATATTCGAACACATGTAACGGTAATATTTATGTTGATATGTGTGATTCCGAGATATCAATCAAAATTTGTATATTTTGTAAAAATTATTGAGGTCTTGCTATATTTTATGTTCTTGGTGTGTGTTTTGTTTCGGACAGGCCAGTGGCGTGGTAGATTTACAAGCATCAGGTATTGTGCAGCGTCCAGAAAGGCAAGGAGGTGGAAGTTTGCGAAAGTCAGTTAATATTTTTGAAAGCAAAATTGAGGCCAGTAACAGACAAGAACATGACAGCAAACAACAAGCCGAGGTGTTTGTACAATCCAAACGGGTTTCAACTGACAATAAAGTAGCCAGATATGAACGTGAAGGAGACTTGCTGTGTGAAACAAAGGAAGCATATGCGGCGACTTCCAAAATATGGATGAGCGAAAGCGGGAATCACATGTCTGAGGTATTAGACAAGCTTTGATTACTAAGCCTTTATGCATTGACAGTTATGCATTCGGAAATGTTTGCATACGTATTGTCGGCATTTAATCAGCTTTTTATAACATTACGTTGTTTATAGATATTACATTTGAAGAGAAATAAATAGTGGGTTTTATTGGCATTCAGAGTCATAAGCTTATATTAAATTAATACCAGCATAGACCTTCGACACACAGCCGAGATTTACCTGTTATCGGTAATCAGTAATCAGTAATCGGTTTTACTTCCTAGCACTGGAACTTCTCAGGGTCGTACGTTTTAAGAACAAAATTACAACAGAAAAAATACATTAAGTTGTGTTAATGTTTTCTATCGGTTTGTGAAAAAAAAATTGTATGAAACAACTGTAACAATGTTAATGAAAAACACGTTAACGACAGACACCTGTACTGAACAAGTAATTTGTTTGTTTGTTTGGATTTTTCGCCGTATTCAACATTATTTCAGTCATATAACGGCGATCAATTAACCTACTCACACTTTTCCTGGGTAAGCTGGTTTACCAGTACTGAGTGCACATACTTATGAAAGTAACTGACAACTGCCCTACTTGAATCAGAGGTAGGGGGAGAATGGCCTTAGAAATAATTTCATGACCAATCCCCACACAAGTTATGTGACCGGGCTGGGAATCGAACCCGCGATCCTCGGATTTGTAGTCCAGCGCTCTACCAACTGAGCTATCCGGCCCGATTTGCAAATCAGTACTTTACATTATTATTAGAAATCCCATTATTTAGAAATCCCAATCACAATTTAATTCAGATTTTATTTCTGATGTTTGATATCCGATAATTACTTTGTTTCTATACTAGTAGCATGTAAACTTGAAAACTATCCTTATCGTGATGTGATGATAAATTTCACATTTAAACATATAGGAAATGAAAACATACATGAAAAAGTCTAATGCTATGGTGACTGTTGCCATTGACTTCGGAACGACGTACAGTGGGTGTGCCTATTCTATGCGAGACAATCCTGGCAAAATATACATCCTCAATTTTAAGGAAGGCCTTAGTCCGAAAGTGAGTACAGCCCATTTAACGATATTTTTTCTTATTAAATTGTTCTGTAATATAAATTGCTTTTAATTGTTAAACACAAGTATATAAACACCATTAGTTTGAAATAAACTACATGCATCAGTGAAAATATACCGTCTTTCGTCCTGCCATTGTGTTAGTTCGAGATTATATGTCATTGTGTAAGTTCGTGCACAAATAAAATTCCAACGTTTCATGTTATCGGTTCGGAACACAAAACAACAACGAATATAGAGTTTCAATAAAATGACAGACGGATTTGTTAGGTAGAGCAAGTACAATCACCAAAGCTCTCTTATTTATATTTAATTATAGCTTTACAAATGGTCCAAGAATCACTCGCAATGAGCGGGAGTGCAGACGAAAGAACATTTAATCTGCAATATTCACTGTCACTGCTCTCCCGTTAATTATTGAAAGCCTTACATGTGGCATTGTCTTTAGTTTTTAACACTTCCTCGGGGACTTTCATCACTTAATTTTTAAAGTCTTGTATGTAACAGTTCTTCTTCAAAAACATTCAACCATTGAGTTGCAGACTCCAACAGCTATACTGTATGACCAACACGGAAAGAGACATTCCTTTGGTTATCAGGCTCTGGAACACTACGCGGGCCTATCTTCAGCAGACGAGCGATACATTTGGAGGTTGTTCGAACGGTTTAAAATGAAGCTCTTCACTCGAAACGAGGCAAGGCTCCTGGTTCATATACATTTACATATTCATATACGTATTACATGTACATGTATTATATATACTCGCATCAAAGAAAGTGACATCGTAATTTGTGGTAAAAATGTATTTGATTCCAGTGTAACACTGTTCTATAACCACCCAAATACGCTTCCAACTTTGGAAATTACATACCTGCGTTGAATGTTATGCAAAACATACAATTTTACTAAAGCATCGATTAATTTTATTACATTTTTCAGACAATAAGCAGAGACGTTCAAATTACCGACAACCATGGAAATAAAAAGTTGGCTCTTGATATATTTGCTGATGCACTTAGGTACATTGCCGAACATATTACGAAGCAAATTTACGAACGCGTACCAGATTTTGACGATGACATACACTGGGTGATAACAGTTCCTGCGATATGGAGTACCATTTCCAGGACATTCATGCGGGTTGCGGCACAAAAGGTATGTGCGCGTTGATATGGAAAGCATATTTTAGCAACAATCACCCATTGCTATTAAGGATTTTGTTTGCAAAACTACGTGTACCAGCAAATATGTTAATATTTTTACAAATTCCCAACAACAATTATAAGTACATGCCTGCTATCGATTGTTTTTATTTCCTTTAATATTTCAGACATGTTTTGAATTTATGCAGTTCTGTAATTGTAAATTCTAGTACAGCTAATCCTAACATGAGCGAAGTTATGGCTTTTTTTTACATATTTGATTGATTTCAACCGAAATTTTGTTTTTTCTAGGCTGGTATCTCAAACGAACGCTTATCTTTGGCGCTGGAACCAGAGGCTGCTGCAATATTATGCAAATGCGAATCATCTTTACAATTACAACCAGGCAAAAGATTCATGATTGTTGACATCGGAGGTAATGTTCTGGCATATCATTCATGACTGCTGACATCGGAGGTAATGTTCTGTGCATATCATTCATGACTGCTGACATCGGAGGTAATGTTCTGTGCATATCATTCATGACTGCTGACATCGGAGGTAATGTTCTGTGCATATCATTGATGATGTCATGTTTGTTGACACTGGAAGTGATGTTCTGTCCACATCATTAATGATTGTTGACATCGGAAGTAATCTTCTGTGCACATCATTCATGATTGGTGATATCGGAAGTTATGTTTTGTGCTACTACTTAAACAACATTACGTTTATTGTACATTTTGTCAATTTTTAGCAATACATAAAACTTTATTATAAGACGGAGATTTTTATGTGAAAACAAAAACTTATAAATTAGCTACTTCCGCTGAATCGTGTACGGTTATTAAAATGAAAGTTGTTTATTTTGTTGGCGCATTAACTTGCAGGTGGAACTACGGACATAGCTGTATGTGAAGTCAACGAGGACACGTCTCTCAAAGAGCTCCATCAGCCTTCCGGTGGTGATTTCGGCGGTATAAATGTCGATGAACAATTCATCGAACTGTTTATAGAAATATTTGGAGAGGACGTACTAACCGAATTCAAGGACAAACACACCAAGTTATATATGGAAATGATGACTGATTTTGAATATAAAAAGCGCTTATTTGATGGAACCAACAAATGTAAGATCAAGGTGGATCCACTTTTACTGACATTATATAGTAAGGTGAATGGTCGAGATGTGGTATCTCTCCTACAAGAATCGCCTTTACTGACCAAGAGGGTTATTTGGAAATACGGACAACTCATTTTGTGCACCGAAACTGTGAAAGACTTCTTTGATGTTGTGATAGAAAAGATACTTGCTGCTATTAAAATTATAACAGCAAAAGTAGACAGAATTGATAGCATTGTATTAGTAGGAGGGTTCTCGGAATCGCCCTATCTTCGTAGCCGATTGGAAAAAGCATTTCCAGGTAAGATACCCAAAGTAGAGGATCCAGTTCTAGCGGTAATAAAAGGAGCAGTGCTAATTGGAAGGGACCCTTATGCAATTGCCTCGCGTGTTTGCGAATACACTTACGGGGTAGCAGGAACGATGAAATTCAAATCACACCACCCCAAGCAATATAGGTTTTACGTCGATGGTGTAGCAATGTGCGATAATTGCTTCTACAAGCATATAGAAATCGGTACTGAAGTCAGTGTACACGACGAACAACATGCTGTGGAACACGAGTATTTCCCGAGCACCATCGACCAAAAACATGCTATCCTAGAGGTGTACGCGAGCACCGAGAGAAACCCTGAGTATATCGACCACACATGTCACTTGGTGGGCTTCATAAAGGTGGATATTGACCCACGGGGGGACTTTTGGTCAAAGATCTTGGTTAAGATGGTCTTCGGGGGAACTGAAATTAAAGTTGTGATAACGGACGTGAAGAATGGAGATGTTCAGCGAGGGTCGGTCGATTTCTGGGGTTGAACGGCGCTCTACGTAAGAGGATTATTGGAGGGAGTAAATACTCCTTTAAAAGTTGTAAAGTAAAATAAGAAATGGTGGTAGCAGTAAGCATTAATATTCTAGACGGGATTCATGATTGATTTTGAAGCGACACATACTGAATTTATAACGAGTCTCTTGAAATATATTGGTGGAAATATAGGACATGTAAATATGGAAATAGTTTTGTGTATTTGCCAATAAAAATACCTCTTTACTTTTGAATTAAAGGAGTACCAGTACACATTAACTAAAAGCTTATATACAGCACGGAGTAATGTTTGACGCCCACTGCAAAGGGAAGCTATACGAGTACCGGGTATATCTTGATAGGAATAATGGTTTTGACCCTTGTTAAATGGCAGAAACTTGGGTGTCCAGACTGGTAAAAACGGATGTGGTAACTGTGAAACAAAACGCACGAGGATTGTCATTCCAATAAAAAATTAAATGTTCAAAACTATACAGATATCATGACCAAGATATAATGTTCACACACTATAGGACACTGCCAAACGTTGCTTGGGTTTCCATTATAAGTGACTACTTTCGTTATGATTGTGTGATAATTAGTTAAAATGACTGTTTTACAAAGACAAAAATACGTTTTGATTACTCTACAGTTTTATTCAGGAAGAAGGCAATTGTTCACGAATCTACAGATTCATCATAACTAAGTTACCTTTGTACATAGAGTCCCCTATACTAATGCACTAACAGCAATAACATAGTTTTTACATAATCAGATAAACAGGTTCACTTTTATCAGTTTTTACATTGTCAATGTTATGTCTTCATACTGTCTGTGCATACTTTATACAGAACTTTATATTACAAAATTAATATAGATATTTCCTGTGCCATTGCTGTTGTATTGTTATTTTAAGTACTGCAAAACCATTAATAATCGTGGGGCACTAATTTTCGTGGATTTCGAGGATGGAACGATCCACGAAATTAAGTTTCCAACGAATAATTATTCGGCTAGCTATTTTTTTCGGCCGATTTTGCGCTCTAAGATGTGGTTTTCTGGTACGTATACCTACCTGAAGACAATGTAAATATAATGTTTATAGTAGTTAAATGAATTATAAGAGTTGTTTATGATAAATACATTACCTCAAACATGATGTGCATTTATATAATAAATGAAACAGTTTAATATCCACTTTATTGTTTTGTGACAAGTAGCCGCTACATAATCTGCATACGGTATCCGGACAAATGCCCTCCCGGACATATGCCCTCCCGATTATTTTTAGTCTGGCGGACATATGCCCTCCCGGACATTTGCCACCACGGACACATGCCCAGAGGCGGCCTAAGTGTTTTAGTGTCGTATGTGAAGCATCTAATGCACTGCATCTCGGTTGAACGTCTCAAGCGATAGACGAGTTACGAGAGGGCCAGTGTCCGGGTTGTGTATTAACAGGAGGGCATGTGTCCGGGGTGGCAAATGTCTGGAAGGGCAGATGTCCGACTGACTAACAATAATCGGAACGGCATATGTCCGGGAGGGCATGTGTCCCACATTCTCTGCATACACTCCAAACGAGGCTCCGGTGTAATATACTGTGCACCGTATTGACACTTGACATATCCGATGTATCTGCCTATGCAGTAACGCTGTATATGCACTGCTATCTTCTTTCAGATAAACTAGTAAAGATCTATGTGCATTGTAAACACTCTCCATGCAAAAAGCGTAGACCACGTTTTACGACTTCGGTTTTTGGCAGACGACGGGCCCATTGTTTAATTCAAACATTTGAAGTCGGACCCTACCTCCCACAGTGACGTGCCGAGTTTATTTCATACCAAGGGTCCATTGCTTAATTGCCAGGTCGATAATGGGGCCTACTTACCGCGGGGACGCTCCGTTTATGACCGTAAGGTGTTACAAACAGAAAACAACGATACGAATGACGCATTTCTAGATGTTTTTTTTTTATAAAATTGAAAATCCACGAATTTAAATGCCGACGAATATACATGGTTTTGCAGTAACTGGTGCTTTCTCTGTGAATGGTCTGTACATTGTTTATTATGCAATGTATTGTGACTATTGTCTTTTATGCACTGTATCTGGCAACTGTACATTTATTATATATAAATTAAACATATATATTACTTATAATAAAACATGTTTCCAAAAATTATTAAAGTTCTACCCACATCTACCTACATAACTATTTGTAGAGAATTACAAAGATTGTGGTTCATGATTAAGAAATAACCATATGTTCCAATATCTACTGTGTAGCAACAACCAGGGTAAGACAAAGGATCGGAAAAAGTACAGTATAATTATTTTATGTTCATGATGTATATGCCCTTTATGCTTCAAAATAAAGCTTTGAAGTTACATGATTCAAAATAAGGCCTTGAACTAAAAAAATATCCAATATTTTTGTTGTCTAGGCACAAGATAAGGCACTGTACTATATTTGTACATGTTTATATGCATTACACATACAAATTAAATCCATTGTTATATGTTATCACCAGTATACTGACAGTAACAAATAAATGTCATTAACTGATTATATAAAGACAATGCTCAAAATGATCGGATGACTGACAATGAAGTCAAAGATCGAAAACTAGAAATGTGTCCAAACAGATGCCCCCACCTATGCAGCCATTTCCACATGGCGTCGCTTTTTCTGTATGCATACAACTTATTTTTGCAAAAGGAGAATTGTCCTTTTATATTGTACTTTCTGTTAATGTATTATCTTATTCTCTGAAGTAATTTGAATATCACAAAACAGTTTTAATCCTAGGGAAAAAATCAATAAAGGGTAGTAATTAAAACTGTTAGGCAATTATGAATTATGGTTCTTGTATGCTTCACTTACTCTTGCAATCTTAAATCATTCTGTGCAAAATCAACAAAATGCCTTTTATCATTTTTGAATTATGCTTAGCACACTCATGAATAAAGGGAAGTAATTCACTAACTTCACAAGTCAGGTTCGTGCATGCAACACATCTGGTGATAATTTCTGCCAATTTATCAGAAAATTCCTGCACGCATGACAATATTATACCCTGGAAAATTAATTGACCTCTGACCTTGATTAATGACCTTGACCCTTCAGCTACAGACCTGGTTCTTGAACGCCACATGGCATCTCATAATGCTTACCACTTCTGCCAAGTTATTTGAAAAGTTTTCATGCCCGACAAAATTAAGCTCCAGACAGAATCCATGGACTTAATTCTTATACTTGACCTTAGACCTTCAGTGTGACCTTGACCTTGGACCTAGTTTTTGCAGGCGACACATCATCTTACAATGGTTATCACTTCTGCCAAGTTGAAAATCCTTTGAAAATCCTGCAATAATGTACAGAGTTATTGCCAGGACAAAAATCTTAACATATATACATATACTTGAACTTAAAGTGTGACCTTGACCTTGGACCAAGGCACCTGGTTCTTGCATGCGACACCACCGCATAATGCTCATCACTTATGCCAAGTTGTTTCAAAATCCTTCCCTGCTGGACAACATTATGCTCTTGACATTGTCTATGTCTTAAATTCTTATATTTGACCTTTGACCTTTTAGTGTGACCTTGACATTATACAAAGGGACCTGGTTCTTGCGTGCGACACACCGTCTCACCATGCTCAACACTTGTGCCAAGTGATTTGAAATTCCTTCCAATGCTAGACAAAATTGTGCTCCGGACAGGGTATATGGCTTAAATTCTTATATTTGATTCTGACCTTTATGTGACCTTTACCGGGACACACCGGCTCACCATGCTCAACACTTGTACCAAGTTATTTGAAATTCCTTCCATGCTAGACAAGATTATGCTCCGGACAAGGTCTATGGGTTAAGTTCTTATATTTGACCTTTAAGTGTGACCTTGACCTTGGACCTAGGGACCTGGTTCTTGCGCGGGACACACAGCCTCACCATGCTCAACATTTATGCCTAGTTATTTGAAATTCCTTCCATACTGGACAATATTATTCTCCAGACAGGGTCTATGACTTAAATTCTTTTATTTGACTTTTGACCTTTAAGTGTGACCTTGATCTGGGACCTAGTTCTTGCGCGTGACACACTGTCTCACCATGCTAAACACTTGTGCCAAGTTATTTGAAATTCCTGCCAATTCTAGAGAAAATTATGCTCTGGACAGGGTCTATGGCTTAAATTCTTATATTTGACCTTCAAGTGTGACCTTGACCTTGGACCTAGGGACCTGGTTTTTGCGCACGACACACCGTCTCACTGTGCTCAACACTTGTGCTAAGTTATTTGAAATTCTTTCCATGCTGGAAAAAGTATGCTCCGGACAGGGATAGAAGGCTTAAATTCTTATATTTAACCTTTGACTTTTAAGTGTTACCTTGACTGTTCCTGCGCGCAACACACCGTCTCATTATGCTTACCATTTCTGCCAAGTTATTTGAAAATCCTCCAATGCTGGACAAAGATATTGTCCGGACAGGAATCCGAACATACGTCCACGTGTACATACGTACGTACCCAGAAACAGGGTTAACTCTATATACCCCCCCCATCATTGATGGTGGGGGCATAACTATTGCTTATGTGTTAAAGTTATAAAAATATTGAACAAGAGCTGTCAGAGAACAGCGCGCTCAACTATTCAAAGTATTACATTTGGTAAATATTTTGGATAGTGAAAGGGGCATAAATTTGTTAAAATACAATATTTTTAAGTGAAGCCTTGTGTAGTTTATAAATTTTTGGAACAAAAACTTTAACAACAAAGTCTATGTCAAAAGTGGGCTAACTCTGTCAAAATACAAAACAGAGTTATGGGTAATGTTGCCCCTGATACAAGAGTTGATGACAAAGGTTATTTCCAAGTTTCAAGTGAGTAACTTGTGTAGTTTTGAAGTTACAAAACTTTTGAATATAAACTTTAACCAGAAAATCTCAGTGAAAAAGGGGCATAACTCTGTCAAAATACAAAATAGAGTTATGGGGAATGTTGCCCTTGATACTGGAGTTGATGACAAAGGTAAGTTCCAAGTTTCAAGTTAGTAACTTATGTAGTTTTGAAGTTACAAAACTTTTGAAAATAAACTTTAACCAGAAAATCTATGTGAAAAAGGGGCATGTTGCCCCTGACACTGGAGTTGATGACAAAGGTAAGTTCCAAGGTTAGTTCCAAGTTTCAAGTGAATAACTTTTGAATAAAACTTGAACCAAATTCAGATGCGGACGCCCGTTGTAGTAGGAAAGCTCACCTCTTTTTCTAATAGTCGAGCTAAAAATGTCAATAAAATGTGCTTGTGAATACTGTATAAATAAATGCTAACAGTTAATTTCAAGGATTTATATGATATCAGTGAAAGTAAGTCTTACAGTTAAGTACTCTTTGCATCGTGCATATTTGACAAGATGTTCAGTTATGAGATTCCAATGAGCACTTCCAAACATGACTACAAGTAGTTTTAAACAAACTGAATAAAACAACTTTTTTTTGTAGAAATGGTAATGCTACATTGCAAGTACATTTAAGTTTCTAATAACATCATGTAATACATCAGAGATCCATCCATTGCTTAAAATAAGTACTTGACAACCCAGGACTTGCATTTATCACAAATTATAATCATCAAAATATGTATGCAAATGAGTTACACAAATACATGTTACGATCTAAGCACTTATCTGTCTAGTCATGAGAGCAAGGTGTAGGATCAGAAAGAGTACAGGGTGCTACAAATTTAAATATCAACAAAACATACAATTTATCTTTGTATATTTGCAAATGATATCCAACATTTCTATGTTGACCAAGCCAGAAGGGAAGACAGATTATGGGCAAAAAGCAGGAAAAGATCCGGAATGAATTAACAGGTGGCTCCTTTTTGTTTTCCCTTCCCATGCTGCTATTCTGGGCTCGACAACAGTGGAAACGTTGAATATCTCGAGAAATAAAATACTAGTAAACCCTGGATTTACAGAACTCAAAAACTATTAGAAACAAGGATAGCTTTCCCACCTGCTCTTTCAGTTTCTGTCAACAGCATACGGTATTTTTTAAATCTTGAACCTAGACCTTCCCAACATAATAATCAGTGTTGGCAGGTTTTTGCCAAGGGTGGAAAAAAATGGAAAATAAATAAGGATAAAACTGGGTGGCAAAAAGTGGCAAAATTTGAAAAATTAATCAAATAGAAAGTTAAAGACAAAAAAAAAATCTATTTATATTTTAAAGACAAGTATTTAATAAAACAAATGTTTTGGTATGTACACACTGATTTGTACACACAGGCAGTTTGCAATGAAGTTAGAAAGGGATGCTACGACATTTTAATTTCATAAATTAACACATTTCTAACAAATAAACAAAATATACCTTCTCAATGTTACAGCCGTTCTTAATATAAACAGTTCACACATTTTAGACTCATGCACTGCAGTGAACTGTAGTATTGTATTGTAGATTCTTCTGACACTTTTGACACTAAACAGCAAGTGACTATGTGACTGTCATGGAATGGCTTCACATTTCTTAACTCATTTCCATGTAATTTGAATGCATCAAATCGGTTATAAGATATCCATTCAGTTTTTGTATGTGATTGCTACAAATACATTTCAAATAACCGTATATTTATACAGTCTTCACATTAATTGTTTAATTCCACTCAACCAGATCATTACCCTATAATAGTAAACACGTGAATTTTCCGCTAGCCTGACTATATTATACATTTCTGAATTTTTACTAGCCAGAATTACATTTCACTTTCCCCCGGGCGGTCGGGCTCATGGTTAGCGTGAAGACTGTTTACAGAAGAGTTATGCCATCAAGAAAAATGAAGAAAATAAATATCTAATATGGGAGTTTTTTAACAAAATGGAAACAGATAGAATGAGTTTGGCCCATTTCAAGTGTGGTCAAGAGTAAAAGCAACAAAAAACACCAGAAACATTGTGATGTGGCATGATAGGGCTAACAGAATAGCGAACTCAATTTTCCGTATTGCCCATTTTGTCCTACAGCATGTACAAACAAGTTAAATTATGAAAACAAATACTATATAATTAGTGTACCTACAATCAGGAAAAATATTTTGTTAAAATAGACAAGTAAGACATAACAAGATTTTCAAACTGAAGCATATTCAGTCAACTCATAGGAACAACTTTAGGATTGAAAAGGCAGAAAAACTTTTGTTTTGCTGCAAAATGTTGGGAAGTTTGCATGAACTGGAATACTGATAAATGTGACCATACTTAGATCAAAATGTGTATTTGTGTGAAGTTAAAGTTGAAAGGACAGTGAATAAGTAGTGTTATTAGATTCATTTAGTTGTTTTAATATTACTCTTAGTGTTTCACTTTCATATAAAAAAGACATGCATATATTTGATGAGAGAAAATGCATTTACTTGATGACAGAAAATGCATATGTTTGGTGTCTTAACTATAAAAAAACCAGTTAAAAACCCATGATATTTTAACTGTCTTTAATTATTTCCATTTTTTCCAGTTTTTCCTGGATTTTTCCAGTTTTTGGCACTGGCAAGGAAAAAACTATTTTTTTCCGGCAAAAACCAAACCCTGATCTACTTCTACCTTGCTCTACTGATTATCAGAAGAAGACTCTATCTGATTCATAACATTGTCCTCAATGGCTTGAAACAGTGGCCATGATTCTTTAAAATTTGAAACATCCAGATAACTCACACCAATGGGGAATTTGAAATTGTCATTACCCCCACAGTTTCTGCATATTTCTTTAGAAAAACATTTCAGTTCATGGTATTTCTGTACATTATTAATTCTACTTCGAAATACACTCCGTTGTTCACCATTAAGTTTTGGACACTTTGCAAAAAATATTCGATGATTGAGATTCACCCAGAGTACAAGTATCGCTCGAACAAATTCACCCTTGTCCCCAGGCTTCTGCCGAAAATAATAAGTGTTTGACACTGATGTCAAAACATCTGATACAGGATTGTACGTAAAGATATAATACATATATTTATCTAAGAGCACTGATGGAATAATAAATCCTTTGTCTGGGTGTCGATTAAATTTTGTAAAGGCAAACACAATAGCCTGTGCCACTGCTTGGTTAAATTTCTTGTTTTCCACCTGTGTTATCTCTTCTTCACTTTCCCCGTTAATCGAACCATTGGAAGAATTGTCTCTTTTGTTCCCATGTGTATTGCTATCCTCTGTCACAGAGTTGTCTTTCCCTTCCTCATTGGTCAACCTATCTTGTGTCACAGAGTTGCATATAGTGACAGCAACCGAAGTGCCATTCTCTGGATCTCCGGCCATTACATCTACCTCCCCATACCAAGTATTTTGAGAACCTGAATAATGCAACATAGCCATTTAAACAGCCTTATCCAGATGCTGATACATGTCTACGAAATCAGTGACTAACTTTTCTAATGAGCTCTGCAATGACAATAGGGCATTTGTTCAGAGGCTGGGGGTGGCAGGGATTTCAATAGATGCACAGAGGTTGCCGTTTTGTAAGAGAGGTGTCGCCTTGTGATTGGGCGATCGCGAGTTTGATCCCTACACGGGGAGCGTTCGAATGATCTCTCCTATAAGACACCAAGTACTGGTTCTACCCAAGAAACAGACTCCAAGAGTGTCTCAATAAGCCTTAGGCTTTCAACACAATCAAGCTAAAATAAATAGGTTTAAACTAATAGATACAGAATCCTGCTTTTTTTATGCAAGCAAATTGCGATTTACTCAATTTTGACTCGAGCAGATAATCTATCTTGCATTATTTTGATGCACTTGTTTT
This sequence comes from Congeria kusceri, assembly GCA_027627225.1. Classification (NCBI taxonomy): domain Eukaryota; kingdom Metazoa; phylum Mollusca; class Bivalvia; order Myida; family Dreissenidae; genus Congeria; species Congeria kusceri. Next base: position 20,466,121 of record CM051038.1, on the reverse strand, counting down.
TTACTTACCAACTTCAAAAGCACTTAAAAATAATATTTTTATCATATTAATGATGTTTTTTGCAAAGTTCTTAACCTCTATAAACACAAATTACCATTTGCAGAGAATTTAACAAATATACAGAAACAAATTTGTATGACTTCAGTATTTCGACTCCAGAATTTTTCATTTTGACCCCTGTAAATTTCATGCCAGGGGTCATTTGACCTGGTTTTCAAATTCTACTGCAATACTTGTGAATGGCCCGGGCCCTTGGCTTTGGAGAAAACTATGCTTTAATTTTATTAACAGGAACAAAACAATCTAGATGTAAAGTTAACATTTGGAAAAAGTGCAGGATTTGAGGAGATGCCTACATGTATTTACTGCCCGTCTGCCACTGGTACCAAAGCCCTTAGTCACTTAAATGTTTAAACTTTGAAGTATAATACAAATTTTGTCAACCTATGTACTGGTTGGCAAGTAGTATCCACGATTTTTTAGTAGTTTTTCTTTATTTTCAATCGCGTAAGTAATACTTTTAAAGAAAAGCTTGTTGCAGTACAAACTTTGTCTCCTTCTGTTTACAAGGATGTAAATATCTTGTCATGACGTCATATGGCTTTTTCCATATTAGGGGCTCCAAAGGGGTATTCACTAAGCATAACTTGAAGCAATAAAACTAGTTGTATACGTGATTTTTCCTTTCACTTGAAAATGCGATTTTTGTGCTACAAACCTACAAGATTTTAATCACTCTATACTATTCTACATTATATTTCCTACATCATAATAATGTAATATTATTTAATTCTACGCCAGATTAACGGTGATAATGCGACTACAAACATTTGTGGATGCCGGATAATAAGCTTTTGATTACCCCTTTGGCGCCCCTTAAAAATGTCCTGATTGTAAACGGGAGATATCCATGTTATTATCGAAGTAGACGCTCCCCCTGCATCGAAATTTTGTCACAATCGTCCTGAAACTAGCCGTATAATTTAATAAACATTTTAAAATTGCAATTCTTTGTTAATATTTTCTTTGAGTAAACATTTTGCGATTGCAATTCTTGATTTTTTAAAGAAAATCTATTTCACGAAGAATGCGTGTTGAATAAATGGATGGTCGTGTTTAAATACTAAAATTGCTGCTTTATGTGAATAACCTAGTGATCACCCTTGGTAAAAACCGAAAATAGGGAAGTACAAGATAAAAATAGGGGTCCAATTATAGATTAATGCGCATGGGCAAAGAAGTGCGCGTGAATACCCCGCAGGAAGTTGCGTTGTTTTGAGATTTCTTTTAACAAAAATGTAGATATCTTGAAAAATATCAAGTTTTGGAGATTTCAACTTATTATACGTTTGGAACAGTTGCTAGGTGATGTGTGTAAACTCAAAATTCAATGATGGAGAGCTATTACACCTTTAAATATTCAAATCTCGGATACTGCTAGTTCACGGATACTACTTGCCAACCAATAGTCAACAAATGATGTGTCACAAACAATACCATATTGATTTGCTAATTATATGTTGTTACTGTACAGACTCATAACAAGTTTTTGTACAGACTCATGTCTTAAACTTAAAGGTGCACGTATTCACACAATTAGAAAATCAAGTTAGTTACCAACCAATGTACATTTCATCCCTGGCTGCTTTTCAGTACACCCACACATACACTCCCTCTGGGCCTTATCCCGTCTGGTGACAGCATTTCCCGTCAGTTTGGCAAACATGTGAATGCCTAATCCGTTTTCCAGATCATGGTCGTCCCTTGAATTCTTGATCACACGGAACAGATGTTGCAAGTTTTCCTTGTCAAAAAAGTTGTTAAGGTTCCTTAATGCCTCTGTAACTCCTTCACTGTTTAGATCAACCTATTAAATATTAAAACAAAACATATCTTGACTGACAGTGACATGCATTAAAGTTGCATGATTAAAATATGGTATCACATCAAATAAATTAATCTTGTTTATCATTTCTTTTTTGCCAAGAATTTACTTAAAACAAAGAGCCCACTTATCTATATGGCTCATAATAATGGCTGTGCAACATACTCATTCTTTAAGGTACTTTCCCTACATCCAGATGTTGTAAAACTCAAACAAATACAGACAGTAACTAAAAGACAGTCTTAGTTTCTGGATCATGTGATCAAAGCATAAACACAGACTGCTTATTGATTGTTTAGAAAGATGTAAAGAGTTACACTAGACTCACATGTTCATGCTCACAATGCTCTCCGCTACATTTTCGCTCAACACCATCAATCCTTGCCTTTTTTCTCCCGCTAGCAACTTCAGCACTTTGTTCAATTTGTCTCTTTTTTCCTTGGTCCTAATTTGAAGTGGACACTTCACTTCTTCTTTCAAACGAGTTCTGAAAAAGGACAGGACAGTGAACAATACATCGAGAAAAACATCCCAGAGACAGAACTAAAACAGATTCACTGATTGGCTGCAACATACTTTACCACATTATAAAACAAACGTTGAAAATATTAGATTAAGATTTCTTACTAAATTCGGATGTTTCAGAACATCTTTGAAGGCTGCGGTTTTTCCTGTTTTTCTGCTGTTAGATGTAACCACGTTTAAAATTCCCCTAAAAGTGAAAATGGAGCTGGAAACGATATAAACTCGTTTTCAAATTCAAGAAAATGAACAGGCAACGTTAAAGTATCTAAAAACGTGTACAACAAGTCATTGTCCACTGTTGTGTTACCCGCCATATTTGACAGACGGTGCGACCTCACTTTTTACTGGTAAAGTCGAGCCGGCCACAAACCAAAATGTCAAGTCAAACCGGGTCTGAATTTTTATTACGCACTGGTGTGCAGTGCACTTAATGAATCTAATAAAACTTATGTTTATGCATATGTTATTTCGACATATTTAAATTAATTATTGTAAATATTAAATATATATTGTTTAAATGATCACATATTTGTTCATAAATGAAATGTTATATAGGCAAGCATGATCAGTCGTAACCAAACAGTAGCTTTGGGAGGACAACTTTCAGAACCTATCCAGTTCAGTGTCCCCAAGGGTCTGTGCTGCGACCGAGTCTTTTCCTTTAAGTACTATATTTACAAATTACAATAGCCCTTAAAGGGACCTGTTCACAGATTGACGAATTGTTCACCTCTTTGTCACAGATTATAAAAATAAAGATACATATATAAAAAGGAGCGAAATAACAAAACGGACATAAAATACTGTAAGTACCGTTTCGTTTATGAGTTATCATCTGTTGAAATCGCTATAATTATCAAGCGTTGTAAGGCGAAACGATGGGATAATTTTGAATGTTTCTGATTTGTCGTTAAAATTGGTGACAACACGTGGATCACTTACACAAAGTAAATAATGCAAGATAATGTGTAGAAAACGGAATGGCCGAATGGTTAAGGCAGTAGCTTTTTACTCCAGAGGTCCCGGGTTCGAAACCCGGTGGGACCAACCCCCCCCCCCTTTTTAAGAATCATTTTCACGTTGTTATACTTTATCTCTTTAGTTTCAATGCTTAAATATGTAAAGTTAATACATTTTATGGCAGACTTTAAAATCGGCACAAATCTGTGTACAAGTCCCTTGAAGGGCTCAATTCACCAGTTGCTGTTTTGCAGATCTATGATACCAAAGCCTACCTTGCTGTATCCTCACCCAGCTATGGACAGCTACTGCAAGCAGTCCAGGGCCCGTATTCACCAAAACATTCTTAGACTTAAGTACAAATGATAGACTCAAGAAACGATACTTGTGCATTCGAAACCAAGATACCAATGTCACATATGCCTGAAATAAATCACTCTTAACGAAGAATGCTATAATAAGAGTTGATGAATACCATGAGAGATTCAAATTAACGGCGTTCTTAGAATACAACAGTCTCAAAAATATTCTTTAATCTTAAGTCTAAGATATCATACCTTACATGCTGACTCTGTAAATTACCTTTACTGAATAAACAATCAACTCTTCATTAGTTTTGGGTCAGCATATCATGGAAGCATCACTTTTAAACTACTGGATTTATTAGATGAAACTTAAAAATCGCCACATAAAAACTACACAAATCACCTAACATGAGAAGACACAGCCATCTTACCACAAAAAATACCTAACAAAAAAGGCACAGCCACCTTACTTCATAACATACTGAACAAGGGAAGGCACAGCCATCTAACCACACTAAACACCTAACAGGAGGAGGTACATCCACCTTACTACACAGAATACCTAACGAGAGAAGGCACATCCAACTTACTTCACAAAACACATAACAAGAGAAGGCACAACCACCTTACTTCACATAACACATTACAAGGGAAGGCAAAGCCATTTTACTTCACAAAACACCTTACAAGAGAAGGCACAGCCATTTTACTTCACAAAACACCTTACAAGAGAAAGCACAGCCATCTTACTTCACAAAACACCTAACAAGAGAAGGCACAGCCACCTTACTCTACAAAACACCTTACAATATAAGGCACAGCCACCTTACTTAATGAACACATTACAAGAAAAGGCACAGCCACCTTACTTCACAAAACACATAACAAGAAGAGGCACTGCCACCTTACTACACAAAACACCTAACAAGAAGGGGGGGAGCACAGACACCTTACTACACATATCACCTAACAAAAGAAGGCACAGCCACCTTACTTCACAAAACAACTTACAAGAGAAGGAACACCCATCTGACCCCACTAAATACCTAACAAGAGAACCCACAGCCATATTACTTCATAAAACACCTTACAATAGAAACCACATCAACTTTACTTAACAAAACACCTAAAATGGGGAGGCACAGTCGTCTTACCGCACAAAACACCTACCAAGAGAATGCACAGCCACCCTACATCACAAAACACCTACCAAGAGAATGCACAACCATCTTACCTCCTTAAACACCTAACAAGAGAAGCACAGCCACCTTATTACACAAAACACCTTACAAGAGGAGGCACAACCACCTTTCTTCACAAAATACCTAACAAGAGAAGGCACAGCCTTATTACTTCACAAAATACCTAACAAGAGAAGGCGCAGCCTTATTACTTCACAAAACATCTAACAAGAAAATGCACAGCCATCGTACCACACTAAACACCTAACAAAAGAAGGCACAGCCACCTTACTTCATAAAACACATAACAACAGAAGGCACAGCCACCTTACTAACTTAAAAACCTAACAAGAGATGCCCAGCCACCTTACTACACAATACACCAAACAAGGAGGCACAACCACCTTACTTTACAAAATATCTAACAAGAGAAGGCACAGCCACATTACTACACAAAACGCCTAACAGAAGGAGACACAGCCTTTTTACCACATTAAACACCTAACAAGAGGAGGCAGAGCCATATTACTTCACAAAACACCTTACATGTGAAGGAACAGCCACTTTACTTAACAAAACATCCCACAAGAAATGTCACAGACATCTTACCACACAAAATACGTAAGGAAAGAAGGCACAGCCACCTAACTAAACAAAACGCCTACCAAAAGAAAGCACAGCCACCGTACTTCACAAAACACCTAACAAAAGAATTCACAGACACGGTACTTCACAAAACACCTAACAAGAGAAGGCACAGCCACCTTACTTCACAAAACACCTAACAAGAGAAGGCACAGCCATCTTATCGCACTAAAAACGTAACATGAGAAGGCACAGCCACCATACTTCACATAACACCTAACAAAAGAAGTCACAGCCACCGAAATTCACATAACACCTAACAAAAGAAGTCACAGCCACTGTACTTCACAAAACACCTAACAAGAGAAGGCACAGCCATCTTAACGCACTTAAACATAACAAGAGAAGACACAGCCAACTTACTACACAAAACACCTAACAAGAGAAGGCACAGCTACCTTACTACACCAAACACCTAACAAGAGAACCTTACTTCACAAAACACCTTACAAAAGAAGGCACAGCCATCTTACCAAACAAAACACCGAACAAAAGAAGGCAAAGCCAACTTACTTCACAAAACCCCTAACAAGAGAAGGAACAGCCATCTTACCACACTAAACACCTATTAAAGAAAAGGCACAGCCACCTTACTACCCAAAAGACCTAACAAGAGAAGGTGCTGCTATTTTACCACACAAAATACCTAACAAGAGAAGGCACAGCCATCTTACCTCACAAAACACCTAACAAGAGAAGATGCTGACACCTTATCACCTAACAAAATAAGTTTAAGCCATCTTACCACTCTGAACACCTAACAAGAAAAGGTACAACCTTACCACAGAAAACACAATGCACCGTACAAAAGAATGTACTACCTTGGCACATAAAACACGTTACAAGAGAAGGTACAACCACCTTACTACACAAAACACCAGTTTAAAAGAAGATACAATATCTTGCCACAGAAAACACCAAAATAAGAGAAGGTACCGTCACCTTACCACAAAAAACACCTAACAAGAGAAGGTACAACCGCCTTGGCACAAAAACACCCATATAAGAAAAGGTGCAGTCACCTTAGCACAAAAACACCCATATAAGACAAGGTGCAGTCAACTTAGCACAAAAACATCCATATAAGAGAAGGTGCAGTCACCTTAGCACAAAAACACCCATATAAGAGAAGGTGCAGTCACCTTTGCACAAAAACACCCATATAAGAGAAGGTGCAGTCACCTTAAAAGCACCTAACAAGAGAAGGTACAGCCACCTTAGCACACAAAAACCTAATAAAAGAAGTTGAAATCACCTTAGCACATAAAAGACCTAATAAAACATGGTGCATCCACCTTAGCACACAAAACACCCATATAAGAGAAGGTGCAGTCACCTTAAAAGCACCTAACAAGAGAAGGTACAGCCACCTTAGCACACAAAACACCTAATAAAAGAAGGTGAAATCACCTTAGCACATAAAATACTTAATTAAACAAGGTGCAGCCACCTCAGCACATAAAACACCTAATAAAAGAAGGTGCAGCCACCTTAGCACACAAAACAACTAACAAGAGAAGGTACAGCCACCTTAGAACACAAAACACCTAATAAAAGAAGGTGAAATCACCTTAGCACACAAAACACCTAATAAAAGAAGGTACAGCCACCTTAACACACAAAACACCTAATAAAAGGTGAAGTCACCTTAGCACACAAAACACCTAACAAGAGAAGGCGCAGCCACCTTAGCACACAAACAACATAACAAAAGAATGTACTATCTTAGCACACACAACACATAACTGACTACCACAATCATTTAACAAGAGAAAGTGTAGCCACCTTACCATAAGCATATTATAAACAAGAGAAGCATTTTTTAACCAAAGAAACCTCATATCAAGAGTACAATAGTAATGAGTAAACAGCACTAAATATCCCTATCACTTAATACGTGGGACAGTGTTGACCTAAAGAGGATTTTGGTGGAGAACATATACAAGCAACATGTTTTATAGTTTTCAGTTTATTTTTTCAGACATAAACCTTTCTACAATGCTAATATATAATGTAATCTGATGATACTGGAAACAAAACAATAAAGTATATATACTGACCCTCTTTAAAACGGCTTTTTACAAGATGAATACATACACTATAAATAAAATGTTCAAAAATGTCACCCAATATAAACCCAATATAATTTCCCAAAGTAAATTTTCTCTTAAACTGCAAACCACACTGATTCACATGTTAAAGCATTTGAGGCGTGTTGTGGGAAAACCGACTAATCTGGGATGACACTTCACGCACATGCATTAAGCCAGGTTCTCCCACTACACGCCTCATTAACTTTAAAATTTCCAAATAGAAATAAATTGCATGAAGTTGTAAATGTTCCGTATAGTGATGAATATGCAAAACTTATGCGTTCTTTAGCAGGCCGTAACACTCTATACAAGGCATGTAGGAAAGCAAGAACTGAGCCGTATCTATGATTTGCATAAACATACATTTCATTGTATAAATGTAAGATATATCACAAAATAATAGTACAAACAATCACAAAGTATTTAAATAAATCCCAAACGAAACCTTTACTAAAAAAACATAACAATCAGAAATTACTGACAATTCTGTAAACAAACATAACACGATATTAAAACCATTCTGAATTTAGTGACTGATACTGTGACAGAATATCTGAATTTATTAATAAACTATAAACTGTGCACCTTTTATAGTGCTGAAAAGTAAACTATTGTGTAAATCGGATTTCAACTATAAATAAGGCATGTCATGGGAAACTGGGATTAATGCATGTGCGCTCGCACAGGCTAATCCAGGACGGCACTTTCCGATTTAATGGTATTTTTTGTTTCAAGGAACTCCTTCTAAACATAAATACACTGTAGGTGGAAAGTGTCGTCCCCGATGAGCCGGTGCGGACTGCACAGGCTGATCCGGGACTATATTTTACGCATATGCATTAAGCCTGATTTTCCCACGACACGCCTCAAATTTTTCTCGAACTCGCTAATTCAACCATATATTCTACCCACTTAGGGTGTATACTCATACAAACATGTATTCCTCATTCAACAATACTGAAAACACTCAGTAAATATAGAATCTGAAAGACTATACATAAACAGGATATTAACTAGATACATAAAATACTGAGCTAGTGTGTTATCTTGGTATTAAGGTTAATACTGGGCCCATATTTATAAAGAATAGATTCTTAAGCCATTCTTAACTTAAGTTGAATACTGTGAACGTATATAAATTTGTCACTATGGTATTTCATGTTGTTTTTTTTAATGACAATTTTGTAAAAATTGGAAATTGAGTTTGGAACATGTGCATGGCAAAATATATATTGATTTACTTAGAATTTTATGAAACTTGTGCGTCAAAATCTTCAAACAAGGCATTTCTATGTCAGAAAATTCAAATATTAAATATGAGAATATAAAAAGTTGTCTTACTCTTCTGTATAACTATCAGCCGTGCTTTCCTATAAATGAGTAGTTTGAGCCAAAGCCAAAGTACCCAGGTATAACCATCCAGTCAACAGTTCAGATTTGTTTATCATAAATTAAACATGAAAAACAAGACACTGTGTTTGATAAACACACAAACCCCTGGTTGGTGCTGTAGATCCCATTTGAATTATTCTAAATCCAAATAAGCTCAAAATCAGGTCAAAGTGAGATTGGGTGATATGGGTGGATTCTGAATGGTCATAACCAACAACTGTGCAAGTATCCAAGTGTTTTAGTAATCCGTGTTGGTGGTAGACAAAATGGTAAAATGTAGTTAACCAGGAAATAGCCCATTTGAAGTGCAAATTAGGTCAATGTCCAAGTGAGGTTGGGTGATATGGTTGGATTGGGAATGGTCATAAGCAACAACTGTATATCTATCCAAGTGTTGTGGTAAGCGTTTCTGGTGCACCAAGAATAGCCCATCCAAATTATGTCACGATAAAGGTCAAAGTGAAGTTGGGTGATACGCTATTGCTAATGGTCATAAGCAAAAACTGTGTAAGTATCCAAGTGTTGTAGTAAAAGGTGTCAGTGCTAAACAAAATGGTAAAATCTACTTACCATAACTAAGAAATAACCCACTTGAATTATAACAAGGCCGTCGAAAGGACAGCTATATCCCCCGCCGTGATCCTTCATTAGAATTTAAAGGTGACTTTGAAGTACCACACTGACCTTAATCTGGCACAGTTGGACCAGATATGAAAGTACAGTTTCATAAATTTAGATATGGAACTGATGCGAAAATGGAGGCTCAAACATTTGACCTTTAAGTGTGACTTTGACCTTGAGGTGGCAAAACCTGCTCCATGCCTTCTGCACATCGCCTAAATGTCATAAACATTTGAGCAAAGTTTTATGAAAATCCTTCAAAGGGCATAGGAGATATGGAGCAGACACAAAAATGGAGGCTCAAACATTTGACCTTGAGGTGGCGTGACTGCCTCATGCCCTCTGCAAATTGCCTCAATGTGACAAACATTTGAGGCAAGTTTCATGAAAATCCTATAAAGGGCATAGGAGATATAGAACAGACTCAAACATTCAACCTTTAAGTGTGACCTTGACCTTCAGTTGGCATGACTGAATTATGCCTTCTGCACATGGTCTCAATGAGCAAAACATTTGAACCAAGTTTCATGAAAATCCTTCAAAGATATAAGGGATATGGAGTGGACACGAAAAAACGGACACTAAAATGGAGGCTCAAACATTTCACCTTTAAGCTTGACCTTGACCTTGAGCTGGCCCATGCCTTCTGCACATCGTCTCAATGACCTAAACATTTGAGCCAAGTTTCATAAAAATCCTTCAAAAGGCATAGGAGATATGGAGCGGACACAAAATAGAGGCTCGAATATTTGACCTTCAAGTGTGACCTTGACCTTGAGCCGACATGAATGACTCATGCCTTCTGCACATCGTCTCAATGACCTTAACATTTGAGCCAAGTTTTATGAAAATTCTTCAAAAGGCATAGGAGATATGAAGCGGACACAAAATGGAGGTTCAAATATTTGACCTTAAATGTGACCTTGACCTTGAAATGGCGTGACTGACTCATGCCTTCTGCACATCGTCTCAATGACCTAAACATTTGAGCCAAGTTTCATGAAAATCCTTCAAAAGGTATAGGAGATATGGAGCGGACAAGAAACTGTTACGGACAGACTGACAGACGGACGGACGAAGGGCATTCCTATAACCCCCCTCCCACTTCGTGGCGAGGGATTTATAAGCCCAAATAAGGTCAAGGTCACAGTGAGGTTGGGGAATATGGGTGAATAAGGAATTGTCAAAACCAACAACTGTGTAAGTATCCAAGTGTTGTAGTAAGCGGTGTTGGTGCTAGACCAAACGGTAAAATCTAGTTAACCTCGTACGAACTGAATCACGGACTGACAGAACTATCACTATATGACATGGGCTTAACAAATCCTTAATTATTTTTCATCAAAAAACAATGCAATAACAGTGACAATAACAAATACAAATGACAAAACTGTTTGATTGCTGGAAGAAAATAATATTTGTTAAAGTCATCTATAACAAAACACACAGATACGAATGGTTACAGACAAACCAATGCATCACGGAAAAATACTTTGATTGTAGCGTCAAATCAGACAATTTTGGGATATAATTGTGACAGGGACAAATGTGAGCTACCTTTGCTTAAACAGCATCCCGAAGAAAATCTACAGATCAAGCTTGTACAAGCTAACACAACAGAATTGCAGTGCTTTTCATCTAAACGAAAAACACAAATAATATATTTGTAAATGTGTCATTTATTTGAGGATAAATACTACTGCTTCCTTCAAAAAACTACAAACAGATTTTAAGGTTTAATTATAATTTTTGATTTTAAACTTCCATCTCTTCTTTTTTGGTACAACCTTAACATCACATGAAATGATTTTGGAATGACAGACAGTGGTGTACAAATGCATAGATTGACTACACAGAAGGCACACAACTATGTCAAATAATGCTCGAAAGACCACTTTTGAGAATCTCCCCCGTTACAGTCTTGAACTCTGATGAATCCACCCGACTGCTCATCTTTTACGTCGAGACATCTACCACTTCCTACATGTACGATGGTACCTTTGTCCTGTAAATGTTAAAATACTACTTGTATCTAAGTAATGAATCGAAATCATCCATGACAATGGTAGATTTGTTCTATAAATATTCAAATCTGTATAAGTATTAAGTAATAAAATAATTGAAACCATCCATCACGATGTCAGATTTATTCTATGAATTGTCAAAATAAACAAAGTTATGACATTATTGAAACCATCCATCAAGATGGTACTTTTCTTCTCTAAATATTCAAAATTATGTAATAAATAACATCGATGAAAACCATCTATCACAATGGTGTCTTTATTTACATGAATATTAAAATACTATGTGGTAAATAACATCACTGAAACCATCTATCACTATTGCATCTACCACTTCCTACATGCATGAACGTACCTTTGTTCTGTAAATGTTTAAAAAACAATGTAAGAAATTCAGATGATATATTTGGAACCAAAATTATGTCATCTAAGAAAGTTATTTTAAAATTCCATGATGCTCGAATCTAGGATGACACTTTCCGCATGTATGGTATTTTCTGTTCAAGGAAATCTCTTCATCCACATAAATTCATTGTAGGCAGAAAGTGTCATTCCGGATTAGACTGCGGAATGCACAGGCTGATCCAGGACGACACTTTAAACAGATGCATTAAGCCTGGGTTTCCCACAACATTCCTCAAATATTTGGCATAGTTTTCCTGTGTCTAGGTATGGGCAGTTTTAAACACCAACTGTAAACCCATCCATACCTTGTCATGTTTAAATTTCTGATCATCACCGTCAGAGCATCTGGTGAGGGAGATCTTATCACCGTTCTTCCCTGACGTACCCATGCAGCCGTCTTCTCTGCGTAGATGGTTCTCCAAACTAAGGGAGAACACCTGCAAGGTAGAAAAGATAAAATCGCAAATAAAAGATAAATTCTAAAGTCTTTACAATAGTTATCTTTCTAGTTCACAGTTCGCAAACAGTACATAATGCTCATTACCAGTTGACACGGTATGTAGTACACAGTACAGTGAGCTCATAACATATAGGACATGATGCTCATTACCAGTTGACACGGTATGTAGTACACAGTACAGTGATCTCATAACATATAGGACATGATGCTCATTACCAGTTGACACGGTATGTAGTACACAGTACAGTGAGCTCATAACATATAGGACATGATGCTCATTACCAGTTGACACGGTATGTAGTACACAGTACAGTGAGCTCATAACATATAGGACATGATGCTCATTACCAGTTGACACGGTATGTAGTACACAGTACAGTGAGCTCATAACATGTAGGACATGATGCTCATTACCAGTTGACACGGTATGTAGTACACAGCACAGTGAGCTCATAACATGTAGGACATGATGCTCATTACCAGTTGACACGGTATGTAGTACACAGTACAGTGAGCTCATAACATATAGGACATGATGCTCATTACCAGTTGACACGGTATGTAGTACACAGTACAGTGATCTCATAACATATAGGACATGATGCTCATTACCAGTTGACACGGTATGTAGTACACAGTACAGTGAGCTCATAACATGTAGGACATGATGCTCATTACCAGTTGACACGGTATGTAGTACACAGTACAGTGAGCTCATAACATGTAGGACATGATGCTCATTACCAGTTGACACGGTATGTAGTACACAGTACAGTGAGCTCAAAACATGTAGGACATGATGCTCATTACCAGTTGACACGGTATGTAGTACACAGTACAGTGAGCTCATAACATGTAGGACATGATGCTCATCAAAGTTCATATATGGTACATTATGCTCATTAGAAGGTCACACCTACCCGAGTAGTATATCATACTCATGACAAGGCCAAAGTTCACATTCTGATACATCATGCTCATTCTAAAGTAAAATTTCACATTCTGGTACATCATGCTCGCTCATTTCAAGGTCAAATATCACTCTGGTACATCATGCTCATTACAAATCAAATATCACATCCAGTACATCATGCTCATTTCAAAGTCAAATATCACATCTAGTACATCATGCTCATTTCAAAGTCAAATATCACGTCTAGTACATCATGCTCATTTCAAAGTCAAATATCACATCTAGTACATCATGCTCATTTCAAAATCAAATATCACATCTAGTACATCATGCTCATTACAAAGTCAAATATCACGTCTAGTACATCATGCTAATTACAAAGTCAAATATCACATCTAGTACATCATGCTCATTTCAAAATCAAAGTTCATATTCTGGTACATCATGCTCATTACAATGTCAAAGTTCACATTTAGTATATTATGTTCATTACAAAGTCAAAGTTCACGTATGTCATGCTCGTTTCAAGGTCAATGTTCAAATTTAGTATATTATGTTCATTACAAGGTCAAAGTTCACATTGTGGTACATCAGGCTCATTACAATGTCAATGTTCAAATTTAGTATATTATGTTCATTACAAAGTAAAGTTCACAATCTGGTACATCATGCTCATTACAAGGTCAAAGTTCACATCAAGTACATTATGTTCTTTAAAAGGTCAAAAGTTCACACCTGGTACATTATACTCATTAGGCATAGTGCATTACGCTCACCACAAGGTCAAAGTTGAGACCTAGTACATTGAAAGTTCACTCAGAGACCTCACCTCACTTGCACTGGCCCCACCCTGGCAGGAGAAGACACCGATATCAAACACCGTCTTCTCGTCCTTGCCCATCGTGTCCAAACACAGGTTGGAGCCTGGATTTCTCACCTGTGTGTTATAATAATATATAGCTCTATATGCAATGTGTTTGATAATACATGTTATATATATAGCTCTATATGCAATTTGTGTGTTAATACTTGTAACAGCTGTATATGCAATGTGTGTGAAAATACATTTTATATATAGCTCTACATGCAATGCATGTGATATTACATGTTATATACGCAATTTTTGTGTTAATAAATATATAGCTTTATACGAATCTGTGGGAAAATAATAGACAGTTCTATATGCTATGTGTGTGATAATAACATAAAATTATATATGCCATGTGTATGATCTTAAAAAATAGCTCTATAAGCAATGCGTGTGATAATTAAGTATAGCTCTATATGCAATGTGTGTGATAATAATACAGGTATATCACTCTATATGCAATAGGTGTTATACCATGTATGTATTTTTAAACACAGAATTTGTGCGTGTCTATATTTGTAATATAGTGTTATCTTAATCTGGATTCATTAAGCATTATTAATATTAATTTTGTCCCTGTTAAATACTTGTATTTTCATACTCCTGGTTGCCTTTTTATGGATGTAACGATATTTAGAAATATTAAGTCATGTGTTCAGCTCTTTATCATAACGAGCCAAGTTTAGAGTAGCATAGAGTGTGACTGACAACGCATATTTATACCATAAATGAACACATAAGCAGGTAACCCTGGTTACCAAGACCCACCATTCCGTACGCGTGGACAGTTTCGTCTGGAATGAATTTTTCAGGTATCACATTATCGAGGTACCACTTGAAACTGTGGCATTTCAATCGCTCCCTCAACTGCTTACGCCCCGTCAAATCACCAGCATCTTTTAACTGAAAAAAAATGAAAATATGTTTTTGTCAATTATGTTATATTAATTTTTTTTCATGAGGAAAGCTGTTCTAAAATTCAATCAATATATCAGAACGGCCTGGAATAAACATTATATTTTATTTGGACAAGTGACTGTTGATTGCGGACAAGTAGATTTTAGCAATAAACTTGTCCATAATTTAGGATTTAATTCCACTTTGCAGATCTGATGACCATATGAACACACTGAACAAATCAAGGCTTACTCTGTCTACTAAAGTATTTATGCAAGTTTACTCTAAGTTGAAATATTACAAATTGTTGACAAAGTTATAGCAGAACAGAATTTTCATCCGTCAATTGTTCTAATTTCTGTAAAAATTTGGCAAATAGAACAGCGAAACCTGCAAAAACACGCAATTAATCCCCCAACTAAACAGTTCTGACTTCTGTTTTAAGTTGAATACTGGCTGTAGCTACAAGCTTGTTTTAATATTAAACAATTACATTTGTGTTGAACACTACAGAAAATCCTTTAAAAAAAAAAAAACAACATGGGCCATATTCCAGAAACATCTTAAGTTAACCTTAAACTATTTTTAAATAAGTTCTAAATGTGCTTAAGTTCTGATTTTTGTATGGTAATATTTTAAAAACTGCATATAAATTAGTGCATCCAATTAAAGTTAAGTAATTAGTTGTTTATAGTAAGTTAATAATTAGTGATAACTAAGCAAAATTTCATGTACACATGTAATAAAATGCTAAAGGAAAATGACGATTTGAAGTCTGAAGATAAGATTTCACTTAAGATGTTTCTGGAATACAGCCCCAGATCTTGCACATGAAGAATATTCATGCTGCAACGCTCACTGAGAGGTCTCGTCTGTGCATGTAGAACAGTCGCTTGTACTCGTCCATCCACACTTCCGCAAGACGCATCGAGTTTATTCCATGCGTGTCCTTATTTCCTGCAGTTTTAGAACAACCACATAGGTCAAGAAATCATGTCTTTACATAGGTAATACAAATAACTTGTCTGAAATATGTACAAAACATACACAAAAATTGAAAATGCAATTTTCTAAGTTAATATAATAGTTCTTGTGTGCTGTTAAAGTAATTGGACAACAACAAGATTCCATGACAGTTACACAAATGGATGGACAGTTATACAAACGGATAGACATGTATGTATTTTTGAAGTTTATCAGGTCCTTCTGCGCTGAAGCTGCATTATGTGGGGACCCACGTTGTGTCCCAGCACCCCTGCCTAATTTACTTTTAGACTAATCGAAAGTTGGGAAGAATTTTGAATCATAGCTGCGATTTTCAGCTATTTATCTTTTTACTGAAATATTTGTAATTTTGGTGTGGTCATGTTTAGTACGAGGAAGCCAGAGTACCAGGAGGAAACCCCACCAATCCGGTATGGTGACCACCAACCAAACTCACATGAGCCGAGTTAGGAGCAAACCCGTGCAGCCTAGGTGAGAAGCAAGAATAGATGGACATCCAAGGCAAAGTCAATTACTACCCAATATTCAAGGAGGACATTTCTGTTTTTATTCTATCTCACCTGGGAATGTATATGGGTGGCTGGATCTGAAGATATGGCCCACCCGTGAGCAAGGTATGAACTCCAATTTGCCTCCACACATCCAGACCTGGAGAAAAACGAGAATTTTAAAATGAATTAATTTTTATCTTGTCATACGCTATGATAATGAGCCCTTGAAAGCCAGAAGGGGCTATCAGCCTTCTTTGCACATATGCTGATGTAATAGAATTATGATGTAATAGAATCATGTTATAAAACTTACAGTGTACAGTAATATAACATTGTTTACACTGATCTAAAATTTGGTAAAGTTGAGCGTTCATTTGCCTTTATTAAAGTGTGTATGTACGATCTTACAACAGACAAAGTGACAGAAATTAAAACAACCTGATAAAGATAAGTACTATATACTCCGATTTAAAATGTGAAAAAATACCGTAAGTACATAATAACCATTGTTGTAAAACGCATAAGGCCAAAAATAAAATATTGTTTGTTTCCCCTCCCGCGACCCATGCTAATAAAGGATGGGTCGGAATGTCGGAAAAATATTTTATTTTTATACACAATAAGTCATTTTCATTCATGTTTTCCTTATGTTCGAAATGTTACGTTATAGTATCAATTCTTAATATTTTCGTTGTAGTAGATTAATAACGTTCGGCTTATTTACGTAATACTTTGTTCTAATTACCCAACAATCATTTATCAAAATTGAACAAACAATAACATACGTAAAAAACAAGAGCGTTAATAATAAAAACCTGTTAAAACTAAGGAGTAATAGCGTGACGTTACAATTTGCCGGGCATCCAAAACAGAATGCTGTTAGCAACAGCCATAGCAACAGTGACTGTCAAACTGCGGCTAGCAGTTTGTAGCTGAAAAGCGTGTTACTAGCTTAGCACGTGGATAGTGTTTAAAAGCATCAATCTGTAATACTGTATATGAACAAGCAAATGCTAGAGTATAAATGAATTAGCATTCTATGGAAATAAAAACAAATAGGACTATGTTCATTAATAAAAAGAAAGCAACAGAACATTTTTGATAAATTAAAATAAAAAGAAAAGGCGCTGAAGTTTATTTACTTTCATTTTTGACAAGGACTTTAGTTCCGCTAACTTTCATTAAAATGTTGCCTCAGTCAACGTTTTTGCATAATTCTAATCCGTGTGCAGTGAAGAGTTTGAATAACACTTGCGTTAATTATTACTAGATCTAGTAATTGTATTTTTTTAACAAAATAAGACGTTTGACGCGATCAGTTTGTCGAGTTACATGACGTCGTAATTCATATTCTTAGCAAATGGTTCCTCTCACCAAAATTCACCAAAATATGATATTTATTTATAATTATTTATTTATTTACAATTTTAATTTGTAGTAATTTATTAGAAAGGGCTGTTAAAAACACGCATATATATAACAAAACACATACCTAACGCAAATGTGTTACAAATGACTTGCACCTTTACCAATTAAAATTAGAATGAGGGCGTGATAAACTTTCTAATGACGACGCTCATTGGCATGCTAGAAATTTTATGCGTTCTCAATGGCTGACTGTTTGGCTCTTGTTAAGCTGACTCCTCCTGCGTCAAGATTTTATCGCTATAATGGACACTTGGTGCATAAAGGCGAGTTTGTTAATTGCCGGTGGGCATCCTTTGTCTTGAAAAAAGCATGCATATGCGAGCGGAAATGGTTGCGCCATAGAATCTAACACTGAATGTTATGGCGTCCTTTTCATAAAAGCCAGTCAAAATACGCCGAATTACGCGTTACAGAGAACTGTCAGTTTAAAGTAATTTTATAAGCGTCTTTTGAAAGTAAGATTTGTACACGCTATTGAATTCTTTTTAAGGAAACGCACCCCGCCTTTTCACACACAAATAAAATATTGTTTTCTTCGGTCTATAAATTTTTTGGGGTCACGGCGATTTTGCTGGGTCGGTCGCGGGTGGGGAAACAAACAATATTTTATTTTAGGCCTATATGTATATGTATATATTGACATGACAGTTGTTATAAGTTGCACAACACTAATAAATGATGCAAAAGTTAACACTCTTTATTAGTTGATATATATGCGATATTTTAGTGTTTCCTACATCCTTTCTATGTTTATCTGTCTGCTTTTAAGTTATATTGTCACTTTCATCTGCTTATTTGAAAATAATTGATATGGAAGATCGTACATACACACTTGAAGATAATGTCCCCCTGGCTACCACACAATCTGTAAATACACTTTTTCTTATCGTAACTGTTTTGTCATTTCATATCATTACAAGCAACTGAAAGATGAGAATGTATAAAATCTGGGCATTGCCTCATTAATTGCCTCAGCCAACAAGTCCATTTCAATAGACATTCCCACATTAATCATATGCAAATTAATCTCAAATTTATTTAATTATTTCACGTTACTATCATTTGTTAAATTGTAAACGTATTTTACACAAAGAAGCATGTGAAAAAGCTTGTGGTGAGTTCGAGATTTTCAATGAATGCAAAATAATCTAATAACGATAGCTGGGGAGGAGTTTAAAATGTCAAAACCTGAAAAGGTCTACATGTATTTTATACATATGTTACATCGACCAGCATTATTAATACAACCACAACCATAACATTATCTAATAAGACACAAACAGGCCCACAGGCAAACTTTATTACCCTAAATGATATTTCCAGATTTTCCCCTCCCCACACATCCATGCCTTCATCATAGGCCCCGATTTCAAAGAAGTATTTGCGGTCCGCAGCGAACAGTCCACCCGCCATAGTCGGGGATCTAGGAAAATACATTAAGGTCTTAATAACAACACTAGAATGATAATTACTTTCGTAACTCTTAATATATCTGTCTCAATTCAAATTTCACTTAAGGAAAACACAATTGAGGCGCATCATGAGAAAACCGGGCTAATCCAGGACGGCACTTTCCGCTTTTATGGTATTTTCTATTTCAAGGAAGTCTCTTCTAAACATATATCCATTGTAGGCTGCAAGTGCCATCCTGGATTAGCCTGTGCGGACTGCGGTTTTCCCAGGACGCTCCTCAATTTTATTTTTAACTAAATTAACTTAAATCTGAAAACTAATTTTTATTTCTTAATTTGTGTAATTACTAATTACTTAGTAAATGAATAGTAAATTAATGAATTCTTAGAACTAAACTGTTTCTGAATGAGCTGTATTTCAATCCACTGATGAGATCTTAGTATACATTGAGCATCAACATGCACAAGTTACTTACAAAATTGCTATTAACCATAAAAAAAATTTATTTACATTTTCTTTACTTGTGAAACAATGATTAAGGAACATAGAGTAAAATACAGTGCTACAATATATTGTGAAATACTAAGTGCTACAACGCATTGTGAAATACAAAGTGCTACAACATATTGTGAAATACAAAGTGCTACAAGGTGTGTTTCTAGACTACTACATCACGGTTAGGAGACTCAACGGACCACCTCATTTCGAGGTGTTAAGAAAATGTCCGGTGGTGACTTCCGAGTTGGTCCTGTGGTGCAAAAATCTTGTAAACAGTAAGTATGACTTTCCAATTTTGTATTATTTTCTTATGATAAAGGTGCCTTTAAGAAATCGGCCAATGTCATTACCAGTAGGAATGATAAAAGAACACTTGTTCGTAGTTTCATTAACTAATGTACAAAAATAAAGGCTGTAGGATTTTTATAAGTTGCAGTCATTGACAGAATATGTCTATGATACTCTATGTACTGACAGTTCTTTCTACAACCCATTATGAAGTGTGTGACGACTGATGATGGTCACAAATATAAATGTCTTCACATATGCATTACATGGTTTGCAATAATTTGTAATTTTTTTTAGTTTTCTGGGATTTTATTGAAATGAGGTGGTCCGGTGGTGCTGCTGAGGTGGTCCGGTGGTGCTGCTCAGGTGGTCCGGTGGTACTGCTCAGGTGGTCCGGTGGTGCTGCGTTGGCTTATGTTTATGAAACCGAAAGTAGAACTGGTAGACAGAACTAAAGCTTGTCAAGATTCATAACCGTCAAGTGATTGTGTTTATTCTTCCTGGTTCAGTTTTAGAAGTGTTCGTATATTTAACAACTGTGTCGCTAAATTAACGTTGAAGGCTAAAAATACAGTGTTTCATCGACTGTATCTATATTTCCTAGAGTAAGTACTTCTTCAACAATGTGCTCTATTGTGTCGCCCATTTTGCCATTGACACGTATTTCTTTCTTATGTATCTCCGCTCCAGTCTATAAATATCCGAACGTTATAAGTAATTCGACGTTTATGAATCTTGACAAGTTTTGGTTGCGTCTACAAATTCTACTTTCGGTTTCATGAACATCAGCTAACTCAATACCACCGGACCACCTCGATTGTTTCAAGAAATTCCCAGAAAACTAACCAAAATTGCAAGTTATTGCAAAACATGTAATGCGTATGTGAAGACATTTATATTTGTGATCATCGTCAGTCGTTACACACTTCACAATGGGTTGTAGTAAGAACTCAGTTGGGTAAACATGTCAGTACATAGAGTATCATAGACATATTCTTTCAATGACTTCAACTTATTAAAATCCTGCAGCCTTTATTTTTGTACATTATTTAATGAAACTACGAACGAGTGTTCTTTTATCTTTCCTATGGTAATGACACTGGCCGATTTCTTAAAAAGAACCTTTATCAGAAGAAAATAATACAAAATTGGTAAGTCATACAATATTTTTGCACCACCGGGACCACGTCAGAAGTCACCACCGGACATTTTCTTAACACCTCAAAATGAGGTGGTCCAGTGAGTCTCCTAACCGTGTACATGCTGGTGCATAAATAAATAGCATCTACAAGCAAGAAAATATAGTGGCCCAAATAACATGGAGCACTCAACTACTTACTTCGACCAAATAAACAAGTTGCTAATAGTTTTGTTTTCATTCTAAAATTTAATTTAATGTACCGGGTAAGCGAAATTCTGTATATTTCAAGTAATAATTCTTACTTAAGCGTTAATTAAAAGGATCCATGAAGTAAATGGCATTTGGCTTCTAGGCAACAGCTTTAGAATTATAATTATTATGATACATGTCAATACATATTTACTGTGAACACTATAATTGTGGTAGTGCAATTCATTGTCATTTTCAGGCAATTGCAACTGTACAAACTTACATCCAACTTGATTTAAATTTTCAGTTGTTCTTTTGTTTTGTTTCTTCCAATCAAGCCAAGATGGTACATGCAGTGAGGACGTGCAAGATCGCAAGATTGGGTGGCATATCAGCAATGAAAGATACAATCCAGTTTATCTAATCTGTGAAAGGCCCCTCCACCATCCATGTGCCTCTACCACCCCACATTGGTCTGTCCAACAATTGACTGATAAACTAGATTTTATTGACAATGAGTTTTGAGTGTTGACATTTATAAAGTCAGGACTTCATTGTTAAATGGAACTATTTTGCAAAAACAACTGAAAAATAGTGACCCTGTATACATACACTGAACTATAAACAAACAATTATTAGATAAAAGGCACCCTTTATCGCTAAAATAATGTATTTAGCCGATCAGAAAGCAGACTTCATTGCTAAATGCTAAATGGAGAGTTGTTTAAAACATGACGCTATGTTTGATAAACACACATGCCCCCAGTTGTTGCTGGACAGCCCATCTAAATTATTCTCTTTCTCTATAAGTCCAAATTAGGTCAAGGTTAAAGTGAGGTTGGGTGATATGGGTGAATTGGGAATGGTCATAAACAACAACTGAATAAGTATCCAAGTGTTGTGGTAAGTGTTGTTGGTGCACAGTGAGCGGTGAAGTTAGCGCTGAAGGTGACCAAATTTTAAAAATCTAGTCAACCAAGACATAACCCATTTGAATTATTCTAAGTCCAAAGTAGGTCAAGGTCAAGGTGAGGTTGGGCGATATGAGTGGATTTGGAATGATCATAAGCAACAACTGTGTAAGTATCCAAGTGTTGTAGTAAGCGGTTAAGGTGACAAAATCTTTAAAATCTAGTTAACCAAGAAATAACCCATTTGAATTATTCTTAGTCCAAAGTAGGTCAAGGTCAAGGTGAGGTTGGGTGATGTGGGAGGATTGGAAACAGTCATAAGCAACAACTGTGTAAGTATCCAAGTGTTGTAGTTGCGTTGGTGCTAGACAAAACAGTAAAATCTAGTTAATATCGTACGGACGGAATCACAGACGGACAAGACAATCACTATATGCCTCCCGCATCAAGATGCTGGGGGCATAAAAAGGTTTTCTCTAAACAGTGTTTGTGAAAGACTGAACTGAGTAGGTGTGGTTATAAATCCAAACGAGATTTGTGTTGATGAGGTCTGGCCCCCACGACTACAGAAGATCTCAAAATGAGGCGCATTAGCAGTCCGCACAGGTTTATCCGGGATGGCACTTTCCGCTTTTGTGATATTTTCTGTTTCAAGGAAGTCTCTTCTAAACAAAAATCCACTGTAGGCGGAAAGTGCCATCCCGGATTAGCCTATGCAGACTGCACAGGCTAATCCGGGATGACACTACGCACATGCATTAAGACCGGTTATTATGTAACAGTTATTGTTGTTACTTTACGATTTATGATAATGACTAAGTGTTCTTTAGTGATATATTTCTGATAACCACTGCATTTTGCATATGGAATGTCAGTGTTAATTATTTGTTAGAGATTTCTTTTACGAACAACCGCTTTTTTTGTCATATATCAAACTGTGTAGCCATGGTTATAAAACTAAATACAGCGATCTGTTAATTCATAGCGATCAGTTAAATCATCGTTTGACATGAAGTAGAGAAAGACTAGAAAACAGCATGACAGAAAAAGTGGAGAGATACTGTGCTATACACCCAACCACAGAGCCTCCTAAAGGTATCTTCTACATGGAGTCATGAGGTACCCAATGCACCAGCAATGACATCAGAACTAGGCCTAGCACTGTTCTGTAGTTACTAAAATTTAACACCTAGTAATACATCAACACAATTAAGAATGCTCTTTTACTGGCACAAACTACATGTTTATGAAATTATTTAATATTTATTGTGATCTTTAAAAAAAAATTCACTGGACCAAAAATCATGGGCAATTGAACCTGTGCTAATTTGTATTAATAAATTGCATTATCGGATACAGTAATTTCATGCTAAATGCTAGTAATGTATTGATTACTAAACAATTTATATTTTCACCTAAAACTACCATTATGTAGCAGTACAAAACTACCATGCACTGAATGAACTGATCGTAATGTTCTGATATAGCCACCCAATACATTGTACATAAAACACAAACCTAGTGCAAACAGCATACAATATTCTCTTATATGTCAGTTTCTGACCATTCTGTTAAGTGCTTAAAATCCCTTTATGTAATAAATTAGCAAAAATGTTCTTATGCAAAACTTATGAAAGTGAATGCTTTCTAGTAACATCCTTAAAAGACAATTATTTGTATTTAATTTTGATTCTTTGTGTCATTTATCCACCAAAAAATATCAACATTTATGGAAATCACACATGCATCTTTTTGGGGAGTCATTACACATTACAGCCCATTCCACATGTAATACTATAGGGGTTTAGCAATAGCGGAATGAAAACGGCAGCCCCCCCCCGTCCATTTTTAGCCATGCCCTCTTCTTCTGCCCTTTTAAAAATGTGTGTCCTTTTACCATTATGTGTCAGTCTCGTAAACACAGACACACTCAAACGTGATATTACCATATTGCCATTCTATTTTCATTTTCCAATTGCGATAGTTTATTAGAATTTGCTTATTTAATTGATTTTATGAGTATTTAAAAGGCAAATCCGTAAGTTTGAAACCATTTTCATTAATTCATCAACACATTACAATAACACAGGGATTTTAACTTTAATACGGAAATATGAGAAACTGAAATTTCCTGAAATATTTCCTGAGGGATATTTAAAAATAAACTACACAGTAAATAATAATTGCCTGATCTGGTATAACTATCTGGAGCTAGTCAGTATGCCGGTCGATAAACCCAAAACGGTAGTACGCACAAATTGTTTTTGCATAAAATGATTCTACACCATGTCCCTACTTAGAAACTGTATGATGCAACTTTGTCATCATTGAGCATTTTGAAATATTCAATATGGCCACCAAGATGGCCACCACAAATTTAAAATTGGCATAGATCTTTCAATATGTAGTGTAACTACAATTTTCTGAATGTATGTAATGCATGTGTTGCTAGAAAATGTATTGACAAACATGCAACTGATTTTTACATAAATAAAAGGATTAATTAAAGGATGAATTATTTTAAATGGCCGACAAAATGGCCGCCAAACCAGAAAAGTGGTGTTTAGTTGGTTTGATCATTTTAAATACACCATGTTTGCCACAATGCTATTAATAGTTATGTAAAATATGCTTAAATGTTTTTAATTGAACAAGAGCTGTTTTTAAAAGAGTTTGCCCCCTCTTGGTTTAAATATTAAGTTGGATACAGAGGGTGTAAACTGCTAATATAATCCAGTTTTATATAAATCAAGGTCCTGGGGGTGATTGGGTTAATCATCGAACTGGGA
The DNA here is from genome assembly GCA_027627225.1 of Congeria kusceri. Lineage (NCBI taxonomy): Eukaryota > Metazoa > Mollusca > Bivalvia > Myida > Dreissenidae > Congeria > Congeria kusceri. The sequence continues at coordinate 20,440,794 of CM051038.1, read as the reverse complement.
TAAAATATTGCAACCTAAAACATGTTCATAAAATTTGATAGACATCGCATCAAAACTGTTGCACTTAAATGCTGAAATGGCTAAATGCCAATTTTAGATATTTCAAGGGCCACAACTCCGCAGTTAATATGGCGATTTGATGGATTATTGAATTTGACTAAGAAAGTATGCCCAGAAAATTTTATGAAGTTTGGTGATGATCAGTTGAAAATTGATGGACTTACAGAGCAGAAATACCTGACAGACCGATCTACATTAGCAAACCAATATACCTCGTCACCTTCGATCGGGGGATAATTATTTAAATATGGATAATAAAGCATTTAAATTTCAACTTAAATACAGTTTGTTTTCGGTTAGCATGTCATAAATATGCAAGTAAATACGCAACAAAATCTTACAAAACCATCTTAACCAATTAAATTTTAGTTTTCGCATTCAGTAGAACTATTATCATCTCTTAATTGTTGACTTGCTTTTTTGTCAACCTGTTTTGACAGTTCATTGTCTCATAACAGTTGCGAAATGTTGCGGCGAGCCAAGTAACAACCACAACGCAAAATTACACATGGTTGCTATAATGCACAACCGTAGGCAGATAAGCTGCATGACAACATTGGGGCAGGGCATTTGTTGTTGGGATGAAAATCTTTGACATTGGAGTCTTGCTCCGTTTAAAGCTGATAGGATCAATGTTAAGTGGAGCTGGGTCAAATGCTGTCCTCCAAATGCATGTCTGAACGTCACGGGCTTTTCAACAGTCTGTACAAAACCTAGTAGTTGAAATAATAGAAAACTAGTATAAAACTAGGAAGTCAAATGTAAAAATTAATGAATCATGTTATATTTGTATTTATTTATTAAAAGCTGAAAACCATATTTATTGCAAGGAACACGAACCATTAAGTAACAGGTTCCGTGTTTCTGTCATCGTGTTTAGCATACAGCAAACACCAGCTTGCAGTTTAGGCAGATGTATGCGGAATATTGAGACTGCATGTTTGCCTGAGATGCCAAATCAACAGACCTCAGTTTATGCAAAGGATTTTGATAACTAAAATAAATGTCTCCTTCTGTTCTTCTGCAAATATATATTTCATACACAATAAACAGCAACCAGTATATATCAGGACTGCTCTAAAGTCAGCGTAAATCAAGAGAGTTAGTGCATTATCCTGGTCAGAGCTATTTCTCAAGAACGAATTGCTAGATTTCAATACAATACATGGTGAGCATACCAGAAGAAAATGAGCACAATGTGATGATATTTTGCCTCTATGTGCTATTGGCCTTTGATTATTTCTGTGTCCCTAATATGCAGTGCAACTACTGGTAGAAATTCAATGACAACTGTTCGTGGCTTTCATACAAAGAGGAAATGAACATATTGCAAGATATTCCTTTTTGATGAGTTTTCACCGGGTTATGTTATTGTGATTTTCAAACAGTATTTGTGTAGCATTTTTGTCATGGATATTTCTATGTAACCAATTGTTTAATTGTTTTAGTTTTACAGATGCCACCGTTCTTTCTGTGGCAATTTTGCATCTTCTGCACGTTGGTATGGTATTTTAATGTAATGTTCATTAACAGGGTTGACAGTTGAATACGTTTAACAATTCTAGAGATTTTAAGATGTTATTTTCATTTTACTAGTAACTATTGACAAAGAACATAATTGGAGAGGTTCAGGATAAATCATTTCACCGTTGTATTTAGAATTTTAGTTTGTAATATATATCTGACCTCCTCACTTCATTCAATTTATTTGAATTTCTGCTAATATCCTTGGTTGGTAAGCAATGGTATGTCAAAATATCATATGCGACAATTAATCAAACCCGTGAGTTAATATAAGACTTTTAGTGTATTAATCAAAACTATATTCAAACGTGCTCAATACCAACAAAAACATCAAACAGAAGGTCCACAGGCTTTGTAAAAAGTTTCACCAAAATACCTCCAGCTGTTGCTGAGAAATAACCCTGACAACAGTTATGTATTTTACTATATGTAACTTTCATTATAGGCCTATAACCACAAGAAAATAAGTTTTAAGTGAACTGTCCTCACAGTATTCTTATAGACCCCTTGGTACGGAGACTTCTCTATTGCTGATGCCTCTGCAGTTTTAAAATTCTTATATTCATATAAAAATTCACTGATTGTATGCAACTGGGTGACGATGATTTGTATCATGACCTCGTTTTAATTTAACACACATAGAATGGAGAACACAGGACAATAAGTACCACATACCACAGCCGCTTCAAATTTGGAATACTAGATGCATTTTACGAAACCGGAACAAACTAGGAGCCCTTCAAAACATACCAAAATGTAGATACCAGAAAAAACTAGTGATTATCAAAATGTGGCTAAGGGAAATGGGTAACCCCATGGGTCTGTCTTTTTGATGCTCCAAAAACATGTTTTTCAGCTGGTCATTGATGGCTGTGTTTGTCAGGACAGTATGCTGAGACGGTAGTGGTGTCGTAGGATTCAGTGTATGATTGATTGCAGTCTTCTGACTTCCTAGAGTGTGTTCGTGTGCTACTCTTAATGTTGTATTGGTAATGTTGGTCGAAGACATACCGCCAGTAGTTACCCATGACATTTTGTACAGTACCATTTGAAGGTCAGAATATACACAGACCAGAGGATGCCGCATCTATCAAGTATTAATACATCTGATTTTCCAGTACTTCCGACTGAATTTGTGATATGAAATTTTGGAAGTCAATTGTATGTGTCGACGCCAGAGCCATTACTTTAAAGTAACAACATACCTCCAAAGTTAGCACCTTTAATCATTTCTAGGTGCAGATAAAATAGTAATTAGTACTTGCCTCAAAATATGCTAGGAATTGTCATGTTATAGTTGTTATAATGCAGGAAAGACATACTCTGCAAAAACATAACCCTTGAAAATATATTACAAAATAACTACTAAGGGAGATAATCATGAAGGTAATTTTTTACAAAAACTGCCATTCAGGGAGCTAAATATTGATATCACATTAACTCGTGTTATTACTTTCATTCTATTATTCATAAATAACATGCAAACACTATTTTTGTTCTCAAAATCTCTAAACATTTTACAAATACTATTTTATTTAATAAATAATAAATTTCTGAAGCAACTTTGTCGGCCATTTTGGATTTTTCAACTGATGTTTTGCTTAAAATGTTTGAAAAAAATGTTTTTCATGGTGTTGCAAACAACAAACACAATGCATATGCTCAAAATGTTTATGTTTTCTCCTGTTTTCATGTAATTTAAAAGACAGATGTCGATTTCAAAATTTCGGCCGCCATCTTAGCAGCCATCTTGGAAGCCATCTTGAATATCAAAATGCTCAATGATGACAGAGTTGCATCATTTGGTTTCTTAGAAGGGACATGTTAAAGAACCGTTTTATGCCAAAACATTTTGTGCGTACTATTTTTTTGGGTCAGGTCACTATTTGGCATTTGGCATACCGACTCAGCTCTATGTATGTTGAGAAGACATTTTTTCTTTACTTAAAAATCACAGGTCAGACCAATCCCAGGGCACCCCCTGGCTGAATATTTTCTTTAGCTAAATTTACTGTACTTTGTTGAAATCATACTCATTTTGGGTATTTAATTCTGTTCAATGCAGAACAAGTTGTAGCCAAATGTTGAAGACTGTAGCAATTAGCTAATTTGGCACATGACAGAGTCAACCCTGAATGAAGTCCAAGAAATCCAAGAATACATCATTTCCACCAAACAAAAAAGTTTAGACAACACGATGCAAATCAAGTGAGATGGAAGTGAGATGGAAGGATGCAAGGATCAGAAACATGTACACATTAGCCAACTGTGTTCACCCAAAGTTAAACTATCATCCGGTGTACCAGTATACAGGGAAAGACCTAGGATCATGAAAACCGCATGTATACCGCATAAAGTATGCAGTCCAAAAGAAGTAAGGAAGAACAAAAAAATGATAACTGATTTTCCCTTCATGTTAGTGAAAAGGTTTAAAACAATCTTTAATTCCCATTATTTTATTGATTTATTGAAAAAAAAAAAAATACCAAGACAATCAACTTTGGCACACAAGAATGAATGAGGGATAACCCAAAAGGATAAGAGTGCAGCACCATGCTAGCATAAAGCCACATGCCCCGATTTCTCAAATATCTCAAGTATGTTATAACAGGACAAGCCTAATTAAGCTCACTATTTTCAAGTGTCCAGAAATAATGTTCTTAAGACATATTACTATTTGAATGAAAATTGTATGCCAGATTATCACAATAAACAGCAGTAATTTTTCAGTTGTAAAATCTGTTTAAAAATAATTATTTTTTATTGATGAAATAAGACTTAAGCCTGTTATGCTTAAGAAAATTCGAGAAATTGGCTCCAGATCTTTCCCTAAGTACACACATATACACTCATAAACATTCAGAAAGTACCTAAGAGGGTCTGTGTATTGTCTATCGCGTTTATCTTGTTCAGGGATATCCTCCCACGTGAAATGAAGGCTCCACGTGAACCCCCCTGGCTGGTAGCCCCCGTTACCAGAAAACTCCAGGGTGGTGTCGGAAATTGCGTCCACTATCGGACACACAACGTTTCTCCTATCTTCGTGTATGCGAAATAATATAGGTTCTATCCTACAATTTTAAGAGAGAAGGTTTATAATTGATTTAATAATTTACTGAAAGTATTCTCTTTTGTTTGTCAATATCAAGTAGAGACTGAAAATTGCACCATACTGCACTATGCAATAATAAAATGCTAGCTATTGTTAGCTACAATATATGTAAAAGGTTACATATGGTATCTTGCTGCATTAGAAACTTAAAATTATATATTATCAAACTATTTGACCCTTAAAAACTGGCTGAAGTGTCTGTAATTTTTCCCCGTAGTAATTTGTCCATATAATAGTTAATTGTTCCACCTTACAATTATGTAGCAGTACAAACATTCATAGGACAACCAATGCTGGAAAAGTGGGAAAGCGCACCTCCTATGAATGGATAGGAATTCTGGTGAATTTGATCCTTGGTTTAAAATAAAATTTTACATATAATGAAAAATGGTATTTTTATGACTTCATTCTCACTAAGTTTTGTTTTAATCTATGTCGACCTCATACACAATCTGCCTGTTTTAAAGAGGCAAATATTTTTAAGAAACAAATGATGGTAAAAGATGTTAAAATTGTGCTGTATCTTTCATTGCTGTACCTATAATAGAAAGCAATATAAAAGGTGCTGTTAAAGTTGGAAAAGATCTAGGAATGGAAAAGGTACAGGGTGCTGCGGAAAAGGAGTATGTTTGAAAGCCAGACCAAAACTTTTTGGCATTTCTAATAATTTTGTTAAATCCATGCTTTGTTCTGTGGCTTCTTATTAGGGTTTCAAAACATAGTATTTTCAATTGTTATTGAACATTTACAAAGAAATATATGAAATTTCTGGGAAACAAAACCATTCAGGGTGCAAAACTACCTTTTTCGCTCCAGATCTTTAACTAGTAAGAGGTTATAAAACACCACCATCTGAGCAACCATCACTGGTCAACAGTAATAATACACTCTTCACCAATCAAAGGGCCTTCGCAGATTGCCTGACATTGATTGATGAAAACCCTAGCGTCACCCCCACCAACCCAAGTACACCACCTATACAGCCCTACAGAATGCCTAAATGTAAATGTAAAATAAGCAAAAGTAACCATAAATTTGTATAAAATACATAAATTTGTATAAAATTAAGGTATGTGATAGAATTATATTTCAACTGGATTATGATATACAAATTGTTTAATACCACCACATTTTCTTAAAGACATTGTTCCCGTAGTTTCCTATAAAAGGAATGAAGTTCCCATGCATGATTTTGGCATGGAGAAATCCCATTAATTGTGGTCGATTTCGAGGGTCGTCTAATAAACCTATACTAGTATGGTATCAAGAATAAGACATTGGTACAACAAATTGAGAAAACATACGCAATTATAAACAAAGCAACATGGTTTTACTGTGCAAATTTACTTATTAGTGATCAGAAACTTATCAAGTGATTTTGAGTTTGTAAATTGTTGAATGCATCATATATTTCAAGTTTCAAATACTCACTGTTCATGTTTCATAAACTTGTCCAGTTTATGACAATTAATATTACTGTTAGAAGTACAGTGATTCATGAAAAGTAAGGTCACTGTGTAACTGTGTTTTTTATTAATAGACTGAGATTTGTCCTTAAAGGGACTGAGCTCCAGATGGTCTAATAATAAAAACAAAAGAAACTTGTCAAAAATACAAAATTTTCTTACATAATCGTATAGAACACACTAAATAATTAAACACGCGCGTTTTTATTTACCTGAAACACTATGATTTTATGTAGTTTTCCTCCTTTTTATCGACCTAATATGTATAGTATCTATAACCCATTAAGTAATTTAAAAATAGCGCAGTTTATATTTAGGTTTATCACTTGAAATTTAAGTTGAGTTGCGCGTGTGCACACTTAAATCAGGTGCTTGTATTTGAAAGTCTTGGTATTTTTAAATCGGGAATACCGAGTTCATGGAAAGTGCGAGCTTATTCAGCTTCTATTTTTCAATGAAATATAGTTTATGACAGAACTTGATCGTGTTCTATACAAATAATGATGTTTTACCCATGGTTTTACACTTTAGGCAGAACTAGAAAAACGCACATGTTTATGCCCATTTGGAGTTCAGTATCTTTAAGTTTCATAATTGTCAAAACATCTGTCAGTTAACCAGTGTTGCTCAGTGGAATGTGTTAGAGGATTGGTGAGACAAAATACTGTATAATCAGTTTACTTCACAGTGTCTAAATTTCGTGCTTTATTATGTTTGATAATTATGCAAAATGAAAATCATATTAAAATATAAGAAGAAAAGCACCTAATCAATAAAATATTGATTATCAGAATGATAAATAATCAGTTAAAATCCGTTAAATTATATAACCGTATGTAGGCAACAGGCATACAAAGAGCATCATAGTTTGACAGCACTTTGCATACATGTACCAATAAATTTATTAAAAAGAGACACATTCTTATATTCAGGCTATGTTTGGAAGGCAGAAGATACGAAATTTAGACCACCACAAAATAAAATGATTTTATAGTAGTGATACATGCACATCGATAACTGGCAGCATATCAAGTTTGCTATGATATTCTATACAAAAAAACTTTGGAAGGTGGATACATCAATAACTTCTAAACAAGGCTCACCCTGGCTTTAATTCACTGCACAGATATTAATATAACATAACAGGAGGATCACTCAGTAGAGTTTGGCAAAATGTACAGTAAACAAGTGGGCCATGGGGACACAAAGCACTCACCTGAGAACTGGCAATGAAAGATATTGTGCTCAGGTGAGCTAAGAAAGGAAATCTAACTTCTGCTTAAGAAACATTTCAGCCAGAGTGGTCCAAGCAATCTATAATTGTTATATAATAATATTCATAAGGTTATATTTCCTCTTTCCCTTCGCCGTGACGGGTTCATCTACCTAATAGGATCAACTGACGACTTTCGTCGATCAGACTCGTGCTTTGGCACGGGACGCCAAGCGAAGTGCAGGCTCCACCAGAATCCACCGACAGAGAACGATCCCGTACCACCATAGTCGAGCGTGTTTTTATCGATGTTGTCGATCTCCGGACATAGTATGGCAGTCCTGTCTTCCTTAATACGAGCTAATAGTGGTTCTAACCTACACGCATAACACATTCTGTGAGTGAGTACAATGCATAGTAGTTACATGTTCACGTTAATGAGACACACAGATGTTTTTCAATCTGTCAACAACTCATACTATCATTCTACATTGTATGAGACATGGGCGCATTGGGTTAGGATTTTTGTTGAATTTAATGTGATTATGGCGCAGGGTGCATGGGTTTACTGGTCACTGTTTGCAGATCGGCTCGGTAACAACACTTATTTGAAACTACATTTAATTCCAATTTAAATAATTTCAATACTAGTTATAAAGTAATATATAAACATTGCGGCCAGTGCTTAATAAAATCATTAAGGATTCTGCATGCCCTGATTAGTAGAGTTTTACAGGTAAACAGTACATGTCTTATATATATATAATTATATATGTATATCAATAAAATTAATAAATATCGTGCGATGTTTTGCCACATCATTTACCCACAATATATATATATATATATATATGTATATCAATAACATTTATAAATATTGTGCGATGTTTTGCCACATCATTTACCCACAATATATATATATATATATATGTATATCAATAAAATTAATAAAATTGTGCGATGTTTTGCTACATCATTTTCCCACAATATATATATGTATATCAATAAAATTAATAAATATTGTGCAATGTTTTGCCATATCATTTTCACACGCTGTTTTTACTTGAAATTATTTATTACTGCAGTTATACCTGAAACTGTTGGGAAAAAAATCCAGATGACATGGACAATTAAATAAAATTAAGACATACTACTGTAAGTACACATTTGAAAATTATAAGCATCTACAATAATGTACTATGCAGCTAACTGCTTAAAAATCAACATACATTAAAACAACTGGCAAACCTCTAAGTTGATGACCTCCAACACAATGAGAATCATCAACAGACTTTTAAATTTAATGTCTGGATACATTAAAAAAAATACAATTTAAATGATTAAGCATAAACAGTGGAAATGGAATTGAAACAAAATATACTGGACATTAATGTGGAATAATTTCTTCACAGGAATGTAAATTTTATTGCAAAAGGTTAATGATTAGTATCATTTTGCTGAGTTTAAAAGTAGCGACCACAATCCTGTCGCTACTATTTAGTATAGGGAGAAAATTCCACCACTGAAATGGTCTTTCGGCGGTGAGGCCCCGCCAATATTGCCCATATAAAAAGAAGCTCAATACTGGCACAGGAGCTCACTAGTTATGCTACCTTATAATTTGCTCCGGATCTTTTCCTATAAATGCGAACTGTCATACTCATCCTCTTTTTGGAAATCTACTATCTGAATTAGCCATTGTTCTTGAACAAATGAAATGTTCAACATCTTAAACCAGCCCTTATGGTCTTACCAGCCTGGAGAAGCCTCACAGTGAGAGTCCAGGAATATAAGCACATCTCCTGTCGCTGCACGGGCACCTGCGAGTCTGGCACGGATCAAACCGCTGCGTTCCTTCGTGCGGACTACCCGAACAACGCCATCTGGCCAGGTCCTTGCAACATAGTCGGAGAGTTCTTTGCCAAGACCAGCTGTGAACATATATCAAAAATTTTAAGTGTTATTGCAGTATTAGTTAGTTATATGTATTAGGGAATCAAGGAAAATTATATGTTACTTTTCTTTGGTAGATCCAGTTTTTGATGTCTTGAACAGAGCTTGCAGGAACAAGTCAATTCAGCTCACAAAACAAATCATACAGTTTGATCATTTCCTTAATTATGTATTCAGTTAAATTCTATACTACTGTTATTTAAGTTATAAAAAACATGTACAATATTTAACCTGTTAACAAGTTGTTAAACTTATATAAATGTATACCACATATATAATATAGCAAATTACAGAGACATCAAAGCATAATTTAATCTTTCACATTTAACTGCCTCAGGGCTAGGCACTTTGATAAGGCCAAAAATAAAATGAGGCACATCGTGGGAAAACCGGACTCAATGCATGTGCGTAAAGTGTCTTCCCGGATTAGCCTGTGCAGTCCGCACAGGCTAATCCGGAACGGCACTTTCCGCTTCTATGTTATTTTCTGTTTCAAGGAAGTCTCTTCTAAACATAAATCCTCTGTAGGCGGAAAATGCCGTCCCCGATTAGCCTGTGCGGACTGCACAGGCTAATCCAGGATGACACTTTAGGCACATGCATTTTGTCCGGTCTTCCCACGACGCGCCTCAAATTATGTTTCTTTCCCCTTTCCGACCCATGCAAAAAAGGGTTGGGCAGGTAGGTAGGAAATTTGTTTTTCCCTTTTTTTGAAACATTGAAAATAAGCATCATTTGTGTAATATCGAACTATCAAAGTAATTTATTCAATGATACGTATAATAAATAACAATATGTACATGTATTACAGACTAGATTAAAAGATAGAAAATTATTGTCCAAATTAACTAATACATCCGATACTGTCAACACAGCAGTGTTTAAATGGCAAGTGTTTGTCTGTTTGCTTTACATGCACACTTGGGTAGATTCGTACCCACTGCGTTATGTTCCTACCCACTGCGTTTTCGTACCATTTTGTATTCGGACCAAACTAATTTTTTTTACCCAATTGGAACCCCAAACTTGTTTGGGTCGCAGCAATTTCAGTGGGTACTTCGGGAAGGGGAAACAAATACAATTCTATTTTTGGTCTAACTCATATTAATTATAGCCATATTTTGTCAAAATGCAAGGTTTATTTTTGCAAGGTGAATTGATAATGCAGCCTTTTCAATGTCATTAAAATCATCTCCAGTCGAACTCTACTGTACTATCCCTCCCAGTAGGAGCTTACTTGTTCATGTTAAACCACTGCATGTATGTATATACGTGTACAAGGATATTGGAAGTTGTTTATGAGAAATACAAATACAAAAGGGAATAGTACATAGTACATTGAGGTCCCCAGTAAGGTGTGAATTTAATAATTAGTGCCATAAGCTAATAATTGGGAAAGACTTTGAAACCCATAACAAAAACTAATGTTATCTTGCATTTTGAAGATAAACTTTCTCTGATACTTTATTGAATAAATGTGCATGGAAAACGATAAAAAAAAGTACAAAAATACTTATAGATTATTAAATTGGTTAAGGATATTTTTCCAGAAAGTAGGCAACTTCTCGTATTTCATAATTTAACTTTCAAAACAATGCCATTTACCTTTATGGTCAACTATTTAAAGGCATTTAGTTAAGTTAGTTCAATGCAGACACCACGCGAAGAAAAGTGATCAGTACGGCAATACCTCTGTCACTAAAATCGTCCAGCAAAATAACCTCATGCAGATATTCTGGGGGAGATCGGTTGACAACGCTGTGTACTGTCCGCAGCAAAGGTGACCAGGCCTCGTTGTGAAATATTATCACTACACTTGCTTTTGGCAGATCTTTTGGGTAAGTAAGAGAGTGACATCTGGAACAGAAACTGGGGTTTTACCTCTAGAAATCTATTAAATGTGCCAAAACAATGTTTGTTTGAACAAAATATAATGTTTTTGTAATCTATAAGATGCATGGCAATCCAAACACACATGCTACACAGTCATACATTATGGAATCTGCTTTAAACAAAAATAGCTCATAATCCACTAAGATTTTACAAAATGTAAAATGATTTCAACAAAACCAAGCATAACCTGTTATAATAATGGAGAATAATAAAACTACCTTTTATATAACCAATAAGGCGTTTATTAAAGAATAACAATGAAATCGGTTGACAGTCTTATTAATCAAAGGCTAACCATATCATTATCCTAATAGTTTGAAAAGTTTATACTATTTGCTATGCAAATACCTGCTGTCACGAACATCCTTCACAGATCTTTCGAGAGATATTTTATCACTGGCGACGATATTGAACGCCTCCTTCTCCATCAAGGAGTCAGCTTTCTCCTTTTCAGCCCCAGTCAAGTGCACAGCCTGTCCGTTTTCACCTGGGCCGGTTCGACCTGACTCCAATTTCTGATATTTTTCAAAGCGTTCTCTTCGAAAACGCATGGTTGAATCGTCAAGTACAGTCGATTTTATGCCTGGTTTTGTGTAAAAGTAAACGCCGCATGCTGCTAACGCCAGAAGTGTCAGGAGTTTCCATGTTAATCGGTGTCTTCTAAGAAAACGTGGCAGAGACATGATCGATGTCTTATCACAACTCCATGTTTACATTCTGTGACGTCATTACAGTACGGAATTCCCGTACTATAAATAGAAGGACAATTCGTTTCCGGTTTCCCCCAATTCTTTTGACCGCCGAAAATTCAAACCACTAAAACATTATTAATAATTATACGCTAGGCATTTTTATAATTTTAATAAATTTCTTTGAAATGGTTTTAATTGCGTTTCTGCAAAGAGTCCTGACTGTTATACTTATCGGACAGTCGTTATTGCAAAGTTATCACATGTATGAGTGTTTCGGGAACAGTCAAAACTGTTGGCCCAAGGTGGAGGGATAACTGTTTGAACTGTTTTCCGAGGCCGCTAGGGTCACTGTATCCCATCCTTGCATCCGGCATTGATGAAATAACAACTCTTGGGATACACGTAGCTATATTTCAACCCTGTGATATAGGCAAACGCGCGCAATATAATGACGTGATTTTGTTGATTTTCGTTACGTCATTTTCGTGTTATTCGCCAAGGCTCGTGGTTCAGGTTTTCTAAATAAACTCAGAGCCGTAGCTTCCTGTAGGCATTATAGGCACGTGCCTAGACATTTTTTCCAGAGATGAAAATTTTAAATATGCAAAAAATGCAATAAAAACAAGAGAGTGGATGGGGGTGAGGGGATCTTTCTTGGCTGTGTTGATACGTCATTGTTTAACGAGTCGATTACGTCAATATGGAACACATTTCATGAAACACACGCTTAGTTTACAATTATTTTGTAGAATCGGGGTTTAGCTGAAGTTAGTTGTTCGTAACCACATACGAGTATAAACTCTCCTGGCCCACGTTATCGCTTACAGCGTCATTTTTTAGATTCCGACTGTTGTGCCTATACATTTTTAACCCAAGCCACGCCCCTGAAACTTCTATTTATTCAACACTAATCTTGTATTCTCTAATCATTGCATGAACCTGTAAATATATGGCGAAATAGAAATAAGTGGTCACAAGAATAATATTATCTATGAAGACCGAATAGGAATAGAGTGACTGTGGTAGGAACATGTTTGTCAATTTCCGGAGATGGTCTGTAACTGTACACTGTATCGGAAACTTCGGTATTTTCCCCGGTCCCGACAAGTGACGGAAAATTGCCGAGTTTTTTTAGAGGTTTCGTCTATAAATAGTTTTTGGGGAAACGCCGGCGCGTGCAGGAAACACTCAAAACTGTCACCCGGTAATTGTTAATATTTATCGGGAACAGTCGTATCCGAAATGAAAAACTAAAAAATGACGAAATAGCATTTATATAGGCGATCAGGTAATGCATAGCTTTGTACTATATACCTACTCTCTCTTCACTTGGACAGTTCCCTGATTGTTTCGGCGTAGCTGTCTAAGATCACTTTTGACCTAGATTTCTTGCGATAATTATGCAGCGGAAAAATTGAATGCCAATAGAATTGGGCAAATTTTCTTATTTTAGAGAATGCAAACTTCAAACAATGGTCTCAAATATCTCAAATTTATTTTGGGGGACGATACGTTTTCTTATAGTGTCCGAAAAATCTAGTGTCCGAGAAGTCTCCTTAGTAGAGACCGAAAAATCTGGGGTCCGAGAAGTCTCCTTAGTAGGGAACGAAAAATATGGGGTCCGTGAAGTCACAGCTTGGTCCTCTTGTATTATAATTAGGGCACAAAAATGACATTTCCCTTATTTTTTTCCAAAATTTAAAATTGCCTTATTTTTCCCTGCAGTTATTTTTTCCCACTTTTGCCCTGTTCTGCTGGTATAATATATTAGTCTCAGTTGTAAGTCTACGTTGTAATGTCTAGAAAACTCATAAGAAAGCGAATCCGATGTTAACAGCCGTGCAAATGCACGACTTTGGGCGCACTCGTGAACGTACTAGTTGCCTGAAGTGTGGTGTACAGTACACCAGCAAAAGTCACAAAACCTTGTTACCAGTGATCTGGGTTTTTTGGCCGCAAAATGTGAAATAGGGCATATTTGTTGCACCTAGAAAGCAAGATTATCCTCACTCAAACGCCTCATTATCATCTCCTTTTCTGGTGTACTTAGACATTATCTGTTCTCCACATGTGTAAAACTTTACTTCCTGTTAAAGCAGCAGTCCAGAAATGTGTTTTTAAAAATAAAACATCGCAGAAATCGTTTCTAACGGATATCTTACTGATCAAAATACAAAACAAGAAATGTCTTTAAACAAGACAATCGGCGTAGAAATTAATATTGAGATGTCATTTATTTGCCCTAAATATAATACAAGAGGACCAAGCTGTGACTTCACGGACCCTATAGTTTGCGTTCCCTACGAAGGAGACTTCTCGGACCCCAGATTTTTCGGTCCTACTAAGGAGACTTCTCGGACACTAGATTTTTCGGACACTATAAGAAAACGTATCGGCCCCCAAAATTATTTTGAGATAAACTCAATAATTATTAATATCTGTACAGTGAAAAAACCGATAATATACCGCCCCGTGTTTTCACCAGTGATACATGAAGAAGCTAAATTCTAGTTATTTACGTAAACATAATTGATATATGAATTTGTCAGGCAAATTTAAAAATTAACATTGTCAGAAAATAATAGCGGGAATTAATGAGCAGTAAGTTTATGATTTCCCCATTTATTGCAATTATCGGGTTTAGGATTCTCCAGACGCTAATTGATGCGTGTGTATTAATTAACACAGCTTTACCGCGCGCTATTTTTCGAATGATCCTCCGCTGGAGGTGTACTCGCTAGAATTAATTCACGGGGACGACAGTCGGTTACAGCGTACAATAATATTTTTACACATAAAAAAATAATAGGAAATATAAGCTCAATCAAATTTGCTAGTATTTGTTTTGCTTATTTGTCAGAAAAATACCAGAAATGTACCACTTTATATTTTGTGCTTGCGAGCTCAACAAGCAATTGTACGCTGTGACCGACTGTCGTACCCGTGAATTGTAGCATTGTAAGTGCTAGTTATAGAGCGTCGATTATGAAGGCTAAACAATATAGTTATTTCATTATATGAATGAATATAACATTCTGATCATGACATACAATGAGTAAACTTGTTCATAATTATGTTCATTTCTAGAGTGTATGTCGAAGATATGTTTATAACTTTAATTTAACCGCTTATGTAAACAATTATGTAAATTTTTAATCCCCAAAAGCATGCAACAGTTATTGGTATACGTTAAACCATTGTTTGAAGTTTGCATTCCCTAAAATTAGAAAATTTGCTTAATTCTATTGGCATTCAATTTTCCCGATGTATAATTCTCGCAAGAAATCTAGGTCAAACGTGATTTTAGACAGCTACGCCGAAAACCGCATTGAAATCGATAAAGTAATAACGTTTTCGCAACTTTTTATTGTGTAGTTTCTGTATGCGATAGCTTATGATGCCTCGACCTCTGCGCAGATAATTTGACTGGTTCCGAGCATAGCTCTAATCAAATCCCTGCCGTCATAACAAACCACGTGATGATGATCGGTTTAAATCTTCTAGATATTATTTTTATGGTTTAAATTAGTTATTTTCTTTTTCTGTTTTCATTACTGACTGCAAACGATGTATAAAAAGTCAAATTATGTAGACAATTGCTCTGAGTTTAATTTAATAAGTAAACGTTACAAACACGTAATCCTTCCAGATGTGGAAGGATTTTACATGTGATGGCAGTGGTTACCGTTAACCGATAGGGGAGGTAACCGCTGCGAGGAGTTTGATGATGCCTCTGGAGTAAATCAGCTTCTTTCGTACCAAGCGTTTTCGAACACAGACATTACAATATGCCTTTCGTAAATAAGAAACAGTTTTCAGTTGAGTAAACGTTATTGACGTTCATTAGAACTAATGCCAATTTGAGATGTATTGAATTATATTCTATGGACTGCGGCTATACAATTGCCGACAGTGTGCCTTTCACCAGGGATTTGCCTTATTCTAATCTAATTAAGTACAAAAGGGTTTCACGTGTATTAACCGCAAAACCGTCCTTGTGTTACCGGGATGACGTTAGAAATAATACGGCAATCAGTCGTTACTAACTTACTGGCGCATATTTACGGTCTGAATTTCCCCGGTTCAAAACCCAGCAATGTTATGAGCAGAGCATCATGAATGTCCGTCTCGTAGTCGATTTCTGAATAGTCTCCCTTTAACTTTTAGAAATTCAAGAACTATAATTGTCAGTGATGAATGCCACCCCATCCCGGCACATGATTACTGGAAAACCTACTAACATTTGAAAACAAATCGTTTAGCCATTAATCAATTATATCACAGACAAAGTTTCCTACGAAGTTTTACGTACCTATGATTACGGTTCCATATAGTTATTGCCTGGAAAAGGTTTTCCAACTATTGGTCAGTTTGACCTTGACTTTTGACCCTATGACCCAATAATCAATACGGATCCACTTCTAGTCTTAACCAACCAAATTTTATGACCATAGGCGTAAGGGTTTCATAGTCGGGCCCGGACAAGTCTTTCAACTGTTGGTCAGTTTGACCTTGACCTTTGACCCTATGACTCAATAATAAAAAAGGATCCACTTCTAGTCATAACCAACTTATATCTACCAAGTTTTAAGGGTTTTGTAGTTATTGCCTGGACATGACTTAAATTGCAGCTCGTACTAGTATTGGCCAGTTTTTTTCATCGATTGGTTAGTTTGACCTGTTACCCAGGGACCAACTAAGCAATAAGGATCCTCTACTAGTCATGACCAACCTACAGTACTTATCAAGTTGAAGAATCTAGTCTTCAGACTTCTGAAACTATTGCCCAGACAAAGTTTTACAATTATTCAGTATATTGTGGGTTTTTTTATACTCTTTGGTCGGTTCAATCTTGACCTTCGACCCAAGGACCCAATAATCAATTATGGCTTAAGATTCAATGACTAAAGAGAAACAATAAAAAAAACTAATAAGGTAGAGTCATGTTTCACAAATATTCCATCTATAGTCTTATATCTAAAATAGCGACAAAACATAGTCAATAGGGGAGGACTAATTAAAATTTGAGAAATTATGAGTTATGGTGCTTTGCATGTTTCACTTCCTCACCCCATGATGGTGACCATTTCTGCTAACTGATTGTAAAATACTTCTTTGCATAACAGTATTATGCACTGGGCAAATATTTTACCGTTGACCTTTTAATGTGGCCTTGACCTCGGACCTAGGGACCTGGTGCTTGGACGTGGCGTACCACATCGTGATTTAAAAATACTTATTTGCATAACAGTATTATGCACTGGGCAAATATTTGACCTTTGACCTTTTAATGTGGCGTTGACCTTGGACCTAGGGACCTGGTGCTTGGACGTGGCGTACCACATCATGATTGTGATCATTCATGCCCACTTATTCGAAAATCTCACTATGGATGACAACATAATGCTATGGACAAATATTTCACATTGATTTGTGACCTTTACCTTGGACCGAATGACCTATTTATTGTGTGTGACACACCGTTTCAACATGCTTCACACTTACAAGTGATTTGAAAATCCATCCCTGCTGGGCAACGTTATGCTCCGGACAAAGATTTTCCAGCCGCCCACCTGCCACCCACCCGCTTGGGTGTTCCATTAATGTAGCTTTTAATATTTCCCCCCGGGGGGGGGGAAGCGCCTGGCTGATCCAGGGGAATTTGACTTATTTTATAGAGCCAAACATTGTTTTCTAAATACCCACAGTGGGAGATGCTATAGGAGTATCAAATGGCCCGGGGGCCAATATTACCGGGATCAAAAATACGACTATAGTCTGTTTCCCCGACCAAGAATCATTCGGCGTGTCCTATTCCCGCCTGTCGAGAATCGCTTTCAGTCTAAAGACCCGTATATACCCGCATAATACGACCGTTTTTTCAAACGGACGTATAATACGGAGTCTCTACTAGTTCTGACCAACGTACCTACCAAGTTGAAGAACGTAAGCCACATGGTTGCTTCGTTATTGCCCGTACAAGGTTTTACAATTATTGGGCGTTTTTATCATATTTTGGTCGGTTTGATCTTGACCTTTGACCCAAGGTCCCGCAAAACAATAGCGGTCCTCTTCTAGTCACGACCAACCTACTTACACCCGCTTTTTAATTGGAAGGGAAGGCATAATAATTCATCCGGTGTAGCTATGTTAATGTTGGGACGTGATACATAAAGTTGTTATTGTAGCCCGGTTATCTCAGATGGAGAATAACTCTGTCTGGCGGCAAAGGTATCCTGACATGGAAATTTGGCCACCAAACATCGCGTAGAAAAAGAATTATACAGCGCGACCAACGTGACGCTTCAATGTCGAACCATAGGTGCCTATATTTAGATCTAGACCGAAATAGCAGGGTGCTGCACCCTGCTCATTTTTGGTTCCCCCCCCCCCCCCCTGCTGCCTTTCTGGGCTGGTCAACACACAAATGCTGAATATCTTTTGAAATTCAATATATTTTTGCAAATATTCAATGACAAAGGAATACACTATGCTTAAAAAACTTCATTAGAAGCATTAAACTCATAAAAACTCTGTATTTAGCAAATAAACAGAAAATGTCAACATACTGGTCCTGCTTTCCACCCTGCTCCTTTTTAGCAGCACCCTGTACCTTTTTTGATCCTAGACCTTTCCCTATTTTATTGGCCAGTATAACCGTTAAAAATGCGGCGTTCTGGTATCTGAAAGATACAGCTTTCAACAGAAATGTTGTTTTTGTTGTTTCTTCGTTGGTGTTTTTTTTTAAGGCGGTTGAGGTGGAAGTAAGAACTGTTTTCATTTCTCTCGATTTTTGCGAGAACACTTTGAGAGAGAAATTATTTCTGAGCACGTTGTCGTTCTGTCCACTTCCTATTTCAATTTCCGCCGTGTAGGACAAGGTATGTATTACACATACATGTCACGCAGCCTAATATGGAAACGAGAGAGCTTAATTTTAAATTGTTTCTACAACTAGAGTCAACATTATACAGTTACGCACCTATCAATATTCCCCCCCTGGGGGAAAATATTGATAGGTGCATTACGCATAGGACGTAGTTGGATTTTGAACGTTTTGTTTTTATTTCGTTGGAAATACAATTACTTTACGTAAGCGACGAAGAAGCCTTATTTCACTAGGTATCTCGGAAATACTGTCAATAGAATCCTGTATGCGTATTGCAATGGCTACGCCACTTTAAGAACCACGTACACATTTGTGATGTATCAACGTCAAATAATTGCTGCGAAATTTCACAAATTGTCAAAGACATCAATTGATAGTGTATGCATCACGATATAGTTGGTAATAACGGAACAGGGAGAGGTGAATATCGTATTTACGTATCAGTTCAATTCGGATTAAAAACTGGGCCGCAGAATAATTGCACCGATCTCGACAACTTCAATCCCGCACGTCCTAATTGTGTGGCATATGTTTCCCAAAGGTGATTTTTAGCGCTATGAATTAAACTAGAACTTCACTTCTGCACATATCCGCTGACACAAAAATCTATATTTGCAGTGACTCACGACAGAAAGAACGCTGGTAGAAGATTGCGTGAAGTACCAGGCGTTGCACGACATCTTGAGAAATCTACGGAGCTCCGTTTGGGGCTTGAAGATGCGTTAATTTACATAAAGAAACATGTAACAGGACGGTTTAGTTCACGCGCTTAGTTTAATGAACAAATCTGATGTTAAAGGATACGTTACTGATACGTTCTGAATATTTATTCAGTTTTAGAATCTTCAAGTTGATCATTTACCAAAAAAAAAAAAAAAAAATCCCGACCTACCTACCCTATTTTTGTTGGGCATGTTACCTGAAACAAACATCTTTTTTTTTACGCCTTAAAGATGTATCCCATTCAAAATGAAAATGACATTACAAATGTATATCTACTACTACTACTACTACTACTACTACTACTACTACTACAACAACAACAACAACAACTACTACTACTACTACTACTACTACTACTACTACTACTACTACTACTACAACAACAACAACTACTACTACTACTACTACAACAACTACTACTACTACTACTAATAATAATAATAATAATAATAATAATAATCTTCACAATACCAAAGTAATATTTAGTTATTATTTTTATTTTACAAACACAATAATAATGTTATCAAGTCCAATTGCTATTTGTTATATACATTTATTTCGTTAGTTTACTATGATTTTGAATGGAAACGTCCCTTTTAAGTTTTGAGTCCATCGACGCAAACATATCAGATTGATTGCAATTGCTATATAACGTCCCGACGCGCAACGTGTTTCAATGTAGCGTCATGTGCGTTGGCATTTCCGCAATTCATATTCACTCTGCAGCTAACCTGTGATATATTTAAGAAATAATTGACGAGTTAGCGTTGGTCATTGCGCTAATAACCTACGGTTTGCAATTCCGATGCGTTGGAATTAAACCACGAGGGCGATAGCGTAAATGCGCTGGCCTGGGATCCTTTTCCAGAAACATTTTAAGTTTATCATAAATTATTTTCAATTATGTTTCAATTTTTGTAAGGGAACATTGTTAAAACTACATAGGATTTGTGAATCCATATACGAAATGTAAATGAAAATGATGATTTTAAGGTGATGTTTCTGGAATATGGCCCCAGGTGTATAACAGTCGGACTCGCCAAATACTGCGCAAAATCTCAGTCTCAGAATTAGTCCTTACTTAAAATATTAGCCAGTGAAATTTAGAGCAAAACATGTAACAACCAATTTCATTGGTCAATATTTGAAGTTAAGTTTGACAATTTTCGTAGCCTTTTCGGCCTGGGCTGGTATTTATAAAGAATCTTAGTATAAAATTAAGAAAAATCTTCATATTCTCAAATTTTATTATTGGAGTTTCTAACAAAGTAATGCATTTCTGGAAAATTCTGACACATAATTTGCAATATAATTCAAATAGTATTAATATCTAGCATCAGTCATTCAAATGTTCCAAAGCATAGTGTTTTAAACAAAAATTTATGTTTTGACTTATGTTCAACTTAAGTTAAGAATGGCTTAAGAATCTGTATAAATATGGACACAGAAGATTGATACTGTAGTGATGTTTGTATTACATTTTTTGAACTGTCATTTCTTGTAATGGGGTGTTCCTAGATAAATTGCTAATTAGTAGAAGTGTGGACTTCTTTCAAACATATTATTTTTAAGTACATATACAAGTATAAAAATATGTAATATAAAAAGTGCCCTTTGGCGAAGGAATGAAAGTGACGAAGAAGAGAAACAAACACGTATGCATAATATATGTAGCATATTATGTACATAATTTATTCTAACCTTTATCACTTGGTCTCTATAATTCCTGTTTGTTATACAGTCAGTGTATTTCATTTCGATTTTCTGACGAAATACAAAACGAAGGTACAGGGGCGGTTCAGTATATATACCAAATTTATAATTCATTATAGATTTAAAACGGTAAGCCACACGTGGGTATTAAACGGTGCAGCTTTTAATTGGTTAAAATATCCAGTAGAAAATTATTCTTGGATTATTTTGGTATTGTGCAAGCCTTTCATTTCATAGATCCTGTATGAATGAAACGCAATTCCATGCCGTTAACCAGACCACGTGGTCACGAGTTTCAAGATGTTTGGACAGTGATGCACGTCTTCAAACACTGAACTCCTTGTTTTTAGTTACATGAAACCTGGTTGCAGCTACGTCCGGAGATCGCGTACATACTCTTTATGGTGTTCAGTTTCTCATACAGAGCGCCATGAACACGTATGTTTTAAAGAAAATTGTACTCAAATATATCTGTTAGTATACCAAAAAAAAAGAAAAGAAAATAGTATTAAATTGGAACGACAGGAGTCAATAATTTGTAAACTACAAACTATGTCAACTATTGTTTTTTATTCGACACTTATATTCCTCCGTCAAAGACATACATAAAAGTAAAATGTGTACTTTTAGAAAAATATACATGTATCTTACAAAAGTACCACCAATACTTCCAGTAATTATCATGGCTTAAAGTTAAAAACACTATGTATAGCTCAGTATTAATACTCAATCTCAATATTATGGAATACAATAAATAGAACTTTGATTGTGACATATCACTCGTACGTACATGATTAAAACATATTTCACTTCTTATGGCAATTGTTTATTAATGGAAAATGATTATTTAACGCAATAAAATTTAATATTTATTAATTTAATGAAAGTATGTGTTCAGAAGGGACTCGTACACGAGTGAAAGAAGCCGACATCCATGAATCCAGTACGTACGCGATCCCCGGGCGTGTTTGCAGAAGGACCATGAGTCACTCGCATTCTGGTCGACCACAGAGCAATCATTCTAACTACGGTAGCATCGATCATGCGTGCAAGCGGTTGAAATGTTGCAAATCAATTAGCACGTACACGTTCGTTTTGCCAATGACAGATTCTTTGATATATTTCTTGACGATATATGTTTTGACCTATATATGGCACTGCATTTAAATACGTTATGTTATGTATTTGTCAATAATTAACTGATTATTTCTAATTCCATAAAGGTTATAATTTAAAAACATAATACAATGCTTATAGCAAATGTTTAAGAAAAAAATACATTGAACTAAAATAACCATGGGTCGGATAGACTTGCATACCAAAGAAAGCCTACGCCAGAGATTTTCCAATTTTAGTTTCTCGTAAAACTGTAGACAAGAATTCACTTTCAATTACTCAACAAAACAAAAAAGAAATTTCAAAGCTAAAACAAATATTAACAAATGCATTTGTTGGACTCGAACTCCTTCGTTAAAAGGTGGTGTGCAGGAGGCAATATGTACAGTATGGAACCTAGAAGCAGTCTATCAATAAATAATTGTAACCAATATTTGCATCAT
This sequence comes from Congeria kusceri, assembly GCA_027627225.1. Lineage (NCBI taxonomy): Eukaryota > Metazoa > Mollusca > Bivalvia > Myida > Dreissenidae > Congeria > Congeria kusceri. The sequence goes on along the minus strand of CM051038.1, from coordinate 20,417,997 downwards.
ATAGAAAATGACTTATTTTTGAAAGAAATTTTTCATCCACCGTTTAAAGTTATCTTATTGACCACATTAATATTTCTAAACAAAAAAAAACGTGATCTTCGAGTACAATTATTGGATAAAATACTACATTGATAACTGCATACGATTGACATTATTGGAAAGGTAAATGATTCATTTTGAGTATGATTTTTGTCTCACTACCCTTCCCACTTACTTTATTCCCGCCTTCACTCGAGTTTCCCGTGCCGTCCAATGTTAATGGTGATGTCGCTTTCTGTTGTTGTTCCTATCCTTTGTCTTAGTTTCCGATGCCCAATTTTCCGTTTTGTACCAATTAAACATGAGAAAATTGATCTTAGTTCACAACACATGAAACTTTTACAGATATTTTTATCAAACATATTTTTATTACACATCGTATACCTTTACCAGATTTGTCTCAATAGCGGACGCACGATCTTTTGACAAACACGGCATTGGCTCGCGCAAATTCAGGTGTTAAGCAAATGGATTGAATTTTGTTATCGTGATCAATTTTTCAAATACTCTAAATCGTCATTGTTTTTGTCTGATTAATCATTATGAATAGAAAATTTTAATGAAATATTAAATACTCATGGCCATATTACCGCTGTTGCATTCCCACATCCCTGCCTATTGCTTGCCAATCACTCGATCTTTCCAAAGGGAACTGTTACAACCATGTCATGTTCGTGTTGTTGTTTTTTCTGCTTGGGATTTGCTAAATTATAAACGTATTGTGTACGTACTAGTAGTATCTGATGTTGTACAAAGTACAAATTTTCTAAATGCACCAATATATTAACATATTCAACTAACGTCTTTTGATGAAAACTAATGCGAGGAACCCTTTTTTCACATTTACGACGTTCGAAAAACCCTGACCCAATTCATTTTTGTCAGCCCCAAATCTTGTTTCCTCGACATTGCTGCAATGTTCAATGCATGTCCACCGGTATCAAGGGGTAATACGAAAGATGACAAATCCAGGCATCGAACGTCTATGTAGGACTCTCCTCGCTATTGCTATTCGTCTCTCAGGTACAAATAGGAGGGTTGTTAAAACGTGCGTTGTATTCTATTCGTCACTTACGAAAGCTGGTAAATCCTGACATCAAACTTTCAGGTAGGACTCTTGTCTGTCAATTTTCTTCGTCTATCAAATAGCTGGGTTAAAACGTGCATTGTGTTCTTCGCGTCACTTACGAAAGCTGGTAAATCCTGACTTTTTATAATAAACGTTCAGTAGGAAGCTTCTCTGAATTTCTGTTCCTCTTTTAAATAGCTGGGTTAAAACGTGGACTATTGTTCTCACTGAAGGCATATTCCACATTCCCGGAAAGGAATGGATATACAAACCACGCGGGAATGGTCCGTATCACGTGACAAAATGACATAATAAAATCCTATAACACAAGGGCGTGAGAGGACGATCAGTTAGCTCGATTGTGTCGAAAGCCTGAGGCTTATTGAGACACATTCGAGTCCGTTTCCTGGGTAGAACCAGTACTTGGTGTCTTTTGAGAAAGATCAAACTCATGATCACCTTATCGCATGGCGGACACCGTTTACACTAGACTACTGCAACTGCGATGATTATATCAGAACACCTTAAGAATAAAACAACACTGTAATTTTAGTTATGCGCAGTTTATTATGCGTCGAGTCAACATAATTATTGTTCTTTCCATCTTGAATGATTATGCTTATGTTTTAACACACAGTGCGTGGATTTTGTTACCATGCAACTCAAATATACTGTATACAAGTTTGATGCGTTTAATACAATGAATATATAACATTATGGTATGACTAAAAACAAAAAGGCACAAACCAGCTTGAAGGACATAATAACAAATAATGTGAAATGATATACAAACATAAACCACCTATCGATGATATGCATCTGTAAAAATGTAATGTAAACTAATTAGAAAGTAAGATATGCTATTGGAATTGAAATCCATTCAAACACTTGACAACCATTTTTCTGAACACAACACAGAAAATGTAAGAAACAGAAAAACAGAGATTAAACCAAAACTTGTGTGGAATTGTAACATCAACTGACGTATTCTTACATCAATTAACATACAGAATTGCTTTAAGTAAATCTGCCAAACATTAGCTGAAGCATTGTAGAACATTCACAGATAAAACATTAATTTATCACAAAATATTTTTGCATTGATTTAATGTTTGATTCTTCATTATCTGATTGAATATTACTTAACAAAAACACGACTGACAGCCATATCAAAATGACAAGTTTTAATTGTAATCGAACAAATAGCAAAAAAATATATTAACCGAGTACTGGTTTATGGGGAACAATATTCTTTACATAAAACCAGTTTCAAAACATTGATTTATTAGTTTGTATAAATTAAAAGGGCCAACAGAATCACAAAACCTATTTGAAAGCAGATAAAGAACAGCAATGCAGATTTCCTGAAAAGAAGTTGGCAAAGATGAAAAAGACGTCCCTTGTTTGGCTCACAATACTGTCACAAGCTGAACACACGTTTTTGCATAACTAATTGATATTTATTTTAATATCCTGGTCAATTAAGAAATATTTTTTAATTTATCATTTTTTATCCACCAATAAACAACGATTTGGAGTTCTCATGCGTAGGAATTTAACCACGAGAGGGTTTAATAGCCACGCATCAGAACAACAAAGAGTTGTTTATTGGCCAATAAACAATGATAATGCGAAAATTATTTCGATTCTAACATGATCTGACAAATATTGTTGCAATTGTAATGAGAACTACAGTTAACTATGCTCACTCAGAATCTAGACTACTTTCTGCGTTGTTTATTTGGTAGTTTAACAACGAACATTTTGTTCTTTGTCTACAGAAAAATCAGCGAGTGTCATGTTAGAATATGCATATAATCTGGTTGTCAAACTTTAAAAAATTGATGAACACCGGCAAATACAATCTGACTCAGACCAGGGACCATGGGCAGTATTCCAGAAACATCACAAGTTTGTCTTAAAATATTTTCATTGAAGTTCCAATTTTTGTTAGGCAAAAAATAAAAAAAATTACATCTAATTAAGTAAATAGTAGTTAATAATCAATGGATAATTAGGGAACATTTATCAGAATTTAATGTACACATATAATAAAATGCTTATGAAAAGACGATTTTAAGGCTAAGGATCAGATTTCACTTAAGATGTTTCTTGAATACAACCCCATATCTACAAAGCTACTAAGGAAAATCTTAACTCAAGCCATACTTAAGTGAACATTTAACATACACTGTTCCGTATGAAAATCAGTGATTTATATTTGCAATATGCAGTATGGTAAAATAAGAAGCTTATGTTGATTCTTTACAAGATTAAAAAATTTAAGACAAAATGAGCTTTAAATGAACCAGCCACACACTTAAGGAATTTAATGATTTCAAGAAAGTTACCTAAGTTTTCACTAACAGCTTTGTGGACATGGGGCCAGAAGACTTATACAGTATAATTTATTACAAGAAAGTTACCTAAGTTTTCACTAACAGCTTTGTGGACATGGGGCCAGAAGACTTATACAGTATAATTTATTACAAGAAAGTTACCTAAGTTTTCACTAACAGCTTTGTGGACATGGGGCCAGAAGACTTATACAGTATAATTTATTACAAGAAAGTTACCTAAGTTTTCACTAACAGCTTTGTGGACAAAAGGGCCAGAAGACTTATACAGTATAATTTATTACAAGAAAGTTACCTAAGTTTTCACTAACAGCTTTGTGGACATGGGGCCGGCCCAGAAGACTTATACAGTATAATTTATTACAAGAAAGTTACCTAAGTTTTCACTAACAGCTTTGTGGACATGGGTCCAGAAGACTTGTACAGTATAATTTATTACAAGAAAATTACCTAAGTTTTCACTAACAGCTTTGTGGACATGGGTCCAGAAGACTTATACAGTATAATTTATTACAAGAAAGTTACCTAAGTTTTCACTAACAGCTTTGTGGACAAAAGGGCCAGAAGACTTATACAGTATAATTTATTACAAGAAAGTTACCTAAGTTTTCACTAACAGCTTTGTGGACATGGGGCCAGAAGACTTATACAGTATAATTTATTACAAGAAAGTTACCTAAGTTTTCACTAACAGCTTTGTGGACAAAAGGGCCAGAAGACTTATACAGTATAATTTATTACAAGAAAGTTACCTAAGTTTTCACTAACAGCTTTGTGGACATGGGGCCGGCCCAGAAGACTTATACAGTATAATTTATTACAAGAAAGTTACCTAAGTTTTCACTAACAGCTTTGTGGACATGGGTCCAGAAGACTTGTACAGTATAATTTATTACAAGAAAATTACCTAAGTTTTCACTAACAGCTTTGTGGACATGGGTCCAGAAGACTTATACAGTATAATTTATTACAAGAAAGTTACCTAAGTTTTCACTAACAGCTTTGTGGACATGGGTCCAGAAGACTTGTACAGTATAATTTATTACAAACTAAATACCTTAAAATCCAAAAATTTGGATCAGCAAAATAAAACAATATCTGACCACAGGAAAGAAAAAGATACAGCGGTGCATAGGAATGGCATGGGCTGATACATATAGCAGCCCAACAAATGGATGAAACCAGCTTTCTCCATCTATATGACAGGTGAGATCATTGAAAACTGAATTAACTTGTCTTCAGTGCAAGTTTTCCACAAGCATACGCAGACAAGATGACATCAACATGAGAGACATGATATGGCAAAAATAATCCGCTGTTCATACAGTCTCATTCACATTCACTAGTGTTATTGGAAGTTGAATGCAACATGTGCACTAAACTACTTGCATTGTAAGTAATATTTCTAGATATGTAAATTGGTAAATATTTTTTACCATTTACTGTTTCGTGCTGGTGTTTGTGGCCTCTCTTGCGGTGATGTTGTTTGTAGTAGCATTACTTGTTACTAATTCATACTTATCTAAGCAAAATATTTGTGCATACTGTATTCCTACACATGAATTTTTTTTGTGGTAATTAAGATGACAAGATATAAACTTTTTTTTCTAAAAGAAGCAAGAAAATACTTACAAATTAATCAGTACCTAAACAGAAACCAATTTGAAAATATTTATCATTTGTTCCAAAATGGGAAGTTTGAGGAATTTTTTTTTATGCATATTTGTGTGAAATATATTTTGTTAATTGTTATCTGATTATCTTAAAATTCTGTCATATTTATTACAGTGGAATTGGATCACAATATGACATGAATGTGCCAATTATGTCAATAAAAAATTCAATTGCTGTCAATAAATATTTATTTTTATATTAATCAGCAACAATGCTAAATACAAGCTCCATGTGAAAATTAAAATGAAGCTAGTTAACCAAAAAAAAAAGCATTTATGTGTGAAAAAAATAAACAAAAAAATAGCGTCAGACAAATTTCTTTCCCCAATTCTATGAAAGCCAGTTTTTCACAGAAATCAAAATGGCATAATCTTGGTACAATCAGGTAAAACGAAAAACTGGCAAATTCTTAATATAACTGATCTGCATTTACAATACAGTGTTTTGTATTTAAACACAAAGCGTTTTAATTTTTTTACCACATTTTTTTAAACAGTTAATGTAAGAAAATAATATGTACATCTTTGGCGAACATAACATTTTGTTCGTAACAGATACAATTTCAACTCCGACCCCTGAGTCAAACTATAAAATTCCTCAACAATCAAACAGCAGATTGACACCATGGCTAAACATAACCTAATAACAAACAATAAATAGCATATGTGTATTCCACCAGACTGATGAGGTTATGACCCTAATGGGCCCGTAGTAATCAGCCCATTCTTAGAATAAAGTATAGACTTAGACTCACACAAAAATACATGCTTGTTCACAAATATGCCGAGTGCAAATGTCGCTTATCGTCATTAATAACTCATTCTAAATAAAGAATGCCAACGTTTGGGTTGGTGAAGACCAAGTTAGACTCAAATTAACAGCATCCTTCGAATAGGAGCATTGGAATAATATGAGGCGCGTCGTGGGAAAACCGGACTTAATGCATGAGCGTAACGTGTCGTCCCGGATTAGCCTGTGCAGTCCGCACAGGCTAATCCAGGACGGTACTTTCTGCCCACAGTGGATTTATGTTTAGAAGAGGCTTCCTTGAAACAGAAAATACCATAAAAGCGGAAAGTGCCATCCCGGATTAGCCTGTGCGGACTGTACAGGCTAATCTGGGACGACACTTTACGCACATGCATTAAGTCCGGTTTTCCAACGACGCGCCTCATATTTTTTATTCTTACCTGTACATCTTAAGTTTAAGAATGGGACGGTGAATACAGGCCCTGGGTTGGCAACATCAGACATTTCTTGGAAGTTTGGCATTAATGGGAGATATTACAATTATTTTGACAATTATGCTGAGGTTATTCTAATTGTGGCCAAATTAGCAACATCTTGGTGGAACAGTATCTAAGGGAGTAATTACCAGTTTATCATTCTTCAATAAATAACAGTATAACACAAATGATGTGAGCACACAAGTTTCACACTGATATTATCTTTGAGAGATATTGTAGTCAAGTGACATGTTGTTCAATGATCACTTAATCAGCAAGGGTGTAGTAAAGTTTAAATTTAAATGTATGTAAACTTTAAAAGAAGGCAGGGTGGTGGTGTAAAATCTTAAAACCTGCATTAAATTTCAAAATTAGGCTGGGGTAGGCTATCAATTAGATAAACATGATATAAATTGTATTTGATATGCATTAATATGCATAAAATAGCCTTGGGGAAGATGTTGTAGTGGGCGATATGACAGACTAGGGTCCCATTTCTGCACCTCTACAGCAGTAGATTTATAGACACTGCCAAAATGTGGTTGTTACTATCATAACTTTAACTTTGGTTCAACGGCAGGATGCATGCAACCACACATGAATTCAAGAAAACTGAGAAAACCCAAGAGAAACAAGATGTATTGTTTAGGACAGACATGTAGGGAAAGATCTAGGATAATAAAAGGTACAGGGTGTTGCTAAAAAGGAACTGGGTGGTGCTTTGAAATGTTCTATTATTTTGCTTAATCCAGGTTTTTCATTAGTTTAATGCTTCTGATTACGGTTTTGAAGCAAAGTCTATTCATTTGTCATTGAACAATTGCAAAAGTATATTAAATTTCAAATGATATTCAACATATCTGTGTTAACCAGCCAAGAGGGGCAGCAGGGGGGGGGGGGGGGGGGGGAGAAGCAGGGTGTTATGCCCTGATATTTTGCTCTAGATCGTTCCCTAGACATGTATTGTAACAGAATAAATGTTTCTGTTTTTTTGGTCCTTCAGTCCTTTATAAATATGATAACAACAATAAAAACATGGCATGCAAAAACTCCAGAATATCTTAATTTCCAAAGTTTTGTAATTTATGGACAAACAACCATGAGCTTACAAGAATGTAACAAACATGATGGATGTATGAAGTGGATGGAACCCATGGCCACCTTACATGCATACATATATACCACTACTAACATAGATTATAACTATATAATACATAGTGTTACTAAAAATAGTAACATTTTGACGTCGATTACGGGCCGTTACGCGGCTCCGCTGAGCCGATATAATTATAATTGGCCGCGGCCGATATTTTGATAATCGAAGAGAATCCGATCGCGCGACGTCAACGACCACGAATGGCGTATTTAGTCAAAATTAAACAGTTATATCCGAAAATGCAAATACTGAATATTAACGAAAGTTTGTAGTTAAATTGATTAAATATATATACGATCTATAGCCTATGCATCTTTTAGTTTGAGAAAGAGAATCACTGAACAAAATTGAACAGATCGGAAACTTTTACTGTACCTCAATTTCAATCCATTGCTTCCAACAATAAAAATCCAACAATACTGTAAGCACTTCAATTCCATTGTCTTGTATCCATAAGCCTTAATTTGTAACAATCATGATATTAATTTCATGTTAACCATTCTGACCAGAAACACGATTTACGAAATCGCAATGACTGGTCAGAACATTTGATTTTATTCGATTCAAAGTCTCAGAATATATTATTTATCCAACTGACACATTCATCATTCAGAATTCGTCCATGAATGATTTATTAAACTAATAGTAATGTATTTTACTAAAAATAAAAGCAAACACGACATAACATTGTCACAACAAAACTGCGAGTCCAGCGAAAACTGGTTTGTTTCGTCACTGTTTTTCTGTTTATAAATTACGTCATTCGTTAGAGTTGCGTCACGTATTGCGTAATTAGTTGAATGTTAAATACAAGTACGGGAAGTTTGTTTGGTGTTTTTGTTAACATTTTGTGTAATAAAGAAAGTAACATGATTCTTTTCTTGTGACAGGATAATACGTATTATAAACGATAATATACGGCAGAGCTGGGCCGGGCGTCTATACTCGGCCCTAGCCGTATAACGGCCCTCGGGCCGTTATATCGGCAGCGGGCCGATTATAGATGCCCGGCCCAGCTCTGCCGTATATTATTGTCTAAATAAACATGTCTATGTCGTCGACTGTTCAACTTGTTTTGGAATCTTCTGTAAAAAAAGGCATAGAAGTATATGAAAGTATCAAGGTTTATATGCTCAAAGCCTTTGTAAATTAATGGCATGCTAAACAAAGTTACAACTTTTTCTTTGATAATTGGTACGAGGCGTGTCGTGGGAAACCTGGGCTTAATGCATGAGCGTAGTGTCGTCCCGGATTAGCCTGTGCAGTCTGCACAGGCTAGTCCGGGACGACACTACCCACATGCGTTAACCCCGGTTTTCCCACAACACGCCTCATATGCAAATTAAATGATAACATAAAAATCAATTTAAAGACATCACTTGTATTAAAGGGCTTTAGAAATAAGTTAATAGACATTACAGCTCTCCGAGAATGAAATTCTTGGAGCATTTATGTCTCTGGAATGCATTTTTCTTAACATAAACTTATAAATGATAACACTTGTTTTTCAATAACCATCAATTTTTTTACAGTTGATTCCAAAATGAACCGTTTGCTTACCTTAGCAATACATTCACACTGTTTGCTTACCCTTAGCAATACATTCACACTGTTTGCTTACCCTTAGCAATACATTCACACTGTAACAGTCAAGTCATGTTTAATCCTGATTAAGATAACAACATTATTATCGACTACACGTACATTATAACAATTATTTAGGACAACATTGGGATACAACTTTGGTTATTAGAGGAAATTCTGGGAACTTACAATAAATAACTTTCCACAACTCATTTTGATAATTATATTAAATAATAAAGGGGCAATACCAACCAAAAAATCTATGAAAATCTTATCTGCACAAGCGTATGTATTTAACATTTTACGTTTTACTGATTTTAAAAAGACTAACACAAATATTAGTACACTTTTCTTTAGACAAACAATGATTAAAAAACAACAACACATACTGTTCATAAATATTTTTGTTTGTATGCCATTTTTATAATTTCTATCATCTATAATACGTGTGCATTATATGGCAATACCCCTTTAACAAATTAAACTAAATTAAATATATTCACAATCCAATTTTAGAACAAAAAGAAAAACAAAGTAGCAACCAATGAAAAACAACCACAACCAAGCATACACAATGTGGAAAAACCAAAACACTATCATCTACTTACTAATAAAATGCTTAAAATGGGTCAATGTTGATTTGTAAACATTTTCAGTATTTTGTGTATCATAAATATAATTACTTATTCAGATATCTTTTGAAAAAAAAAGAATCTAGTTTTATCTAATAAAATCAGTCGTTCAATAGAAGGAAGTTAAATTAGAGAAAAATAAGCAGATACATACAAAAAGTACAACACAAATGATAAATTATAATCATGTGACAAAATTGAAACTTTACAGAAACTTGACAATATGATATTCATGGCCTTGAACAGTTGACCTCTGCCTAACTGTTGTTATGGTGACCACTTTAGGCTGACCCCTGAAAACTGTATGTTGACCTCTAGCCACTCTAGGTTGACCTCTGGTCAGCAACCCTGATGAATGCTGAGCCTTCAATGGCCAGGCTGTTTGGAGCCCCAGTGGACATACCCTGGTCTTCTATTGGGCAGAAGTGCTGAAAGGTCAGATAATACTACACCTTACAGATGGGTTTTTCAGTGTAGCTGTCTAAGATCACTTTTGACCTAGATTTCTAGTGATAATTATGCAGCATGAAAATTTAATGCCAATAGAATTGGGCAAAATTTCTAATTTAAGGGATTGCAAACTTCAAACAATGGTTTAACGTATACCAACAACTGTTGCATACTTTGGGGGATTAAAAATTTACATAAATGTTTACATAAGCAGTTAAAATAAAGTTATAAACATATCATCGACATACACTCTAGAACTGAGGCTAATTATAAATGTATTTTCTCGTTGCATGCCATAAACAGAATGCTATATTCATTCACGTAACGAAATAACTATTTTCTTTAGCTTACATTTATATAAGCGCTACGCTCTATAAATAGCAATTGTGCAATGTTTCCATTCATAAATCTCATTCACAGAGTTGCCGTTCCATGTAGCCCATTGATTCTAGCGAGTTCAACACATTCCAGAAACAGTAGTGTCATTCTAAAAATAGCGCGTGTAGCTAGCAACCGTTGTATAGCTGTGCTATTATACTTATACATGCATCAATTAGCGTTAAGAGAATCATAAACCTAAAATTTTCCATAAATGGTGAATTTATATTTAAAAACTTACTGTTAATTTGAATTTAAACTGTGGTTACGATTTAGTCAGAATTATTTATAATTGCACTTTCTATCAACTTCTCTAGTAGATGTTATTCAATTTGTAAAAAGATGCTACATTTGTCTATAGATAAAATGTTAAGAAGATTCGGAATGCGTCAAATTGTTATTCGCGTAGCATGAATACACAATTTGCAATACTAATTATACACAGGAACCCTTGATATATCATATCCCTACCGAATATAATTTAAAATCGTCATAGTCTAAGGAATGTTTATGTTTGTGTTATCAACAATAAAGTCTACATATTTCAAAAATCGCTGAATGTTCCCTGAATATATCTTCTATTGGGATACGGCGTATAAATGCGCGTATAAATGCTTATTTGACTTCCAATCATGTATATATTAGATAACTTAACTTAAAGATGAATGTATGGTATATTACCGCTACTTTAAATAACTATATAGACTCGTCTGATACATACTAATTTTAATTCATTCCCGAAATTATTTTCTTACATTGTTTACTTGTTAAACTGGCTTGACAAATTCAGATAACTGTTTATAACAATTATGTTAACGTAAATTATTTTGGTCATTCATGAATCGCTGGTGAAAACATGGGGCTGTATGATCGGTATGGATATTATTAATAATTCATTTATTTTTAAATTGATAAATGTATCTCAAATAAACTTTTGGGTCCGAGTTTTTTTATGGTGTCCGAAAAACCTGGGGTCCAAAAAGTTTCCAAATATAGGTAGGGACCAAAAAATCTGGGTCTGAGAAGTCGCGTAACCGTCAACTTGGCCCTTTGTTATGTTTAGGTAATTTTTTTTAATGACATCTCAAAATTAATTTCAACACAGATTGTCTTTTTTAAAGACATTTCTTGTTATATACATTGATATTTTTTGGCGTAGCTGTCTATGATCACTTTTGACCTAGATTTCTTGCGATAATTATGCAGCGGGTAAATTGAATGCCAATAGAATTGGGCAAATTGTCTAATTAAGGGGAATGCAAACTTCAAACAATGGTTTAATGTCACAATAACTGTTGCATACTTTTGGGGAATAATTTTTTTTACATAATTGTTTACATAAGCGGTTAAATTAAAGTTATAAATATATCTTCGAAATACACTCTAGAAATGAACATAATTATAAACAATTTTACTCATTGTATGTCATGATCAGAATGTTATATTCATTCACATAATGAAATAACTTTATTGTCTAGCCTACATAATCGGCGCGCTCTATAAATAGCAATTACAATGCTACAATTCACGGGGACGACAGTCGGTCACAACGTACAATGTTGCCTGTTGAGATCGCAAGCACAAAATATAAAGTGGCAAATTTCTGGTATTTTTCTGAAAAACAAGCAAAACAAATATTAGCAAATTTGATTGAGCTTAATATATTTCCTATTATTTTATCATTGTGTAAAAATATTATTGTACGCTGTAACCGACTGTCGTCCCCGTGAATTAATTCTAGCGAGTACAACTCCAGCAGGAGAATCATTATAAAAATAGCGTGTGGTAAAGCTGTGTTAATACACACGCATCAATTAGCGTCTGGAGAATCCTAAACCCGAGAAATGCAAATAAATGGGAAATTCATAAACTTACCGCTCATTCATTCCCGCTATTATTTTCTGACAATGTTAATTTGTTAAATTTGCCTGACAATTGCATGTATCAATTATGTTTACGTAAATTACTAGTATTTAGCTTATTCATGTATCACTGGTGAAAACATGGGGTGGCATATGATCGGTTTATTCACGGTACAGATATTAATAATTATTGAGTTTATCTCAAATTAATTTTGGGGGACGATACGTTTTCTTATAGTGTCCGAAAAATCGAGTGTCCGAGAAGTCTCCTTAGAAGGGACCGAAAAATCTGGGGTCCGAGAAGTCTCCTTAGTAGGGAACGAAAAATATGGGGTCTGTGAAGTCACAGCTTGGTCCTCTTGTATTATATTTAGGGCCAAAAAATGACATCTCAATATTAATTTCTACGCCAAATGTCTTTTTTTAAAGACATTTCTTCTTTACCTTTATTTGGATAGGTACAGTAAAATTAACATTTCCCTATAAAAAACCATGTATTTTCCCAATTGAATTGCAAAGAAGTCTTAATTTTGTAATGCTCAATTAACAAATACATGTACATGGAAATGTGCATTTAGGTTGTAAAATATAACATGTTTATGGATAAAAACACGAAAATAATGAGTTCAACCAAGAATTTTTTAATAATTTATGAATTACATTTCCATCACCATTTGTTACAAAATAGCTAGTCTTCAGGAATTCCCAATCTGGATCTGGGCCCATATTCACAAAAGCTCTTTATGGAAATCTTAAATACATTCATTACATTCATAATATTCCTAAGGTCTGTGGCTGATTCAAAGACATGAATAGAACCTTTTACATTGAAGTGCTTAAAACTATTAAATTTTGCATAGATGTTTCATATTTTCACTTAAGTACAACTTAAGTGTATCCGGCAGATTTCCCTAAGGAGCTTTGTGAATACCATACTTGTCAGGAAAGTGTGAGACAAAAGTACCTTGTACCGAAAAACTGAAACAATCTGATTTAAACAAAATGATTTAATAATGGGTCCAGCAACTGATCCAAACTGCTGCAGCAGTGGTATTTTCCCAATAAATAAACACAAAATACGAAGAAAGGTTTCCCAAAAGGGCTTTCATACCTGAATATTATTAAATGCTATAGCTTGTGCCAATGAGCTGAGACTTTTGTTTCTATATTAATAACTGTGACTTCACAAAAAATGAACTGCTTTGTTACTTTCTTTTTTTTTCTAGCCATTTTAGTTACTTCGAACAAGATTTCGAAACCTATTTGCCATGAGGTCAGTACTAGGAAAGTATTTAAACATTAAAACCTAATGCTAACATTGTTAACTGAATCCTACTCTGCTACATCAATGTAACTACCAGACAAATTAATTCTGCAATCGTTCATATTTCAAAATAAAATAACATGTAAAAGTGTTCAGAATAATAATTCCTTTATACACTTTGTACTAATCTACGTGATATAATCTGAAATGGGTTCTAATAACCATTTCGACATAGAGCTTCACCTTTTTTTAACGTATGTTGCAAAGTTGGTTTGCTTTATCAAAAATAACATGTCTAACTATCACTGGCAGCCGATGAAAGAGCGTGTTACTAGGAATAAACTTGTTAGCAGCATTCCTACATTATAGACCAACTTCTGAACAATAAACTGTTATTCAGTAAAGCTTGAAAATTAATTTGTTAATGAACACACACTTCTGATGCCTTAATCAACACCAACTATCTTTCTGTCTAGCAGGACCCAAGCACAAGCAGTTCATGGTCATTAGGAGCGCTGTAATATTCTGATTATATTCTGATTGATCTGGATCCGCCAAAAGCTTTTTGTAAAAAACACAGGGGTTAACAAGTGCTGGAGATTTCTCAATGAATAAAATAACGTGTGCATTATTTTGTGCAGTTCTAAATTTATAGGTCTTTTTGAGCCAAAACAGCTCTGCGTTGACCTTGAGTTTGTCCCATCACCCCCTAAAAATGTAACTTGAAAATTGGGACATATTTTCAATCAAAGCTGCAATTTCCAGCTATTTATTGTTTACTGAAATGTTTTTAGTTGTTCGCAGGACAACTAAAGATACTGCAATTCCAAGATTGAACAGTCTAAGAACAATGATCCTAACCGCTTTAGGCCAGTTGACTACACAAAAGTAAGAAGTGCCGTTTTGAATATTGTTTAATTTGTCAAATGGTAATAAATACGATAATGAATTCGATTAGAACATGACATGTTGGGAAAACTTAGTCAACAACTTTAAATGTAGGATCAAATATGACGGTACTCGCGGAAGAAAATAAAATAGTATGTTATGCAACGTCCTGATTTATTTATGAATGAAAATCTTGGGTCACGAGGTGAGCCAATCTCATTAAAATCATCTCCAGTCTGATGCTACTATATTCTCCGCTGACTGGATCTGATGACTTCGCATTAGGGGTCACGTTCAGATAACCTTTTTAGGAGCCAATCAAACTGTTGCCTTCAAAATAATGTGGTATAACTTCATATATATATAAACCACTAATACAATGCACGAAATTAATGTTAACTTTGGATGTTTACTCGCCTAAGGTACCACTATATCCATAGTTATCCATGTGAAAATTAAATGTAAATGATTTATTCCAGAGGATCAGCTGGAAATGCATCACTTTTCGAAAACAGTGGCCAAACATTGCTGTGCAAAATTCATTGGGCGCAGCAGGGATGATATTTTATTGTTCGGAAGGTCATTTGAACGTGACCTGTTATACGATGTCTTCAGATCCTAACAATGTTAGGATTTGATTTTAATGAGATTGGAGGCGGGCCTAATAGAAACAATCTAACCCTTACCTATTCATCTCATTATCGCCGACTCATGTAAAAATTATTTGTTGAGTAGTGAATTTGTTTAGTATGGAATGTTTATTACTCATTTTATAATTTACGTGGCTATCATTATAACGATAGCGGTTATTACGCAGTAACAGTCGATTTTAACGGAGCATTTCGGATATAGTCGATGTATCGCGATTGATGCTGGATACACTTATCATATAAGTAACTACAATAGGCAGACTTTAAAACATAAAAAGTCGCAACGGCAATAGCCTAGTGGTTAGCATGTCGGACTCGCATTCTGAAGGACCCGGGTGTGGTTGAGAAAAATTTTCATATTCTTTTTTGACCGTTTTGCTACTCCAGATGCTTAATTAATTGAAAGGGAATACAATTTAAGACATTTCCAAAATAAACCAACAATATTTCGATAGTAACTCCCTTAAGGAACTTAAAACGGTTGCTAATACGGTTGAAAAGCTTGTAGCACAGTCTTTGCATTCATATACTGTTTAATATTTTTAATATTCAGCATATTGTTTGTTTCCACAGCTTTTGATCTTCGACAGCGTAATCATCTGTCTTCCACAGAGAGTGTCCAGTTATGAAACTCATAATGATAATGGTCGTTTTTCACTATATACATGTACATCCAGATAATGTATGTAAGTAATGAATATTTAATGTCGGAATGTCAAATAGGAATGCCATTAAATTAATATTATATTTGTAGCCCAAAGAAAGAGAATGCAATTGAAAATATATTTGTCTCATTAGGTTTCTTGCCCGACATTGTCTTTTTTAATTCTGATTATATTTTTTGAAAGGCTTTACATATATTGTACTCGTACAGAGTTTTAAGCTGCTGAAAGTAACTTTATCTAGTTTTTTACATCTGATAACGCTTTAATTAGTGGTGTACGATTTACAATGGACCTAAATTCATCAGCTACACATTTGACGCAATAAATATATTGAATTGAAAAACTTCATAATGGCATGATTGAGAGAAAAAATAACATAATTACACAATGACGATATATTTATTTCAAAATTTGATTTACATGTTTACGAGGCAATATTGTATTTAAACTTACCTTTTTGAATAATATAAATCGCTTAGCAATGTTCAAGTCATATTTATAATATTGAACAAATGTTATAGTAAATATGTAAATGAATATTTTCGTTTAAACATTTACAACCACTGTATTTAAGGTGACGTATATCATCCTTATGTAATAGCCCAGACTGTTCATGATGTGCCCAGTGTTACGCAATAGCGAACAACTGGAGTGCCTTCAGCGCTTTGATTTTAATTTTGGTGTGGTCTTGTGCTCTGGGGGAAACTGGAGTACCTGGAGGAAACCCATCTGTCCTGTATGGTGACTACCAACCAAACTCACATGTGCCAACCACTACCCTACGCAGACAGCCCTTTATGAATGACATGATAGCGTGCACTGGAGGCTTAAACATGAGACATGCAGATTACTGAACACTTAGCGCAAACTTCATTATTTTTGTAACATATTGCTGAAGGCCAAACTGTGATAATTCCATATGTTTATTATGAGTTATGGTAGATTTATGCTGAAGAATCGTTATAGGAAATAACAACACAATTAAATGATACAAGTAATCAAGAAATGCTCAAAAAATGTCTTTATACCCGGTACCAATTGATCAATATGTGGTTGTATGTTATATGCACAGCTACTAATTGGCAGTTTGGCAGTAAGAAATGCTGTCAGTTTATTTTTATACAAATGCACGTATGAACGGGGGGGGGGGGAACCCCGTGAATTAAACTAATTTTATTTTGTGAGGTCCAATTCCCCACCCACAAGCATTTTTGTCCAAATCCCCACAGTGGGAGATGCTTTAGGTGTATCCCATGGCCCGAGCACAATATTACCGTGATCTAAAATTGTAAAATTGGACCAATGTCTATTTCCCCGGCACCCAGAATCATTTGGCGGGTCAGATTTCCACCTGTCGGTGAACCGCTTTCTTCAGTCTAAATCCCCATATATGTCTGCTGCTCCCCCCCCCCCTGGGGAAAATATTGATAGGTGCAAAAGACCTACTACATACCGTATGTACATGGTATAAAAAAGTATTCGACTACTGAAACATATAGAAATCTCTGCTGAATAACTGGCATAAGACTTATAACCTGTGGAATTTGCTTAAACTAAACGAGTAATATAATAACAGCATTATATTGCAGAATAATAAGCCATGCCAACCACAATAATTATGATGAGTCAATTTCACAGACATCCAAACAGATGAGCGCTCCTGCACTACAAAGAAGTCAACATCAGTACAACATATCTCTGAGAATGTGAAAATGTGCCTGGAGAAAACTGCAGACCCTCGCACCTGGTGTGTTCATAAACACAGCAATTTTCAGACATTTACAAACATTTAAATACTTAATTGATTTCCAAACAGCCAACAGCATCCAAAGTTCTAAACCATGCAGGTTTCTTGGAATGCCATTCCTATTTTGAAAACAATTTCATGGTAATGATGATCACGATGATCGATGACAGAACACTCAAAATAGCCAGACCATGGACAAAAGCCATTAAGCTCTAGTAGTTAACACCTATTTATTTTAGCTTGTTTGTGTCAAAAACCTGGGGGATATTGAAAGACTTTTGAGTCCGTTTCCTGGGTAGAACCAGTACTTGGTGTCTTTTGAGAAAGATAATTTGAATGGTGTCCAAGTCTGCATGGATGGCGCTAAGAAATCTTACTTTGTAGCCAAACATTTTGAATTTGCAATATGCTTTATTTTAAACTATTTTCAGAAATTTTAGTAGCCATTTACAAACTTTAGTGGCCAACTGCTATTTTGGCTACTTGTAGCGCTAATTTAGAGTAGGAATGGAACTCATGATCTCTCGATGGCAGGGCGGGCATCCTATCCATTACACCACTGGGACTCTTTAGTAAATCTTACTGTCTTAAAATCATTACATTCCATAGTCTGTGCCTGTTGCATATGCATTTGAATTTGCGTAAAAATGCTTTATTGTTGAGTGTAAATTTTCCCTATGAGCACCTGTGTGTTGGCCATTGTCAATCAAAGCGCTGAAGGCACTGCAGTTGTTCGCTTTTGCGTAACATTGACAAAACTCACTCTATTCAAATGTTAATAGCAACACATGTTTAAACAAGAGATGTTTGTGAAACATGTGTGCCCCCAGACTTGCAGCCAAGTTGTGAATATGTGCAATTGTTAAGAATGTTTTTTAATATGCAATCCCAAGCGAGGTCTCCATATATGGTATGTATGTATGAAGTTTCATTAAAATATCTTGATGCGTTCTCAAGTTATTGAGCGGAAACCGTTTTTCCATTTTTAATAATGGTGATCTTGACCCCACCCACCCCATATGAAGTCCCACGAGAGGTCTCAATATAAGGTATATATTTATGAAGTTTCTTAAAAAAAATCTCGATTCATTCTCAAGTTATTGAGCGGAGACCGTTTTTCTATTTTTAGCAACGGTTACCTTGACCCTACCCATCCCATATGCAATCCCAAGCGAGGTTTCGATATAAGGTATATATGTATGAAGTTTCATTAAAATATCTCGATGCGTTCTCAAGTTATTGTGCTGAAACCGTTTTTTCTATTTTTAGTAATGGTGACCTTGACCCCACCCACCCCATATGCAATTGCACGCGAGGTCTCAATATAAGGTATCTATGTATGAAGTTTCATTAAAATATCTTGATGCGTTCTTAAGTTATTGAGCGGAGACCGTTTTTCTATTTTTAGTAATGGTGACCTTGACTGTGACCCCACCCACCCCATATGCAATCCAAGGCAAGGTCTTAATATAAGGTATCTATGTATGAATTTTATTAAAATATCTAGATGCATTCTCAAGTTATTGAGCGGAAACCGTTTCTCTATTTTTAGTAAGTGACCTTGACCCCCAATGGAGGTATGCTCTGCACAAAAAAAAAAGGGCAATAACTCCATAAATATGAAAGAAAGAGTTATGGTCCTTGTGCTCTGCACTTCCTCTCATTGTCCTCTATCATTATATGAAGTTTCATTTGAATCCCTTCAATACTTATGAAGTTATGCTCCGCACAAGAAGCATGACAGATGGACAATGTGATTACTATATGCCCCCAAAGTTCCCTTTGGAGGCATACACAGAAATACCAGTAATCCCCAACAAATTCTCTTGTAACTGCAGTTACATCAATATCCTGTTCTCCTTAGATACTTGTCAATAACAAGGTTAAAAACTTACACACTGCAGCTCAATTAATTGACCTCCCAATAAGAATTCATCATTCAGTGGTTAAAAGCTCCATTTTTAAGAATGGCATTTCCCCAATGTACTTTTATATTTGCAGGTTTTGAAAAAGTTTAGAAACTGCTATATTCTGTACAGTGTGCCTTCCGTTTTAAGTTAGAACTGCACTTGAACAGAGCTGTGGATTGGGTAACTCTTCAGGTAATGTAACTGCCCTACATGTTCAACATGTTAATCATTAATCATCATCTTCAAGCTTACTTAGAACTAAAAGCAAAAATCACAGCATCATAATGCATTGCCATAACAGAAGGAAGCAGAATAAACATCACCCCTTCTTTCAATGACCGCCCAAATTTTTCCGACTCAAATGAGATGTCATTGTATAAGCACAAGACAGGGGTATGATTCAGAAACAATTTAGTGGAGGAAATATACCCTAACCCATTTAAAGCGTTAACCAAAGTTCATAATCTCCTAACAGGTAGTGTATGTACTATTTGTAATGTATAAAAAATGCGGCCCAGAATTCTAATAAAATTCTTTAGTATGTAATGAAAGGATTAGCTTGAGCTCACAATGTTCATACTGTGAGTACGTGAAATCGTAAGGACAATATTTTGAACGAAAATTGTATGTCAGATAATCACAATAAATACTATATTGCGTTGTGACATCAAAATGAAAGTAATAATTTTGATTCAGGAAATAGAGGCTGTTATTCTTAAGAAAATTTCTAGAAATTGGACCCTAGTGTTCAAAACGAGGAAATCCGCTCAAAAGAGGAGGAAGATAATGTATGCACTATTTGTGTATAAAAATCTGGAGATCGGGATCAAAATGAGGAAATCTGCTCATGGGAGGAAAAATGATACCCTGACTACACTACACCATCTAAAACACAGCAATACGCACCATTTCATCCCCTTCCATGAGTATCCTAGCAACAGGGTCCGGGCACCTCTCTTCGAGCTCCAGGGACTGAGGCCCACGCCAGAGCAAAGAAAGACGCTCCACCTCACAGTTGACACACTCTTCGGTGTAAGCTAAATAAAGCTCTGCGAGATGGTGAAGTTCATTCCGCTGTCAATGGAAAGCCACTGTATGTACAGTTTAGGCTATTGTCTTTCTTTTTATTTATACAAACAAATAATGTAATGGCAACGATTCTTTAAATTGATTTTTGATATAATGAAGCTGATTGGACTTTTAGAAAAGTTAAGTCTTGAATTGATAAATAAATTATTTACTTCATTTATTTCTCAACATATTAAATTTTTATTACCACTAATGATTTTTAACATTAAAAAGTTTTATATATAATTTGTCACTTTTTTTCTTGATATAATTAAATATATTTCTTTAATGCTTACAATTACAGATCGATAGCAGAAATATATTTCACAGGCAATGGAAATATGCATGATGTAAGATAGAAGATATATTGAAAAATGAGTAATGCCAAGATGAACCAAGCATATACAGAAACTGAGAAATCATCCAATTTGTATCATGCTTAAACCCCTTAAATTTCCAATTAGAACATTTTAACACAAAACTTACCATTCAGTGATTGTCATATGGCAAGATAAATAAAAGTTGGTGTGAACTGAAATGATCTAATTTAAATACTTAGCCCTCCCCAAAGTGCCCAAAAAAAAAATTAAGCAACAACTAAAAATAATTAAATTATAACCTTTTTATCCAAAGGTCTGCGTTTCCTGGTTTCCATGTTTGCCCGAAGCGACAGTCCACCGATTGTTGGCGTGAGTCCAGATCGGTCATCATACCTACGGAAGGCGGACCTGCGTTTCGCAGATGGTGGTGTACCCAGCTGTATCACTGTTTTGTCGTCAGAGGTCGATGGATCGTTATCACAGGCCGACGGGACCAGCCCGGCGGCATTGTCTAAGACCTGTTTTCCATTGATTGGTTCTTTCTTCACAAAGATAGTGGTAATGTCTTTACTTTCAGTTTTTACTACTGATATTTGCTTTGCAACGGATTTCATAACCAGTGGTGTCCATAATGGGGGAGAAATACTGTTCAAGTTTTTATCAGCGTATTGCGTGCACTTAGGTTCATTCGAAATAAGTGATTGCTTATCTCGAAAAGTTTGAAAGTCTGATTTTTGCTTATCACTAAAGGTTCCTTGAGATGAACTTTTCCTGAGCGTAAAAGGTGCAAGATTCGTGAGATTTTTCTCTGAACTGGAATCACACATCATCCAGGATTGACTTCCCGGTGAAGAATAATTTTGCACATCAGTGTCCAAAAGACCCCTTTGTCTATTAGCGGCATTAGCATTTTTAGCCACCATTTCAGTACTACTATGTATCTGTTTATTGTCATTTTGATTTTCATTGAGATTATCGCCTAATTCTGCAGACAAAATTTGATCATCCGACTTTATGTTACCATTTTTAAGATCAAGGTCATCTGACCTTAACATAACATTCCAATTCACGTCACACAGACCAGTTTGAGACACATCTGGCACCGTAATCCCGAGCCTACGAGCTTGGTAAGCTGCCAATGCTTCTTTCGCCTCCTGTACTATGATGGCTCTCTTCAGATGCCTGCTACTGTTTGCACCATCCTTCCCTCGGCCGACGGACCTCCCCAGCCTGTCCTGACCTAGTTTCGGTTGAGTCACTTCCGATGAGTCAGGACGGGCAAGGCCTGCTGTGGACAGTTTAGTCATACCGGTCTGCAACTGGGACTGGGAACCGACCTGTTGGTGGGAATCAGCACCAGACTGGTTCTTGTTTTTTGGGCCATAGTTTTCATGCAAGAAAGCAGTGCCAGAGCTCTCTAGGCCAAGAGATAGACTAGCGACAGGAAGTTGCATGCTGGGAAGATTCTGTTGACAGAAAGTGCTTACAGTTTGAGGCTCAACAAGAGGTACGTCTGCAGGCGGGGGTGGTGTGACATTCTCCTCTGCTGGACTGGCCTGCATAGCATCCTGGTCTACATTCTGGGGGCATGGAATCTGCTCTGTCTGGCCAATCTGAAAGCACAGGGAAGAATACTTTTTATTTCTATTCAATACAACATTCATGAAGTATAATGCTTTAGGTCAAAATGATATACAAATCATAAAACAGCCTATGCCAAACATATGCATTTAGGGCCAACCCTGGCTTAATCGTATTTTCTTTACCCAAATAGACCATGCAGTGTTTAAATCCTACTAATTTGGTGTATTTTATAGGATTTTAATGAAAATTTCTTTCGCCAAATTGTGAACATTGTAGCCTTTGGCTAACATAGCAAATGGCAGAGTAAGCAATGGCATTATTAACATAATTATTCACTTATAGAGACAGGTTAAGTAACATAATTGTTCATTCAAGCAAGTGGAAAGTTTCAGTAGTAGTTGTACAACTTATTTTGTATTTATACACAAACAAGAACAAAATTATAGTGGCATAAGCCATAGGACCAGTGCAAATTTCATGACTGTATTATGTACCAGTATCAATGTTTCATGCTGCCTTCAATTACATGAGATGGCAAAAACAATATTTATGCAATAGAATGCAACAAAATGAATCAGGTCAAATTTCAACCTTGTATTTATAGCCACATCTTTGTGACTATGGTCAAATAGATTTTGTGTTACAATGGAATGGCTTGAGTAAAATGTAACATTATTGTAGACACTTGTTTGTTCAATACTGTGTATTATACAATTATACCTGTATGACCAGGGCCAGTATTCACCAATCCATTCTTAGACGAAAGATCAAAGAATGGACTTAGACTAAAGAAATTATACTTGTGCATTCACAACTATGCTGGGTACCAATGTTGCTTATGTCATTAACAAAATCGTTCTAAATAAATAATGTTGTACTTAAGAATGGAAGAATACCAAGTAAGATTCAAATTTTCAGCGCTCTAAGATCAAAACAGTTTCAAGAATATTTTTAATTCTTAGACTTAAGTCTAAGAATGGGATGGTGACTATGGGCACAGATCTGGTATCCCATTCTTAGTCTTAAATCTAAGAATGGGACCGTGAATATGGGCCCTGGTCTGGTATCCCATTCTTAGACTTAAATCTAAGAATGGGATGGTGAATATGGGCCCTGGTCTGGTATCCCATTCTTAGTCTTAAGGCGTAAGAATACAGAATATTAGGTATTGAAATTTTGTTCTAAGAATGCTGTACCTTTAAATTTGGAGTATCGTGGGAAAACCCGACTTAATGCATGTGCGTAAAGTGTCGTCCCGGATTAGCCTGTGCAGTCCGCACAGGCTACTCCGGGATGGCACTTTCCGCCTACAGTGGATTTATGTTGAGAAGTGACCTCCTTGAAACAGAAAATACCATAAAAGCGGAAAGTGCCGTCCCAGATTAGCCTGTGGGGACTGCACAGGCTAATCCGGGACGACACTTTACACACATGCATTATGACCGGTTTTATCATGATGCGCCACAAATCTTTTTGTTGTATTCACCAACTCTAATTACAGCATTCTTCATTTAGAACAATTTGTTCATTACATAAATGGAATTGGTACCCAGCATATCTGGGAACGCACAAGTGTTTTTTCTTGAGTCTAAGAATGGGTTTGTAACTACGGACTCAGGATGGATTACTATACAACATACGGACTCAGGATGGATTACTATACAACATACGGGCTAAGGATAGAGTACTATACCACATACGGGCTCAGGATGGATTACTATACAACATACGGGCTCGCGATGGATTACTATACTACATATGGGTCCACGACGGATTACTATACAACATACGGGCTCAGGATGGATTACTATACAACATCGACAAAGGTCATATCCAAATGAAACACTTCAGTGATCATACTTCAAACTACATGTATCATATCTAATGTATACACATAATTGCAAATGTTAAAGTGTGTATGTACGATCTTTCATATCAATTATTTTCAAAATAAGCAGATGAAAGTAACAATATAACTTGAAAGTAGACAGATAAATATAATCATGTCGAAGGAAACACTAAAATATTGAATAAATCAACAAGTATGAGTGTCGACTTCTGCATTGTTGATTAGTGTTGTGTAACCTAAAACAACTATCAAGCAAATGTATACACATGTAATGGAGTTCCAGCGGTACAGCCGAAAACCACTTTGTTATTAAAAACTACCCAATTATATGTTTTACAACAACGGTTCTTATTTACTCTTAGTTACTTTTCTTACATATTAAATCAAAGTACAATTATTGTAATTAACTTTATAATGATGTTTTAATTAATGTCATTTTGTCCTTTGTAAGATCGTACACTTTAATAAATATTCTGGGTGGGTCTTTATAGCATGTGTTCTAAAAATACACATACGTTTTAGACTGTTTAATAATGTTTCAAGACCTTATGTTCCTCAAAGTGTGGTAGTCACAACAATTACCGGGTAATAACGATAAAAGCCAGAAAAATATCCCAGACATTTGTATATACCGCAGCTTGAAGTGCAGGGCCGACATATTGCCTGTTTGATGAAATCGAAGCATTTAAATGCTTTAGAAGTTTTTCTTATACAGACAGAAATAACATCAATAATATCAGATATTATTTTTACCAGTATTTCTTAACAGCTTACTCTACGTTTGTCTAGCATAAAAAAATTTTACAAACCTGAAGATGCAATAAAATACCTTATATTTTATCAGGGATATAAATTTACACTGACACCCAGTCGCAAATGGCGAGCTGTTTTGCAGCTGGGCGACTGGGTCCACCAGTTGGCTAACTGCATGTGTTTGGCGGGTTTTAACACACTTTCAGTAAATATAAAACAATTATATCCAATGTATTTCCCTTTTACTTTTTTTTATTACATATTGTATCTCCATTGAGGTATGTTGTCCATCGAAACTGCGTATCATAATATTCTATGTTTAAGATACAAACAAAACAATTTGTGATGCAACACAACCCTTCTCGAATGTGTATTTCATACACATTTAACGCGTATTAAATGCTGCAGTATTGGCAACATATTTGTTCTGCGTTAAATGCGCATTAAATACACTTTTAGTACACTAAGTGTATTTTTTCTGTACTATTTCTGCAATTTTTTTTACAAAAAAGTGTATTAATGCACTGAAAAATACACTTCAATACACTTAAGTGTATTTTTTTATAGATACAGTGTATTTTTCAAGAAGAAAATACACTTTAAATGCATTTAAGTGTGTAAATGCAGGAAAAATGCATAAAAATACACTTGTTTTCTGCAATAAGTGTATTTTTTCTGCAATTTCAAGTGTATTAAACGCATATTAAATGCAGAAAAAATATGGTGCCAATTCCGCAGCGTTTAATATGCATTAAATGTGTATTAAATACACTTATTTGAGAAGGGAAAACACATTTCAGAATGCAATTCCCAAAGTTCGAATGTTGCTAATAATTTCAAGACTGGACTGGTACATTTTGAGGGTAGCAAGCCTAGTTGGCTTGTAGTCCCTGATTGTTAGTTTATATGCCTGGTTTATCTTTGAAAGGCCCCTATAATAGTTAGAACATTACAAAATCTTCATTTAATCAATCATTTTAAAAATAAGTTCCACAAAATGTGCTGCTGAAAGTGCTGAATTATTAAAATTGCACAATTTAAATATCAGTAGCCCAGTTAATAGAGATAGAAATTTGTTTTTAATAGCATTAGATGTTTTATTGTATTTTGAAAATAAAATTCTCAGATATGAGTAGCTTATTCAAGGCAATTTGAGGAAAAAATAAGAAATTTGACAATGAATGCAAAGAAAACACTTTGTAACTGTAAAAAATTCATGATTTAAATTGCATTAAAAATCTGCTTCTGCTGCACATTTGTGTGTCTTAAAGAATGCCTCTTATTAAAAGTATTTTTCTTATTTTATAAGGAGTTATGCACAGGCTTAATTAAATAACTTTATATTAAATGACCAAATATACTTTTACATTAAAATGATCAAATATAACTTTTTATTTAAGTGATTAAATAACTTTGTATTATAATAATCATTTACAACAGATGCAATGGGTCACATAATTATGCAGTGTTCTGCCGTGAAATTGGACTATTGGGGGCAAGGGCCCTCTAGGCTTGAAAAAGTGGGGACAAATTACAAAAATGTAGGGACACAGACAATAAAAGTTTAACACCTCATGAATACTCCCAAAGCAGATTTTTGTTTTGAAAAGTACGTACTAGCTGTTTTAATTCATGTTTGTTTTTCTTTTCTGTTCAAAAAAGGATTAATACATAATATTGTGTTCTTAATTAATTCATAACATTCTGTTGATCAATGTTAAACTGCATTCTTACATACCTTATAACTTTGCATTATCAATTACCATTTGAACAAATTTGATTTTATTAATCCGTTATAAACACAAGGCATTAATAAACCTGACCTGATCAAACCTGGCAAAACTGCAAAGTGTAATACTGTGAGGTCTTCAAATAAGCAAGGCATACAAAACTGGAAGCCCTAAGTTACCCAAAGCAAGTAAATTCGACTTCAAAAGGCTTTTATGTGTCTGACAAAATCTGTTGTCTAGCAGTTTGTCACTGAAAAGCGTTTTTGAAGCTTAACATGTGGACCGCATGTACAATTATCTATTGATACTTCTGTATCTGAACTGATCAAGCGCTGCCGATAGAGCGTTAATGAATTAGTGTTCTAAGGAAAAAATTGGTTATAAATTGACGTTACGATCAATGATATAAATTTTACTAAATATGCCGAATTATTTACTTGAAAATTGTGTGCGCCCGCGGACCCACTTACGAAAATTTGGTGGGGACAAATCATTTATTTTTGTGCCAGTGGCGCAAGGCCCATCCACGGCAGAACACTGATTATGTACAGTATTTTTTATAAAATGGTTGGTTAATAAAATTTAACATTCTATTTGAACTTTTTTATATTAAAAATGGGAAAAGCGATTTTGTTAGTATACATACTCAATAATGTGTCCTCAAATCCGTTGAAAACATTAGACACGTCATGGAAAAACCACGCTTTGTGCACGTGCATTAAGCCCAGTTTTCCCACGACAAACTTCATATGTATTCCTTTTTACTGGCCAATGCATTTTTAAATGCAATACCATAGGAAGCATGTTTACAATACAAAATATATCAATTTGTGGTTTATATCATAGATGTTATTTTATTATACATCAACAAAGGGTATCAAAATCTTTAACATGACTGATTTTAAAATGAGGTTGGTTGTATGGGAATAATTATCACAGAATCACTAGATGTTCTCCATATCAAAGTTTCTGGAACAACAGATTTTACATCTATTATTCCTAATCAATTCAAAATTAACCTAACAGTCATGTGAAAAGGTATTTGTGCATAATGCATCAATTTTCCTTTTACAGCACTTTGGCTATACATGTCATAGTATTAAAACAGCAGAAAAAGTAAAAAAAAAAAGGAAAAGCAAACAAACAATACACTACAGTAAATTTGTTTTATTTTGTCATACTGTAAAGAGCAGAAATGAGACTTAAATAATCAATGAAAAGCATTGATATTTATTAATTGTGCACAGTATTTGCTAATCAATTATCTCCAGCTCTCGCCAAAGGATACCGTAAGCATGAGGAGATGATACAAAAGGTAAAAATCAATCCGTACATTATTGTCTATTCAAGCCAGCAGCGTTATAGAACGAGGTATCCTTATGATCACTGTTCATGTATTAAAGATACTTTAAACACTCATATTTGTTGTTGTTTGATGCGTATCGCTGTATATTATCTATTTATTCTGTTGTTTCAGCTGTCCGACGGATTTTGAAATGGCTTTCCACACAATGGATGATAAATTTCCCACGCATTGCTTTTATTGTGAACCATTGCAACTCTTTTTAAGTCGGCCCATAAACCAGCAGGAAATATTGTAAACTGCCTTCATAGTGTATTATAACATTTAATGAGTCATACAATAGTCAAATAGTCGTGACAATAATTGCAGATCATTTTCATTTTAAACTTCTGTCTTATGTTTAATTCACAATGAATATAATGATAGCCAAATAATGCAATGCAGAAAAATGGATGTGTATATTCAAGAGTAATTACTTTCAACATTTTATAAAAAAAAAAAAAATTTAATTTCAATTCCATGAAATTTTAAAAACAAATACTGAATTCAAATACAGTGACAAATTTATGAATCAAAATTTTGATACGTCCAAATCTTTAATGAAAGATGACTGAAAAAACAACAACATTAAACTTTGTATTCCTTGACAGATGTTCTGATTAAGTGATATAACTTTAAATGATTTCATTAAGAAAATTGTACTGCTAAAGAAAAAAAAAAAATATATATATTTATTATTATTATTACTATTAAAATAATAAAAGTTGTATATTATTATTTAAAAAACTTTATGATAAGTTTTAAGTATTAAATTTTTATGTGAACACAATATATATCTATCTTTCCAAAATTGAAACAATGTGACAACTATTCAGAACAATGGCATTGGTGCAAAATATCTAAATAATATGCTGTGTAATAGATATTTTTTTCTAGTACAATGTAATAGTAAGTACACCACCCTACCTGACCTTCCAGTCTTCCAAATATCCCCAAAAAATCCCACACCCTACATTGTTCCTGCTTTCCTATTGCATATCCACCACACAATTATACCCAACAAAATAATTTCAAAGGTTTCTCATCTGCCATCTGCGAGGGAAAAATCAATTGGGGGTATTCACTGAAGCAGGTTTTTTTTCCACCTATATTTTTCTGCTATGCCCAAGTTCAATCATAGCCTAGTGTCTTCCAGTGTTATCCAACAGCCTCACTGTAAACCTGACATTGGCATGCTTTTCTGTAAACCTGACATTGGCATGCTTTTTTCAATAGTTTTCATTAACTATCAGCCCCGGGAGTTTGTATACGAAACGTCAATGGATAATTATATTAATTTCAATAGATTATCTTGTCGCTCTCAAACTGTTTCCGTTGACAGTGGACAAAAATGGCTGTTTTGAAACTGTCCGCTGAAAAATCACGCTCACAGAACTTCCACTGAGGGGGGAAATTTGGTTGAAAGATATGCAGCTGAATTAACTCATTTTGCATTGTTTCCTCCTTTGAGTGGGTCCTGTAAAAGGACCTATTCCCATTTTAAAAAAGGGTGTGTTTTCCCAATTTAAATGATACAATTTTGGTAAAACATGGGAAATCTGATGTTAGGTTGTAACGAAAGACAAGACTTGAATGTTTATGGAAAAAATTCCATAAAAAAAATAACAATGTGAATGAATTAAAGCAATATGCCACTTGTTTAAATAAATGTGGTGCGTCGTGGGAAAACCGGGCTTATCCGGGATGGCACTTTCCGCCCACAGTGGATTTATGTTAAGAAAATACCACATGTTTATGTTAAGAAAATACCACAACAGCGGAAAGTGCTGTCCTGGATTAGCCTGTGCAGTCCAGGACTGCACAGGCTAATCCGGGATGACACTTTACGCATATGCATTAAGCCCCGTTTTCCCACGACACGCCTCAAATACTGAATTCAATTCCCATGATCATTTTTCCAGATTTCATCACACAAACATTCCCAGTCTGATAGACTAATGCACAAAGCCGTGAAAAATCACCGGAACTACAAATCATATCATGGCTCAGAAACGTTGCTATTTTTGTGCTTTTATCGGCGAAGAAAGCCATCAATGATTAAACTTGTAAATGATGTTTCCAAACAGTGACATGCAATGACACAACTTTATTGTACTCTTTCCAAATTTCTCTTTTTTAAGAAAATCTATATGACAAGCTCTTTGTATACAAAACAAGGCAAATAATTCAATTTTTGATTTCATTTTCTTAACTACTGGCCAAAAAGAAAAACTCCTTGGAATAAACGCTGTCAATATCATTAGGTGATGAACGCCCCAAGAAGAACTGTTGTCTGACATTAAGTTGGAATTTGTGTTGAGAGGTATGGCTCCGAGAAATTTACCAGATATTTATGCATGAATAATACATTTTATTACAAAAAATCCTGTTTACCTTTCGTAAATTCAAAAATTACTACAATGCAAATGACAATAATTAACAAATTACTTATCTAATTATGAGACTATACCACTGACGTATAGGCACCCAATAGTCTAGCTGAAGCCGAACTTTCTTTTATCTGATATATATAATTTTATTATGAAGTATGGGCTTAGTAGAAGTTTTTGTTAAATCACTTCATTTTTCAAACACAGTTGACTTTACATCTGCATTTCGAGGGTTGAGCATGAAACAAATGTATCTGCTTAACATTTCAATATCAGATAAAATATTTTTTCACGCTTAACCCTTGATTTTTCTTCCCTTAACCAAACGTTTTTCCCCACAACCTAGCCCCTGGGCCCCATTCCCCACCTCTGAAAAACACAATGGACTAGAGTGATATTCTGAGTGGAAGCAAGTTGTTTAGGCGTAAACAAAAAATATGTTTGTTTCAGGTAACCCGACCTATCCTAAAAAAATGCCCCGGCCCTAGAACATTTTATTGGGTTTGTCAGATTGATTTTTGTTTTATTGATCTTTTTCAATAATTAAGTGGTTTCGATAAATAAGTGTTTTGTTTTGATAGTATCCACTTATAAACAATATTTAAGGATATTACTGATATGTTTTGAATATTTATTCAGTTTTAGAATCTTTAAGTTGAACATTTACCCCCCCCATCCCAAAAAAAAATCCCCACCTACCTACCCTTTTTTGGAGATGTTACCTGAAACATACAATTTTTTTTTTGTTGCGCCTTAGTAATATCAACCAGTTGATCGATGGGATATTAATATCTGTAGAGCATTTCACAAGAATTAAACTTTAATTAAATGCAGCGTTTGTTTAGCTTTGTCGTTTTGTTAATTAAATTCAGTGTTTGTTTAATTTTGTTGTTGAACCCCAACCCCAGCCTCTGAAAACACAATGGACTAGAGTGATATTCTGAGTGAAAGCTAGTTGTTTAGTAATTATCAATCAGGTGATCGATGGGATATTAATATCCATATAGCAGTTCAAAACAATTAAACTTTAATTAAATTCAGTGTTTGTTTAGTTTTGTTGTTGAATCACACTCGTGTAAGAGAAATGATATGACGGCGGGGTAATTATGTGAAGAGACAATTTGAAAAACAATTGACAGCCATTAACTTTTGTTGTAAATGCAAGGCACTTAGTCTTCAACTTGTGTAAAGTGCTTTCAACAAGCGATTACTTACCACTGAAACCCAACGCACCAGCCATTGCCCTTGAAACTGATTCGAAACAATCAAGACTGTTAAAATAAGAGTGTTTTTTCCCCCCACAAAACATCGTATGTCATGTACAGTAAAATCGAGACTATTGAAAAATGAATGTTGCTTTTTGCCCACTAAACATTATAATATGTCATATATACTATAAAACCTCTTTAACTCCAGGACATGCTTCGAATTATCATGTATTGAAGGCAGTTTAAACTTCGTATAATTATGCTGTTATTTGATGTGTATCATAGGTATTCAAGTTATCAATGCTCGATTTAATGAAGTTTTACTGTAACAAGAAATTCACTGTTTCTGATTTTGTATATTATCATCATTGATAGTCCTCCATTACTTAACTGTTTGATTGCCACCATCTTTGTCAGGGACTGTCCAAGCTTTATTCTATACTAAGCTCTGAGCCCAGTTAAAAAATTAAACCATTGGTTAAAACTAACCATGGTTAATTTTCTAACATACATTGATTGGATTTCCCTGGATAAATTTATCACTGTTCAAAATCAGCACAAAGTATTTACCTAGTTCTGCAAGATCTAAGCTTTCTTAGTGAAGATCTTCCCAGTAATGAAAGAGAAATGTGTATCCAAACTTTATCCATGGTTAGTTTAACTAAAGGTTAACATTTTGACCAACTGGGCCCTGCCAGAAGTCACTTGTTTGTTCCAGTGAAAAATGAGGGTTCGATTTTGTATGAATAGAACATACTATTACAAAAATGTTTTAGAAATCCACTTTGATAACATTACCAAATTATTTGGCTTAAAGGTCTTTTTGGCAATAGATGCAGAAAATATTGAGCTACCGATAAAAAATTATGGTAGCCCACTGGCAATCTGCAATTTTGCAAAATCATTAGTCACTGCAAAGTTAAAATTTTCAGCTGATGATGATGCAAATTATTCAACAAGAGGGCCATCATGTCCCAAAGTGCTCACCTGAGAACAGGCACAGATGAAGACCATAAGGTTGTGACAGGTTTGAAAATTAAGATATCTGAACGTTTCCACAACGGGGGATAAGATCAGTTTGATTTAAAACATCGGTTAGTGCAATGGGCTAACTAAAGTACGAGTTTGGTCGTGGATGTGCGGTGTCTTTACTTATGGTTCTCGAATCATTTTTCTCTATATTCTTACCTGACCCTTTTTCTTTAAGTCAGTGACAATTCTGGAAAATGCAGAAACAGTAGACTTTGATGTCTTTTCAGCAAACAGTTTTGGAGAACTAGTTGCAATGCGATAATTGCGATGGCTGTGCTATAAGGTCAAGTTTTGCTTTTTTTTGACAATTTTCTGTCCAATGATGATAAATGATGTTAATTAAGGCTCTGAAGCCATCAATGTTGCATGTACAAATGACTGCATGTAAGGTTTGCAATTGTTGGAAATCAAATTTTATCAATCAATTTTTATTGTCATACACAAACTGTGTAAGTTTGGTCAACATTGAATAAAAAATCGTGTGCAAGCCAATCATTGATAACTTGTTGGATGTTTTTTTCCACACACAAGGGGCAATAACTCGTTCATAAACAAACTGTGCAAGAATGATGAAGATTGGTCGCAAAATGAAGTCTCTATCCTGAATAATGTCCATTTTTGCATATTTTTTTCACAAACAAAGGGCAATAACTGCGGTGTTTCTGGTCCGATCTTGCTGATATTCGACTTCAACTGTAATCTCATGGTCATAGTCAAACTGTGCAAGAATGGTGAAGATTGGATGAAAAATGAAGTCTATATCCTGAATAATGGCCTTTTTTGTATATTTTTCATAAAAAAAGGGCAATAACTCCGGTTTTGAAACACGATCTGGCATATTTTTGGCGTCTGCTGAGGTCATACATACACTGTGAAAGTTTGGTTAAGATTAGATGGAAAAAAAGTCTATATGTTGGAAAAAGGCATTTGTGCACTTGTTTGCATGAAAAAAGGGCAATAACTCTAAGCGTTACTGGTGTGATCTGGCCCAATAACAATCCTGTCCGAGATTTTATGGTCAACACAAACTGTGCAAGTTTGGTTAAGATTGGATAAAAAGTGAAGTCTCTAGCCTGAGAACAAAACAAACTGACGATAGACGCAGGAGAGGTCCCCTATACCAATAGCTCACAGAGCAATTCATGCTCAGGCGAGCTAAAAATACTGAAATTGATGCAAACTAAAATTTCTCATAACAAGCAAAACATTTTAAAGCACTTTATTAAGTCATTATTTAGATGGATTTCTTTGGGTATTGTTATTGAAGTAATGAATGGCTCATCCATTGCTGAACTAATATTTATGATACCAGAACTTTCAACAACATAAATGTTTAAACACTTGCCAAGTGGATTTATTTTTGTTATTTTAAGGCAAAGCATTAAGCATTATAGTGCAATTCTGTAACTACATAATGGCCTGATGGTGCAATTCTCTAACTTATATAATGGTCTGATAGTGCTATGCTTTTAACTTATATAATGACCTTACGGTGCAATTCAAAGTTTATACAATGGCAGGATGTGCAATTCTTAGTTATATAACAGACCTACATTGCAATTTTTACAATGTAATGGCAACACAAGGGCTGTTTGTAAAACAGTTATGCCCCCCTCTAGGTTAAAATAGCTAAAATGCTAATTTTAGATAATCATGGGCCATAACTCCACAATTCCTGGGGCCAATTGGCTGATTATTAAACCTGGCCAAGATATTATGCCCACAAACATGTTCATGAAGTTTGGTGAAGATTGGATGAACAGTGTTGGACTTAGAGAGCGGAAACCACTAAAAAGGCAAATTTGACATTATTCAAGGACAATAACTCCACAATTCCTGGGCTGATTTGACTGGTTATCAAACATGGGCGAGATATTATTATAACAAACATGTTCATGAAGTTTGGTGAAGATCGGATAAAAACTGTTGCTTTTAGAGACCAGAAACCAATAAAAAGGCCAATTTCAGATAATTCAAAGGCAATAACTCCACAATTCCTAGGGCGATTTGGCTGATAATCAAACTTGACCGAAATATTATTATTACAAACATTTTCATGAAGGTTGGTGAAGATTTGATGACAACTGTTTGACTTGTAGAGAGGAAACGGCTAAAAAGGCCAATATTAGATAATTCAATGGCCATAACTCCACAATTTCAATGGCGATTCGGCTAATTATCGAACTTCACCTAGATATTATGGCCACAAATCTTTTCATGAGTTTAGTGAAGATCACATAATAACTGTCGAACTTAGAGAATGGAAACGAAAGTGGTCTACAGACCAACCGACCGACATTAGCAAAACAATATACCCCGCCATCTTCGATGGGGGGAATAATAATGGCCTGATGGTGAACTTCTTTTAATTTTATTATGGAATATATTCTTTTACATATATAATGGCCTGATGGTGCAATTCTTAAACTATATACTTTCCTAATGGTGCAATTATTTTACTTACTTATAATGGCCTGATGTTGCAACTCTTTTACTTATGGCAAATATTACAATTCTTTCACATATGTAAAAGCCTGATTGTTGAATTCTTTTAGTTATATAATGGAAAATATTGCAATTCTTTTACATATATAATGGCCTGATGGTGCAATTCTTTTAATACATAATGGCCTGATGGTGCAATTCTTTAACTACATAATGGCCTGAGGATGCAATTCATTTACTAATATAATGGACTGATCGTGCATTTTTTTATCTATATGATGAAAAGTAGTGCAATTCTTTTACTTAAATAGTGGCCTGATGGTGCAATTCTTTTACTTTATAATACAAAGAAGTGCTATTCATTTGTTTTATAATGGCCTGATGGTGAAGTTCTTTTACTATATAATGGGAAGTAGTGCAATTCATTTGTTTTATAATGGCCTGATGGTGAAGTTCTTTTACTATATAATGGGAAGTAGTGCCATTCTGTTACTTATTTTATGGCCTGATGGTGAAGTTCTGTTACTATATAATGGGAAGTAGTGCCATTTTGTTACTTATTTTATGGCCTGAGGGTGGAATTCTTTTACTATATAATGGGAAGTAGTGCCATTCTGTTACTTATTTTATGGCCTGATGGTGAAGTTCTGTTACTATATAATGGGAAGTAGTGCAATTCTGTTACTTATTTTATGGCCTGATGGTGAAGTTCTTTTACTATATAATGGGAAGTAGTGCCATTCTGTTCCTTATTTTATGGCCTGAGGGTGGAATTCTTTTACTAATATAATGGCCTGTTGGTGAAATTTAATAATTGCCTGATAGATCAATACTTTTACTTACATAATGGCCTGATGGTGAAATTTAATTACTTATATAATGTCTTCAAAGTGCTATTCTTTCACTTACATACTGTTTGTTTGTTTGGATTTTTCGCAGTTTTTAACAGTATTTCAGTCATATAATGGTGGTCAGTTAACCAACTCACACTTTTCCTGCGCAAGCTTAGCTGATCTAAGCGGTTTACCAGTACCAATGGCATATGCTTTTGCCAGCAACTGACAACTGCCCTACTTGAATAAAAAAAAGGGGAGAATGGCCGTAGAAATTATTTCATGACCAATCCCCAAATATGTTATGTGGCCAGGCTGGGGCTTGAACTCACGAACACCAGATTGAGAATCGAGCACTCTACCAGCTTAGCTAGCTGAGCCCAGCACTTATACAATGGAAAACATTGCAATTCTGTTGCATATATAATTGCCTGA